>CM055312.2:80526368-81726368 GCA_029255685.2 Silene conica | reverse complement strand
TAGCCCTAATCTTAATGGGTACCCACACGAATCGGGACTCATTCTTTTTCTGTCATATTATAGTATGCCTCCGCGAAGAGACAACCTCGCTAACATCACACAAGAGGAGTTAGATCTATTACGAGCTGAGATTGCGACTCTAAAGGCTAAACGAATGGACTCCGCGAAAATGAGCACGATTATTGCAAGGCACCAACCCACCCATTTCACCGGGGAGGGTGAGCCTCATTTGCTGGGGGCCTGGTGCAGAGAATTCGGTAACCTGTTCGAGTTGGTGGACTGCCCAGAAGAATTGATGGTAGACCAGGCTGCCCACTATCTGAGGGGTATGGCGGGAGACTGGTGGACCGCGAATAAGGGAGAGCTTCGGGAAGCAGCTATAGAGGGTGGATCCGCGTTTGTTCCGTGGGAAGCATTCAAGGGGGTTCTGAACGAAGCGTTTTTACCAGAATTCCAAAAGAGCAAGCTGAGGGAAGAGTTCGACTCATTCCAGATGTCGGAGGACATGACCGTAGAGGCGTACTACAGGAAGTTCATCCAGTTGGTGCACTACGTGGGAGACATGGGTTTCGACGATGCTATGCTAGCCATGAAATTTGAGAGGGGTTTATCAATCGCCATCAAAAAGAGACTGATTGCAGCTCCGCCCACCACAATCCGTGACGTCTATTTACGGGCTGGGGCGGCGGAGAGGCTTTCGGACATGATCAAAAAGGACAAACAGTCCAAGACAGAAAAGAGAAAAGCTGAAACAGTAGCTGAGGGTTCAGGATCGAAAAAGCAAAGTAATAACAAGTTCAGTGGGTACTTCGGGAGTAGTGCCTCTGGTGGTGGGAGAAACCAGAGTGGGAGTAATCACATGAGTGGGATTTCTGGCAGTGGTTCGGCAGGAATAGTGTGTTTTGGCTGCGGAAAGAGGGGACATAAGCAGGCGGTGTGTCGTTCGTCTGGAGGAAATCAGTCCGGGGGCTATCGTACACCTACATCCGGATACCAGGGACCTCGCACTCAGTCCTATGGCAGCAGTGGCTATCGCACACCCATGACAAACTACGGTGGGGGTGCGAAGTCTGGAGGCAGCAGCAACTATCAGAGGAATTACAACAACAGCAATCAGAACCGTTCATATCAGAATCAGTACAATGGAAGTGGGAACAACAACAAAACGGGGACGACAGGAAATCAGCAGGCTGGAACATCTACTGCCAGCCAGAGTGGAGTCAAGTCCAGTGGCAAGCTCTTTGCCATGGGAAAGCAGGCAGCTCAGGAGGATGCTCATGTGGTTACCGGTACTTTTCTTGTAAACTCTAGACCTACCTTTGTACTTTTCGATTTTGGTGCCACCCATTCGTTTGTGTCTAGAGATCATGTTAAGACTTTGGGACTTGAGAGGTTTGATTGGATCGCGGATCCAGTGACCATACCATCAGGCGAGTCGGTAGTCTGTAATAGAGTATATGGTAGTGTACCCATCAAAATCGGGGAAGCAATTTTCTATTGTGACCTCATAGAGTTTCCTCTGGGGGGCTTTGAGGTGATTTTGGGGATGGACTGGCTAGGGAAGTATCGAGCTTTTATCGACTGTCATCAAAAGAAAATTTCCTTGAAGGGACCCAAAGGGGTGAGGGTATCCTACAAGGGGTATAGAGTCAAACCAAAGATCAAATTCATATCTGTCAACACCTTGAAAGCGAGCTTGAGGAAAGGAGAGAGTCTGATTCTGTGTCAAATGTGGAATTGTGAGGCTGAGACCCCCAAGACTAGTGAGATACCTGTGGTACGGGAGTTCGAGGGAGTTTTTCGTGACGACGTTCCGGGGTTACCGCCAAGGAGGGAAGTGGAGTTCTCCATCGACCTAAAACCAGGGGCGGGACCAATATCTAAATCACCGTACCGTATGGGACCGAAAGAGATGGAGGAGTTGAAGAAACAGTTGGATGAACTAGCTGAGAAGGGATTCATCCGACCCAGTGTGTCACCTTGGGGAGCACCTGTGTTATTTGTGAAAAAGAAGGATGGGAGTTTGAGGTTGTGTGTTGACTACCGAGAACTGAATAATGTAACCATCAAGAATCGTTATCCGTTGCCGAGAATTGACGACCTGTTCGATCAGTTAAGTGGAGCGGGGGTTTTCTCCAAGATTGATTTGAGATCCGGGTATCATCAATTGAGGATAAAGGATGAAGATATTCCGAAAACCGCTTTCCGAACGAGGTATGGCCACTATGAATTTGTGGTTATGCCCTTTGGATTGACTAATGCTCCAGCTGTGTTCATGGACTTGATGAATCGGGTCTTTAGCCCGTATCTCGACAAGTTCGTGGTGGTATTTATCGATGATATCTTGGTATATTCCAAGAATGCGGAGGAGCACGAAGAGCATTTGAGGAAAGTACTTCAGACCTTGGAAGAGCATAAGCTCAATGCTAAGTTGAGCAAGTGTGAGTTCTGGTTGGAGAAAGTGGCGTTTCTGGGGCATGTAATTTCAAAAGAGGGGGTGGCTGTTGACCCTAGTAAGATCGAGGCAGTGACTAAGTGGCAGAGTCCGAAGAATGTGAGTGAGATTCGAAGCTTTCTGGGTTTAGCTGGTTATTACCGGAGATTTGTCAAAGATTTTTCAAAGATAGCGAAGCCGTTGACGTCGTTGATGAAGAAAGAGAACCGTTATATCTGGGATGAGAGTTGTGAGAAGGCATTCCTAACCCTTAAGGAACGCCTGACAACAGCTCCTATCCTGGCCTTACCAGTTGGGAGTGATAATTTTGAAGTATACACCGATGCTTCAAAGCATGGGTTGGGTTGTGTGCTAATGCAGAATGGTAGAGTGATCGCGTATGCTTCTCGCCAGTTGAAGACCTACGAGGAGAATTATCCGACTCATGATTTGGAGTTGGGCGCTGTGGTCTTTGCACTGAAATTGTGGCGTCATTACCTTTATGGAGCCACTTTTAAGGTGTTTTCAGATCATAAGAGCCTGAAGTATATCTACACCCAGAAAGAGTTGAACATGAGGCAGAGGAGGTGGATAGAATTGATCGGGGATTATGATATGCAGATTGTCTACCACGAAGGCAAGGCAAATGTGGTAGCTGACGCTTTAAGTAGGAAGTCAATACATGCTTTGGATTGTGCCAGATCGAGAGAGAGGTTGTATGGTGAACTAAGGGAGATGGGAATATTCATGATCCGAAAAGGGGACACTCTTGGTGACTTGACAGTGGAGCCTGAGTTATATGGGGAGATTCGGGAATTGCAGCAGAACGATGAGAGAATCCAGAAGTGGCGTTTAATGGTGGAGAATGGAAATGGTGATGAGGCATCCAAGTTCAGTATACATACTGATGGTAGTCTGAGGTTCAGTGGGCGATGGTGTGTACCGAGTGTTGAGGAACTAAAGAAGAAGATCCTGACTGAAGCTCATGCTACTCCTTATTCTGTTCACCCAGGGGGAGATAAGTTGTATAAGGACCTTAAGAAGACGTTTTGGTGGCCTAATATGAAGAAGGAAGTCGCAGAGTTTGTGTCGAGATGTTTGACTTGTCAGCGAGTGAAAGGGGAGCATAAGAGACCGCAAGGGAAAGTGCAACCGTTGGATGTGCCAGAGTGGAAGTGGGAGAATATTTCGATGGACTTTATCGTGGGGTTGCCTCGGACTCAGAGGGGCAACAACATGATTTGGGTGATCGTGGATCGTTTAACTAAGTCAGCTCACTTTATTCCCATGAAAGATACCTGGAGTAAAGCTGAATTGGCTAAGTCATATGTTCAGAATGTGGTCAAACTGCATGGCGTACCCAAGGACATCGTTTCAGATCGGGACTCGAGGTTTATATCCAGGTTTTGGCAGGAGCTGCAGACTGCTTTGGGTACCCAGTTGAAGATGAGTACAGCTTTTCACCCGGCTACTGATGGTCAGACTGAGCGGACGATTCAGACTCTTGAGGATATGTTGAGGGCTTGTGTACTTGAGTTCGGAGGCTCTTGGGAGGATCGACTGGGGTTGATCGAGTTTTCTTATAATAACAGCTACCATGCAAGCATAGGCATGGCCCCTTTCGAGGCTCTGTATGGAAGGAAGTGTCGGAGCCCTGTGTGTTGGGATGATCGAGCTGATGTTGTGACATTGGGGCCAGATATGATTCAGGAGATGGTGGAGCAGGTTCAGATTATTCGTCAGAGGATGAGGGCCGCCCAAGATAGACAGAAGAGTTATGCCGATCTGAAGAGGAGCGATATTTCATTCGAGGTCGGAGAGAAGGTACTACTGAAAGTCTCTCCGATGAAGGGTGTGATGAGATTCGGCAAGCGTGGTAAATTGAGTCAGAAGTTTATTGGGCCATTTGAGATCTTGGACAGAGTTGGAGAGGTGGCATATCGCTTAGCTTTGCCTCCAACCCTATCCAAGGTCCATAATGTGTTCCATGTGTCTCAGTTGAGGAAATACGTGAGTGATCCGTCTCATGTGCTTCAGCATGAGGTGATTGAGGTAGATGAGCAGTTGGCATACATTGAGACTCCGAAAGAAATCTTGGACAGGAAAGTACGGAAGACTCGTAATGGGGAAACGTTCTTGGTAAAAGTTCTGTGGACACATCACAATCAGGAAGAGGCTACGTGGGAGCCTGAGGCAGCTATGAGGGAGCGTTACCCACATCTTTTTGGTTGAGGTAAGTTACGCGGACGTAACTTTTCTTTAAGAGGGGTAGAATGTAACATTCTGTGTTTTGAGCAAGTTTTGATTGCTTTGCGTGATAGTTGTGGGGTTCAGGTTTGTTTGGGTTGTTTGTTTTGACACCTAGGTATGGGTGAACTTCGGGACGAAGTTCAATTTAAGGGGGGAAGACTGTAATAACCCGGAATTTTATTTAGATTTTAGTAATTCGTGGACGATTGTTATAGTTAAGCGAGGAGTTATTCGTTAAAATGTTCGTTTTATAAGCTTGCGCACACTCATGTTTTGATAGGTGTTTTAGCCGTCAGTGGGATTCGAAATGGGAATCAAGTTACTTGATGTTATTAGTGGTAGTATGGTGTTAGTAGGGGTCGAACTTGAGACCTCATGGGTGCCTAGTGTGGGCCTCGAAATGTGTGACAAAAGACAGCCCACACGGATTGTTATAGAGCAGCGAACACCCCCTCCTTATGCCGCCATATATAGTAGCTTTTCCTTAACCTAAACCCTACTCATAATCAGATCTCACTCCACCATAACCTAGCCGCCACCTTAGAGAAGAAAAGAGACCTGCACACGGTGGTGGTGAGCCGTCCTAGGGTGTCTCGATCAGGCCAAGAAACTGGTATGATCACCACGATTTCTGTAAACTCAGTTTTATGCTTAGTCTCTGTCGCTTGTTTAAGGGTTTATAACGCGTGTTCTACTGGTTGTTTTTACATGAGTTTACACTATACTATGTTAAGAGTACGTTTTAGTCCTTAGAATTGTGTCGTTGGGTGTTTTTACTTATGTTCGAGGGTGGTAAATACAGGGACAGGGAAAGGGAATAACTCGTCTTCAACAGTTGTTTGGTCTGGGTGCGTTTTTGTGTACAGTTTCTGGTTTTGTTTTAAGTCTATCGTTTTGGGTCTCTGGGTATTTAGATAGATGGTGTTTGGGGGTTTTACGTGGTGGTGGTCTCGGGGTATGGTGGCGTCTGGTCGTAGTGGTACGGGGTTGTTTGTCAGGAGGGGTTGTGAGGGTGTAACGGTGGTTGTTCAGTGATGTTTGCTTTGGTCGGGTTCATGGGTGTTTGGGGGTGGTAACGTTGAGGACTCGGGGGAGGTCAGTGCAACGTTACCACCATGTCTAGAGTCTGGAGTTCAGGGGTGATGTTGGTGGTCACGGTGGCTGGTAGTGGTGGCTGAGTCGGCGTCGTGGTGGGGGTTGAAGTCGCGTGTCAGAACAGTAGGTGAGGAACCAGGCCTGATCCAGGCCATGGTTCAACTCGCCGGCGGTGGTCGGTCTGTTGGCGAGTGGTCGTGGTGGTAGCGTGCAGTCGGGGTGTTTGGTCGGTGGTCGCCTGTGGTGGTTGGACGCGTCTAGGTGGCGCTGTAGGGTGGCTGTTGGTTAGGGAGTCGCGGGTTTATGTTGGGGGCTGTTTGTGTTGTTTTTGTTTATTAATTATATTTTCTTTTAATTCTTATCCTTTTATTATTTATTTCCATTAAGTTATTTATATAAATACATTTAAATATTTATGGTAATATGTTTAATAGTAGTATTTATATTATTTTAATTAAGGAATGATTTTGTAATATAATTAGTATTTATGGGTGGAATCTTATTTATGGTAAAGACTTAAATTTGAATTTCAAAATCAAAGTGCTTGCTTATTTTATGAAGTTACTATTTTTGGGAGCTTTCTATACATGGGGGGGTGTCTATAAATAGAATGTGTATGTATGTTTTACGAGTTTTAGGGTGTTTATTAATTAAGTAATATTTGGTTAGGTAACGGGTTTCGCGTGGAACATTTCTAACAAGCCTCGGGTTTATCTGCGTTGCCACTATATCAGGTAGGGGAAAGTACTGGTATATTAATAAGGTGTTATCTATTCTCATTTGGCATTATACATGTTGCTACCTAATATCCTGTGATCATTGTATTGGGTTGTTATCTTATTCCGTGTTATTATATGATATGAATATACTTGCTTATTGGGCCTTGTGATATGGAGTTGGATCGGTGCGGAGTATATATGGCGTTGGATCGGTGCGGAGTATATATATGGTGTTGGATCGGTGCGGAGTTTATTGGCGTTGGATCGGTGCGGAGTTTATTGGCGTTGGATCGGTGCGGAGTTTATTAATTATTTTTATTATGTTATTCTTTACCTACTCAACCTCGTGGTTGACCCTGTGTATTCGTGATCACCTGTGATGAACCTTATTGGGGAGCAGAATGACAGGTGCTGAGACTAAGGGGGAGCTATGGGAGAAAGAGCTTGGATCCGGACCAGTTTAGATGTCTAGATCGCCTTAGTCAGTTTAATTGAGTTGTACTTCTTTTTACGTTGTAAGACCTTTTGGTTTTTGATGTAAGAACATGTCGTGAGTTAAATCAAATTAAAGTACTGTTTTCTTTCCTTTGTATCTACTGCCTCGGGAAACCGAGATGGTAACACCCTTGCTTATCTGAGGAGTCCTAGTACAGGCCCTTAAATAAATGGGGGTGTTACAATATTAATTAGCGTGTTGATATTTCCTGGGCATTTATATTCGAGGCATTCATGTTCCAAGTTAATGTTTTGGTTAATATGTTGTTATGGGTTGTGTTCTAAGTTCGTTTGAGTGTGGTTGAACTTCGGGACGAAGTTCATTTTAAGGGGGGAAGATTGTAATACCACGAATCTTTATATTTTTAGTGCGCGGTTATAATTAATCGATAGTGCTTAAACGTGTTTAGTTTTTATAAGTGTTTTATTTAAATAGTTATAATAGAGGTTGATGGTGGGGTTTCATCTTGTGACTACATGACGCGTGAGACCTGGGACGGGGTTGGGTCTCGTTTTGTGTGCACAACACAAGAGAGCCCACGACTTGCTAACCCTAAGAAAACACAACTAAACACCAGCCACCTTGTGTCAACTGATAATAGGGTTTTACCCTCTTTTTACCCTATCGTATACACAACCATCACCACATTTTTGTATCCGCCCTACCAGAGAAGCAATAAGAGGCCGGAACTGTAGACCACCACAGCCTAGGGGTCGTCGTTTTAACCGTAAACAGGAAGCGGGTTTCGCGTGGAACATTTCTAACAAGCCTTGGATTTATCTGCATTCCTGCTATTTCAGGTAGGGGAAATTGCTACACATATAATAATGATTGTTTACTTGGTTGATTGATGAGTATTTTACATTATCGCATGATTTGGAATATTGTGTTGTTTGAATATATTTTTCTGTGATACGATATGAGGTGATGAGAAATGGGTGTTGTGATCGGTGCGGAGTTAATTGGCGTTGTGATCGGTGCGGAGTTAATTGGCGTTGTGATCGGTGCGGAGTTAATGGCCTTGGGAGCGGTGCAGAGTTATTGGCCTTGTGATCGGTGCAGAGAAGGGATGATTGAATCCCTATATATATATATGATATTGTTTGTTTATTTATTTTCCTCTACTCAACCTCGTGGTTGACCCTGTGTATTCGTGATCACCTGTGATGAACCAAATTATTAGGGAGCAGATTGACAGGTGGCTGGGACTATGGGAAGCTATGGGAAGCTATGGGAAGAAAGAGCTTGGATCCGGACCAGACTAGAGTCTAGATCACCATAGTCAGTTTATCATGAGTTGTATTTACATTTCATAAGTCAGTTTTGATACAGTTGTAAGAACATGTTATGGAGTTTAACTTTTAATTAAAGTACTGTTTATCTTTCCTTTGTATCTACTGCCTCGGGAAACCGAGATGGTGACACCCTTATTTATCTGAGGAGTCCTAGTACAGGCCCTTAAATAAATGAGGGTGTTACAAAGTGGTATCAGAGCGAACGATCCTCAGGCCTAAACCAAATGAATAATAATGAACGTAGGAAGAGTCTAATAAAATGAATCCCGAGATGAAACTGTTAGGAGCCCCAAAAAGGAACGGGATGAGTTAGGGCCCCCCTCACACCAACCTGGGCCCTCTCTGTTCTGTCTCGGGAACCCAATGAGAGTAATTGAAAAGTGGGGTAGATTATATAGTGACCTAGTTATCTTGTACTAACGTTCTTGCACACTACTATAAAAAAAGCCAAAGAAACCTGTTGAAAAAGGCCTTAGACACCTGTTTATCATAGGTGTCTTTGGCATGGTTAAGAAACCTGTTGTCTTTGGTTAAGAAACCTGTTGGAGGAACTGGTATCTTATCTAACAATTAAAGAGATTTGTTTTTATTAATAACTGGTGTCTTTGACTAATACCTGTTATCAATTATGCCCGGTGTCTTTGGCATATATGTATGACACCACTCTCATCTACACCCGGTGTCTTTGGCATGGTTCATTTTTTTTAAAAAATAATAATACATGCAATGGGATTCGAACCCACGACCACAAGGAGGATATTTAATAGATGTACCATTGAGCCACAAGATATTTACTGTAGATTTATTGAGATAACATTTAATTATCTACTATTTATCAATATTTGGGGTCGCAAAAAACCGTCTTTAAACCAATTTTTTTAAAGTTTGGGGTAGCGGCTGCTACCCCTTGCTCTAAGGTGGGTTCGCCCCCTGTCTATGACATCACTCTCATTTACACCCGGTGTATTTGATATATTTAAGTAGATATTGATAATTATTATTTAAAGAATGTGTTAGGCGGTGGATTATGGTAAGTTAAGAGATAGAGGTATGCATGTATTACTCGGTGAATCTAGGAGAATTAATTAAACAATATATTATTTAAGATTAATTTATTATTATTAGTTATTAAATAAATTGAAAATTAAAATATAGGAAACCGGATTCAGGATGACAGGTTTCTTAGTTATTAAATAAATTAGAAATTAAAACATAGGAAACCGGATTCAGGAGGACAGGTTTCTTAGTTATTAAATAAATTGGAAATTAAAACATAGGAAACCGGATTCAGGAGGACAGGTTTCTTAGTTACAATATAAGAAACCGGATTCGGGTTATGAGTGATGTTTTGGGGTTAGAATAATATGGTTCCAACCCCTTGTTCTTACCTCACATATTAATCATTGTCGGGAGATGGTTCCAACCCCATGTTCGCTGAAACCTGTCGTTGTAGACACCAAAAATAAACCTAATGAACTACTAACATAAGCTAGTGGTAAATAGGGTCGATTCCTCAGGGAGGCTAACTGTCAACTATTAGTCTTTAACTATTGGTCACAATTGGGGGGTTTTTGAAATTATTAACTAAACTACGAGATGTGAGATGTGAAAAAGGATAAGAAAATGATAGCAAACACGAAATGATAACGAATAAAATCAAGAGGAGAGAAAATATGCTGGGAACTCGGGTCATTGTGTCATATGCATTGTCGGTGTAGTTGGATTGGTCAGTTTATTGGTAGGAAAGGCTGGGTTATTACAGTCACGTCTCAAACCCGACTATACTTTCCAGTCTTAAGTCGCCCTAAAGTCGTTTTTGCTTAACTTCCGCTCTCACAAAAACTAATTAAAATAATTAAGCAAGTCTTACCCTTCCAACCTTCCGGTCTAGGTCGGGATTTAACTAAACGTAAGGGCTCATGCGTGCACTCACGAAACCAAACACAAATTATATTGCTTAACGATAACTCCTACCATCAACTACCCATTCCGATTACCACCTATCATGCAATATACACAAGTTCCCTCATCCCGACATATTAAACGAATTAGCTACTCATGACGATATTATAAACGATTACGACTACAACATTTATACTAACATGTGACATGATGATAAGAGAATAAAATCAGAATGTAATAATAGTGACAAAGGGAAGCGAGAAAGACGAGAAAACAGTGAACACTAGGGCGCGATTTTCGAAGCCTTAAACGGAAACAAGAGCGCGAAAACACACATAAATACCGAAACTAAATACGGATTCTAAACAGAATAAATATGTGATGAAACTAAATAATATCAGAGATGATAAGGGAGAGGGGAAAATAGAAGCAATTGTGATGAACGGAGATGGAAAACAGGGACGAAACGGACGGTGGAATGGAGTACAAAAACAAAGTACGAATCATGCGAAATAAAGCAAACGGAAACAGAATAGCAAACAGAAGATGTAGATTAAGAATAACAATAAAAACAGTAGAAAGGAAATAGGAAAGAAAGAATTACGATTAAGAATCCGGCTTAGAACAAGAGTAACACAATCCTTGAGTTTTAAGAAGGAAGAACACTAAAATATTATTGGACATAAATTGTGACGGCTACACTAGAAAATGAAAGAGTTTTGTAAAGAGAAAAATGCATAAAAGATGTAAAAAGATAATAAAAAGATGATAACCTAATGAACTCATTAAGGAGTTCTTAAATAGAGAACGAAAATAAAACTGCTGTAAATCCTCGAGAAAACGAAGAGACAGCGATAAACCTCTCGATCGAGAGAAACCTATCCAAACTGGTCGATCGAGGAAGTCATGGCTCTCGATCGACTTCTTCTTCTTCAAAACCTCTCGATTGATCAACAAAGCTATCGATCGAGCACTTGGAACCTTGATTCTTCTCGATCGAGCACAGGACAGCTCGATCGAGGCTTTTTCTTTCTCGACATGGTCTTCGATTGGCCTTAAATGGTCGATTTTCTTCACTTGCTCCTTTGGTTGTTGATGACACTCCTCACGCTTCTCTATGAATGCACAACTGTCCTTGTTTCTTCCATCATCTACCAAAATGCAACACTTGAGGTAGAAAAAGCTCGATTTCCGCTACAATGCGGTCCATATCTGCAAAACAGCAATACAAAGACAAAGTAGCATATACGGGGTATAAAGTGATAATAAATCACCTATTTGCATGGAAATGTGTGCCAAAATGGGACTAAAAAGTCTATAACAAATGCACACATCAGTCGCCCCCCATGGCTCCCGTCACAAGGGGATGTGCACATTAATGAACTGGGTACGCTCGTTGTGGCGGGAATAGCTTAGGTGGCAAGGATGCGGTCCTCACTGGCGCTGTAGCTCTGCCTTATTACCCATCGCAACAGGTAATCCACACCGCTAGTGAGGCCCACATCCTTGCGACCTAATCCCCGCTTAACGCAACGAGCATACCCAGATCATAATATGCACTCCCCCCGTGAAGAGAGCCACGAGGGGTGAACACGGGGTTGGAATAATCTCGATCATGATCACCTTTAACAACTCAGAATAAGGTGTGTAAGCAGCCTAGTCATAATCATCTTTCACAACTCAGAATCACTTAGGACACACCACCTACCATCAAAACGGACACTCCCATTAGAACTAATGGAGAATTTTACAGGACCACTTTGCTCCACTCTAAAATATTTGGGTCAAGAAATTGTTTCCCACGAATATCCTCATATAACTTTGGCTCAATCGTCAAGTCCCCCATCGCATCACCCTTCTGAATCATATTAATCCCAATATGAGTCACCTCGTCCTTGAGTCGCATCAAAGACATCGCAGTGCATAAGGAATGCACACTCTTCGTACTTAAGGCATCTACCACTATATTGGCCTTCCCCTAATCATAGATAATCTCCATATCATAATCACCATTCAACTCCATCCACCTCAGCTTCTGTATATTCAACTCTCTATGAGTGAATATATACTTAAGACTCTTATGATCTGAAAATACCTTCAAAGTCGCTCTATACAAGTAATGTCTCACTACTACAGAAAGCCTTAAGGACATCGGACTTTTATGGTCAAGGACATCGGATTAGCAACCGATGCAGAGTTCACTGATGTCCATTATGGGTATCAAGGACATCGGTTGTGCAACCGATGTCCATTTGATAATGCACATCGGATGTTTAAAACGTCTGATGTCCATTATCCTTATGCACATCAGACTTTAGCTCACATCTGATGTCCATTATGTTATTGCACATCGGAGGTTTAATAAGTCTGATGTCCATCATTCTTATGCATATCATTATTTAGCCCACATCTGATGTCCTTCATATGTATGCACATCGGAGGTTTAATATGTCTGATGTCCTTCATATGTATGCACATCATTCTTTAGCTGTAATCTGATGTCCATTTATGTTCTTTTTTTTTTTTAAAAAAAAAGCTGGTACTGATGGTAATTTGTACCACCAGTATACATTATTCAGATGTCAGCCAGACTGCCATACCATCAACCAAACAAACACAAATTCAAAGCGAAGCACGACAAAGTCGTTCGTCTTTCATTAAACAAATTCAAAGCAAATCACGACAAAGGTCGGTCGTCTTTCATATACATTATCCAAATTCATCAAAAAGATAACGAAAAATTAAACCAAAATATTCTGTACAAAAAGATGTCACTTTATTAGCAGATGTTTTCGACGAGTTTCCATGTAATGGTGCTTCTGCCTTCTCAATCCTTTTGATGTTGGTTATTGTCAAACCGGTTAATTCCTGTAAAATCATTTGTGTGTTAGAAACTAAAGGATTATGGAAAGACTTGAGAGTAAATGAATAAGAACCATGATAATGTCCTATATTAAAATTCCAAGCTGCTTAATATTAGTTGTTACTCCTGATTTAGCAAATTAATATGCTCTACATGTGAGACGAACGAAATCCTTCACTGACGAGCAACCTTTAAACAGGTCATTACACCGCCGACGCCAACCCTAGGCCCTAGCCAAACCCACTCTGAATTCCTTGCTTGAAAAATTCAACATAAGCACGCTCAGAAAGAAGAAATATAGTTTGTTCCCCGCTATAGTAAGGCATCGTGTCCAGATTGGGCGGGGACAGCCATGAGATAGAAAAGTACCTATTGCATAGAAAGTTTCCGAAGCGACAAGAGAGCACACAATCCAAGAAATCAACTAAAAAAGCCTGCAATTGTAAAAAAAAAAAAAGTGATGATAACAGTCAACACTTTTAAGTAGCGCATTTCAGTTTATGCCCAATCTATGAAGCCTGTACTCACCGAAGAGAACTTAAAGGCAAAAGGGTACATCCGCAACAACTGAGCAACACAATCAACCCACTGCACAGGACAAAATAGAAATAATGAATTAAGAATTAACAAAATGACTTACCCAGCAATGTCATTTAACTCAGTTCAAGGTATACTACTCTTGGGGGATTTGGCCTACTATAGCTTATAGATAATGAATAAAGCAAGTGAAAGACAGCCTATGTTGCATGATGCTGCCAAAAAAAAAGTAATACAGGCTTCATAGATTGGGCATACTTTGTTTTAAAATAAATAGTTGTTTTCAGTCTAAAGTCCTCCATAGTTTTCTTCAGTAGCATCCCATGAACTCAAATGTACAGTAATACAGAAGAACTGGACAAGAACGCTTGCAGCAATAACATAATTTTTGGCATCCGACAATGGGAAACACTTACATACCAGCCTGGATTACCACTGAGGCACTGACCCTAAATTCGGTTCAACAAATTCAAATTGTAGTTCCCTAGCTACTTACTCAAACATTGGAGTGGTTATAGTTGTAAAATAAGTAATCACAACTAACTCCCATAAAACCAAACTGCACCAGGGAAAAGAAAAAGAGAACCGCAAAGAGACTCTTGGGAATGGCAAAAAAAGAAAGAAAAGAAGAGGCACAACCTGCTGGAATATAAGAGAATAATGTTCCAGGCGGAGGTGTAAATGTTCCAGATTGTTGCCGTGCTACAGATGAGTGAATACTGCTAGCCGAAGATTGTCGAGATAACTCTAGAGGCATATTACCACTTCCAGATAAAGGTGGGAGGCCATAACGATCAGAAAAAGGATGACCAAACGCCAGCCAATCCTTCTCAACTAGTGCCTGATAAGAATGACACAAGATCAACAAGTAAACATACGTATGTAAGACACTATCCTTAGTAACTTCCTCAATCCCAGCGAAAACACTGCAAAGCTATCTCAGTACTTGACCTAAGCAGGGCAAGGTCTGATAAAATTCTAGACAGCAATTCCTTCATTTTTGATATTCTATGTCCTACGGGTATTCAACAGGCTGCATAGTGGTTGTCCGCGGTGGCGTGAGTAGAGATGATGGTAGTTGGCGTAGGTAACGAAAACTGAGAGATTCGTGGGCAATCTCAAATCTCAAATCACAAATCACAAATCTGGAAAATTCGAGACCCTATTCCCTATTTCGACTGTTTTGGTCGAATTTGAATGAGAAAAGGGATAATTGAAGGTGTATTTGGTGGGAAATAAATAAGCTCACCTACGATCCAATGGTTCAGACTTGTGATCTTCATCCATTTCATCAAAATCAGGAGATGGGGCACTAAATGACTCATGCATCGAAGAATTTGAAGAGCCATTCCCTCTACCATTTGCAGAGGGTTCAGACTTAGTAAGTTCTCTTCTATTTCCAGGTTCCGGTGAATGCTGTTTTCGCCTGATTAAGGACATGCAAGACACTAATGAAAAAAGCAGGAAATGCCCAGGACCAAACAGATAACTTCAGAAATCACAGAAAATTGTACGAGTACAAAACATACATTGCATCAGGTGCCACTCCTGAGGTTGCATCAGGTACAAAAAAAATTAAGATGAGAGGGTTACAAATTAATAGCATCTTGTTTTTCTCCATCAGTATAATCATTGCTGTAATATCTTTTGATAGACCCTAAGAAACTCTCGTGATTGAGTAGTAGCTTTCCATTTGCCCTGCTTATCTGGAAATACCTGACACAGAAAAAAAACTGTTATGCCTGTGAAGTAGAGATCAGAATCAAGATTTTAATATAGTGGGCTTTAGGATTATGAAAGTCAAGCATACCATAAATACAAGAAATTTAAAAAAGGCCTTAAATATAAAAATGATTATCAAATTCCACAGCCACCATAGCTAAAAGCTTGAACCACCTTAATCACCACCCAAAATCAACAATTTGAACCACCATCTGATCTCAAGGTCTGGTATGCCAGAGGAGACGAAAACGGAGCTGTTGGGTCCAGGCTTGAGACCTGGGAGCTAGGAAACAGGAGTGGGTAATGAGGTGCGTGAGAAGCTGCTGACTCTAACCTTGCTGATGGCCATGTACCGGTGGCCGACTCCTTCTTTCCAAGAATGCTTCCCCTTACTGCTGTCATTGCTACCTCAGCGCGCTCTTCCTTCTTGGTGGGTGGGTCGATCGAGAAATAAGGTGCGCAATTACTCTAGTCTAGAGAGACTTGATTCCTAGGGACCCTTGAGATGGATGGCCATTCATGACAGGTCGAAGTCAAGAACATCAATTTAAACCCTAAACCCCCAACCATCTGATAACTCAAGAACATCAATTTAAACCCTCAAAATAAATTCTGACAACTCAAGAACATCAGCAATAGTTGTTATAACAATTCACTTAAACAAACACTTCACTAAGTAATAACAAAACAGAAGCAATGGTTGCCACAATCGTCTGATAACAAAACCCCCAATTTAAACCCTAAACCCTAAACCACAATCAATTTACTTCTTGAATCAAAATATAAACAAGCCGGAACAAAACAAAACAAATATTAGTACACAATACAGAAAAATAATCAATTTAAGTAAGAAAATTACCTAATAAATGAAAGAAGAAGGTATGAAGGAATGAACTGAATGACGAACTGAATGAAGGAATGACCTGAATGACGAACGACGACAGCGGCGGTGGTTGCGCGAATTTGAGGTTGATGATGGTGCTTGATGATCGATGGGGATGAAGGGATGGAAGCAAGGGTACGGTTTTGATGAAGAAGAGTAGAAGTCGACGAACGAATTTGGGTTAATTTCATAAACAGAGATATAATAGAATAATAATACACAGATGCATGAAGAGGGTTTTATTTTTTGCGCGTAATTTTACAATAATAATTAACATCGGTTTATTTAAATAACTGATGTCCTTGACCAAATAATGTACATGGGTTGTTATTTAGTCTGATGTGCATTAAAATCAATCCTTATGGACATGGGTTTGAAATAAAAACCGATGTCCTTTACTTTATAAGGACATCAGATTTTTGTAATAAACTGATGTGCAAATTAATTACATCAGATTTTTCAAAAATCTGATGTCCATTAACCGATGTCCTTAAGGGTTTCTGTAGTAGTGTCTCCAAATCTTCAATGCAAACACTACACCACCAAACTCCAAATCATGAGTCGGGTAGTTCTCCTCATACGACTTAAGCTACGTCGACACATAAGCAATCACCTCCCATTTTGCATTAAAACACAACCTAACCCATTCTTTGAAACATCGGTATAAACCTCAAAGTTCACATTCCCTTTGGGCAAAGCCAAGACAAGAGCTGTAGTCAAACATTTTGGAACGCCGTTTCACAACTCTCATCCCAGCGGAATCTAGTATCCTTCCTTATAATTGTAGTCAGCGGTCTAACAATCTTAGAGAAGTATTTCACAAACCTCCTTTAATACCCAGTCAAACCCGAAAAGCTACGAATTTATGCCACATTCTTCAGAGCCTCCTAATTCGAAACTGCCTCTATTTTGCTTGAGTCAACCGCTACCCCTCTTTAGAATTTACATTCCCCAAGACTGCTCCAAAACTCACACTTTGACAATATAACATAAAGCCGATTGTCTCTCAAAGTCAGTAGTACCACTTACATGTTCCTCATGCCTTTCCTTTGTAACACCCCGTTATTTCATGTTTATATGTTTAAACGTTTTAACCGTATTTTTCGGAGATTATATAATTTTAAATTATTTATGTTATTTTCGTAAAATATAAATTTAAGAATATAAATTCCATTTTAAGATATAGTAAATCTTAAAATGTTATTCTTCATTCACTTGGCTAATTTTTGACTCAACAAGTGTTACTCAAGTCAAACCCCGTTACTTCCACTTAAGACCTGACTCAACTCATTTCCATATAAAAAGAGTGCCTTGTGACATTATTCATTTATCTTCAACCTCACAAACCCTATATCTCACAAACACCATAAAACTCACCCAATTCACTAAACTCATCATAATTCTTTCGTTTCTCAACAAAATTCATCGATTCTCGCGCCATTTTCTTTCTTTAATCGTCGCCCTCGTTTTAAGGTAAGAAATTACCAACTTTGAGGGTGGACGGAATTCTGTCCGTTTCTCCTCTTCTAATTTCCATCTCCTAATTTGTGTTTTTATGTTTGCACGAGGAGACATTAGTGATCCCGACGTCGATACCTTTGTTATTGACGAGTCTCTTGTGGATTTGATGGCTTAAAGAGGTAACTTTTAGAGGTTCCTGGACTTCTGAGCTTTGACTGATCTTGATCGTCTTAGGAGAGAACCAAGTAGATGGAAGTATTGCTAGACAATTATGAGTAACATATAGATGCTCACTTGCAACAATGACATTAACATACTGACCTTGACGGAAAGGGTTTTTGAATTCATTTGGTTGTAACATGTATGGAGACCAATTGTGATAGACTGCTAACGTCAGTTTATATTATTTCAGTTAACAACACAATCCTGAAAATTTATGCACTTACCTACACGGTACAGAATATTCACTAGAGAACCGATGATTTCTTGGCCTAGTTGTAAAGACCGAACGCCCTAGATTGCATGTTCACTCCTCTTCCCCTTGTATTTCATTGACTATGTACCTCATTTCACACACAATGAAAAACGGTTCTTGTAGATTAATCGTTGGCCTGGTTGGTCGAATTTGTTTCAGTCCCACATTAAATAAACTAAGAAAGGATTTATACTGAACTTTGTTGGTGTACTGGGTTATCACTACTACTAGGGCTGAGCAAAAAAAATCTGATACGAATTTTTTTCCGAATCCGATCTGAAATCCGAAAAAAACAATCCAAATATATGGATATCATTCAAATTGGATATCCGATCCGGTTTTTTCCGAATAATATGGATTGGATGTGGATTGTGATTTTCTTAAAATTGGATATCCGAATGCGATCCGAATAATAAAAATTTAGAAAAAAAAGGAAAAATACCCAAGTACCAAAACATTTTACCATTATGTTTTGAGTTGTTTGATACATATTGATTGTTATTGTTATAAACATAATCGAGAAGTGTGATAAAAGAAGTGCATATTCATTATACAAATTGTCTTTTTTTTTCCTTGTTTGGTTTTAGAGCAAAAAATATACTTATTAGTCGAAGAATGAATTTCATCTATTGATAATCTTTAAATGATTCATTCTACACCGGACCATTTGTTAATTTTTTACTATGCATTTAAAACTGGATCTAATCTGGTTTCCGAAATCTGGATATCCGGATTTTCGGATTACGAATTTTTGGATAACCATATATTCGGATCTGGATGTGGATCGCCAAAAATCATATTTTTAAAACTGGATATCCGATCCGAATTTCAAAACCGGAGTGGATATCCGGTTTTACTCACCCCTAACTACTACCGCTACCCCTTTTCCCAAGATATTTTGTCTTAGGCATGACTAGCCTTTCCAAACACTTCGTGTGTTTGTGTGTTTATGTGAGCATGGTCAACATTTCAGCTGAAACCCAATGTACATATCAGTTAACACCCATTGTATTATTTAGATGCCTTTTGATCTGCATTTGTGGCTTGTATATCTGTTTTCTCTTTTCTTATTTTGCACTGTTACTTTATAGATTAGTTTTTACTGTAGTTTTTATTGGTATTAGCTTAAAGACGTGTTTACTGTCTTGAAGATCAGTTTCCAAGAATTCAAAAATAAGATGAAGATTGTAAATAGAAGAACGAAGTGGTAAGTGAAGAAGATGACGATAAATGAATAATAAAGGGGGAAAACTGGGCAACGAAAAAAACAAAACAAAAAAAAATTACCTGCTACGTCAGGTTAACAAAGCACCAATTCTATTCAAGGTAAAATGCGGTATTAGTTGGTTTTATTGGTAGTTAAAATAAAGTTTAGAGTATTTTGAGCAACACCCTTTTAGTTCAGAGTATTCCTATTAATTAACCTAAACTATAAGGGGTTCACTAAGCCATAAATTCGCTTTTAAAGGGCTTCTTTTAACCCCAAACTCAATAGAACGTGCCACCTTGCCCTATCAATGCGCCATTAAATAGATTATTTTGCCGTTTCGTTACCTTATTTTAAAATAAAAATAGTAACCAAGCCCGCTTCGAAATCGGTCTCACCTCTACCGCATTGGTTGGGGCTAACCTTATAATTGTGGTCTAATTACCATCATTAACCCTAGTAACATCCCTACCTTTAGGGCTTTAACCTCTCTAATTTGGTAGCTCAAGGGAAGATTGTTGTGCGGAAGCATGAGTACCTCGTATTATGCCTCTGCTATACAGTTGTCCACTGTCCATAATAGTGCGATATTGTCCGCTTTGGGCCAAGCCCCTACGAATTTACTCATAGGCTCGTTGCCAAAAGGCTTCGTACTATTATATTTTTCAGGACACTTATAAAGAT
Organism: Silene conica; assembly: GCA_029255685.2. Taxonomy (NCBI): domain Eukaryota; kingdom Viridiplantae; phylum Streptophyta; class Magnoliopsida; order Caryophyllales; family Caryophyllaceae; genus Silene; species Silene conica. The sequence continues at coordinate 81,706,345 of CM055312.2, read as the reverse complement.
GATATTTCACCTTTATACTACTGATGTGGGACATGAGTTTGCTACCTAACAATGCTCCCGTCAAACCAAGGACCATCATCTTAACTCGGATCTTGACCTTCATTGAGAACTCCCCCCACTCTACAACCCCAACTTCTAGACACCTGAAACATCACCAAGTCTTGATAACTCTCCGTAGCTGACACATTATGCTATCACGAGTCATGTCTTGCATCACATGTCACCGTCTGGTCAAGTGAGTGCGGCCACATGCTCCTACACCAGCATATCCGTGTCCTTTTCTTAGGAATTTGCGACACATACATATCGAACATCCTCTGTATCCAATATACCTTGGACCGGGTCCGCCAATTCAGAAGTGTCTTGAATACAAATGGTCTCTAACATTGGAACGCAATAGACGTGTGACACCCAATCTGATAAGGGTCCTCTTAATCAACTATTCTAGTAACAAATGGTCTTTGTCACACAAGATCTATGACGTCTTTCATCCATTTTAGGCATGGACGGGGCTTCCTCAAGGACTCACCCCGAGCTAGTTAGGAGTTTCATACCTTACTGTAACACCCCCATTTATTCAAGGACCTGAACTAGGACTCCTCAGATAAATAAGAGTGTTACCATCTCGGTTTCCCGAGGCAGTAGATACAAAGGAAGATAAACAGTACTTTAAATATAAAGTTAACTCAAAACATGTTCTTACATCTGTGTCCAAAAGTCTTAACAAAAACAAAGTAAAACTAAAGTACAACTCTTATAAGACTGGCTAAGGTGATCTAGACATCTAAACTGGTCTGGATCCAGGCTCTTCCTCCCATAGCTCCCCCTTAGTCTCAGCCACCTGTCAATCTGCTCCCCAATAGTTGGTTCATCACAGGTGATCACGAATACACAGGGTCAACCACGAGGTTGAGTAGGGAAAAGAATAAGTAAAACAACAATATAATAAACTCCGCGCCGATCCAACACCATATATATATACTCCGCACCGATCCAACGCCATAAATACTCCGCACCGATCCAACACCATAAATACTCCGCACCGATCCCACACCATAAATACTCCGCACCGATCCAACTCCGTATCACAAGGCCCATTATATATATAAACAATATTTCAGAATGATAAAGATAATATAATACAACGATCACATGATAAATCACACAAACATGCTTATTCACTAATATGAACAGAGTACACCTTATTATAAATCAATATTTTCCCCTACCTGAAATAGCAGGAACGCAGACACACTCCGAGATAGGCTTAGAAATGTTCCACTCGAAACTCGCTACCTAAACAGGTATAAGTAACGAATTAATAACTTACACGACTCCCTTAACGATCATACTTACCCAAAACCCCATAAATAGAAAGTTTCCATAAATAGAAACTTTCCCCATATAGCACTTCCAAACATGGCAACCTCTAAATATGACAACATTCGTTTTAAATCCCAAATTATTCTATACATTACTAAATTCCATAAATACTCCCAAACTTAACCCTTATTAAAAGAAATCCTTTACCAAAAATAAAATATAAAACCATACATACAAATATTTACTAATAATACTAATATTAATAATAATAATAATAATAATAATAATAATAATAATAATAATAATAATAACGTAAAACAACAAAACAGCCCCCCATTCCTTCACGACTCACGCACAACCCTAACGACGCCTCTAACAGCCTCACGACCACCCCACTGCCCGCTGATAGCCACCCTACGTGGCACCCAAACTACCTACTCCATCACGGTAACCCACCACCACCGTCGACTCCACCCAACGGGTCAGACCAGACACCAACCAAACCCTGGTTCCTCACTGTCACGGCACAGCTACCCCCTGTACACGCCCCTGTCGACGCAGCCACCAGGGCTTCCACCACCCACAACCACCATCTTTAGACCCTATGACACCCGACTCAACCACCGTGGTGGTGCCACTGTATCGACCTCCCCCGAGTCAACAGTGGTACCACCCCCTTACGACCCCCCTTGTGAAACGCCACCAGACACGAGACCAAAACCCTAATAACAGGCAAAACGAACACCCCTCTCCATACCATTCCCGACCTCTGCAACCACCAAGATAGACCACCCACGACTCCCCTGACCACCGTGCATAAATTAACAACAACAAGAAAGCTAGATTATAACCAGACATAACACGACACCCTTACAAACGTGAGCAGACATGACTCGATAGAAAACTGGTGGCTAAAACGTGAAACCTTACCTCTTTCTGGGTTGAATCGAAGGCTTTAGGCACGACAAATCTCACCGAGAGAAGGTTGTATCTCTTCTGGGTAGTGGCGGCAGCACGACTGGTGTGTGGTGTGTGTCGATGGTAGGTCAGAACTAGGGTGGATAGTATTCTTATATGACGGCAGGGAAGTGTTTGTGTGAGGAAGAGTGTACGTTGTATTATAGGGTTTCTAAATGTATGTTTGCATAAGAACCAACGCCCAAACCTCTCTCAAAAGGTCCCTAGTTCGACTCCCACAAGAAGCATGATACATACTCAAGAGACCCATAGTTCGAACCCCTTAAGTAGCATGACACACACGCTTATTTAAACAAACGAAGTCAAGTATAAAACCGTTAACTACTCTAATTAATTAAGATAAAAATCGTAATCAAAAATCGAGGTATTACAGTCTTCCCCCCTTAAAATGAACTTCGTCCCGAAGTTCAACAATACTCAGATAACAAAGCAATCGCCTCAAATGCACTTGGAACATGAAACAGCAAAAGAAAGTTCACATACGTATCGAACATCCTCTGTATCCAATATACCTTGGACCGGGTCCGCCAATTCAGAAGTGTCTTGAATACAAATGGTCTCTAACATTGGAACGCAATAGACGTGTGACACCCAATCTGATAAGGGTCCTCTTAATCAACTATTCTAGTAACAAATGGTCTTTGTCACACAAGATCTATGACGTCTTTCATCCATTTTAGGCATGGACGGGGCTTCCTCAAGGACTCACCCCGAGCTAGTTAGGAGTTTCATACCTTACCGTGTACAACTTCAAATCTTGGGCCTGTTGATGCATCCTCGTGTCTAGCCCAAGTCGAACCTTGGGCTCTGATACCATTTGTTGTGCGGAAGCGTGAATACATTATGTTGGGGCTCTGCTGCGCCGGTGTCCAATGTTCATAATAGTACGATATTGTCCGTTTTAGTCAAGCCATCACAGATTTACTCTTGGTCTCCTTTCCAAAAGACCTTATTCTATTATACTTTTAGAACATTTATAAAAATGATATTTTACCTTTACACAAACAGTATAGGACATGTGTTTGCATCCTAGTAGAAAAAGGAAAGTGCAAGTGAATTATATAGAAAGAAAACAAAGAAATCAAAAGATACTTAAGCATAAATTAAATGGCATGATTCTTGATGCATAAGTTGGTAAGCTAAGCATCTCGTATGCACTTACCTAATCCATGTTTTCTTTTTTGGTATATAAGAGGGACTTACGTAATCCATATAATTTGGTGTCATACCTTATACGTCCAAGGCTCACAATTGGTCACCTCGACACATAAATCAGTAAAATGTTATTTGTCATATACCGTTTAATTAATACTTGTGTGTCGTTAGTAGGAAGTTTCGGATGATGCTACATACTTGAGTTGGTGCAACCCCACCATGCATTATATATGAAACAAGCTTAATTATTGTGACCTTAATTTGACCCTATTGCTCCCGTTTGTGATTTCACAAATTCTTGTGTAACATGTATCTTTAAATTTAAGACGGATTAAATACATTTAGTTGTGATTAATATGTCAAAATTAAAACAATCCACTGTAAGAGAGAAGATTTTTCTTATATTTTCATGTGGATCAATATTTAATTCGTTTTAGACTTAATAGGAATATGTCAAAATCGTTATCTAATACTGCTCATGTCACATTGTCACACCCTTCCAATTTGGCAACTCATGGTCCACAACATAACCCTCTTGTTATTTTGTTCACGTTAGTCATCATCATTCATTCATGTTCTCACATATCTCCTCTCAAAATAGTTGGTTGATTGATTCATTTGTTGAGATAGTTGGATGAGATTAATCAGGATTAATGTCTGGCTCTATTTTATGTACCTGTCAGGGCCGTCTCGGGAATTTGGGGGCCCTGTGCGAGCTCTAAAAATGGGGCCCTATATAACATTTTAATAAACAATTTTTTTTAAAAAGAGGCCTTAATATAACATGTAAGAAACAAAATTTTAGAAAAGAAAGTAAAAAGGGACATTTTAATAAACAAATTTTTTTAAAAAGAGGCCTTAATATAACATTTAAAAAACAAAATTTTAGGAAAAAAAGTAAAAAGGGTACAAAGTGTAGTTAGTAAGATTTGAACCTGAGACTTCATGTCTAGAAACCTGATTTCTATCCACTATGACACTATCTTTGATTGAATATTTAGTATACTGAATTTATTTATTCTTACTATTATTTTCATTTCTGACCCAAAAAATTGGGGGCCCTGTGCGACCGCACGGCCCGCACGGGCCCAAAGACGGCCCTGGTACCTGTCTATATCCTTTGTAAATTTGTTCTAATTCCAAATATTTTAATATGTTCCTTTACCGTTATTAATGAAATGGAAAAATAAGAACTCAATGATAATAGTAATCCTAACTCAAATTTATGTATCTTCAACCGTTGGGTAACACCGAATTAATCCAACCCAAAATGTTTTAGTCTTCTAAGTTGTTACATGCATCATTGATGGGGTACACGTATCATTCACTAAAATTTGATAGAGACGGTCTTCCAATAAATTATTGAAAGACTATTTTTTGTACCTTTTTATTTGTATTTCGTGACGCTTTTGCCATTGATTGTATCATAAGAATTTCGTACTTATTTACATAATAAATGTACTTATTTTATCTTTAATAATGATTTGTACCTATTATATTAGCTTTAGTACCACTTTTTTTAAAAATTTGTACAATAATCTCTCAATAAGCTTATTGAGAGGCGGTCTCTTAGAAGACCTACTGTGTAAGTTGTAACGTTAGGGGTGTTAATGAATGAAACATTCATTTGTTAACTTTACATGAAATGAGAAAATATATGAATTTATTTTAATTCATGTGTTAGTAACGTGAAGCGATTTATGGTTGTAAACTATATGTAAATACTTTGGAAAAGATATCTAACAAATAAAATATCAAACAAGGTGGCTTGGTATAGAAAATAGCAAGTCAAGGTTTGAGAGTCAATACAGTATAACGGGTATTTTATACAATAATTTAGGAGGTTAATCTAGGTAATGTTGGTGGCATTTACTAATAAAACTGGAGGTTAGAGGTTGCTATCTTATATTATTGTGGATTTCGGATTGATATTTAAGTCGTAACAGTTACGTTGTACTGGTACTATTATTATAGTGGATTCAAGTCTATTTTGCTAGTGGGTTATACTTTCGGTTTGGAAGGTTTGCCTTGTGTTCAACCCTAAATATTGTATAATCTTATTATTGCTTATATTTATTTACTTTTACGGTTGTGATTGTCGATTGGTTGCTTCCGTCACGTGAGAGATTAACGTTAATTTCATAGCAATGGTATAAGAGCCACTAGGCTCGATCTGGTGGCTGGTTTAATTGGCAAGGATGTCAAATATGGGGTCTCAATTTGCAGTACCAAAATTTGACGGTAAAAGTGGTTGCACCCTTTGGCAAAGAAGGATAAAGGGATATCGTGGTTCATCTTGGTTTTGCTAGAGTCTTGAAATGAGATGTTGGTAAACCGGAGAACATGAGTGATGACAACTGGAAGAGGTTTGCACCAAGTGTGCAAGTAATATTAGATTTTGCATCTTGGATTTTGATGACTCTCCATTAGTGATATCGGAAAAGTTGGAAAAGCTCTACCTGGCAAAGAGTTTGAACAAAAAGGTTTTATTGAAGCAATATTATATCGATTGAGGATGGACGAGGATGCAAATTTAATTAGACATATAAATTTGTCCAATGGATAATGAAGAAGATAAGACTTTATTACTCGTCAATTCTGTTCCGGACACTCATGAAACTAATGTGGTTAATGTTCTGTGCGGGAAAGACATCATCACGATGTAGCAAGCATATGAAGCTTTATTATCCTTTGATGCGAGGAAGAATGACAAAGCTAAGGTACAGAGCGACAGTACGAGTACAATTGCAGTTACTCGGGATGGGAGAGGTCGATCATTTATCAAGGAAGATGGATCGAAAGACGGCAAGTCTCGATCCATAAACACTTCTATGAGTAATGATGTGAAGTGTTTCAAGTGTAGTGACCGCCTTGGGCATATTAAGCTATTTGTCTTAAAAAATGTGGGAATGAAGAAAACAAAGGCAACACCAACTTGGTTGTCGGTGAAGGAAGTAATGATTGTTTTCTTTTCGATGATAGTGACATGTTTGCGGTCACGGATGTGAACGACTTATCTTCAAAGGAAGAATGCATATTAGATTCTGGTTGTGTCAATCATGTCTGGACTCGGATGGATAATTTTTATGAGATCCATAATAAAGGCGTGACTAGGAAATTGAGTTTGACCGATAACTCAAAGGTTGATGTCATGGGTGTTGGAATGGTGAAAATAAAATTATCAAATGGGGTGCATGGTGTACACTTTGGACAAAGTTGCTTATGTTCAAAAGTTGTGTAATTTAATCTCACTTTGTCAGTTAGACGAAGTTTATGGGTATAAAACTCATGGGGGAGTCTTGAAAGTGACTAAGGGTTCTATGGTCCTCATGAAGGGAGCTACACCGTACCGTGGTTTATACCGTGTGGATGCATATGCATTAAAAACTCATAGGATAGCTTGAAACGGAAAAATCATGCACGAGTTTCGTTCACGGAAGAGACGACAAAGGTGGATTGTTTTCAGGTTGTAGACGGGTGCAAAGGAAAAGGGAAAATTCTTGTTGGTTTGAAGGTGGAGAGCAAAAGGTTTATCTCTGGAGTCAAGTAATGTTATTGACTGGGTTTAGATTCTACACGGTACATTGGCTATGATATTAAGTTAGGGTGAGGACCGGATACTAATGCGTGTGTGTAGCTAGTTATTTAAAAAAGGTTAATGATTGATTCCTCGGTGGTTCTCGCTTGTCTTGAAGGGGCATATTTGTTAGGTAAATCCCAACACAAGATGTTTTAATTTTCTAAGTGTTAAATGCATTGATGGAGTACATGTAACATTAAGAAGTGTTAATGAATGAAACATTCATTTGTTAACCTTATGTAAAATGAGAAAACATATGAATTTGTTTTAATTCATGTGTTAACCTGAAGCGATGTATGGTTGTAAACTATAACGTTACTTTCACATGACTATATAAAGGATGTAAATCATGTGCAAAATATATCTCACAAATAAAATATCAAACAAGATGACTTGTTATAGAAAATAACAAGTCGGGTATGAGGGTGAGACGCAGTACAACAGGTGTTTGTACAATAATTTAGGAGATTACTCTAGGAGTAAAATTGGTGACATTTACTAATATTACTAGAGGGCAAGAGGTTGTTATCTTACATTATTTTCGGTTAGATTGATATTTAATTCAGAACAGTTACGTTGTACTGGTACTATTAATATAGTGTATTCTAGTCTATTTGGCTAGTGGGTTTTACTTCCGGTTTGGAAGGTTTTGTCCTGAGTTTGACCTTAAATATTGTCTCATCTTATTATTGCTTATATTTATTTACTTTTATTGTTTACTTGTTGATTGGTTTCTTCCGTTGCACTTGGAAGATTGACGTTAATTTTCCAACAACAATATCACACACTTCTTAGTTCAACCAAATGAGGTTTTTACTCTCTCTATTCCGGTCAATTGTGTTCCTATGTTTTGAATTTCACCAGAACATCCATCACACCGATCATATCGATATTGGGTGGCTTGTATCTCACCTTGTAATGCTTGATAGGACCAAAGACTCTTACCATCGAAACAATCCAAGACATAACTCTCATGGTAAATGGCATATGCATCGCATCATGAATATACAAGACTATATAACTCCAGACTTAATCCTCTCAGTAGGACGACGATAATAGTCGTCGTAGTCTAAACTTGGATTCAAACTCTCGCGATGAAAATTTTCGGATTTGACATTCGATAAAGGTTGTTTTGATTTTGCATAAAGACAAAAAAAAGGAAAGAAGACCAATTATGCGATGCCAAGTAGACCAAATTAAGTGTGAAAGATTATATTGCTCATCAAAAGCAATCCTAATAAAAAAGATAACAATTAATTAAGACACCTCAAAATAAAATAGTACAACAAATGATTAAGACAAAAAAAAAAAGCATGATTTAACACAATTTGTCTTCGTGGTTATTATATGGTAGGAATGAGATCCCCTACACCAAATTTGATCATCTGATGTGAATTGTGAGAGGTCGTAGCACTAGCTTAATGGATAGATTGAGGTATTGTTGTAAATCGGTAAAGCTGATAAATTTGACCTGACCCGAACTTGAGCTGATCCAACGCGATAAAATCTGAGAATATTATGACAACCTGAAAACGATCTAATACTGACCTGTAACTCGACACAACCCAATGATCAATGACCCAAAATTAAACTAGACCCAACTCGATATTGACCCAATCCAATACTAACTCGGTTAACTTGATGACCCGTCACTTATTAAGCTTAATATTGATCAAAATAAAAGTGATTTTGTGTTTAAATGGATGTATTTGACTCAAGAACGAAGTAATTAAATCAAAGAATGATAAAAAACTAAATTTAATTATCTAAAATTGAAGGAACACGATAAAGTAATCGGATCCGCCAATCACCCGACCCAACCCGATGCATCAATTGACTCAAAATAACCCGGCCCGTTCACGACTTTAACCGAACCCAACTCTATTCGAAACGGTAAGTTGGCCTGATATGACCCGAACCGGATATGACCTGATCTAATTGATCCAATTGTCGCCTTTATAAATATGTCACAAGTTTAAATCCCTTTTTCTCATGGTCCCGAGATAGGTAGCACCGACATGGACACGTGACACCGCATTAAATGAAATTTAGGACATGAGACACATTCGTTAAATTTAATAAAATATATATTTTATAATTATAAATGTTCGATTTTTATTTTTTAGAAGTATTTGATATTAAATTGAAGGAAAGGTAAAATTTGGCCTTAACTATATGTGATTTTCATTTCCACCAAAACCCATCTTCTAATCAATCTCTTTCGACAATTCATTTCTCATCTAAAAATATCGTTCACCCGAAATGATGTCCAAACACCATGGACACGCGTCAAACACATGCCTAAATAAATGAAAAAAGTTAGACACGACTTTATATATAGGCGTCTAACACGTTGAAGCGTGTGTTCGACGAGCTGAATGTTGGTGTATGATACAGTGTCGGGCACGGGACGACTGATTAAGAGGAGTATCGATGCTACCTAAATCTCGAGTAGGTCATGCCATACGGGTTTGGTCAGAATACAGATCAGGTAGATGTGTGGAACGGGTCACATAATAGGGTCAAATGGAACAATAATTGTTTATAATGCCTTTGTTTTTACCGTTGTAATTTTTTATAAAAAAATTAAATCAAATTAATTATAAGTTTAATCATATTTATTCCTTACATTCCTTATAATAAAAAAGTTATAAAATATGGTTATTCTAATAGTTGTTTATTATCAAATAATATAAAAGTTATACTGTATAAATTTGATTTTATAAATTATGTTTATAAGTTAAAGTACAAATAGAAATACATTTTAAATTATTATATGAAATTTAATACTTGTATAATATTACTATTTTTTAATAACATTTGTGTTCTATTGTTCAAAATTTCATATTAAACACAACCTTTTTTTGACACACTGGATCAAGCTGATCGAGTCAAAATTTAACCCTAAATTAACAAATTATAAGAATTTGGGTTGATAGAATCACAAAATTTGGTCGAGTTTAAACTCCACGTTAAAGTTAACATGTCAACTACCTTAGCACCAGAACTGGATCAAACCGTAGAACCACCTATCCCAAACCCGGAGACCGGATCGGTAAGAACTGGACATGGCCGGGCCAGAACCTTTTAGGTTCGGTTTTTTCGAATTTGGACCAAACTATTTATATTTTTTATAAGTTATTTTAAAGTATTTTTTTTCTTTCATCATACCAAACCGATCCGAACCGGACACAAACTATCAAATATTTTTGAACCCTGAGATCGAACCGAATGTATCCGGTCTCGGCCAATCGAGACGGACCGGATTCATTCCTGTGTAGTTTATGAAGAGCCTTTTTGAAGCAACATGTGAGATCGTGATTATATAATTGGCCGAAAGACAAACAAGTTGGTTTGTGGCAACACAATCACCTTAATAACTTTGGTCCCAATTCAATTTCAACCATTATAAATCTTCCATGGCCATACCTCACACCTAATTTCTCTACCTTTCTCCCAAAAATTATTCACTTAATTTTACCAATCTCTCGTCACATTCTTTTTTCTTTTTTAAAAAAAAAAGAAAAACAATGAGTTCGTCAGTTTTAAGCTCTCAAAGTGTGATCATAACAACAGCCATGGCGGTCTCAGGAGCTGTAATATTACTATCTCTTTGCAGAATCAAGAATCTGTCCTCTTCCATTCAACAAACTTCACCATCTTTACGTTCCTGTTTATCTTCTGGTAAGTGGGTATTGGGTCATTTCTACTTTCTTCTAACTCTATGTTTTTCTCTGTTTTTTTGTTAATATAAATTTCTAATAACAATTTTGGATGAAATTAACAGAGAGATTAAAAGGGGAGAATAAAAACAAGAAGAAGAAAAGGGTAAAATTTGCAGAAAATGTCAAGGAAGATAAAAGTGAAACAAATTATGCAAACAAGAAGAAGAAGAACGAAGAAGTTAAATCAAGAAAAGTGTCAAAATATAGAGAAATGCCTGCAAATCGAGCTGCTCTTTACCATGGAATTCTAAGAGATAGAGTTCATAGAGTCGAATCTTGTTAAAGTAAAATTGGGTTCAAATGAGCGCGATATATTGTGGGCGAGAATCGAACCCCAATTACATAGATTAACATGTTTTTTTTGGGTTTGTAAAGTTTAGAAAGATTAATTGTCAAACATTATTAGAAAAATTATGTACAGTTGGTTGACAGTAATTTGGATAGTTTTCGTTTCTTTTCATTTATCTTTCTGTTTTTCTAATTTCAAATTAAAAAATTATACGTTATTTTACTAATTCTTGAATAGTAATGCAAATGATTAAGTTTTCATGGAGATGGGTTTCTTATACATATTATTACTTCCTCCTCTCCAATAAATTCTATACATTTACTTTATTTACGTGTCAATACTCGTTTTCTTTTGTTAAATTTTATATATTTACTTTATTCACGTGTCAATACTCGTTCTCTTTTGTTAATATCTTTAGTTACACATCGATAAAAATTATAAAACTTTGATATTCATAACGTACTCGATAAGACAATTTAAACAAGATCTCAGATGACTATATTTTATGTTATATATTAGAGATTGTGTCGAAAATTTACTTGACACATCAATAGTGTCTATAAACTGAAAGGTATATAATTGATAGGAATTAGGAATGGAGGAGGTAATATATAGCTCGACTTTTTTTTCTCTCTAGATTTCAATTTATACGGTCTTATAGGTGGTTTTAAACTGTAAATTTAAAAATAATATTTTGCAGAATTGGGAGGACGTAGTTCATGTTTTTGGGAAGTTGGTTGATTATTAGGAAGATAGGGTAAATTTGTTGAATGTGAAGAAAGAAAAAACGTTTTTGTTTAAATGTTTTTGACTAAAATTGAAGTTTGTTAGAATTGATCTGTCGTATAAATAAATAAATATAGGAGAAACAGGAAGACAAATGTTGCATGATAGCTGCTGCCGTGATGGGTGATGTCAGAAATGTTTGTAAATTTGTAAAGCATTCAAATTTGGAGAACCCAATTCAACTTGAGTTTCTCTTATCTTCTCGAAACGGAGAAATCTACAGAAAAAAAATTACACATTCTTTTCTCATAGATTTTCCTTGACGGACAATCAATAAGTCATATGTGCTAGTACGAGGAGATAAAGATAAAAATTAAAATGCAGAAAGTTAGTTGGCAAGATTCACAAATGACTTATATTTATCTATTCAAGTAAATTTTACGTAATTACTCTTTTATGTACGAGCTTTACTTAATTATGAACATTTTTTCATATATTTTTCATTCATTACCCCTCTAACTAAAAAAGAAAACCAAAAATTCTCTCTGTTTTCTTTCCTCCTTTCAAAATTAATAGGAGTAAATATTAATAATTAAATTGATCAAAAATCTATAATGAAAAATCTGAATCGACTCACCAAGTATTTCAATATTCGATTTTGTTGAACAAATTACATGAACTATTGTTTCTATTAACTCAATTAAATTGTTTTTTAATTAGGGTTTTTTCCCTAAATTCTGGATTTTTTCAATATGAGTGGTGGAGGGATAAGACCTGATGGGGATCGTAATTGCAGGGAATAGATTGGTCATGCGGTGATGGTTGACGGTGGTGGCAGGGTTGCGGGCTGGTGGTGGTAGGGGTGGTTAGGGAGTTAGAGATGGAAGGAGTAAGTTGAAATTGAATGTACGTTGGTTGAAGTGAGATGTATAAATTGGTCATTTACGTACATGAAAAAAGTAAAAGTCGTCCATGAATAAGCAACACCCAAATTTTATCTGACCTGTTAAGGATATTATCCGTCACAAATAAATATTTGCTTTTTTTCATCTATAATTTGCTATTTGTCAAATATTTAAATATTTTAATGATGTTGATCTTTACAACGAAATTTATTTTTGTATTATGCATTTGACTTATTATTTTTTCACACAAATTACCATTTGTATACTCTTTAACAAAAAAAAAAGCTCTAATACCTCCAAGTTGATTAAATTTCTTCATTATTGTCAATAATTTGAATGTAAAAGAGGTACTCCGATGCGGGAGCATTAGAATCAACTGAAAATGAAGTCTTAATTTCTCGAAATGTAAATCACATTTCTGAACCTTATAAAATAAGCTCGAGCATAGTGAGTATGGTCACGTGGAGGAACAAAGGTGGTTGGAACGATGGGACAATTTATTTGTAAGATATTATAGTTACCTTATTTTTAGTTTCCATAAGTTAACTAGTAAGAATAAGGTAGTTTTATTTATTTCCTTATTGTTTATTTCCTAATTTCAGTTTTAAGAATAAGGCAAATAGTTTTAAGGTAATAGTTGATTTTAGGAAAGTTTTCCTTATCCACTTATGGAAAGGATCACATCTTTTTATGAAGTCTTGTGTCCCCTATTCTACTATAAATAGGGACTTATGTATTCAGTTTTTATTCATCCAAATTTGAGAGATTAATACAAGTTTTCTTGTTGTGTGCTTATTACTTGCGAGTTCTAAGTTCTATTATTTCTTCCTTGCGAGGTTGAGATAAGTTTAGTGTGATTCTATCCTTGCGAGGTGTGGATTACCATTCGTGTGTAACATCAAGTTTCTTGCGAGAGAGGACATCTTATTCACGTCATATTTCTTTTATTTTCGTTCTATTCCTAAAAAAAATACAAAAACATTGTTTTATTTCCGCTGCAATTTTATACATCATAACAAAAGCTTAATTCTTATTAAGTTTTACATCATACTCTCTTCTAGTTTCCATTTTCTTCCCTTTTTTCAGTGTAAGGATTTAGAAAATAAATTTAAACTACATAAAATAGACTACTACATGTAGTTGAATTTGGATTACATAAAAGCTTTCAAATAAGGAAATATAGGGAAAAATTTATCATTAAGCCCAAAGAAGCAATATCGAAGAAGATGTAAACTAGAAGAGAGTAATTATTAGTCAAATACTGTTTTTTTTTTTTTGAGCTTTTTTACTTGTTTCATGTATGACTTTCGGGATTTTTAGGGTTAGAAATTGGGCGTTGACAAGCTGAGTCGACTGTCTGGCAACTTGGGTGAATAAAGACAAAGGGAAAGACCGATACATTAGCGGCCAACTTCGGTCGTGGACCGACGGTAGATGACGCAAAGTGTAGGTCGTGAGGGCAACCACGAGTCTAGTTTGTTGTACAAACGGTGGACCAAGTTCGGTATGAGGCCAGGCGTGGTTTCACATGATAAAGGGTAATGAGGGCGTCAGCACTGGGGGAGAAGGTCGGTCGCTAGTGGGTAGGATGTTGATGAGCTAGGTCGTCGACAAAAGGAGTAGGATAAGAGCCTAAGAGCATCCACATTGAAGAGGATCACCCTTCCTCTTAGATGAGAGAGAGTGCTAAGAGGATGTCCTCTTCAATGTGGAACTTACATCAACCATCCTCTTTGAAGGAGGAAAAGGAAGACTTCCTCTATTTTTAGAGGAAGTAGAACATTGGCCCTTGTGCCCAACATCCAATAGGATTAATGCATGTAATTTTTTTTTTACATAATTTTTATTAAAACAAATGTATAAAATTTGCAAGTGGAATAATTTTACGTTTTTCATATATTATACAGTAATAATTTTACGTTTTTCGTATATTGTACGGTAATAATTTTACATTTTCGTATATTGTACGATAATAATTTTACGTTTCTTCGTATATTGTATGGTAATATTTTTAAGTTTCTCGTATATTGCATGTTTGAATTTTTATATTGATGCAAGTGGAATCATGTAGTAACTACTACATTTCGTATATATTCATTGCATGCATTAGAATATATTTTATTGTGGTAAATTGTGTATTAAATGCATTCTCAACTAATCCTATTCAATTTTGTATTTTTTTCTTCTATAAATAAACACTCATTTTCATCTCATATTATGTAAAAAAATCAATTCTTATGTTGTTTTCATTAGGCAATAAAATTTTTAATTATGATATGAATCATAATAATCATCTAACAATTGTTAGAGAGTCATTTGTCGTTACCCCTGGCACATATGAGAAGCGAAATTTACACGATTTTATGTCTAGGAGGGAAGCACTACATGACGGACAAATTCACACGTCTTTGAAAAACGATTTGGTTGAACATATATGGATGATGTTTCAAGATTCAAATTAAGATTAAAATATGTATCATAACTAATGACATTTGCTTCTCTTTCATTTGATGTTTTTTTGGTAATCCGTTTGTAATTTATTTGTAACGTATTTTATTTGATAACGCCATCAATTTTTTTTAGTAAAAACCTTATTAATTTGTAAAAAAATGACTCAAAAAAAATAAAACATATAAACTAATGTTAAAAAGATATTAAAATATGAAAGAGGAAGAAAAGAGGATCTCTTTGATGTGAGGAAACAAATTAAAAGAGGAGAAAGAAGAGGATGAAGATAGTGGAAAATGATTTGGATGAAAGAGAATGTGAGGTGTCAACAAAACAGTGGAAAAGAGAAAAAAATAAGAGGATGAAACCATCCTCTTCAATGTATATGCTCTAAGCGTGAAGGAGGCGAGGGGGAACGTGATCGAGGGAGGACACAAGTTTTATCTTCTTTTGGTTTTCGGTTGCTGACGGCGAGGTGATTAGCGACGACGAATTTGTGAGGAGAGGTGGTGATGGTGATGTCATTGGACTATTTGAGAAGGGTGGATGTAGAGGGGTGTGTAACACTTTATGAGATCTGAGAAAAGTTGTCCCACAGGGAAAAAAATAAGAAGGGTGTGATCTAATTCATAAAAGCAACAACCACAGAGCTGATGTGTCGCTCTGTGGTTTAAAGTACATTATTTTTTTTTATTTTTCTTAGTGGACCCCACAATGTTCCCCACTAACTCTCCCATCTTTTTTTGCTTTTATATACAGAATTCGTGATACAACAATTAAGGTGAACTGTCGTGTAGTCGTGTTAAATATTTAAAAGCAATGAACTAATTTTGTTGATATCATATAAACGAAATAATTAATAAAATTAAAATTTAGGATTTCATAATTATTTAAGTAAATACAAAATGATAATTCTGTATGACGGGATACGTTCATTCAGCCAACAATGCGGTCTAATTTAAAATAATACAAATATTTTTTTCTAAATTACTTGCATAATAAAAAATTGTGTGAATTAAAATAGAATATATAATTTGAATGAATTACGTGATATTATTAAATCACAGTACAATAATCTAAAATCATATATAAGCAATCATGAAATTAAATTGCGTTATAAAAGTAATGGTGATGTAAATCAAGAGTTGGAAAATATAGTCAAAAATAGAAAAAACTAAAAAATTAAATTAATTCGATAAAGTCAAAATCTTAAAAAAATTATAGATCAATATTAATGTTGTAAAAATAATCAAAACTATACTGCACCAAAAGTAATTGAAAATTTTAGATAAAAGAACATATTGTTCTATAAAAACAATAGTTTATAAAATATATAAATTTATAGATCGGCTTTTTTTCATTTGAATAAAACACATTACTTAAATGAGAAGTAATTAATTGACTTAGGTCGTAATTAATGGGCAACAATATAAAAAAAGCAAATAAAAATATTTGAAAATAAATTTGAAATAAGCAAAAATTGAACTAAAAAACCGCAACACTTTAACTGATAAAATAATAATTAAAAAATCCATATATGTGATGAGTATCATATTCCAGGGTAATTATTAGTCATGAAGTATAATACGCAAAAGAGTGATAGGCACTAATAGCTGATTGATAGTTGAGAGACTTGAATGAGAGTAAATATAGCGGTGGGGTTTGTTTACAAGATTTTATATGCACATAAGGGTATATGACGGACTAATTGTAGTCAGTTTTACAATAAAATGTTGACATTTTTTGTTAAAATGTTACCATCATTTTTAGGGTAAAAAGTGACAAATTTGCGATAAAACATTTTGTTATTAAATGGTTACATTCTAATAAAAAGATGGTGATATTTGATCCGTCTTATTTTGGTCCGTCTGAAGCAAAAAATTGACTTATAAAATGACTTATTTGGAGGTGGGTCATGTAGTTTATGGAGTAATATTGAATTCGTTTTAACCCATTGTTGGAAACAAATTTACCCGGGTACTACTCGATATTTACAAGTTCTTATTTAACACGGGTGTATCTGTCTTAAGTTTATGACGTGTTAGCTATTATGTGTAAGATAAAAACATAATGTATTGGGCTAAACAACCACTTTGTTATGCTTAAGGGATCATATTTGATCGATTTTGACGTTAAGATGGATACCTTTGTCTTAAAAGAGACTAAACTATTACGAAGTATTTTTTGCATGTGTTATTACTTTCCACAAAGTACAAGTTTGGGTCAGAGATAATACTTGGTAATTATTTTATGGAGTAACTGTTTCTTCAAGTATTGGTAAATATGAATGATTATTTACAATTTTTTTAACAATAATTATTCATGTAATTTTTCCAACACATGAAAATAGATTATATTTCTTATGTAGTACATGTTAACGAGATTTATGAAGTATTCTAATTTTGTTCCATTTACAAGGTAACAATTTGTAGAAGTCTATTCTAAATTTGTTTTATTTACTAAGTAACAATTTGTACGAAATGAATTGAGTTAGAATTTGTATTTTAAGATATCTACGGGTCAAAAGTTTCATTATGCCCTGTGCACGGGTATAATTAAATGAAAAAATAGGTTAACCATCTGTAATTTCACTAATTCTATGATAATTTCCGCATGAATTATTTTGTTTATTTTGTTTTATCTATATAAGTCAGCTTTTTTAGGCCGTCGCCTAAGTAACAACGCCTAATTAGAAATACAAATTGTATCTTATTATAATAATTACTCCAACCAATTAACACTATTGTTTCATTTTATACTAATTGCATGTGAAATTTTCAAATGAAATTCATAATCTTTTTTATTAACCAATTATTACATTGGCCAATTAAATTATCAAATAACAAGTAGGGAAAATTTTATTACTTTACTTTAAGACTTAATTTACGCTTACTATTTTTTATAATAACTTTTTAAACAACATACCCGTGCAATTTGCACGGGTTTAAAACTAGTATCTTTATAAAAGATTACACCCATCGTTTAGTAAGAAGTTTTTGTGTTTTGGGTTTAAGTGAGAACAAAATAACGGACCGAGAGATGCACATCCTTTTTTATTGAAGTGTAGTACGACAATGACACGTGAGGTAGATACAAATGGCATCAGAACAACCATGCGACTGTGTGGTGATTGAAGCAGTTGTTATACGCTCCCATGTGATCACCCACCTATTGGTGAAGGATTTCGAGTTAGCGGTTATGCTTCCAAACACAACGAGGATGATGTGCTCTTTAAGTAGGAGAAAATGTAACACTCCATAAAATATGAGCAAAGATGTCCCACGTGGAAAAGTAAGGAGGTTGTGATATCTTTATAAAATATTTCACCCAACATCTAATAATAAGGTCTTCTGTTTTTAGGTATAAGCGAGGACAAAATAATAAGCACAAAAGTGTACAATTTATTTTATTGGGGTTCTATTACTACATCGGTGGGTCTAATCGTTACCGTATGTGCTGGTGGTTGGGAATTATACATTATACATTATTTCATTGTAGGACATTCCGTCAGATAAATAGTATCTGATTTTTTAAATGTTCAAATGTTTAAGTGTTCAAAAAACTTACTGACGGAATTTCCGTTAGTACTTTATTTCACTGACGGATTTTCCGTCAAATAAATATTGAATGGTGTAATACACGGGAACTTGGAGTTTATCTACGTAATTGAATGATCACAAATTCTTATTTGCAACGGCACTATTCGTCGCAAGTTTGTGACGGATACCGTTTTCTCTCACAAAATACTCAATTTTTCTCTCTCTCCGACGCTATTCATATGGTCTCCTTTCTCCACTAACTCATTTTGTATCCATTTTATCTCACAAAATATCCGTCACAAATAATAACCCGTTTCAAGCAAGACTTACTATTGAATGATTATGGCCGGGAAACATCCTAATGGGTCAATTATAGTGGGTACCTATTTGGCATAAAAGTCCTTTATAGGTTTTTATACAGAATTGTTGGAATGGATTCAAATGTTTAGTTCAAAAACTTACTGACGGAATTTCCGTCCGTACTTTATTTCACTGACGGATTTTCCGTCAGATGTCCGGTTTATATATTTTTCAAAAAGTGGCATGTTAACGAAAAAACTGACGGATTTTCCGTCATTAATTTATTTATCTGACGGAATTTCCGTCAGATACCTTAACCGCCATTGACTTGGTCAACGCGCCAATATAATTTGACGAATGCTGACGGATTTTCCGTCAGTAATGTTTACCGCTATTGACTTTGGTCAACGCGCCAGATTTATCTGACGGAAACTGACGGATTTCAGAAAAATCTCCCGTCAGTATTTCGTCAGTCAACAAAAAATCCGACGGAAAAAAAATTCCGTCAGGAATTCCGTCAGTATATCGCGTTATTTTTGTAGTGGGCTTGCCTATTGAACAATAGACTTACCCTAATAGGACGACAATTATTTAGAGGACCCTAGGGTGATTTGAGTACGAAAGGAGATAATCATTACCCTCCTTATCATAGACCGACTGACCTAATTAATCTTATAGCATGAACGTCGTGGTGACCCGATTCCTGACATATTCCCCTTTCATCTATTAGACTTTTATTACTCTCTTTCTTTTATCCCTCTCTTTTAATTAACTTGTAGTTTAGACGAAATTTGTAAAACCCCCATTTTGTGACCAATAAAGTGACCTACTTTTAGATTCCGCCTCTCTGTGAGATTCGATCCTACTTCCGCTAACTATCAGTTATTAGTAGACTTAGGTTTACTATTTTTGGTGTAGATCGGCACGCATCAAACACCACTTTGTTTTGTTAAGTTGTTTTAGTTCCTTAGTTATTTAAATTGCCTTAGTTTAGTTAAAATCACAAATCTCACACCCAAAAATTGTTACCTTAAGACAAGCTTTAATAAATAAATAGATAGATTTTCTTGTCTCTCATGGATTCAATCCCGACTTCCCCAGCTATATTAGCTAAACCAATTAGTTCTTTTTTTATTAAGTATACGTTTAGTTGTCAAGGGAAAGGGTGGAGTGTGTTTTAGGGTTTCAAGTGGAGAATAAAGCTGAAAATAGGGTATATATTGTAAGCAATTAGTCATGCTTGTGACGGGTCGGGTGGAGAGATGGATAATGACACTCACAAAACGAATAGGGGGGCAAGGTGGGGTACCCCCATGTGCTTCCCTCTCTCCTCTAAATGAATATTTTGTGAGATAAAATGGTATTCGTCTTCTCCTTGTGACGGATACCTTCCGTCTACAATGAGAATTTGTGTATTGTAAGACCAAATAACACGGGCCTAGCATGCGAATTTGAGCCTTAGCTGAGGCACTCGGTTGAGTGCTCGAGGGAACTCGGTTGAGTGAACCGCCACTCGGTCGAGTGTACTAGCCACTCGACCAAGTGATATACAAGCAGAACTCGGTTTAAGCCTAGAGGGCGTCCATTCACTCGGTCGAGTACTCTGTTGTAGTCAGTCGAGTGCATAGCTAAGAAAGTCAAGGGTATTACACTTTATCAGTCTTAGTCCTATATATTTATTGGCCAAACTACCAAATTGGTAAAAAAAGTAGGGGTTGTTGGACATATTGGTAAAAAAATTGTTAGTTGAGACAAATTGGTAAAAAAAACATGGGTGTAGGACAAATTGGTAAAAAAGTTCATTAAGTGATATATATACCAAATAAAAAAATAAATAATAATATTAAATATCTTTTAAGAATAAATGTTTGGTCAATAATATATAAACAATTTTCCGAGTGCTCAAATATACATCTTCAATTGAATTTCTATTCACATGAACTGTATTTACTACATTGTATTCAAATTGACTTGTATGATCATGTATTAAGCTAAATCAAACCTCTTTATTACGAGTGTGGTGCTGAGAAAATCATAGACAACGATTTTGATATATAAATTTGAGCTAGATTATACAACTTTTCATGCATAAGATACATGTTTCATAAACACGATACAAGTTTTATAAGATCTTATCAGGTCTAAGTAGGACAAATTCGAAATTGACTTTTTTTCCTAAAAAAAATAATCACAAATTAAAAAAGGTAAAATACTACCAAGAAGTCGTATACCCAATTTAACCGGGTACTTATAAACCGTATACCAATTAAATCGGTTTTGATCTATACAATGACATGTAGGATGTTAAGATTTTTAAAACCATATACCTGTGTATTTGTTCACTATTATCGAGTGGTGTCCTAGCGTAATATGAATCAATTTAGAATTTAGACAGTCCATGTAGATGTAGAACGAGCTAGTATCGGGTCAAAATAGGGGTGAATTCAACATGCAATGTGTTGATTATAGTTCAATAATGAACTTTGGTTGAGAAAATAATAGGTAAAAAAATTAGTTTTTATTGATCAAGAATACTTACTTTGGTTTTTTATTTAAAATATGACTTAGATATTTAATCATTTTTTTAAACATGCAAGCAAAATCATATACTCCCTCCTATTCCATATTTTCTTCCCTTTTATATTTGGCACAAATATTAAGGTGGAGAATAAAATGAGTGTAAAAATTGGGTGGGATTTGGTGATAGGAGAGAGGGATGAATAATTAGGAATTAAATAAAAAAATTGTGGGGCCAAAAGCATGAAAAAAGAATAAAATAGGAGTAAAAAGGTTGGGTGGGGTTTGATAATAGGAGAGAGAAATTAATAAAATAAGAATAAAAGTTTCTAAAATAGGAAAAGGGAAGAAAACCTGAATAATCCGTTTTAGGAAATAGAGAAGAAAATATGGAATAAGAGGGAGTATTTTTTTACCAATTTGACCAATTTTCAAGGTATTTTTACCAATTTGTCCCATTCACAATTTTTTTTACCAATTCATCCAACAACCCTTACTTTTTTTACCAATTTGGTGGTTTAGCCTATATTTATTCATCAAATTAGTGGGAGTTCAACGAAACCACATAAACCCTATTGAAAAGGCCGGTGAGGTGTAGCGTCTTTTTTTTTTTATTAATTTACTAGTGTAACACCCGTGAAAAATCACGGGGTTGTGTACACTTATTTTTAAAGACGGCGTCGGTATATTTATTTCAATATATAACAATTGTGTTTATTCTAACGAATTGTTTTTTAACGGGATGTTTGAATATAAGATATATTCGGTGAAAAGGTGAATTTCCTGATGCACTGATATTCGAATAACTATTAGTAATGATGATAATATTTGGAGTACTTATGATAACATTAATGAATAAGCTATATAAGAAAAAACAATAGACGAATAAAAAAAGATTAAATAACTAATAATGAGTAGTTTGGAAAGTTACTGTCTTTTGATGAATTACTTACGGAACATAATTTGACGGGCAAATACGATGAACAAAATAACTGATCAGGTACAAATATAAATTAAATGGGTATATTAAAATTCAATAACTCAACACGAAAATTACAGTTTCTCGAAAACCTCCTTGTAAACAACATTTGTTGTTGTATTAGTCATCCCTCCTTCTTCATCAAGAAGTAACACTTTTAGACCTTTCTTACTCGTGGCCCTGTATATAGCAACGTACAGTTGGCCATGGGTAAAGACTGGTCTTGGAAGATAAAGTCCAACACGGGATAGAGATTGACCTTGACTTTTGTTGATAGTCATGGCGAAACAAACTGCTAAAGGAAACTGTCTTCTTTCAAACTTAGAACCCGTGCAAATTGCATGTAAATACATGGTTGAATAATTTTTAGTTCTATGTAAATAAATGTTTAAAACATATAAAAAATCGGAATAATAGTGTTGTTAATATGTTAAAATTAGTTAGACAATAATTCTTTATTTGCAATTATAGAGTAATATTTGGTCTCGCCTTTTATATGAACTTTTTTTTATAAATAAAAACAAAAGCGGAAAAAACTGTTGAAAAACATAAAACTTGCATTTCAGGAAAATGCCTGTCCACGCAACACACTGTCCTTATTTTTTTTGGAGAACCGAACCTCCATTTATTTTAAGACGGCCATGGTGTCCGGACTATGCAATAACAACCTGCCCATTTTCTACAAACTTTAACCAATAGCAACTGTTGCTCGCGCAAGCCAAGATGTCCCTGTAATCCCTCGATATTCTGAAGGAGTCGTAAACTTTACCGTCTCTGCTCTTCTTGTACTCGAACAGCAAGTTTGAATGGTCGAATGCTGTGAGTTTCGTAAAGCCATAATCAAAGTCTCTGAACAGGCTCCAATTGGGGTGTACACTGGTAAACTCTGTAAGACTTGCTCCTGCTCCTCCTGCTACGATATGAATGGTACCGTTCAAGGGTCCTTCGTAGTGATCTTTCTCTTTTCTTGTGCAGGTATTCTGTATTAGCCGCAGTCAGGGGGGGAGATTTCAGTAGACGGTGATAAAATGGCAATAACTTCCGTCTCAGGCTAGAGTAGTCGTTACCTGATAAATAGGACACGTTCTTTCATAATTGTGGACATGACCGTAAATGGCAACGTCAACTTTGTACTTCTGCCATAGCTTTTGAAGGCTTTCCCTTCCCATAGGCTCCTCTGTCGTTCCTTCGTTAGCATAATACTGATTAGACGAATAGCCAAGTACACGATGAGCAAGAAAGATTAGCCATGGCTGCTTTTGTCGGTCCACTGATGCAAGACAGTGTTCGATGAACTTATACTGCTCGGTCCCTTCTCTCCAGTCTTCTTCTGTGTGGGCTATGCAGAATCTGAACATTCCGTAATCTGTTGCATACCTGTAGGTGGGGCCGTGGGCGTGGGGGTCAATTACTTTGCTGCTATACAATTATTTTTAAAATTTTTCAGCAGATGCTATACCAGAACTTTGCTCGGTTTTCAGCAGGAGTGTAGAACATTGTTTGAGCAGGCACACCACATTCTCCTCCCGAATCTTCGCTCCCATAGAAGGAACCTGATCCTGGCCAGTCTCGCTCGTGGTTTCCACTGTATAGACAAACACGGGATCCTGTCAGGATATGAGTAGCAGAATGGGTACAGACTACAGAATATATCGTCAAGGATCAGAAGAACGTCGTTAACCTGGCAAGCATGTAGGGAACTTTAGAGGCAATGGGTTCAATCTGAGCAGTAAACTGATCCCACTGCGACAGGTACCCATTCGCGTAACATATGTCTCCTATGTGAAATACAATGTCGCTATTCTCCAAGTCATTGATCAGCTGTTTAGTTGTGTTCAACGAACCACGCTGAAAGTTGTTGTACTCATTTGATCCATCAATCTCATCCTGCAGAACCACTGTTCATATGCAGTGAATACTTTGAATGCAATTTTCATCGTGGGTCATATAGAAACAATCTCTTTACGATCCACTGTTCATATGCAGTGAATACTCACATAAATAACTCTCATTGTTAATATCAACCTGAAAACATAAAAATTTATCGAATCAACTGGTTTTTTTTGTGATTTCCGTCATCTGAAACTTGTGTTATGTAACATAGGGAGACGATTAAGACAGAAAAACCGTATCTACTATCTATAGATTTTAAATGAGGAAACACTCACCTGAGTTTCCGAGCAAGACGGAAAAACTACGAAATTTATCTCATTTGTGACGGATCCGTCACAAGCTTGTAACGAATCAAATATTATCAATATAAGAAGGGAAAAATAAACACTTTTGTGATTCTCAAGACTTGTCCTATCTACACGAGTAAGAGCTATCGGACCCGTCATAAACTTGTGACGGATATATCCGTCACAAGTCACCAGGGAGACTTATTGAGTTATTGAACAAACAAAACATAATTCACCTTCACTACTACAATCCTACAATACCGGCAGTGACCATTTACCATCCATAACCCTCAATCCCTCATTCGATTTCCATGGAAATTCAAAAGTTCAAAACCTTCGCTGAGAGTCTGAGTTTCTTGCGCTAATTTCAATATCCAAAATCATTCATAACATAATTCTTGCGCTAATTTCATGGTTGAGTTTCCTTCACTGATGATTTGATTTTTTGCTCAATAATCAATAATTCAATATACAAAATCATTCCTTAAATCATAATTCTTAAACCCTATATAAACAATATTACCAAAATTGAAGGAAAGATGATATTTTAAATAAAATTGATGACTAATAATAAGAATATAAGACTTAAGAGAAATACCTTAATTAAAGTTCGCTAGTAGAAATTGGAGCCATGAAGCCGATGGAGGGGTTGAAGTGGTGAAGTTTCAAATTTCAGAAGGATGAAGTGATGAACTGAAGGAATTTGGTGCGTTGCAGACTTCAGCGTCGGAAATTAGGGTAGAATGATTATGAAAATTATGATGATTATATGGAAAGATTTTATTTTGAGTCAAATATGGAAAGATTTTATTTTGATTTAGTTTTTTTATTTAATAATAAATAAATGATTATTAAATTATTAAATTATTATTAAATTATTAACTTATTATGAGGTGGCAGAATCTGATTGGTCTATAAAAAGTGAAAATGCTGAGGTTGAATGTGAGGCCTCGAAATACCCGATGCTGCGATATGACTGCGCCACGTAGGCGGAAAACCATTCTTCTTTTATATATATAATGATAGTATAAAATAAAGAGTTACATATAAAATTTAGCAAGTCTTGCTTGTGACGGGTCACCATTTGTGATGAATATTTTGTGAGATAAAATGGATAAAAAATGAGTTAGTGGAGAAATGAGACCACATGAATACTGTCGGAGAGATAGAAAAAGTGAGTATTTTGTGAGAGGAAACGGTATCCGTCAGACCGTCACAAGCTTGTGACGGATCCGCCGTCACAAATGAGAATTTGTGTATAAAATTAGTTTTATCATTCACTCTAGAAAAAAAAGCTGTCGAAAACTTTTTAAAATTCTTATAAAAATAAGCATGAACATACTTGTTAGTATGTAATCACAAGACGGTGGAATAATGCAATGCTATCATAACCAGCACGATCAAAGATCTCGGGTTTGAATCCTGGTAACCTTTAGTAACTTGTAAAGTGGAATTTCAGTACATGGTATGGAGGAACTTATGTACTAACTACTTTTCAAGTCCAATGAGATTCGAATGAGAGTGGTGTAATAGGATATAAATATAATAGTTGGTCCTCAATCACCACCTTAAGATTTTGGTTGAAATAATTTATTTAAGATAATGTAATACGAAGTACTTCAATATGCTATAACTGACGGATCAAACATGCTAAATCCTAAATGACCTCAATATACATGTATATCAGTTAGCTCATTTCAGTTCATTTCAGCCTTATTCAGTTCAATTCAGTTTTTCTTCATTCAGTTTAGCTAAATTCAGTTATTCTCTTTACAAATCTATCTCTATAAAAGGAGTAGATTTTAGAACCCTCTCAGTGGTTCCTTATAATGAGGAAGGTATGGGCCCACCAACTATCACACTCATTTAATTTCCCTCTTTCCTATATTCAAATTAATTCTGATCTATAATTACGTATTCCGATCTTTTCTCATTCCTAATTATGTAATCGATTCCAGTATTATATTTCATCATTGTCAATAAAATACGATATGATCAAACTATTGTTAATCGAATATTTAAATAATAATATACAACAGTCTAATAAAATACGATATTTGACGGTCTAAAAATTAAATCCAAAAAACAAAAAATTACAAACAGCAAAAATAAATAGTCCAAGAATTAAATTAACATTATATTTTCCAATCAAATCAAATAGAAATTAATATACCAAATACGGTAAAATACGATATACAACGGTCCGATATATAAAAATCCTATATATTACAAAAAAACAAAAATCCCATACATCAGTACAAAAAATAGTTTTTTTGTTGAATTTAAACCTTTTAGTTGAATCTTATGTAAATTTAACTAAAAATCTTGAAATATATAGAAAAAACAAAAATCCTGCACAAAATATAGTCATTTTGTTGAATTTAAATCTTTTAGTTGAATTTAAATTAAAATATAATATACAACTGTCTGATATATATCAAAATGATCATATTTCGTCAATATCATCATAAAACTAAAACAAAAATCCTGTATATCAGCACAAAAAATAATTTTTTTTTAATTTTATTTTTTAAATATGACGTTAGAGTTGTTTAATTTTTATTTTTGTTTTAAATATTTTTGGTTTCTCTTTTAAATTTTTTTTCTTTTTGTTTTAGTTTTAGTTGGTAAAGAGAGGCAGTGAATAGAGTTGGTGAAGGAGAGGCGGTGAACGAAGTAGTTGGTTTAAGAGGATGAAGGAATAGAGACAAAATTAATTGAGTGAATGATAAAAGAAATGACAATGGCAGTGGGGTAAAAATTGTATATGAAAGAGAAAAATTCGTATGTGAAAAAATACGTCCCAATGTGTTTGTGTTGTCTTATTCATCCTATATATGTATATTTGATTCGTTGATGTTGTTCTAAATAAGAATTTGTGTACTTTTATAATCTCAAGCAAATGCGTTATTTTTACTTACGCCTAAGTTATGTATATATTTTCCTTACTTTTTACATCGATATAACTGCGATACTAAAATTATATTTTTATAAAATATATTCACTTTCTTATTAATTTTTTCAATTAATAAAATTAAACCCGTGCATTTTTTGCACGGGCGTAAAACTAGTTAACGCTTATTACAATTCAATTAAATTCAGTCCAATCCCAATAAGTTCAGTCCATTTAAGTTCAATTCAGTTGAATTCTATTAAATTCAATTCAGTTCAAATAGTTTCAATACAAAAGAATAGAATCTACGTCGTATTTGTATATGAACTTTATTGACTAAATTATGTGAGAATCCTCTCTAAAAGCTCTCTCTCTTTTCTCTCTAAAAAAACCCTAACCTCCATCAATCAAATCTAGAGCTTCCCTCGACTATTGATCGATGGTAAGCCCCCATAAAATTTTATTTATCAATCTTTACTATGAAACCTTACGTATTAATCAATAAAAGTCTCCCTTTTGGTGAGATTCGTTCGTTTGTCTCTATTTTCGGAGTTTTTCAATCCTGGTTCGGTTTTAGTTCTATTGGAAATATAGATAAGAGCGTCTTGGTAATTTCTTATATGGTGAAGATGCGGAAGATCGGTTTCGTAATAGATCGTCATATGGTATTACATATGTTGTCGATTTGTTGGTTGCACTCAATTTGGTCAGATGAAATCGTCTCTCGTCAAGGCTCAAGATCCTACGATCCTCTTGTGAAAAGCTGTTTGCGGCGATATGATAGAGGACGTGCTTTGAAGCAATTCAAGTTTACAGATCTTTCTTTGAACAAGATTTTGTTGTATTTGATTCTACTCGATTTATATCCAGTCAAATTACAAATATGTTGTAGATGTCGTATAACTATTAATTAATAGATTGATCTTTCTTTAAAAAAAAAATCTTCTTTATTAAAGCAACAACCACAGTGCTGACGCGTCAGCCTGTGGTTAATTGCATATTTTTTGTTTTCTTTTATTTTTTAAAGTAAAGGGCCCACCATGTTTGAAAAATTAATTTATATATTTGAAAACAACTTTATCAATTGTGCAATATAATATGGAGCAATAAATAAAATCACTAATATATAATCACATAATTTGATATTTATGATTACAGTATTAAATAACGAGATCTGTTAAAAATACAATCATATAAATTATGAAATTTTTGGAACGTAGTTACTCATTCATATACAAGTTTTACTCATTCATAAACTTTTTTTCATTATTTTTCCATCATATGCCCTTTGCCTAAAAACATGAAAGAAAAAAACTCTTTTTCTCCCATTTTTTCCCCTCCAAATTAATCAAATTTATCAAATCTGTCAAAATTACACAACTATGGATGCTAATACTACTCGTATCGATTGGGTGATAATTCTAATTTGTAATTTTATTAATTATATTATATGAAATTAAGGAACTGATTACAAATTAAATTAGGGTTTGTTTAAACCGTCTTCGGCGTTAAGGTTGGGATGGTGGCGCCGTCGGCGAATTAAGGGTGATGTTTGTCTCATCTGTAGTGGTGTCGGCCGCTGAGTTGCTGCCTTTTGGTAATTATTAACTCTAACACAAGTTCTTCTGTACTGCAAATGATTCATCTCTATTAAGACCGCAGATGTGTTCTTTCACGTCGTCCCACTTGAAAACTTTGTAAACAAACTCTTGACATTGCACTGGGACTATTATGCATGATTATCCATGCTTTTATGAGTGTTTTAATCGCATTTATGACACAATCTCTTAGACATTGCATTGGGGTCATTCTTCGTTCCCCTGACAACTGAAGCCGCACAATCCATATAACTATACTTAGCTATAGTTCTGATATGATTTGATTTTCTTTCATTCCTATGTTTCGGAAACGGGTGTCATTGAGAGTAGTAGCTCTTCTTTATCACATTATAGGGTTGATTTACAACATTGACGGTGATCGGTCTGAAGAGGTCGTTAAGACTGGCCGATGTAGCAGGGGTGGCGTTGACGGTTGTGGATGGTGAATGATGGGTTGGGCATTAGTGTAGCCGGGAAGGGAAGTGGCAAGGTGGTGACAGGAGTGGGAGAGTGTGACGGTGGCATTCAACGAGAATTGAATAGAGAGAGATTGAAAATTGGGAAGTTAAAATTAAAGGGTAAAATAGTCATTTCCGTTCATAAAAGAGTAAAATCCGTTTATGAATGAGCATCACCCTTTTGGAATTAGAGAACTAGATCATATATTTACTCAAAAATAGAATTACAGAAAAAAAGATACTCAGTGCTTAATAAATATACGTAGCTGCTAAATCCTGCACACTAATTTGCTTAATTCAACACATTTTTACCCAAACTTTCCATAATTGCCCTTTTTAAAAAAAAGAATTAATTTTTTTTAAAGAATTAAAAAACTATTCTCCCTCTAAACCTAACCAATCTTTAATTTATTTGTTTGAATATTATGGATCGTAATTCGCACATATAAACGTAATTTCGACGTTTTATCTTAAATTTTTATTAAGACTCATCTTTTGTTCAATTTAGTTGATCTTTTTGTTTAAAAAAAGAGATTTTTTTAACAATTAGGGTTTTGAAAGAGGGTTTTCACGATTACCTATAACAATTACCTCTCGTTGTTTAATCCACAATCAGAAATCTCCTCAATTAGAATTCACTCAACTCCCCAGACTCACAACTCCTGAAATACTTCAATTGTATCTATGGACATCCATCAGCTTTGCATTTAACAGTCAGACGATGACATTCAAACACAAACTGAATAGCAATCTATATTCCGCAAAGCTTCACGAAACACGGCGTTAGACAGACAAAGAAAGTGACCGATAGGGATAGGTCGGGTTTAAGATTGTAATTTGGTGGAAGAGGGAGAGTAACTAATCATCATTGGAAGGGTGAGGTGCCGTGAAATTGATTTTTTTGGGTTTTAATTTCTGCTTTTTTCTCTCTTATTTCACTTGGTGGGCATGAGAAATAACAAGGGTACATTCGGAATAAGGTGGAAAAATGTGTGGGATTGAGTAAAATGTTGTGCGGGATTTAGCACATCCCTAAATATATAACTTCTAGATTTTAGGATAAGTGAATAAATTTTCATATTAAAAAAGTAATCAAAGAGGACGAAAAAAAAAGAAAAGCACAACAAAAATTTACATATTTACTCCTAAATTTATAATTACGGAAAGAAATTACAATATTAGATAAATAATTAAAATTAAAGAAATGAGGCTCAAAAACAAAAAAAAAATGATCTTGAGTGAAAAAAAAATCATAAACAAATAAAAAGAGGAAAATAAAATATGTGAAAAAAATGTAAAAAACAAAAGGACAAAATGCAATAATTGATCTTGAGTTTTTTTTTTCTTTTATAGGACAAAAATTCTCATTGTGTTTACAAATGTTAAAAAACAGATTTGAGGAATGTGTGACCTTTTAGTGTTAAAATCATAAAACAATATTTTACATAAAAATCACACTATATATTGTATAATTCTAAAAACGTTTAACTCTTTAAAATGTAATACTAATAGAATAAACTTGATCAAGATCAATTCCAAATTATACATCAAAATTTAATAAACCATCAATTAAAATATACAAACTCAAAGTTCCTTAAGTTGGGTATGTAGATATCGATACATTGTGGAATTAGCTGGTGTAAAAATTTGGAAATTAATAGTGTAGAAGAGAGAAATGGAACCATGGAATATTGGAATTGAAAGGGAACGGCGGAATTGAGGATTAGAGAATGAGATAATTTATGAAACACAAAATCTCATTGTAGACGGGGGATATCCGTCACTTCGGAGTGACGGATACCATTTTGTCTCACAAAATGCCCATTTAGAGGAGAGAGTGAAGCACATGAGGGGTGCCCCACCTTATCCCCTATTCGTTTTGTGAGTGTCATTCTCCGTCTCTCCACCTTAACCGTCACAAACAAGACCAACTGATGAAAATGGTGATTACATAATGAGAATTTGTGTTAGATAAATATATATTTTTGAAGTTATAATATTACACAAATCTTCATTGAAGACAAGCAATTTCGTCTCTTAAAAAAGACGGGTAAATGTCAATATTTTAAGGACAAATGTGACCATTTGAAAAAACAACCTGTTAACTTAGAAATTTATACCGGTTACATTTGGCGTTACAATGATAACATTTGACCCATCTTTTTAAAGAGACGAATTGTGACCGTCTTCAACAAGATTTGCTGATAATTATAACACACATAGAGAATATGAAATATAATTTCAATTAAAAAATAACTACCCTTATTAACACGCTTTATAAGAATATCCTAAATAACAAACTTGTGCAAATTGTACGGGTTTAAGTTTAACACTAGTTATGTGAGAATCTGGAAACCAACCCGACCCATAACATCCATGCAGATCCGACATGGACACCCTAAATCCCTATCCAATCACTATCCCCTTCCCACTTTCCCCTCTCTCTCACACACAATACTTTTCGGAGAAGAAGCGGAATACAAGGCAACACAAACAAAAAAGCCTTGACATTTCACCATCAAAATCATCATTTCTTCTTCTTCTTCTCCTTTTTGATCGAACCAATTCACAACTAGATTTCAAGAAAGAGCTTTCTTCTGATCCCCAATTCCTCCTTCACTCAGGTCAAAATCCCTCTTTTTTATGATTTCTTATTTAATTAATCATCTCTTTCCATTTTTTTATTAAATTAATTTGGCGAGATGGATTTTGTGATTCAGGGATTTGTGATCTGGGAGCCTTTCTTGGAATGGAAGTTGCCATTTATTGGAATTTGTAACAGCAACGATCAGCTTATTTGAATGGGGTAATTTTTATTTATTTATTTATTTATTTATTTATTTATTTATTTTTGGGTAGTACATTGGATTTTTGTTTGTTTGTTTGGATGCTATGATGTTATTGGTGTTTTGGTTTGGTTTGTTCTTGGGATGCTCTGATGTGATACCATCAGATATTATGATTTACTGCGTTTGTCCCGGTTATTTGTTTACCGGGGTTGATTCTCCACACCAATTTGGTCCACTTGCCATCAATTATAATTGAGGTAAACAAATGACCCGGACTGAGGGAGTAGATTGCATGAGCGGAAACCATTTATGTTAATCCATATACAACAACACTATTTGAACTAAATTTACTTACAGGTGATTATGTTAATCATGGGTAATTGTTTTGTTGAGGGGTTAGGAATATTCTCTTGGGGGTCTCAAAGATGCAAAAGCGACACTATTTCGAACCCAATCCATGACTTCCCCTCTTACTGACAGTATTTTCGACTTTTCCAAGCTTTACTAATGGAGTAATGGGCCATGGGGTTATGAACTTCTGGCTTCACATTCAAGTTATTGGCTTCTAGCATTACATTAGACTTATTATGTCATTGAGGTAATTATATCATCTCAAGTGAGGCGAGGAGGGGGACGGAAAAAGGAATTGAAGTATTGTGTTTTCTTTTCAAATCTTTCCTGCATTTGAAGGATTCTAATTAGACTTGCAGTAGAGGAATAATACAGTTTCTCTGTGGACTCAATTTATTAACCCAAACAAGGGGAGTTTTCCCTTCCTTTCCCTCCAAGTCCGTCCCTCTAAACAAGGTGTAAATGTTGGAGTTGGCCGGATAATATTCGCCTTTTTCCAGAGAAAGGGAGCTTTAATGTGTCATATGATGGATCGTTCCAATTCGAATATATTTTTTTGAATGTGCAATATGGAGTTGACCTTAGGCACCCTTGATTTGTGATCATTTTGTTGAAGATTGCCTTATAAGTAAGCTTTCCACAGAGCAGTGCCTGTCTTGCATGTTGTATTAAGCCTGACTCCATAGCATCGGTGAAAGCTTTACCCAAGAAGAGAACGGGTCAAGGTCAAACAAAAAAGACATCTAGCATTTCGAGGAGTTCTTGGACAAGCGCATGTGAAATGGATAACACTACGGTACAGTCACTAGGAAGCTTATCATCGATCAATACATCAAGCCAAGCCCTTGATATGCATGCTGGTGTTAGCAGCTCTAGTTCCCCTTCAGAATTTGTAAATCATGGTATATTGCAAATTCTACAGAAACTCTTCTTTTACTACATACTTATTTCTATTGTGTTTCCGTTGTAACATAACTGTTGTAGTTGCATCTCTTTAAAGGTAAAGTTTTCAGAAGTTGTGTCTGTTTTATCTTTCATTGTCCATATGATAACATTTTGTACTCAGAAGTCAAAATAGCTGACCTATATTATGAAATTGTTAGTCTCTCTTTTGTTATTTCCATTACAGCTTAGACTACCTCGTAAACTCTATGTTTCTTCTGAATTGGTTGCTAATTAAGGGTTTTTACCTTTGTACTTTGTTTTTGCTGGATATTTGTCTCATCCTTGGAAAATTTGTTGGTTAAAGGTCTTAATCTCTGGAACCAGACTAGACAACGCTGGGTAGGTAGTAAGAAACCAACTAGCAAAGGACAGCAGGCTCGAGATCCAAAATTAAGGTTGGCAATCTTCTTCACTCGCATTCATCTATCATTACACTTATTTCATTAATCTTAAGGAACCCTCAACGCCACGAGTCACAAGTCACATTATACCAGAGCCTTGTTTTTTACTCTAAGTGGGATGTTTTGTGTTATTAGCTTATGTTATCCGTCATATAAGAAACCATTTTGAAATGATTTGTCTAAATTTTCTAAGCGTATATATAATCAAAGGCTTGGTGTCAAATCTCGTTTCCAGTCTACAAATTGGTTGCCACGACCTGATTTCAGCCCTTATGTCGTAGCAAAGTTAATTGCTTTACAAGTTTACAGTAGTGTCTCCCAGGTATAATTTCACAATCGGGACCTTTAGGTCTATACAAGATTAACATATTTTGTATAATATGTATATTATCAAAACTTATACTCCGTATGAAACAATCACATGAGACGATGGGCATAACTGTGCCAAGCTCAAGCTTCCACTCGTCGAGCCTAAAAATTGAAGCTCGAGTTTGGCTTGGAGGAGCTTGGTTTGTCATTATATTCTTTTCATTTTCTGACTTCCTAAATGTAACTAGAAGTAAATATTTATAAGAACAATTATATTATAAAATACTAAAATGTAACATATCATAATAATACCGAAATGACATACGGAGTATAATTTAAAACAGATATAATTAAAAATATTTAAATTATACTAAAATACTAACAACGAGCTCGAGATCAGTTTGACCGAGCTCGAGCCGTGTTTTAAGCAAACCAATTGAAAGGGATCGATGAGCCGGATTAAATCATTTACAGCCCTATGTGTGACCAACCATGTAATTAAATGAGAAATACATGTACTTAGATTTTAGGCTAGTGATAAATGTTTACACAAACGGAACTCAGAACTCAGAAGTCAGAACTCTGTGTGCGTCCACATATGCGTATGTGCTGCTTCACTTGTATGAATATAACTCTTTTGAGCAATTTTTTTTCACTCCTTTATCTTCTCAGCGATCATGGTTTCTGCATAGTTGATTCATTATGGCCTTGCAGTTGGAATACGACATATGAAAGCTTACTTGGAAGCAACAAGCCGTTTTCTCAGCCTGTACCTCTTGCTGTAAGCCCTTCTCTTCATATGCTTCATATTTCTATAAAGTTTGATATATTAGGACAGTTTTATTTTTTGTTTTTTTACTAAGTGAAATAATGGGAATGTTTATATTTTCAGGAAATGGTAGATTTTCTTGTTGATATTTGGGAGCAGGAAGGCATGTATGACTGAAGAGCATGATGAAGGCGACGTAGGCCTCTTCACCATTTAGTGACAAGTGAGGCTCTTTTGCCACCTTATAATTCAGTGTCCATCGTTTGAGAAGAGAGGGTAAGAGAGAATTTATTTGTAATGACGAAGTTAGAAAAGACGGTTTTGAAAATCTTGTGAAGGCACAGTTTTCCAGAAGTTTTCTATTTTCTTGAATGAAAATTGGCAGTTTTCAAGATTGTTTCTGGGATAGCAGTCTCTCCTTTGGCTTGGTAAAATTCAAAACAAAGGCACAACTTATTGCCACTGGGTTGTTCATCTATTGTTGTCACCTGTCAGTGTTGTCACAACCTAATTTGAATTGTTATGAACGGAGATCATAGCACAGTGACCTATTTTGAGATGGAAGATGTAATATCATGTGGGCTTTTTCTGTCTATTATTTTACTTTGTCCTCGTCATTTTAAATTTCTGCTCGATCCGTCATCACAATTGGTATACAATTGCTTCAAACTTCAGAGCAAGTCTCTCTTACGACGGTATATTCGTCATAAGCTTGCGACAGGACAAATATTATCTAGGGTGAATAAGACAAAAGATTTTGCTACTTCCTAGGTACTTGCTTTTGTCTTATCTACCCCACATGGGGATTATTTAACCTATCGTAAACTTGCGACGGATATGTCCGTCACAAATGAGAATTTGTGCAAACTTCATTGTAATTTCTCGTATCAACTCTCAAACTTATACGAAGTATTTAATACCAAGAATTTGTCCGTTCATTGTGTGAGCACTAAGGCCCTGTTCTTTCTGGCTTAATTTCAGCTTCTTTCAATTTTTGTTGGTTGTATTTCGTTAAGTTTTATTTATGTTCAATCAATTATTTTTAATTAATCCCATCACAAAAGTAACTTTTAATTCAACTAAATTCACTCCACCTCAGTTTCACTCAATTTAGTTCAATTAAGCTCGACTCTAATTTATTTAATTCAGCTCGTTTCAGCCGAAAAGAACAGGGCCTAATTGATTTTATATATGTTATTTGGTCTGTGTTTGGTTGGGGAGTTGAAATGGAATAGAATGGATTTAATACTTTCTAATATTTGGTTGAGCTATTTTGGAACGGAATTAGAATTCAGATGGATTCTAAATCCATTCGAACCACCCCTAATTTCATACTTAACCCGTATCCTAAGATCGTTTAACTCCATCCTCTAAGTTTGATATTTCATTTTATTTCAAGACTCAACTGAACAATATAAACCAATTATGTGATTCGGAGTCCATTTCATAATAATATGACATTCCAATTTAATTTATTCCATCCCTTCAAACCAAATGCCCGGTAGTATTACTTATGACAGTAAGATATGTTATAATGGTAAAACGAACCTAATTACAAGACTTACATCCATTTATTGATTGTAAGGCAAATTATTTGCCAACTATTTTTATAATATGATAGAGGGGTGGTCAATGGTACGGGTCGGCCGGGTTCGGGACGGGTCGAGGGGCGGTGCGTGTTCAAGGTATGGGATCCGACACGACCCAGGGTCAGGGCGGATCCGGGACAGGACAGGTTGGTCCCGGTTCTTGGGAAGTGTATCCCGGACCCGGCCCGGGGAGGGTTGAGGGCGGGTCACCTTCCGGACCGGGCTCCAGAAATTGGACACGGACGCGGTTACTTCACACATGAGCCGGGCCAAATTTGGATCCGGATGAGGCGGGACGGATGAGGTTCGGGTTGCCAATATCGACTCGTACCCTTAACCAACCCTAATATGATACCAATTTGAATTGGTTTTACTACTGAAGTAAGATTTTTTTGCCTAACGGTCATTGTATGCGGCCAAATTGTTTTATTGCGATCAACTGTTAGTTGGAAATGTGGAATATGAGTGAGATATATTCCACATGTTATTCTGACACTACATTGCGAAAGGCTTACTCCGTATTTGTAAAGGCAGCCTTCACAGTGTAGGGTCCATGTTTCAGATGCAAATGAAGGTCGTCCAATGTTATTTTTAGTCACATGTCTGAATTTTGGAGTGACCAAACAGTAACGAAGACCAAGCACACAGCATGAATAGATAGATATTCACGAACACCTCCTCTTAAGTAGCTGTCCTGTTTCTAACACCGAGGCCGTGTCCGAAGATAAAGGTCGCGACACACAAGATCCAAATTGGAGTTATATAGACATGATTATTATTGGCAAAATGAAATAATATGATTAATTAAGAAATAGTAGTAGATGATATTGGAAGAGAATAATAATTTAGGCAAAGTAGAAAATAAGAATAAGGTCACGGTGGAAAGAACTTGGTTCCACATTTGCATTTCCATGAAACAAGGTAGTACGTATCATAATCTTTGGGCGTGATCTGATGATGAGCGTGTTGTTGAGGACGTATATGAAGAACAAGCGTTGCGACGCATGGTTTGCAACTCATGCAGCTGTGGACACATTTAGGTGGCGTCGAACCAAGCACCGTTTTTCTGCTCATCATCTCGTCTATCAAGTATACATTCAAAATATATGATAAGAACCTAAAAATGTGGATTGCAATAAGTAAGTAAGTAGGTTTAAAAATTACCTGAATTGGAAAGGGTAAGTAAGAAGGAAATGATGAGGAGGATACAAGTGATGATGACACCCATTTTGATTACTTCATGTCGATATCTTGTTAATGAACCCATATTATATTGAAATGGTAACTGGTAAGTACAATCTCCGAATCAACGGATTATTAATTTATTATTAGTAGTAGCAGCAGCCAACGACGGTCTAGTATTATGATGTGTGTTTCACATAATGCGATATGAAAAGTAGTAGTAGTATTACTGAAAGAGCATGGAGTTGCGATTGAAGAAGCTTCAAAAACTTGATATATTTATAGATAGCAGGGTTTTGAAGGATCTGAGCCGATTCGTGGAGCCTTTGAAATCAGTTCGGTCAAAGCTCTGCCCAAATCAGTCAAAGCTAATTCCGAACCGATTTTGAGTCGAGTTGGATCAAATCCGAGCCGATTCTAAGCTTACTAGTGCTCGAAATCGGAAGTATCTGATAGACTTGTCTTATCTATTATTTTTAGTTATTTTGTCATTTTGTAATTTTTTTTTTTTCCTAATAAAATGTTATTTTAATTTGTCATATTTCCTAACATTTATAATACATGTTTCTTATTTATAATAACTGGTTTATATTTGCATTTGTATTAAAATGTATTTATTTTTGTTTTGACTTAAAAGTTCAAGAAAGTAAAAAAAATAATGATTCAACCGAGCTCAAATAGAGCTCGAGTTCAGCTCAAGCCTAATCCGAACTGATTCAGAACTTTGATTTTTTAAGCTCGGATAATTCCGAGCTCTTAAATTTTCGAGCCGTTTCCAAATTCACTAGCGCTCGAACTCAAATCGGCTCGGATCTACCAAATAGAGTAAAAAACAAGGTTCAATTTTAAGGCTGTTTCCTTTACAAGAGACATGTTTCTCATATCAACGACGCATTTTCTTCAATATTCATTTCTCAGTGCTTCATCAACCACTCACCCTTATCTATTATCAATCCTGTCTTTGACTTTTTCTTTTGGTTTTTCGGATTTTGTTTCTTACAAAGTTTCCCTTCTCATTCTTTGCCCTCTTTTTCTACAACTTTTTTGGCTAATCACATTCTATTTCTTGTATTTCAAGTATTAAACTCGTCTCCCTTTACTACAAAATCCTTCATTTTTTATCCGTCGTAATTATACGGTAGTATTGTAATCGGTAAAAACCATTTCCATCCAATCTTATCTATATAAATAGCGAAACATTTAACCCATCCTCATGAAGTCACCTCATCATATTTAGTTTTTTTTTAAGAAAAAAAGTAAATGTGGGCCCCGCAGCAAAGAAAATGAATTTAATTTCTGAAAAACCGCTATGTTTATGTTGTACTTAAATAATTACGTTTTATGTTTCGTACGTACGAAAATATTAATGTTGTTTCAGAAATCGCAGTATTTTGATTATAATAATATTAATAATAAATTACACCAATTGATAAGAATAAGAAATTTAAATACTAAAATGTAACTAAAAATCTTATCTATATAAATAGCGAAACATTTAACCCATCCTCATGAAGCCACCTCATCATATTTAGTTTTTTTTTTTTTAAGAAAAAAAGTAAATGTGGGCCCCGCAGCAAAGAAAATGAATTTAATTTCTGAAAAAACGCTATGTTTATGTTGATACGTAAATAATTACGTTTTATGTTTCGTACGTACGAAAATATTAATGTTGTTTCAGAAATCGCAGTATTTTGATTAGAATAATATTAATAATAAATTACACCAATTGATAAGAATAAGAAATTTAAATACTAAAATGTAACTACAAATGAACTAAAAAATTATAGAACAAAATATTTTAATTCCAAGAAATTAATTTTGGAAAACTTTTGAACAGTTTATAATAACAAAAGTCTTAGTTCTATATAAAAAAAAGAGTTTTAGTATACTTACGAGAAGTATAAATTTTTTTCCCGATTTTAAAGTTACCGTGGTCAGATTTTTTCCGTCAAATGACTAAAATTCATCAGCAAAGTTACAAAAATTAATACTAAAATTCCGCCCAATTATATCGTTTATGTTTTGTTAATAATATTTATGTACTATTTCTCTTTTAAAGGATACCCGTGCAATTTTGCACGGGTTTAAAATTAGTTGTATGTTTATGTTTGAATTCATTTTATATTATTTTTGTTTAGAAACACCCTACATAAAATTGTCTGATGTAAATTTTATATAAACTTTTAAGTTCATTAAAAAAATATGTCGAGAAAAAAATGTGTTTATTTCTATAATTGAGATCGAAGAGAATACTTCAATCAAATTTTTATTAGGAGTTAATGATTTTTTTGGGCGCAATGTCTAAGATTAGACCGGTGTAAAAAAATTGTGAGTTTATTGTGTGAGCATAAATTTCCTAATAAGACATCAGTTGTACAAGGGATAACCAGCGTATTGCAACAATCGAATGAGACACTTGAGCTATTATGATCGTTATTGTATAGGGGAAAATCCCTTTACTATAAAAGCCGGCTATTTTGATCATTGTATAGGGCAAAATTCCTTTACTATAAAATGGGAAATTTTTAAAGCGTTCTTATTGG
Source organism: Silene conica (assembly GCA_029255685.2). Lineage (NCBI taxonomy): Eukaryota > Viridiplantae > Streptophyta > Magnoliopsida > Caryophyllales > Caryophyllaceae > Silene > Silene conica. Next base: position 81,665,874 of record CM055312.2, on the reverse strand, counting down.
TCCCTAATTTTGGGGATTGAATAAAAAGAAGTTCAGGTAGGAGCCCATCTTCTTTGCACACATTTAATTACACTTTCTCTTATATTTGAACTTGATTTAGATTTTTTCTTTTCTTTTCAAATTACAATTTTCACGTATTATAGAAAAAAAAAGATAAATGAGTAGCTTTTAAACAACATAATTCACTCATTTTCATGTATTATAGACAAAGTTTAATCTTATAATTTTGTGTGACAATGACCTGAATCCCTTTACTATAAAAACTAAAATAATTAAACTTTTTCTATTGGTCCCTGGTTTAGGGATTCAAAAAAAGTTGAGGATATTTTGAACAAATTTGAACCAAAACAATTACAAAAAATTATAAATTTTTGTATTGATTTCCTTCTTGCTAGGTACCCAGTAACATTCTTATACAACAAAAAAATACAAAATTCGTATAATTATAATTCATTTACAATTGACTTTGATGGTTAAGTGAGTGAGAAGGGTACTCAACGGATAGAATTACTTCCTAACGTTTCAGGTGTGATTTATGAAATAAAAAAAGATATACACAAGTGAGATCGAGTTGTTTAGGGAAAAAGATATGGTTAAAATTGATTCTGATGAGTTTGGTTGGTTATTCAGGTGGAGAAGGTTTAAAAATGGAAAAAGTGGGTACCGTGAGATATATTGGAAAAGGTAAACAAATATATTTTATTTGAATTACTTGAAAATAAGAAACGAAAAATAATATAAATATAAGCTAAAAACGTTTATATTATACTCTCTTCAATTGAATCGAATGCTTCCTTAGGTCGGAGAATAAAGTTTAATGTTAAATGTTTTTTTGTAGCATATTCTTGCAAATATTTAAGAGTGTGTATAAAAAGATGTTGCAAAGTTGCAATGTAGAGTTTTAGTAGCAAATATACTAGCAATGGTATAATTGTAAATACAAGAAATCGAAGAAGGTATATATGTCAATTATTTTACTGAGTACGGAAGGAAAACATTAAATTAAATTGTACAAAAATGAAATGTGAGAACATTGGATAATAATGAAGGGAGTATATGTCATGTCAATATTATACATTAACCACTAAGTGTGTGTTTTTTTACGATGAAAATGATTTAGATACACTTAACTTCATTATTATATCGTTTCAGATTTACTATTTGAAACCCCTTCATTTCTTCACCATTTATCTCATACCTCATGTTAGTAACTCTCTGACGTCTATAAGAATAGTATATCAAATATTAAATGCACGAATAATATTACAACTAAAACAAGTAGTACAATACACTATAATTGCAACTTATTTGGGCAAGAAATTTAGTATTTATTATTATTGGCAATATTAATCTGATAAATTAATGAAGAGATAGAATTATGATTTACATAAAAAAACAAAAAAAAAAATGGTAATACATAATTTAGGGAAGGCAAGCTAGAAAAGAAAAAGTTTATGATGGAAAGAGTTTATTGCCACATTTGCATTTCCATGTAACAGGATAGTAATCATGATCATTGTTGTCTCCAGAATTATTTATCATCTTACGAGTCCGTTGTTGACGACGACGAGGATTTGTATGAACGAGGGTTGTGACGCATGGTGTGCAACCCATGCACTTCCCTACACAACTTGGCGGTGTCGAACCAATCATCACCGCATTACTGCTCTTCACCTCTTCTACATATACTACATACACATTCATTCAAATTTACATATATGTCATTACAAAATATTCAAAATTGCAATAAGTAAGTAAGTAATAAGTAGGCAAGTAGGTTTAAAAATATTACCTGAATTGGAAAGTGTAAGTAAGAAAGAAATGATGATGATGAGGATACAAGTGATACCCATTTTGATTACTTGACCCATATTATGATGACTGATTAGTGATTACTACAAACTCCAAATCGATGTATTATTATTAGTGAGATGTTAGGTTATAAGTGGAAACTGGAAAGCTTGAGGAATTTTATTAACAAACACCACTATTTATACAAGCTTATTACAATACTACAAAAATATTACACCATAATTTCATCATTAATACCATTAATTACGATGGATAACAAAATAAGAAATACAGAATATATATGACAAGATTACCAAATCATAATGTGTATTTCACATGCAACGCCAGATGTACGAGTAGTAAATAAAAAAGATTTTACTAGACTTCGGAGTTGGGATCCCAGAAGCGTGCAAAATGTATTTATTAGTAGGAAAAAAAACAAGAACTTTTTACTTAATTGGGGTTTAAATGCAAACTATTTAACAAAATAGCGTCGATTTTAAATTAATTATCGAAAATGGTTCCACGTCATCATTTCTATTTTTGTAATTTTTTTTTTTGAAAATTGAACTTGTCGCTGTCTGGGACAGCGACATGTTCCTCACCATAGTTTGTGCTCAGCAAGCTACCTTCATGGCTTCCGTTTTCTATGCTCCGACCATCAAATTATGAAATATTAGATTCGTTCTCTTCTCCTCACTTCCCTTATCATATATACATATTTTTTTGAGTTATTAACTTCATAATTTGCACAAAAAACAACCCACAATATCGTTGTTCACTATCGATTTCGGTTTCGCGGTTTAATCGAATATGCAACGTAAGGCAGCTGCTTATAACAGGAGATTGGTTCTAGATGAGCCGATGGTGAAATTTGTCGCGATTATACATTGAAAGATGATATCAGTAGCAACACAACAGCACAATGATATTAAAATAGCAGTAGCAACAAACCCAAAAGAAAGTGCATTCACAGAAGTATCAAATTGACTAAAATGAACTTCTGATTTTCCTGCAGTCAATGTTGGTGACGCTATTGCCTGTTGGTTGCCATGACCAACTTTCTTCACCACCCATTTTAGATAACTTCGATTTCAAACCAACAAATTGCAAACTGTTATCAAGCTTTTAGCATAAACTTTGAAACTTTGTCTATGTTTGTAGAAAGAGGCAGAATTTGGATATACAGAACTAGTGAAGAAGTTCCAACCTTCAAATGCTCTTTTTAAATTCTTTTGGATACCCTATGTATGATAATCTTAATAAATTTATCAAGTTTCTGCACGATAAACTACTTCTAGCACTTGAAACCTACGGAGTACAAGATATAAAATGTCTGTCAGGTGTAATCGTGTAAGGCTCTGTTTTTCGAAATCGAAATTGTTCGTGAACAGCGATATTACGGGTCGTTTTTTGCGCAAACCATTGAGTAAATAACTTTAACAACAATGCGAATACGATAAGGGAAGTGAGATTAAGAGAATGGTGGTCGTATTTCATTATTTGGTGGTCGGAGTAAGGAGAACAGGCATGACGAAAACACTCAACATGGAAGCAACTTGTCGCTGTCCCGGACAGCGTCAAGTACTAAATTTCTGAAAAAAAAAATAAAGAATTTGGTATTGATGTCGTGAAATCATTTTTGGTAAATAGTTTGAAACCGGCCCTACTTTAGCAAATAGTTTGGTTTTCGACACCATTTAAACAAAAACTTCAAAAAACAAAGGGTGAATGTATGGGAATTTAGGAAAGGGTTTAAGTTAAGTTGCCTTTCAGATGGTCTATTTTGCTTTGTAACAATATCACCGACTTTTAAATATGACCACTTTTTGAAATTTGGATAAACAAGTTATCAATAAGTTGTATCACTAACAACACCATTATGGTTACTTTTAACTATGTTTTTGTTTGGTAAACAACGGATAAATTGGAAGAGCGATAAATTAAAGTACTCCGTATTATTTATGACTTAATGATCGAGGGTAGTACTCAAATTTAAATCTAATTTAATTATGAGTAAATTAGATTTTACTCCCTTTTGAAATCAAATTTTTTAAAATTACTCCCTTTTGAATTTTTTTTCTAAAACTACCCCCTTAATTTGCATTTTTTCCTAAAATTGCTTCAAAATACCGATTTGAGTTGATTTATTTCCTTTTTTTTAACTCTCTTACATTTGTCTACATATTTATACCTTCCAAGTATAGATTGGCTAAGTAACAAACGAAATATGTTAAAAAAAATAGACGAAATAAGTCACTAAAAGTGGAATTTGGGAGCGATCTTAGTAAAAAAAGTAAATTAAGCGAGTAATTTTAGGAAAAAATTTCAAAAGGGAGTAATTTTAAAAAAAATGATTACAAAAGGGAGTAATTTTACTCTTTAATTATCAATATTTTACATTTGGTATGGATTATAGAATGGTAAAGAAAATGGGATGGGCAGCATACACACAATTCATAACCCAAGTTTGATTGCACTCTTGTATTTTGTGTTTTAAAATCCTGAACATATGTTTTACAGTAGTGTCCTTGTAATAAATAATCCATCTGAAGCTACTATTCAGATATAATCGCGTAACGTCTGAGCTTGAAATCTAGTATCGTGTTAACGCATGTATGTGGAGGTTCATACATCTCGGATATTGTTCGGATAATCAAATTTTGTGGTAAGCCCTATATTACAGAAGTTACTGTTACAGTAGTGTAGATATACACCCCTTTTTGTTCTACTTATTATGCATGTTTTTAGCTCCACTGATACTTGGACTGCTAATAGAGGACTCCTTACTTGTTGATAATTCTGCTAAATTTGTGTTTGATAAAGATGGCAATGCTTATTTATCAAACACTACAAATGTCATTTGGTCAACCTACACTTCCCGAAAAGGGGTTCACTCTATGGAGTTGAAGGACACTGGAAATCTCTGTCATACTTAGCGAAAACAACAGTCATATGGCAAAGTTTCGATCATCCTTCCGATACCCTTCTCTCAGGGCAACGTCTTTCTGATGGGGTGAGACTTACAAGTTACCCAAGTCCGGTGACTTGATTTTATATACAGGGTATGAAACTCAACAAGTAAGTATTTTATATGTCAAATGACACAAGGAAAGTTGTCAGAAAATCAGGGTCCAAAGTGTCATATTCGACCTTGATGGGTAATTCTTAAAACTTTTATGATAAAACAAGGGAACTGATGGTGTGGAAATTCAATGTCACAGAACAGTTGAATTCACGGGCCTTATGGGCCGTCGTCTTGGGCTCAATTGGAATCTTAGAGTTCTTCAATCTTCTTAAGGGAAGGTCAGAAACAGCAGAATTATTGAAATATGATTTTCTTATTCGATGTATTTGTATAGTGCAATGTATTAGTAGCTGTCAACATTTAATAGGAGTAATTGACGGTAGTCGAATAGTTGTGTTTGTAGGCTTAGTGGATGTATATATACCTCCTTGTTCTCTGCATTTGGCATCAACAAAAATTACAACATTTTCTCTGCACACAAATGTTTTCCATCTTCTTTTATTTTCTCATGGTATCAGAGCGGTACTGATATCGATCATTTTTTTTTCTCCACAAAAAAAATCATATCATGACAGGAGGGGGTGAAAAGTTGAAAGGAATTGGTCCAAAGAGCATTCCGGTAACATCACCATTATACCTCCATCCCTCCGAAAGCCCAAACCTCATTGTCACACAAATCGTTTTCAATGGCAATAACTATAATTTATGGGCAAATGCGGTTAAAAATGGTTTTGACACCAAAAACAAATTGGCTTTTCTAGAAGGCAGAGTTGAAAAACCAGAGTCCGAAGATGACGAAGAAACCCTCGAAACCGTTGCGTGGCGTCAATGTAACGCAATGGCAAAGGCGTGGTTACGAAATGTAATTGACGAGAAACTGCATTCAAGTATTTCTTTCTCACAAACTGTGCCAGAGATATGGGAGGAGTTGCGTGACCGATATTCTGTCGGAAACGCACCACGAGTTCATCAATTGAAGGGTGAACTCAATGAATGCAAACAAGGGAATAATTCGGTGGTTGAGTACTATACTCGACTAAAGTCGATATGGGACGAATTAAGCCATCACAGTAAAATAAAAGATTGCACTTGTGGAGCCGCAACATCGATTATTAAAGAAAAAGAAGAAGAAAAGGTGCACCAATTTCTCATGGGATTAGATTCGACATTATATGGGCATGTTCGAAGTTCTCTGTTAATGGAGGATCCGATTGCAAATTTGAACCGTGTTTATGCCATAGTTCTCAAGGAGGAGAAACATGCTGCAATAACAAAAATCAAGGATGAAAAAATAGAATCAGCAATGGCAATAAAAAAGCATGGAGTGCACGGAAGAGGATTAAATCAGAAAGGGGAAACAGATGACAATGAGGCGCCACCACGCTGCACCTACTGTGGAAAGTTTTATCATACCGAAGATAATTGTTATTCTAAACATGGCTTTGATAATGTCAAGTCACGTGAAAGAGGACGCGGAAGAAGTAGTAATACCGGTCGTGGAGGTCGCGGAAGAGGCAGAGGTCGCCATCATGAATAAGCACACGCGATTGGTACATCAGGGGCAAAGGAAACAGAAACAAAGCATCAGAACATTTCGTTCACGAATGAGGAAATTGAACGATTGAAAATCTTGCTTCAAGGGAGTTCTGATGGGACTGAAAAATTGAAAGGTATGAAAATTACAATTGACATTGAATGGATGATAGACAGTGGGTGTTCTCACCACATGACAGGAAAGCGAGAAATATTGAAGAACACTTGGGTCGAAGAAAGTTGCTCGATGGTTAGTCTACCTGATGGTAGACGGGTGGAGGCTAAGATTCATGGAGAAATTCAATTAAGCGAAAATTTTGTCTTAAGAGATGTTTTATTTGTGCCTACCCTTACTTGTGATTTAATTTCAGTCAAGCAACTTATTTGTGAGAATAATTGTATCGGGACATTTCACTCTGATTTTTGTGAAATACAGGACCTGAGTACGAAGATGATGATTGGACAAGGTAAGCATCGAGATGGGGTGTATTACTACAAGTCGGAGAAGGAAGAAACAGTAGCAAGGGTAAAGGTCACAAAAGAAGCATGATTGTGGCATAAGAGGCTTGGTCATCCGTCTCAAAGTATTTTTTCTCGTTTTTCTGATTTAGTTGGCTGTCATTTACATTGGACATCGGATATTGTTTGTGATTCGTGTAGTAGAGCAAAACAAACTCGTGCTCCTTTCAAGTTAAATGATAAACGATGTGATGATTTGTTTGGTTTGATACATTGCGATATATGGGGACCATATAAGGTGGCTAGTTTGACGCGGGCTCATTATTTTTTGACTATTGTGGATGATCGAAGTCGGGGAGTTTGGGTTTATCTTATGAAGGACAAAAGTGAAGCAGGAACTTATATGAAAATATTTTGTCAGATGGTCAAAACTCAATTTGAGACCTGTGTTAAAAAAATTCAGAGTGACAATGGAACAGAATTGTTGTCTCTTTCCATGCAGGAATATTATGAAGAAAATGGCATTTTATTTCAGACTAGTAATAATAGTACTCCCCAACAAAATGGTCGTGTCGAACGAAAACACCGTCACATTTTAGAAAAATCCCGAGCCTTACGTTTTGAAAGTAATTTGCCTTTATATTTTTGGGGGGAATGTATTTTGACTGCGGCATATTTGATAAATCGCACACCCACACCCTTATTAAATGGCAAATCACCTTTCGAAGTCCTTTATAAAAGAAAGCCAAATTTTGAAAATGTGAAAGTTTTTGGATGTCTTTGTTATGTGCACAATAATGAGAAAAATCGAGATAAGTTTGATGAAAGGGGGAAGCGATGTGTTTTCATTGGATATCCACATAGTAAGAAGGGTTGGAAGGTGTATGACATTAAAGATAAGCGGGTTTTTGTATCACGAGATGTTCATTTTTATGAGAATGAATACCCTTACTCCATGAATGATAACGGGTATGATTCGACTATCATATCCGATGCTATTGGGTCAATGGGTAATCGGGAAAACAGGGGGAGTAGAGATACTATAACCTGGATTGAGAATGATGACGGGAGGATGAGTAAGGAGACTACCACTGTCGACGTAACAAAGGACAATGCTGAACAGCCCACTGTTGACAGTAGGCGCGATTCAGACGGTGCTGAACAACCCACTGTTGACAGTAGGCGTGAATCTGACAAAACACAGAGTACTTCCGGGACTGAAGGTGAACAAATGGGTCGTGGAGCTAGGCAAAAATTTGAACCTTCATGGAAAAAGGACTACTATTGCAAGTCGACCAAAGTAATTACACCTACTCGAGATGCTAGCCGCGTCCAATCAGAATCTCCGTCCTCAGGTACGCGTTATCCCCTTATCAATTATGTCTCCCATGAATGTTTTTCCAAACCACATAAGTGTTTTCTTGCAAAGATTGATGAGCATAGCGAACCTACTTCTTATCATGAGGCAGCCAAGGATAGCAAATGGAGAGAGGCTATGCGAAAGGAGATAGACGCTCTTGAAGCAAATGGGACATGGAAAATTACTAGTTTGCCAGAGGGAAAGAAAGCCATCGGATGTAAGTGGGTATACAAAATCAAATACCATGCCAACGGGGAAATTGAACGCTACAAAGCTCGCCTTGTTGCTCAAGGATTTACTCAAGTTGAAGGGATCGATTTTCACGAGACTTATGCTCCCGTGGCAAAGATGACGAGCGTAAGATGTATGCTTGCTGTGGCCGTAAAAAAGGGTTGGATAATAGAGCAATTGGATGTCAACAATGCTTTTCTCCATGGTGATTTGGAGGAAGATGTTTATATGCGCATTCCACCGGGATTTGAGAAAGATAAGGGTAAGAAAGTTTGCAAATTACAAAAATCGATCTATGGTTTAAAACAAGCTTCGCGCAATTGGTTTGCAAAACTTACCGTCTTCATGAAACATTATGGGTTCATTCAATCCATGGCGGATTACTCTCTTTTTACACTAACCCGTGATGGAATTTTCATTGGAGTCTTGGTGTACGTAGATGATATGATTATTGTTGGGAATAACCGGTTGGCTTGTGAAAAGTTTAAATCTTTTTTGAATGCCAAGTTTGGTATTAAAGATTTGGGACGGCTTAAATTTTTCCTTGGCATCGAAGTTGCTCATGGAGTACATGGTTTATTTCTTAACCAAAGAAAGTATGCCATTGATATCATCAAAGAAAGTGGAATGGCAGGAGCGAAACCCGTCTATACTCCTCTTCCAACTCGGCATAACTTGGGACTAGCGAAAGGCGCCATCTTGCATGATGTTATGAAATATAGAAGGTTAGTGGGACGCTTGGTTTATTTAACCATCACACGACCCGATCTTGTTTACGCCGTTCATATATTGTCTCAATTCATTCATGAGCCGAAGAAGGAGCATTGGGATGCGGCATTGAGAGTTGTTCGTTATATTAAAGGATGTCCGAGCAAGGGGATCACTTTCACGACAACTTCAGATTTCCAACTGAAAGGATATTGCGACTCGGATTATGGCGGCTGTCCTCTAACGCGACGGTCCATAAGCGGGTATTTTGTGTCTATTGGTGGGTCACCTATTTCATGGAGAGCAAAGAAACAACCTACGGTGGCAAAATCGACGGCTGAAGCGGAATATAGGGCTATGGGTTCAGTTATTAGTGAACTATTGTGGCTCAAATCTTTTCTTGGGTCGTTAGGTATTTTTCACACGAAACCCATGTTCATGTTTTGTGATAATCAAGCTGCGCTACACATTTCCAAGAACCCCGTGTTTCATGATCGCACGAAACACATTGAGATTGATTGTCATTTCGTTCGTCAACACTTGGTTTCCAACGAGATAGTTGCTCGACATGTCCTTAGCAATGAACAAATTGCGGATTTGTTCACAAAGGCGCTTGGAGGCGAGGTGTTTGATCATCTGTTGTTCAAGTTGGGTCTCGGACTGCCCCGAACTCCAACTTGAGGGGGAGTATTGAAATATGGTTTTCTTATTCGATGTATTTGTATAGTGCAATGTATTAGTAGCTGTCAACATTTAATAGGAGTAATTGACGGTAGTCGAATAGTTATGTTTGTAGGCTTAGTGGATGTATATATACCTCCTTGTTCTCTGCATTTGGCATCAACAAAAATTACAACATTTTCTCTGCACACAAATGTTTTCCATCTTCTTTTATTTTCTCAAGAATCTACTAAAATACCTTTTGGAACATGTAGAACTCCTTCCTCTTGTGAGTTGTGACACTTACAAATCCTGTTTCATGAAAAATCTCTGTACTTGTCCTGAAACCCTTAATTCTTTTCCTAATTGTATGCCTCGGCTCGCAACTAATTGTAATGTTTCCGCCAGTTTGGTTCGACTGTGGGATGTCAGAACTAGGTTTGATTATCCATCACTAGCATTTACAAAACCACAGCTAATAATATCCAGTTTACGTGGTTGTAGAAGTGCTTGTATAACTAATTGTTCTTGCACTGCTATGTTTTATGCAAATGATTCGAGGAGTTGCTTCATGTTCAAAGAAATAGAGATCCTTCGATATCCTGGATTTGGTTCCAAGGGGTATTACTTGTCTCTTAAGGTCATTCATGGTGGAAATTCTGGAGGGTTACTTCCCCATCACCATGGTGTCGACTTATTGGTTGCGGAATTTGGTTCTATCGTGAAAATAATAGTAGATTCTTGTTGGAAACCACTAGGGGAGAGGGTTTCGATGAAGATGAAGAAGATTTCGAGGATATTATCACAGGAGTTCCTGTACGATATAGATATAATGATTTGCAAATTGCAACGGAAAGCTTCTTAGTGAAACTTGGTCAAGGCGGATTTGGGTCTTTTTACTTGGGCGAATTATGTGACCGGATAAAGTAGCCGTTAAAAAGCTTGAGGGAATTGGCAAAGGAAGGAAAGAATTCAGGGATGAAGTTAGCATCATCGGAAGTATTCATCGTGTTCACCTGGCCAAGTTAAAAGGGTTTTGTGCCGAGGGTGCTCACCATCGGCTTCTTGCATATGAATACATGGAAAACGGGTCGCTAGATAAACTGATCTTCAAAAAGAACCACCAAAGTCGGTCCTTAGATTGGGAAACACGGTTCAATATCGCCCTAGGAACAGCGAAAGGGTTGGCTTATCTTCATGAAGAGTGTGATGTAAAGATTATACATTTGTGATATAAACCCACAAAATGTGCTGCTTGACAAAAACTTTGTTGCCAAAGTTTCTGAATGCCGAGTAAGGAACAAAGCCAAGTGATAACCACATTACGTGGTACACGGGGATACTTGGCACCGGAGTGGATCACAAACTGTACCATCTCAGAGAAGAGTGACGTCTACAGTTTCGGAATGGTTATGCTCAAGATTATCAGCGGAAGGAAGAACTACGACCCTAGTGAAACCAACGAGAAGGCGCATTTACAGTCTTATGCATTTAAAATGATGGAAGAAGGGAGATTGAATGTAATAATTGATTCTAGGTTAATACTGGATTCTCAGAATGATGACAGCAGGTTTCAACAGCAATAAAAGCTGCTCTTTGGTGTATACAAGACAATGTATCGCTTAGGCCGTCTATGACTAGGAGTCGTGCAAATGCTAGAAAGGTCTATATCCTGTGCATATGCCACCTCTTCCTTCTCAATCTACATCTCGGATCTATTCGAGTATGTTTGGGTAACTGTCACGCAATGCTTGCTACATTTCAGATGCGACTGTTTCTGCCGTTCAGCTTTCAGGGTCGAGATAAATGATAGGTCAACCGGGTAGGGTCATTCCGAGGAACAGTGTGCACTCTTGGGCTGCGTCAAAAGTCCTATGAGCCATTATTTAAACCACTCGACCTATGTGCACGAGCAAGAAAAGGAGGGAACACAATTCATCTATGGGCATGATAACTGGAAATAGACATCTAAATCGCCACAATGTCAAAAGCAAAAGGGCTAGTTTCGATACACATAATAACCAAGACAATTCCCCTGAAAACAAGAAATCATGATCCCAAGTATTCTGGCCTTTTGCTAGTCCAAACTGTGGCATAATGTACTACCAATACATCTTTCTTTTGCTAATCAAAGTATCAAGTGCAAATATTATACATATATCAACAGAAAAGGCAAGCAAGGGAGCTTTTAATAGTACCCTCTCTAAGCTATGAATAACATAATATGTACATTAGATAATTTTTTTCGAGTTATTTTCTCTTGTTTCCTCTGCTTAAATTATTCCTATCTGAAGCAGACGCCCAGAAAAACAGAGACATCCAGAAAAAGACGGCGAAGAAAATTTGCATCGTATCCCATAGCCTAGAAAATGTTGCTGGCGTACCTGATACAAGACATAGGTATTACATTAGACGCTTAGCAACATCATGCATGTTTGGCACAGAGTAGTACAGTGCTAATACACGAATTCTTTTAGTTCTTACGAGTATATTCTTCTGAATTTAAACTTACTTACACAGGTAAGAAAGTCGAAAATCTTGTTTCTAATGCTTTGTAATGATGGTGTGGTGACCACAAGCATTTCAATTAAATTCGTACAAAACTATGGGAGCCGTGTATACTGTTAAAAAGGAAATCTTTGGTTAGCTTATACGGAGTAATACTATTACAACATATGATCATTAATCCATTACAGTTTTATATTCGTTACAACCCAACATCTCATCCATGAAATGCTTATTAATTAATGATGACAAAGGATTTTGCCATTTTGGAAGCTAAAAGAAAGCTCAACTATATATTCATGTTTCTAATCCAACTCGGAAGTAATGGGAGTAACTAGCTAGAAGCCAAGTAGTCATTTGCCCTCCCATGGACTAAAATGAAGACGACTCCGTGTCTTGTCCATTTGCTTACTCTACCATCAGAAATCCCTTCCATAATCTCAAAAACCCTTCCCCACCCTCAAAAATAAATAAATAAATTCCCCTGAATAGGGATGTCATTGGGGCGGGTACAAGTGGATACCGCCCCGCACCCGCCCCAGTTGGGGCGGGGATGGGTAGAGCTTTGGCGGGTGGTGGGGCGGGGACGGGTACGAAAATTGTACCCGTCATGGGTAATGGGGCGGGGATGGTTTTTGCGTGTTACCCGCTTTATACCCGCCTACCCGTCAATTATTACAAAAATTAATACCGTTATTACGATAATTTTACAAATATTATTTGTTATAATTAAGACGTAATCTTAAAAATAGCTATTTTATAAATTATTTTATCAACCTTTTTGGTAAATAACTAAAATTATATAAACAAATTTCTGAAAATAGAAATTAATAGTGATTAAACCAACTTGTACGAAAAAATATCGGAAAAAATTTATGGTATAGCGGGTTAATGGGTAGGTGAGGCGGGGATGGTTTTGTAAACTTGTACCCGCCATGGGTGGTGGGGCGGGGATGGTTTTGGAAACTTGTACCCGCCATGGGTGGTGGGTAGACCTTTCAAAACCTGACCCGACCCGTAAATAACCCGTAAATGACCCGGTTTTTTCAACCCGAACCCGAAAGATACCCGAACCCGTTTTGACCCGTAAACAGCGGGTCAAAACCCGACCCGCAGCGGGTTGACCGTTGGGTCAAAACAATATATCGTTTTTAAAATATACAGTGTCAAATAAGTATTGATGACTTATAAATTTTTGAGGAGAAATATGTATATATATGCGGTATGTCACATCATCACCTCAAACAACATGTCACGTCATCACCTCAAACAACATGCCACGTTATCACCTCAAAGTGTGTGTCACACCGTCACTTTCACCGTAGTACGTCGAATTGCATTCCACGTCAGCAGCGCCAACTCATCACCTCGAATCACATGCCACGTCATCACATCGAAGTGTGTGTCACGTCGTCACTTTTAGTGTAGTACGTCAAGTTACATTCCACGTTAGCACTGTCACCTCATTATTTCGACGGACCACATGTCACGTCATTACATCGAAATGTGTGTCACACTATCACTTACACCTCATTCCACATAATTGCCTAGGACCACATGCCATATCATCACCTCAAAATATGTGTCACACCGTCACTTTCACCGTATTACGTCGAACTGAACCGCACTTCGCGTCAACACTTCCACCTCATCACCTCAGATCACATGTCACGTCATCATTGTTATCTTATTTGAGTCTCATTATCGTACTTAGCGAGTTAGTAAGGATGATGATGATGATAACGATGGTGAAATTGGTGGTGAGGGCAAAAATGGTGACAATTAAGTTTACTAAGACGAGCAAGAGGATAAAAAACTTGTAAAGGGTAGGAATTACGATATAAAATAAGTTTTAAAAAATGCGAGGAAAAAATGTTGATTGACCCGTATTTTTACCCGAACCCGACCCGGAACCCGTATAGTCTTGACCCGCATTTTACCTGACCCGAAATACACCCGACCCGTATTTTACCCGACCCGCAACCCGCCCGTTCGACCTGTTTGACAGGTCTAGTGGTGGGGCGGGGATGGGTACGAGGTTTTCTTGATGGGTACGGGTACGGGGAAGTCTATATCCAGCACCGCCCCGCCCCAATGACATCCCTACCCCTGAACCCTTGAAAATAAAGGGAGTAACTAGGGCAATAGTTCACCCTTCCATAAAAGTAAATCTTACATTTGGGTAAGGGTATTTGTAACTTTAGTTGATCAAAATTTTCCAAAATAGAGAGCGTAAAGAACCATGAAAGTCTTAAAATGGAATTATGTAAATAATCAAATGAAATAGAGGGAGTATAGTTTCAGCACTTTCATGCAGCTCTAACCTCATGCATGGGCGGTAGCAAGGGGTGGCAGTCGCTACCCCAAACTTAAAAAAATTGGTTTAGAAAGCGGATTTTTGCTACCCCAAATATTGCGGAAAAATAAATAAGTACATGTTATCCTCTAAAATGAACAATAAACATTTAGTGGTATAGTGGTAAAGACTTAAAATTGTTAACCATTGGTCTTTGGATCGATTCCTACTATATGCATAATTATTTTTCAAATTTTTTCTGCTACCCCAACAATTTAATTCTAGGCTCGCCCCTGTCTAACCTCCGTATGGCATGTCAACATGACACTCTTCTCACGACTAATTACTTAGACAGTTCAATTTAGGCAAACGGTGGCTAGCATCAACACCTCAATATACATATGTGGCAGACACTTGCAGTCCAGTCTAAGGAACATAGAACTAACACACTTTGTACAACTTTATACGATATGGAGTATCATGGCATTTTTTTGATATGAGTTTTGTTAAGTTGTTCCAACAAAAGAAAAATGAAATGAGGCGTTTTCCTCTTTGAAATATACTCCTCCGCCCAATCATTTGTTTACCTTTTATATTCTCCGTGAAGAGAATTTTAATGAAAGGTAAACAAATGATTCAGACCTAGAAGTAATAAGTTAAGCTGGTTGCATTTCCTTTCACTGTGGATGGCAGCTATCATTATGAGTCAGTGTTAAACACTCTCTGTGTGTTAGCAACATACGGTTAAGATTGCATATATCCAACCCCTTGTTACACAACAGTTTGCGAGGTCACTTAAGGCACTAGGATAATGTTATTATTGTCATCTACGTGAACTGCCCATGCAGGCATGTCACTCATATCAAAGAATGAAGCACAATTATAGCATCGGTTCCAATCATTTGTTTACCTACGATTAAAATAATATATTGACAAAGGTAAACTGGACCGAGACTATATTAATCAATCAAAGAATGGAAGGGGAAAGTAGCAAATTGCCCGGACTATGTGCATTTTGCCCCCAAAGGTTTCAAATGTGCAATTTAGCCCCAAACGTTTGAGACAATGTGCAAATTAACCCAATATCAACATTCATAATTTTACATCTACTACCACCCTCCCTACCACCATCAAACACTCCACTCCATGTCCCATCCTAACTCCCCTCTCCCATGCGGTGGAGTGTTTGATGGTGGTAGGAAGGGTGGTAGTAGATGTAAAATTGTCGGAATGTTAAAATTGGGTTAATTTGCACATTAAAATTGGGTTAATTTGCACATTATCTCAAACGTTTGGTACTAAATTGCATATTTGAAACGTTTAGGGGGAAAATGCACAGAGCTCCAAATATTTGGGGACAATTTGCTACTTTCCCCAGGAAGGAAGCACAAAAGGGTCTAATTCAAATCAATTAACCAACACATAGCATCAAAACAAACAAAACAATAAAGTAAATAAATATTGAAGTGAAGAAAGGTGATACCAATTTGACGGGATTCATCGTCTGGAGGTGGGCCAGGGGTGGCAGCACGGCAACGGAGAAACGAACGGCTTAGATTAAGAGAGGACCCATAAAATAGACGGGTATGATTAATTGAACAAGGAAATAATAAAAATTGGGAAGATGGTGAAAGAATTAAGCTAGTTGAATTGGGTAAAATCGGATGAAAACCCCAAGTATGGTATTTGTGAGTGTATGGGGTTTTGGCACCAAGACAAGCCATGCTTTTGCTATGCTCTTTTCTTTACTCTATTCTCTCAAGTCTCTAGTACCATCGCAGATTCGCAGGGATGGTATCATTGTATCAAGGCACCTCTTATGTGGTCAAGACCTCCCAATGATCTCATTACTAAATTAAATCTTGGGTTTTGGTACACATCGCAAACAAGTCAATCGGATATTGGGTTAATTCGGGTTTGAGTTATTCGAGTTTGAAAAAAAAGAAGAATTATTAGTTAAGTTAGGTTATTTTGAGTTATGTTATTTTTTGGGTAATTGTTTTCAAGTTATTTAAGGAAAATAATCAGTTTCTGATAATAAACATTTGGATTGCAATGAATATATTCAGGTTAATTTGAGTTCTGGACTAAATTTGCGTCCTCAGTTGGGTGCGATAGGGTCGGACTTAGATAAGAAGCTTGAAAAATCGATAAATTAGGACGATTTTACGATAGAATCAACTAGTTTTATCCCCTTTCAAAAAATGCACGGAGTCGTTTTAATATATTGTTATTTTCAATAGTTCTATTAATAATTCAAATATATTTTTGATAATGAAATTATAGGCTATAAGCTAAAATTGATTACGATTTTTGTGATATCATTGACAATGTAAGTATTTTTTTTGACGTTATTGTTATTTTAGTTTATTGAATTGTTATTTCAATTTGGTACTGTCATGAACATTATACTTGAAATTTCTATCGTGTTTAACATTTTTCTATCAATTGTTGTAATTTTTTAGTATTTATTATAATTATGTATTTTTTTATTGTAATATTGATTGTTAGTCATAAATCGTTATTTAATAATTATGTACAAATCGACATCGATAATATATTTTAATATATAATATATAAGTTGACGTTATAACTGTAATCGTTTACGTAGAAATTATTATTCATATATTTTTTTTATTAACTAAATAATTTAATTTTATAATTTTCTTAATAGAGTTCTTATTTTATTAAGATGAGTGGAACAAATAAAAAATCGATTACGATTTTCGTAATACCATTGCTTATTTAAGTATCTTTTTTTTGACGTGATTGTTATTTTAATTTATTGTTATTGTTTTTTTTAGTTTAGTACTGTCGTAACAATTGTACTTATTTTTCTATCGATTGATGTAAATTGTTTGTATTTATCGTAATTTATTGTAATTATGCCTTATTTATTATTTTTATTGTAATACTAATTACTAATCATAAATCGTTATTTAATAATTATGTACATATCGACATCCGACATTATATTTTAATATACTCCCTCGTATTCTATATATTCTTCCCCTTTCATTTTTGCCCCAAAAATAAGGGATATGATTTGGACCACACAAAACACAATGGTTCACCTATCATTGAATTTAGACCACACAAATCCTTCCAAAAAAGGAAATAGGGAAGAAAACCCGAATAACCGAATAAGGAAATAGGGAAGAATATATGGAATAGGAGGGAGTATAACATATAAGTTGACGTTATAAATATAATCGTTTATGTATAAATCATTGTTAACGAAATAAATCAGAATTAGTACGTAATATTTACAAAACTAATGAAACACAAACATTTATTCGATAATAAATTCAGTAAACAACAATGCGGGTTCTACCAGAATTGTATTAAAAAAATGATTAAACGCTGGATTAATGACGTGGGTTCACCATAAATCATTAAATGTTTATGTATTAATATAGATAGGATATTTATTTATATTAATAAAGGAAGCTTTTTTCGAGCGATTACAAATAATCTAATATGTATCTATATTTTAAGTTTTCTATGTTACGCCGTCATTTAAATCTCATGCATGTTTGCACCCCCATGGCGTTGGAAACTTCAAGCATTGTTGGTAGGTGGGCGTAATTGCCTTCATCTCGTGGATCCAATGTATGCCAAGAATTACGTTGTAAGTAGAAGGTCTCTTAATAACCAAATACTTTACCTGTTTGTTCATTCCTTCAGCATAGGTTAGGAATTAGGATGGTGATCTCCCCCAGTGAATGGGCTATTTCTCCGCTGAATCCTACCAAGGGAACTGCTTTCTTTGACATGTCTTTCTCGTCAAACCCCATTGAGTGTGGTTAGCATGAGCAAATTGACCGAGCTTCTCGTGTCAACCAGTACCTTCCTGACTTCACATTTCCCAATCGAGAGTGTTATGATCAAGGTATTGTGGTGCTCCTCTGGTGTGGACTCTGGATAGGATTCGTCAAAGGTGATGGCTGACAAATCTTGGCGGTTGACTCTGCATACATGCTCTGGCTTATCTTCCTTGGACTTGGTGGCATGCCTCTTTGTTGCTGAGTAAGTTAGCCCACAGAGTTCTAATCCTCCAGTGCGTTCTATATGGGCGATTAGGCTGGGGCTTGGTGGAATCGGGTCAAAGTGGAAGCTCGTGAGTTCTATAAGGATATGGGTGAACATGTCATTCCTTGGGCATAGTTTAAGAAGGCTATGAGGACAGATTTTGTTCTTGAACAAATCTGGAACAAGATGAGGGCGGAGTTCAGTACTTTTAGGATGACAGAAAATAAGACTGTCGTTGAGTATTACAAGAGGTACAATGAACTATCTTGGTAGGCGGGCGACTTAAAGTTGAGTTTGTTGAGTTTAGATCTCCATTTTTGAACAAGTGGTATCGTTGAAGATCTTGGAAAGGTTACCTGCTATGACTCTCAAGGATTTAGCTAGCAAATGTGTATGAGCAAGCTGGTAACGGGGAGCGGTTAGTCAACATGGCTAAGGAGACTCGGGAGGAGTTAGGTGACAAGAAGAAGTCCGACAACGACAGTAGCGGGCAGTCTGAATTCAAGCGGAGTAGCTACAATCAAGCTAGATCGTACTCTATGGGCTCTGATGATTTCAGTGGGGGTCATCATTTGGTAGTCGTGGAGGTTATGCTAGCAGCGACAACTCTAGATTGATGTGCTTCAAATATGGCGGTACCGGCTACAAGAACTTTGAGTGCACAAGCTGCGAATGATTGGGGTTCTAGAAACAGTAACATGGGAGGTTCTTTCAAGCAACGAGTCAGAGCATGACAATCAACAAGCCATCATGTTCGTGGTCTATACCTGGGGGGTAACATTTACTTCGACTGTATCAATAGCAGAGCTTATCAGCGGCAGGGTAACAATATGAACTAGAAATCGGTAACAAAGTCCACTGTATCGGCAAGCACGATGCATGGTGGGAGGATTAAAAGAACAACGACAAGCTTTTTATGATGGACAAGAAGACAACAGAAGATGATGCACAAGTTGTCACTTATATCTTTCTTGTTAATAATGTATCGACTTTTGTGTTATTTGATTCAGGGGCTACTAACTCTTTTGTGTAAAAGAGTCATGTCGTGTCTTTGGGTTTGAAGGAGTATGTATGAGTCTGTAAAAGATAATGTTTTAACCTTCTAGGGAGTCAGTATCTTGTGGGAAGTTTCATAGGGAGGTGCCCTTGGTTATTGGGCAACTTAAGCTTCTAGTTAATTTGTTAGAATTTCCTTTGGATGGGTTTGAGGTTATTGTCGAGATGATAGATTGTCATAAAAAAAAGGTGACCTTGTGGGGTCCGAAAGGGAATAGAGTGTCTTGTAAAGGGTTTGTGGTCAAATCTAAGTTTAAGGCTATCGCGGCTTAACCTTAATATCCTACTTGAGAAAGGGATGTCCCATGATTTTATGTCATGTTTGGAATACCCAATGAAAATTACATGTATAGCCTTGGAAATACCTGTTGTGGAAGAATTTGCAGATGTCTTTCTAGAGGAGATTCTAGGGTTACCACCAAGGCGTGATATCTAATTCAGTGTGGAGTTGAAATCGGGGACGAGACCTATATCTAAGGCTCTATATTGTATGGCGCCAAAAGAGCTAGAAGAGTTAAAGAAGAAACTAGATGAACTGTTGGAGAAGGGATCGGATAGATTAGAGCTAGTGTATGGTTGTGCGATGCATTGGTCTTGTTTGTGAAAAAGAAAGATGGTTGTATGAGGTTGTGCATAGACTATGGATAACTTAATCATGTGACGGTCAAGATTTGGTATCCTTTAATTTGCCGACGAATGATGATATGTTTGATCAACTGAGCGGGGCTGAGGTCTTCTCTAAGATCGATCGTCTAAGGTTGGGATATCACCAGTTGAGGATTCGGGATGAAGACGTGTCAAAGACAGCTTTGAGGTCGCGGTATTGGTATTATGAGTATGTGGTGATGTCATGGGTTGAAAAATGCACCAATAGTGTTTATGGACTAGATGAATCAAGTCTTTACTCCTTTCTTGGACCAATTTGTGGTGGTCTTCATCGACGAATTTTGCTCTATTCTATGACTAAGGAAGAATACATACCAAGCATTTACGACTGGTGTTACAAACTTAACGTGACAATTAGTTGTATGCTAAGTTGTCCATATGTGAGTTTTGGTTGGAGAAAGTGGCTTTATGGGCCATGTTATTTTTAAAGAGGGAGTGTCATTGGATCCTAGCAAGATTACAACGCTGTCAAATTAGGAAGCACCGAAGAATGTGACTGAGATTCAGAGTTTATTAGGTTTGGCAGGTTACTACAGGCGGTTTGTCAAAGATTTTTCTTCTATTTCTAGGCCAATGACAACTTCGATGAGGAAGGAGAATCGTTCCCATTGGGATACGAGTTGTGAAAAGGCGTTCCAAACCTTAAAAGAGCGTAATATATAAAAACTAGATCTGTAGCTATTTCTATGATACACTCTTATAAGTAACTGATAAGTCAAATCCACAGCTATAATAGAAATTATGCTCTATACAACGAAACACACCTAACCCTTTTATAAGTATTTTTGTTATTGAAATTAGTGTACGAGGTAATTATGATTATATTGGCAAAATAAAGCACGCACATTGATAAATAAGATCATGTGGCGAAAGAAAGCAATACACTCAGCAAAATAGGTGACAATATCTAAAGCAATATGATGAGTGCATCGTCAATCTTCAAATTGAATTTAAGGAAATTATGTAATCGCTAGAAATGAAGACAAGTTAACAATCAAACCAAGGTATTGATATCAATCTACTAACCCCACGGAGGAATTGTTATGAAATATTACCGGTCTTTTTGATTATTTATTAAGTTGGCTAGATTTCGTGCTGATAACTTGTTATAGAATAAGAAATAGAGAAGTCATTGTAAAGAGAACTTAGGAAAAAAAAAAGAAGCATATAGATTGAGAAAGGAAATAGAGAAGCATCTTATTCATTACCCGTGGTTATATATAATACATAGAAGATGAAGGAATGATAAACTTAGTTACATATATCATGAATATAATAATGAGTATAAGCCCGACATCCACACTGATTAAAATTTAAATAGGTAACTAATCGATCCACTTAAATACTCACATGAGAACCTTATTTAATTTACACAACATATTCTCTTTTAGTTCCCCTCGTAAAAATCTATATCGCATCAAATCAAATTATAAAATAACGGGCGTTATATATAAGATTACAACGATGATGAGGATGTGGATTATATTTTGTATACATGTGAAGATGAGCTTCCAACCCCGTATTTATTTATTACTTATTAAATGACAAACGGCGTTTGTGTTCCAATGTAGGGAGCTTGACATCCTTGGCTAAACCGAGAGCTTCAAGAAACTTGATAGTGTAATAAGTAAGATCCAACTGCCACCATTCTAAGCCATGTCTAGCTGAGTACTCAAATGCATGGTGATTGTTGTGCCAACCTTCTCCCCCCGTCATCAATGCCACCCACCTGAAAAACCTCTCTTTTCTTAATTACCAAATAATTACCAATTAATCTGCTCATTTTCTTTATCAATTCAGGGTCGTTCTGACCTAATGCATCATGTTCGACCGCACCGATCACCGGGGACTTAGGGGCCCAAAAGATTAAAACTTTGTAACCTCTCTCCATTATAAAAAAAAAAAAAGGCCAAATTTCAGTTTAAGTGCACCCAAAACTCAAAACAGAGATTTACTTAAGTCGATATATGGTGTTCGTAATTTAAAAAATACTCGATTTTATTATCCTACATTAAAAAAAAAAAAAGTATTCCCTCAATTCAAATTAATAGTTTACACGTATTTTATTTTTCTTTTCCAAAATAAAGCAAGTTTAACTATTCACTGGAACAAACGGACAAACGGACAAACCGAGTATCTAACTTCTTCCCACAATAGGAGCTACTCAATTCGTTCATTGAAAAATAGTTTTCAAAGCTGAAAATCATACATTTTTATTTGCGAGCTGACTCCCGATGTGTTCACACCTAAAGATGTTGCAGATATGCATGAATGATAATTATTTTCTCTAAAAATACAAGCATGAGACATTTTGGATGGAACTCGATACTTACTTCTTAATTTATATAATTGTATGAAGTCTAATAATTTTTTTTTTTTTTTTATTATTATTAAAAACCACATTTTTTTATTAATCAAACAATTTTTTTTTTATTATTTTTTATTTTAAAAATTACAAACTTTTATTAATCAAATAAAACTTTTATTATTATTATTATTATTATTATTATTATTATTATTATTATTATTATTATTATTTAGTTAGTTTAGCTTAATTAAACTTCATTTCAATTAATTTTAACTTCATTCAGTCAGCTCAACTCGACTAAATTCAGTACAGTTCAGTTCATTTCAGCTCAGCTAGATTCAGTTCAGTTCAGGCTAATCCAGTTCAGTTCAATTTCATTCAATTAAGTTCAATTCAACTTTATAAAACTAGAAAGAACCGGGCCTAGATCTCATAATTCTTATGTTGTGCCTTGATGCCATAGTCATGGTAAATGGTAGTTTCAATATCAATTTTTGATAAAATATTCTTTCAAATGTTTTTCTAAGTCACTTATTATTACCTACTTTTAAGATAAAAAATTACCTCTTATAAAATGTTACTATCCTCCGTTTTTATATAATGTTCCCATTTGTTGAATATATGAGTGTAGTATTTTAATAAAATGGGTACATTATATAAAAATGGAGGAAGTATCTATCAAACAATTGTCTCATTTTTTCATTAAAATGATTACAATTACGTCGGTCATAATTTATCGGAAAAAAAGTCGATGACAATTAGAATTTGCAAAATTAGAAAGAATAGCTCACAAGACTTACCAATTATTTTTAGATAGATCACCGGTATTCCATGCTTGATTACCCCATACATGACAGACGGAGTTCACTGAAAATGTGGCGTGGAAAGAACATGCAGTCCGTACACCCTGCACCACCATATTCACAAAAAAATATATAACAAATCCTTGTATGTACGGATATATCTGTCGCAAATTTACGACGGGTTAAGTAATACTCATCATATGGGAAAGATAAGACAAAAATATAATATCTTGGTAATAGGAAATTATTTTGTCTTATCCACCAACATGAATAGTATTTGAGTAGTCGTAAACTTGGAACGGATATAACGCCATAACTCATAAGGATACTTGTTGAAAAAATATGTACCCGGTAAAAGATATTTTAAGGCTTTGAATTTCATTATGTTCACAATGTTGGCTGAAGTTGCTCTATTTTGAAAATTGAAGGCAATTATCATTTGATTTATTTTTGTTCTTTTTGTTAAAAATGGATGTTTAACGCCTATTAAATTCTTAATCAACATGAACTTTGTGTTATTAGGCTGATCTTACATATAAAATGATACAGCACACTAATTTGTGCATGTATCATGTATGTCATTTTAACATCTCCGTACATACAAGTAGTTTAACAAGTTTAAAAAAAACTACATCATATATATTTTATTGTTTTTAATTAAAATTTAACCTATATTGTATGGATTAAAATTTTAAAAGTACACTCTTTCTATCTAAATATTAGTAGAAATTTTTTTATAAACCACCATAGCTTTTGTATAAAAAAACAAAAGCAAAAGTTTACGTAAAATTGGTGGGAAGCTGATCGAGATACTATATGAACCCTCCTCAGTCCTCCCGCCAAAAATGTAATAGACAAGGGCCTAACCGGGTTCGAACCGGTGACCTCTTGATCTGCAGTCAAATGCTCTACCACTGAGCTATGGACCCTTTGTTGTTTTATTATTATTATTATTATTGTTATTTTGTTTTTTTATGTCAAGGAGATGCGGTTGGATAAACTATCTGGTACATATAATAGTCTGCAAACAATCTATATTACGTAAGATACTCGAAGTGACGAGCCGAAAGTTTACAAGACATAGACGAGACCATAAATACTCCATAATATCAATCACAA
This sequence comes from Silene conica, assembly GCA_029255685.2. Lineage (NCBI taxonomy): Eukaryota > Viridiplantae > Streptophyta > Magnoliopsida > Caryophyllales > Caryophyllaceae > Silene > Silene conica. The sequence goes on along the minus strand of CM055312.2, from coordinate 81,641,319 downwards.
AATTATTAGTACACATGTACTATATTTCGTATTTTAGATCTACCTACGCTAAGCTAATACATTTTCGAAAATATATATAGCTTATAGAAAATTCAGCACCTTATTAATTGAATTATTAACTTTCTATAGATAAGTTTATCTTTGACCTATCAGATTAATTACGCATGGTTCAAATTTTGACTCTAAATTAAGGGGTTAAACCGATCGCGAGTTGTGATTTATTTATCTTAGTCGAACATAAACAGAACGATCAATTTTTTATAGGTCTAGACGTGAGCCTAAATTAAGAGGTTATTGAAATTGCGAGTTATGATTTATTTATCTTGACCAAAGATAAACGGGTCAAGTCAATTATATTACCAATAGGTCTAGACGAGATAATAACTTCATAGGCTCATTACAGATCCGAAATTTTAATAAAACTCTTTTGCACAAGCTCGATTATAGCATAATACCCACATAATTTTACACGAGACCAATAATTTGACGGGTATGATACTTGATAATGTTATTTTATATAGCAATAAATGCATATGTAATAAACTAGATAAGGTTGACCCGAAAAAATTTCTCAAATATATATAGTAAATTATAACAAAGTTATAATATTTTATTTTCATTTTTCATCTTTGCATATCATAAGTACAGAATAATACAATTTGTATGCGAAATGTGTAGTTAAATTCACATCTATTATATCTATGGAAGGTAATGACCAAGTAAACTGATTATTTTGGACAAATCCATTTATTATCGGGGATAAGTCGCTATTTATAAGGTCATTATATTGAACAAAGACTTTTAATAGTTTTAAATACTTTTAGTGAATTTATTGTTTTTTTTTTATTGTTTAAAGTTAAAGATGAATTGAGTAGAAATAAAAAAAAATAGAAGTAGAAAGAGCGAGTACTCACCATACCCCAAACAACAAAAGGAAATCCACCGAAAGCATAGAGAAGTAGTCCAAGAGCAAAGTGGTGTAACATGTATGTACTCCTCATAAACTTGTAAAACTTTTGTATCTCTAAGTCTTTTACAATGCATGTTCCACATCGCTGAAAACATAAGAAGAGATGAAATATGATATATATTAAACCTAGCTTCCAACGTAGAGCTGTTCAAATGCGGGTTTGGGTCGGAAATGGGCCGGGCAAGAAGAAAAAAGTTACCCGTCAAGACTTAGTTGGCGGACCGGGCCATAGTTATGGGTCAATTATCCTTTCCCTTACCCGCCCTTTATACAAAAGTCGGGTGGCCCATGGGCCAATGTGCCATAATATAAAACTTTAACTGTTAATGAAGTATTCGGTATAAAATGACTTATAGTATTAATCTATTTTTTTATATTTCATACCTTGATGTGAAATTTGAAGCGAGATACATAAATTTATGTTTAGTAAAGAAATACATGTAAGGTTAGATGCAAAGATTAGACGTAATCATTACTGTTTGAACATTTATCTAATTTGGACTTTATATTAATTAAGATATATAAACATTTTCGTTACATATTAGTTGCTTTAGTTTACATATTATATTTTCCATATTATTATTTTAACTAGATTTCATGCCCGGGCGTACCCGGGTAATATCTTGACATGTTTCAAAGTAATTATCGTAACAGTTAATCTTCTAAAAATACTTAGTATAATAGGCATATATAAAGAATAATTCAAGTATGATTGTTTTTTATGGCTCATGTCAAGGCGTTGCCCGGGTAATATCTTGGCATGGTTTCAAACTAATTATCGTAACAATTAATCTTCTAAAATTACTTAGTATAATAGGCATATATAGAGAATAATTCAAGTATGATAATTTTTTATTGCTAATGAAATATCAGATGTATCATCATCAATGGAACAATATGGAACGTTAAAAGTGCATGAAATTCCAATGAAAACGGAACATGTACCTTCGATTCAATGGTCTTGTAAAGACACTTACATATTATGCATCACTCTCAAAATAATTTTTTAAGCACATATATTGTTGGATTAATTGATAGAAATATTCTGAACTATGAGTGAACGGCTCAAAATACTATAAACTTTATTTTAACTACCATATAACCAACTAATGCCCCCATTTGCTTTGAATAGAATTTGTTGTTTTGTTAACTTATCGTAGCATGTTTTAATAGTGTGATTAGGTGAATAGATTAACAGAGAAGTAAAAGAGAAAGACGGGTTAGAGAAGGGTTAGAAATTTCTTCACTTATTTAGCAGGTAGCAGTAATATATTATAATAAAAGAGAATAAGAGCATTAGTTGGTTATATTGGTAGTTAAAATAGAGTTTGGAGTATTTTGAGCAAGACGACCATAATTCAGAGTATTCTTATCAATTAATATTATAGTGTTATAATAATTTGTATACTTTTCATTTGAGCATCATCTTAAAGAAATCTTTTATTCAATATTTCTAATATATGAAAATAGTTGAAAGTCGTACTCTTTTAACATTAACTCGTATTTTTTTTACATTAGATCGTATTTTTTTTTTACTTTAGCACATATTCTTATTTTAATAGCTCGTATTTTTATCTTATTAGCTCGTATACTTTTTACATTAGCTCGTATACTTATCTTAATAGCTCGTATTTTTATCTTATTATCCCGTATTTTTCTTACATTAGCTGGTATTCTTTTTATATTAGCCCATATTCCTATATGCTCATATTTGTAAGTTCGTGATCCTCTTATATGCTCGTATGTTATTTTACATTAGCTCGTATTCTTATCTTAATAGCTCGTATATTTTTACGTTAGCTCGTATTCTTAATTAGCTTAATAGCTCTATTAGGGTCGCATTCTTACGTTAATAACTCGCGTTCTTATGTGCTCGTAATTTTTAGGTCCTGATTCTCTTAAGTTCTTATTCCTTTTACATTAGCTCGTATTTTTTATATATTCGTATTTTGTAGCTCGTAATCTTATATCATGAAATTTGACGTCTTGCAAATATGGTTCTATTTTTTTTTAGCTCGAGAAGTGTTTCAATTAGCTTGTGTTTTCGTATTATGTTTACATTAGCTTGTATTCTCATCATATTAATATAGAAGTTTAACTTTTTATAAAAATAAATTAATGAAAAATACAAAAATAATCTACATCCTAATCCTAAATTTTACTACCTAAACAGAAATTTTTTACATGAATTCAGACACAAGTTTGGCAACTTGATAAAATTGCCCAAAACCTAATTGGTACACCAATAAATAGAACCTTACCCTAAAAAAAATGATCAAGGATAAAGCCCTAATCAAAGATCATTTACTCATTTAATTATTCAATACGAAAGATATAAGATTCAATATATTATTAAGCTATTCAATGTTATATTCGTCTTTTAATTAAAATAGGTTAAATTGGAGTTCTCTTAGAATTCTAATCCTAAAATTAACTATATGTTTTTATAAGACCTACAAATTCTAGTAATGAGTTAGTTGTTATTCGTAAATTCTAACTACACAAATCTATCTCAATGACTTAATTAATAAATACTCTATATGCAAACTCTTACTTTTTCTTTTTTTCTTTATTATTTATACATTTAAATTATTCAACAAAAGTAATAGCCAATTAAATCGTTCTAAAAAATAACCAATGAAATCGCTTTAAAAGTTGCTCTTTTAAGTATATATATATATTGATTGATGCTCCATATCCTATAGAATTCATAGAATTTTCTTAAAAAAAATGTTTTTTAAGAATGAAAGTAAATCATTTAAATTGTTAGCGGGCCTAATGGGTTGGCCCACGGGCTTTTCTGGTTGTCCATACCCGCCCATTTAACTTGACGGGCTAGGTTTGGCCCGCCCTCATAATTTTTCGGGCAAAAAATACTTGTCCAAGCCCACGAAATATTTGGGCTGAACGGGACGGAGGGCCTAATGAATGGGACAGCCCGTGAACAGCTATACTTCCAAGTATGGATACGAAGCCCAGAGAAAACAAGTGATTAAAGATCTAAAGTAGGTAATTTTGATACAAAGGTATATGTGTTAATTATTGACCAGGCTCGAAAATATAACACGAAACCAACATGAAGTCAGTGGAGTCGAGACGACTCTCTTTGGTTTGGATGGGAGGCCTTTAATTATCAATTCTTTCTGTCTAGTTTGCACTCTTATAATGCAACTATTTTTCCGTTCTCAATATTATTTGGAACTTGAAGAGGTACTTAGGAAATATATATCGTGGATTGCTTTCATAAAGAATCATATATCATATATGGCACTAGAGCTGGCAAAAGCTGACCCCGACCCGACCTGCCCGAAACCCGACTCGATACAACCCGAGAATTGGACGACCCGAAACCGAACCGACCCAACCCGAACCGACCCGCTAACCGATATCAGCATTATTTTGTCCAACCCGAACTCGACCCGAACCGACCCGGCCTGCGACCCGATATTTCTCAACCCGATAGATGACGTTATAATGAACTGGCTTAATAATGGTTTAAATGGACACCAAATTGATAATTTTCTTAATTATTTTAACTTAAACTTCAATTAATACATCTATCCATTAATTAAACATAAAATTATCATCTAAAACTAAAGGATTATTTAACATAAATACTCCAAACTATATCTCATCTGCTTATAATACTCCAAACTACATTTTAACTCAAATTAAACCCAACAATAGACACCCTCTTCTCGAAATAGACTTACTCAATTTTTAACCTGTAGTATTAGGTCAAAATTGACGTGGCAACTACATGGAGTTGATGTGGCACCTACATGGATTTTTATAATAATTAATTAAACAAATTAATGATTACATATTACAATAATGCCCCTGCACCACTTACCCTCACACATTAACTATCTCATATCTCATCCCCAATCACTTAGTCACTATCATACCTGACCACCACCACCAGTCACTCCTCACAACACACTAATTCTCATAGCCACCACGAGTGCTCAATTTTTACAAACCACCAATTTTCTCCATATAACTTCTTCACTGAACTTGTAAATTAAGCCCCATTTTACTAAAACTAAAATCCGATTTCATAAATCATCAATTTTAAGAGCAACAATAAAATTATTACAAATTATTGATACATAACTCACCAAACACTAACACAAAACAGATGGAAATAAGCAACTTTCATTTGAATTAATAAGCTCAATTGATGTCTTGTCTTCGCATTTTATCAATCTGCTCAACTGTCCTATAGAAATTTGAATTAACATCCTTTGATTTGTTCGTTCAATTTCCTGTATTCCCAATCCTATCAAGTCTCAAACCCTAATATTATCCACCCCCATTTCATTGCCTCAAACACCCAGTTTTTAATCCGTACTCTTCTCCGCCACCACTACCACCACCATCTGGAGCTTCCTTTAAACCTAATGCCGCGACCTCGAGGAATTTAGCACCGACTTCAAAAACGAAACTCAAGTCCTCACTGCCTAGATGAAAGTCGGAGTGGTAGTATATACTCACTGCCAAATGTGGGGTTAAAATGGTAGTTAGGGCGACGGTCAGAAAACGAAGGGTTATGTAGGGTGGTGGTGGTGGTGGAGGCGTGGACGGGGTTTTGTTGGGACTTGGGACTGGTGGGGTGAAAAGCTTTTGAGTGGTTGATTTTATGGTGGGGGTGGTATTAAGTATTACTCCGTATTATTAATTAATAATGGTTTTAATAAGATTATTATTAAAAAAACAAAATTTTAATTGGCAATAACCAGTTAATCAGGTAGTGGGTCACCTGAGTCTATTTTAAGAAGAGGGTATTCAAACTTGGTTTTATTTTGAGTTAAAATGTAGTTCAGAGTATTTTGAGTAGTCCACCTATAGTTTAGAGTATCTATGTTAAATAATCCTAAAATATATGTCAATAACCTGACCCGCTAATGACCCAACCCGAATTGCCACCCGTGATGACCCGACCCGAAGATGACCCGACATGAACCGACCCGACCCGAACCCGTCCTAACCCGAACCCGATATGACCCGACCTGCTTTGACCCGACCCGTAACCGACCCGAGTGACCCGATTGCCACCTCTATATATGGGTGGTGACTGGGTGCGTCGGATTATCCAACCACGTTTATATGTAAGGCAGCTATTGGACTTAATATATCCCTCCTATTGACACTAAATAATTGGAAGAGATTAATCATATTATGGTTGATTTTCAAAAGGATAAATTATAAATATCCATTCTCTATTTACGCATTTTTACGAGTAACTGTCATGTATTTCCATTTTACCAATTATCAGGTCATGTTGTCTTCGGATTCGTGTTGAAAAAGTGGGCTATTTTCACATTATTATTATTATTAAACCAATTTTGGGCACTTTCTCAAATAGGTTCATCTTTTTAACAAACACTTAAAACATTTTATATATAAGACCAGTCTAATAATACAAAACTCAAGTAAATTAGTGAACACAATTGAACAAAATATTTTGTTTTGAACATGCATAAACAAAACTTTCCATTTTCAATAGGCTTTTTAATCGCAAACTTACAACGCGTCAAATGTAGGTATGACAAGAGTGGCTGAAACCGATCCAAATCCAACATTTGAAAATCTATAACTAATCCACTATTTTAAAACCCATATCCAAACCCACTTCTGGAAAACCCGAACCAAATCTAAACCCGATTTATTCAATATTTTTGAAAATTTTGGCTTTATTAAGCTTAAATTTTCAATTTTGGCATATTAAATGAATTCTTTATATAGCCAAAATAAATTTTGGATCGGGTTTTGATGATATGGTGGATCGGGCTTGAACTTGGAGCGAGTATGGATTTGAAATATGTATAATGAATCGGGTATAATTTCAAAATTTTGGGATATGGATCAGGTTTGGATATGAGTCGGTGATCCACTAAATAATTGGATCGGGTTTGGATCTCACAAAACCCGATCCATTGTCATCCCTAGTTAAGTGCTACTCATGTTAGTAGATAAGACAAAAGCAAAATATTTAAGAAGTAACAATCTACTCGTGACATATATATATCCGTCACAAGGGAGAGTTCTATTAAGGATACGTAATCTTTATGGTTGATTGTAGCATTATTGTTAATATTCTTGTTATCTTTTGTCAGTGGCGGACGCAGAATTTTTGTGAAAAGGGGCACAATTTTTTTTTGAAGCATTATCTACGCGTGTCTAAGAAAATATTTTTATATTTTGAATTTTTTTTCCTATATTAATTAATACTAAAAAAATGGGAAAAAAATTGGAGTTATAGATATATTTTTTCAAAAATAACGTTTTCTCTACAATACTACGAAGTATATATTAAAATTGATGACTTAAAGTTGTAGAATATAATACATTTTGAGACAAAATTTAACAATAAATACATGTGATTCAATAGTTTAGAATTTGTCACACCTTCTAGACCATCCCCAAGCAAGGTCGTCAACCGGGTCGCGACCTTGTTGGGTCGCCTTAATTACCTAATTAATACGACCTTAGACGATAATTAGCTCGACTTTGAATAAGTCGGGGTCAATTGGTGACCCTGAACAAGAAGAGGTCACCAGAGGTCACCATCTGGTGACCTTCCACATGGCAACACATGATTGGTTTACAATATAATTTGTTTTTAATATTTTGTAAATAATAATAATTAAAAGAGTAAGAGAGATGTTTTGTGGGGTAGAGAGTGTAGAAAATGATTGGAAAGGGTAGAAAGTGGAAAATTGATTGGGTTGGTGACCTAGGTCGTGACCTTCTGCTTGGGAAGGTATAACTGGGTCAAGATAAATAAAGTGAGATTAGACCATCCCCAAGCAAGGTCGTCAAGGAGGTCGCGACCTTGTTGGGTCGTGCTAATGACATAATTAAGTAACTAATGTTGGTGACCTTGAACTAATTTTGGTGACCTTGAAAATTTTAGGGTCAATTTGTGACCTTGAAGTAATGTGGTGACCTCCTTGGTGACCTTACACGTGTCACCCTGTTATTGGCATAAAAAAGGACAAAGCTGGGTTCACGTGTCACTATGTGAAAGACTCATTACGTAAGATATACGACGGTATATGATTTATAATTTTTAATTTCATCCAAGTTTCTTTCATAAAATAAAGTACCTTAATTATTGAATTAGTAAGAGTAACGATACCGTGTTCCAAAAAAAGTTTATGTATTGAAATTACAACAAATATTTTAAATGACGTTCGCTTCAATTATAAATTTCAAATAAAACCGTCCGCTAATATTTTATAAATAAGGGTCGCTTCAATTTTAATTTTTATATAACAATTAGTTTATGTCGAATCATGTTTTTAGTAGTTTTTATTTCTTGTCAATAAAATGGTCTTTTTACTTTTTAAAATTTAAATATTGTTATTTAATACTCTTTCCGATTTCTTGTGTTGTTCCCTTTTGATTTTAACACAAGAAATAAAGAAATTAATTTGGACCACACAATACACATGACCCCACATAAAATTAATTTTGGACCACACAAAGTTGTACAAAAGAGGTAAGAGGGAACATCAATATTATTATACTAAAACGGAAAGGGGAACATCGTAGGAAATCGGAGGTAATACTTTTTTAGCCATATGTACTAAACATATTGGACTAGTTTTTATTTTATCAAAATTATAAAAATAACTTATTTAGAATATGTTATTAATAATAAATAAAAATGTAAGAGTGAGGTTTTGGTGAGATGAAGAATGTAATAAAGGGTTGAAAATGTTGAAAAATGGAAAATTAAAGAAAAAATGATTGAGTTGATGACCTAGGTCGTGACCTTCTGTTTGGGAGGGTGAAAATGCGTTGAAGGTGGGTCAAGATAATCAAGATGAGATGACATTAAGAGTAAAAAAGTTGATGACTCGATTATGGTGGTGACCTTCTACTTGGGGATGATCTAAAAGTTATGGGTTTGAATCTCAGGAAATAATTTGTTTTGGTACTCTACCCGAAATAAAATCATTAACACAAATTACCTTTCCAGCCAGGACAGTGGTATCAAAGATCCAACTGATGTGACTGTACCAGAATCCTTCAAATGGACTATGTGGATCCCGTCTTGTGTCCGTAAACTTATGATGGTACCTATGTGTCCTCACCCATCCTATTGGATCTCCCTGTTTTATTCAACACCCAATCCATTAAAAACATTAAACTTACATTAATTATTGTATGAGATAATTTTATACTATAAATGGTTCCTTTTTTTTTTTATATAGAAGATCACTCAATTATTAATAACAATAAATGAGTAATATTTTCAAGAAAAAAATACTTCATAATATGACATTTACAACGAAGCTATACCTTGGTTGTTTGGGTCACAGCCCATGCTAGACTTTTAGTAACGAGTATTTATTAAGCAGCTTAATATTCAAACAAATTCATGTGGCATGTTAATAATTAGTAGAGTGGTAAGTACATGTTTTAGTGTGAAGAGGTCGCGGGTTCGAGGAACGTCATTTGGCAAAAGTATTTGCTTGTTTATGTAGGAAATAGGAATTAAGTTTTATAGGAATTTCTAATAAGTAAGATAAGACAATTTCTACATCATGTAGGCAAGTTTTTACCAACTTCTAATTCCTCGATTTTGCATACTATATGACAACTAAACAATCCATATTTTTTATCAAATCATGAGATTTTACAATTCATATGTTTTAAAATGTCAACCAAACAAGAATAATCACAAATAGTTTCATCCTATATCTAAGACAAAAAAATAAAATAATAACTGCAAGGAGGAGCATTATCCAAATTCCCCAAATCCCCATTTCCACAAACATTATCCAACCACAAAAAGAAACTCTAAAAAACAAACCCACGACGTGTTTCATTGTATATTTGTATGAAAAAATATTTTATGGGTCAATGGAGCTCTAGTTAATTGAATGTTAGGTGGGCAATTTGGCAGGGACGATTTTGAAAAGTTCAACCCACCGCGGATCGTGGGGCGGATGTGAATGTGCATTATAGTTCGCGGGTGCGGATGCGGGTTACCCCTACTCCGCACCCACTCCGCCCCATTCAGATTCCTAGGAGCAATCTCTTATTCTCTACTTCTGCCAAATATTTAGCTTTATATTCTTGAAGTTGTATTATATTTCTCATAGAAAATGTGGAAAGAAAATACTTCCTCTTATTCACTGTTTTCTTCCCTATTTCCTTAAACGGATTATTAATGTTTCCTTTACCTTTCTCATTTTGGTAACTTTTAATTATATTTTATTCATCTCTCTTCTATTACCCAACTCACCCACCTTTTTTACTCCTAATTTATTCATTTCATTAATATTTGGGGCCACAAATCATTATTTAACTCCTAATTATTCATTTTCTTTTCTATTCCAAACCTCACCCTATGTTTCCTCATTAAAATACCTCATTCCTTGAGTATTGTGCCGCCTCCAAAGGGGAAGAAAACCCAGAATATAAAGGAGTATGTCTTAAAATATGCAATGACAATAAACAAAAGTATTTTGGTGCCATGATCATCCATTTTAAAACATGTAAAATGAGAACGTAAGTTTATGTATTTGACATCGACTTTTTAACGTATGTCATAAGAGCACACAGTAATATATCGAATATGCAAAGATTCATTTATGTTTTACTTATCAACCAACAAAAACACCCAAAAAAATACAATTTTTTCTATAAAATTATAATACAATAAAACTTAATATGATCTGATAATGTCATTCTCAAAAATAAACAAATCATGCTGATCGAAAATGTCATGGATTAATGGCTAAAACCAAGATATTATACATAATAGGTTTCAGGTTTAAATTCTTCACTCTTATATATTATAATGTGACTAAATTAAGTATACTTTCATTAAACAAAAATAAAAAAAGTATACCATGAAATAAAGAACAAACCTGAAGTGCTAGGCAACCAAAATAGGCAAATAAGTACTCGAGCCATTTAACAAGTTGAAAACTCCGGTGCGTCAAATTTCTATGAAACGACAGCGTAACACCCAACATCCCAGTCAAGACATGTAAAATAAGAGCAACCCAAAATGCAGGCCAGTTAAAATGAAATGGTGCAAACATAGCCAAAGCATGTACCATAAGCATGACTATTAACCTCCTTACACCTTTTATATGCCATTTTGTTTTCTCTTTTGGTTTTCTAACTACTACATTTGACAACCATATCCTATGAGATTTTAATTCTAATTCCGAGTCGGAGGCCGAGGCTGGAATCGTGGCGTCGTCTGCTGCAGTTACTGATACCTTTGCCTGAAGAGTTGTCGAGGGAGAAAATGTAAGAGAAGGTGCAAGAAGAGTAGTAGGCATAATGCATGTATAAATTAGAATATGGACGAAATATGTGATTTTTGATAGTAAGTGATGAAGTGAAGTTATGATATAGTGTGCTTATATAGGCAGGACTCGTAATGACCTAACAGTCTAACATGGCGTTAGGTTTGACGAATAATTTTGGGTGTTGATTAAGACACTTTCATTATTATAATTAAAGAGACACTTCAAGCACACGTTCGAACTCTAAAGGCTTCTCCTCACGACGTTATATATTTCATAAGCCAAGCAGCATATCACAATTCACAAGAGACGTAAAATATAAGGAATGATATGGAGCGGTTGATATGTTATACATGTATAACTCTAGAATTCGCATTTAAAATCTTATTGTTGTGCGCAGAGCCGTCTCTGTGAATTCGGGGGCCTTGTGTGAGGTTTTATAATTGGCCCCTGTAGTAGAGTTTTTTCGCTATTTAAAAGCCATCATTTTTTATATTAATTGTCTAACGAAATAGAGATAATAATGGAAACGATGATATTATTATTTAATTGCTTAACTAAAATATTAACATTGAAATAAGAAATTTTAATTATGTGGTAGAAAAATATTAAAAAGAACGGAGCAAATAATAACCAAGGAAAGAGATGACAAAAGTATAATGAGAGTTACTTTAGACAAAATTAGATAAGAGAAAAAAGAATTAAATCAGGGGCCATTTGCAATATTAAAGTATAAATAAATATATAGAAGCAAAGTTAAAATAAAAAGTGGGCCCTTAATTTATAAAACAAAAGAAACAAAATTGCTACTAACAAGAGTCGAACGCGTGACACCATAGTACATGGTAAGGTCTACCACTGTGCTACTAAATCTATACTGATCCTATATGCTTCATTATATATATAGTTTGTAACAATGGAAGTAGATTTGGGCCCCAAACTTTTGGGGGCCCTGTGCGCCCGCACATATTGCTCACCCCTTGGGCCGGGCCTGGTTGTGCGGAAGCGATACGGGGTAGATGCAAAAACTAAAAGATAAATAAGATTTATGTGGTTCCCTATCAATGTGATAGCTACATCCACCAGGACGAGGGAAAATATTTCACTATGTCGGGAGAATTACAAATTACAAAACATGAACACATAGTTTTTCTAAACTTGTACGTCTCTTAAAACTTTTGAAAGGATATGACATTTTCGTGTAGCCACATAGATTGTTGTCATGGTTACTTTTGATTTGTTGGGACACTGGACTCGTGGACGAAAGTAGGGTATGATATAGACGGGGTCGCGCATGTGGTTGTTGTTGCCATAGTTACAGTGTTACCTTTGATTAGTGGAAACAAAATTGTGAGGGATGGTTGAAGTACTTTCGATCCTGTGTGAACTGAGGCGACTGTTGTCATGGTTTTAGAAAGTAGTCAGTGAACATGTGGACTTAGCTAGAAGTTGCAAGTAGTTTCGATAAGCACGAAATGTTGGGATTCAATATCAAAGGAAGTTATAGATCGAGCTGGACTAGAGAGGAAAGTTTGAAGATCAAATGAGGTTGTAACGATTTGGAGTCGAGAGTGATGTTTGGGGTAAGATACATGAATATGAAGGAATATGGACGTGCGGTAACGTGGATGAGTTAAAATAGTGGTTATGTTAGCATCTTTGTAATATATGTGTGGAAGGAGTGCAGAGTGATTTGGAGGCATATAATCGTTAGTGGACGAGATCCCTGAAGATATATATGGTGATCAACGTTGCGGTCGTAATTAGCTATTGGAGACATGAGGTGATGATAATGAGAGAGAATCACTAAGGATCTAGTACTAGGCAGAAAATAGTAACATTTATCTTAGGAATGGTCGGATACAACAAAAAGAGTTTGATTGTTTTTACATGTTGGGGTGTAATTGAAAGTTTGAGTTCAGTGTAGCATAACAGAGTGAATCGTGACTATATTATTAAAGGTAAATGTAATGTTAATGGGAGTATGTAGTTATATGTATATATGATTATGGAGTAAGGTCGTAAGTGAGTATTGTTGTGATAGTATTGACAGTTTGAGTAGACATCAAGGAAAAAGTTCTTCATAAGGTGGTAGAATGTAACTCTTCATGGGAAGGGAAACTTGGTGGATTGTATTGGTACTGGAATTGAGTGTGTGATATAAAAGCAATGCAAAGTTGACAACACTCATATGATTCGCAGTCGATGATATGATAGCGTTAAATGAGCTATATTATGGTTTGTGTTGGCGTTACATGGTGAATTAATGTCGATGATGGAAGGTGAGAGTTGAGTGGTGTTGGTTAGCTGAATGCCATGCGTTTATGTTGTGAGGTTACGAGGACGTAACATGTTTCTTTTAAGGGGATATGAGTTAATCGCGTTGTGTTTTAAGTCTTTTCGGTCAGTTTTATATAAGTTTTACATAGGTGTTTTAATCAGCCTTGTGGTGCCTTGCGCATCTTTGAGATGCGGTGTTTCGTGCTTGTAAGAGTTGGGTGCGTTATGCACATCCTTGGAATGTGGTGTTGGGTTTTGTATAAGATGTCATTAGAGTTGTGTTGCACTTCGAGATGATCGCGCGCCAAGTTCAAAGTCTTGTGAGTCAGTGGTAAGAGTCAGTGTACAAAAGTTTTACGTAGGTCTTTTTGTTTTTTCTGCACATCTTCAGGATGTGGTGAATTCCTGTTGTCTTATGTCTTCTTTGGCCTTGCGGAGTAAGAAGTAAAAGTAGGTATTGGCATATAACAGTTTTGTGGTGTTGTAAGTCGCGTCTTTTCAGGTTGGTTGTGAACTTCGAGTACGAAATTCGTTCTAACGAGGGAAGATTGTAGTACCCCTCTATTTGTCGTATGAGTAACTCAGTCGAGTTGGATGAACTCGGTTGAGTAGACCCAAAGTATGTTAGTTGCTGAGTTGTGACTCAACTCGGCCGACTACCTCGTACTCGGTCGAGTTAGTCAAACTCGATCGAGTTGATGTAACTCGGCCGCGTTGGTGTAACTCGGTCGAGTTGGTCTGACTCGGCCGAGTTGGCTGTTCCGTGTTCAACATCGCGGTTACTTATAAAAGAAAATCCTATAGTTAAAATATTATTTTACCCTAAAACCTCTGCCGCTCTTTTACCTTTTTCTCTCATACTTCTCTCCCAAAAACTATTAGGGGGTGTTTGGTTGGGGGGGTTGGAATGGAATGGATTTAATCGATTCTAGTGTTTGGTTGAGCTATTTTGGAATGGAGTTAGAATCTGGATGGATTCTAAATCCATTCCAATCCCCCCTAATCTCATACCCAACCTTTACCCCAAGATTGCAACTCCATTCCATAATGTTTTACATTTCATTCCATTCCAATGTTGAACCAAACAATATAAGCTAAGTATATAGGATTTAGAATCCATTCCATAATGGTATGCCATTTCAATCCATTCCATTTCTCTCGCTCGAACCAAACGCCCCCTTAGAGGTTTTTAGCAGTTGTAAGTCACGCCGATCATCTAGCCTAGCGTCGTTGTCATCAAGTACGCCTCGTTCTTGTTGTTTATCATGTTTAAGATAGGTTATTTCGTAACTACGATTACTAATACGATTCATGTTATCGTAGGAGGAGAATTCGTAGAAGAGCGGTGATAGATCCTTGTTAATCTTGTCTAACATGATTTGCCTTGAGGTAGGCTTTTCCCTACTCATTTCTGTTAATTGTGGTTGTGACGATCTCTGTTACTTGTATTAACTGATATCACTGTGATTATGATTATTGTTGATTGACTGGGAACATATGTTTGGGACCGTGATGGGAAACGACTCTCAATCCTACGATCGATGATGCCCGTCGTTGAGGGTATCAAAGATAAAATTTATAATTCCTAACTTTAACAATAGATAGTGAAAGTCAGGGTCGAACCACAAGGAGGTGGGGAATGTTTATTGTTTGAATGTTAATGTTTAAAGGTAACAAATTTGGGGGTTTGATTGTTGATTACTAAGTCTAAGCAAAGATTTAAAATAAAACAAGAAATAAAAGATGAGAATAAAAATATATAAAAAGGGATGCTAGGATGTTTGGGTAATAAATAGCTAAGGTAATATAAATCCTAAGGTCAACATGTATTGCAGTCGCGTAAGGGGTGTAACATATCCTTTCGGTCTATGATACCTAATAGCTCCTTTCGGCCTATGCTATTAGTTCCTAGGTGTCACAATTATTGGGTGTCAACAATAAGGGTGATTCCTAAATCCTAGGTCACATACCTTTCAGTCTTAAGTAACCTAGCCGTCTTAAGGTGTAAACCAATGCCCTTCCCGTATCTTTCAATCTTGGGTAGGTCATTACTAACGTCCTACAAGTCTCCTTTCAGTCTCATTGTAGGATATTATAGTCAACAAGGAAAGACGAAACAGGATTCATGCGCGAGTGGGTCGACCGACCAGCTACCCCAGTCGGCCGACCACCGCCTCGGTCGACCGACCCACTATTTGAGTCGGCCGACCGCGGCTCTGCTACAAGTCGGTCTCGGGATTTCTACTACCTAAGCATATTTATCCCCTACATCCTAACATATGAAATTTAGCTACTCATGGTTATTAAGACGATTATGAAAACGGGAATAAACATGGTAAACATTGTAAATAATCTAAACATGCAAGAATTAACAAAGCTTGAGATTCTGACTTAAACGAATGTAATAATAATAAGAACAATAATAAAGCTAGATTAAAAGAGTAATTACCAGAATCGGGATTAAGGCAGAAAGGAACAAACTTTATTGATGAATGCTTGAGAATTATTGAAAGATTACAAATAAACTAAAGACAGAATAAAACTAGATTGTAACTTTATTGCAGCTTATTAACTAAGAAACTCAATATACTGCTGAATATGAATGCCCAAAACCCTAATCACAAGATTAGTTTATACAGGGCATAAGTTAGAGTTTCCTAAAGGCTTCACAATTCTAATTATTTCCGAAAAACTGTTTCTGGGCTTCGCTGAGGTCGGTCGACCACTTTGGTGGGTCGGTCGACCTCTTTTTTACGGGCTTAGCAAATTCTGGGCTTTTCTTCAGATTCTGGACTTCATAAAAATTAGGCCTGGTCGGCCGACCCATATAGTAGGTCGGTCGACCGGTTCCGCAAGGAATTTCTTCGGTTTTCTTCTCGCTTTGACTTTTGGTACTTAAATAAAGATTCCAGTTTACTTTCCTTCATTCCTTAATTATGCAAAAGACTCGAGGACATGAATTTGGTGCTAAATCGTCCGTTTTCCGCATAAATCTGCAAAAGTGCATAAAAATACGAAAGTACACGATTGTTGGGGAATAAGGGCTAAAACATAGTAAATGAGCGACCAAATGCGTGTAAAAATAGATGAAAAACATCATAAAATAGACACGCATCAATCGCCTTTCGTGGTTCCCGTCACGGAAGGGATGTGCACATTAATGGTCTGGGTACCCCTTGCCGCGAACAAGTGGGGGATTGGATGTGGGGCTAGAGGCCGCCACTTGTGATGAGATGAGATTGTGATATCAGTTTGGCTTGGTGTATCAGTATTGTGTATCTGTTGTTTACTTGTGGCTATGACCGTCTTATTAGCAGTAACTGACGCTTGTTGCATATTGTTGTGATGATCCATGGTTAGGGTGAGCGGGTTCTCAGGTAGGATGTGATTGATGATGCTATGACTGGGGAGATGGGTCATAACACAATTTTGTACTTGTCACAGTTTTTTATACTAGCTTCTGCGATATTTTGAGTTTTATGATATTGTTGGATACATTGTAATCACTTTACTTATTACTTTATAAGAAGTCGTTGCATGTTTGTTTACTTTGATATTATGTCCCGGAAAACCGAGATGGTAATGCTTTCACAATCTGATGGTCCTTCCTAATTAAAGGCCTTGAGTTATGAGGGTGTTACAAATAATAAGTCCTTTTACCAGCCTTTGGAGCTTGAGATTGAATTGTTGTGATTAAGCACAAAAATAATGCTTAATTACACTCTCTCACACTCACCCTAATAAAGTACTAACTCACCCTAATTATTCACTAGTTTTATATATATAGTTTTCCTCCCTCTCACAACTCTCTTAACCCACCGCCCACCACTATAACATCCACGGCCACCACGCACTTCCCTTCACCACGCCTACGTCACCTCACCAACCACACACCACCTGATCATGTCCCCGAGGTTGTCGACGTACCACCACCACCACCACCCACAACACCATATCCTACTCACCACCGACCATACCACGCATGCTTCGCCAACACCACTCCTACTTCCCTCTTCTCTTTCCCTTCTCCACCACCACCAACCTCATCCACCACAACACCAACCACGAATGCACACCGACCATCACACCTTGCAAAACCCACCTCGACAACACCACTGCAACAACCATTAGCCTAGACCTACAAAAAGAACCACCAACACCTTTTAAATAGGTCTATAAAAAAAACCACCACCAAACACCTTACGACCACCACCTTTTGTCTCACTCCTCTCTTCCTCACTCAGTCACTATTTAGGCTAAATTTACACTCTTTAGGATAATTGATATTATACTAGTACAACCTAGAAGTTATACACAAAAAATTCTAAAATGTCAACAAAAGAAAAAAAAAACATAATCAATATAAAAAAAACGTCTTCGTCTCCTCATCTTGATTTTTCTTCAATTCATTTATCATCAATCTTCGTCCTTTTCACAAGTTGGTGGTTGGTAAGGGTGCGTATATAACTCGCCAGACAAATTTCAGTGCGTAACTCGCCAGTAAATTTAATATCACCTTGATTAAAGAAATAAAATTTCTTAGATCTGTTATTGAATTGAAGAATAGAGGAAAAAACTTTTTTTTGCTTTAAAAATAAAATAGATCTGGCAGGGTAGCGGAATGAATGTCGTTTTTAGGTCTCAAAAGCGTGAGGCTCTGATACCATGTTAAAAATATAGGAAAATAGCATATAAATTGTATTATTGAGTTTGGTGATGTTACATTGATATGTGACGATGTATTTATAATACATCGTCAAACCCTAAAATGATAACCCTAATGATAGATGGATCTAGTATAGGCCCAATATCCTAATAGTAAACTTGTCTTAAAGTTACAAAAGGTAAAAAAAATCATTCAAAATCACTTTTTAAGCTAAAGTTACACTATTTAGGGCTAAAATGACACATACGTTACACTCTCAAATGTCTGTAAGCTTGTTTTAAAATTACAAAAAGTCAAAAATATCCAGTTAAAATCATCTTTTAAGCTAAAGTTACACTATTTAGGATTGAAATTACACTTATAAAACAGAATTTACACTAAAACAATTCCGAAAGGTTGTAAATGTCTCTTCAAATTACAAATAGTCAGAAAAATAGAGAGAAGAGAAGTTTGTGATAATGAGAGGAGAGAAGTTTGTGATAATGAGAGGAGGAGGAAGATTAGTGAGGAAGATAATCGAGTTGAGGGGCAATTAGAGTAGTTTTATTTGTGGCCATCCATATGGATCTAATCTCATCCCTTCATTCCCTTCATCCAAAGGCCATTATAAACTTAGAGACTCCTCATAAGATGCAAGAGACTCATTTGTAAAGGCAAATAAATCACAAAAGATACAATATTCTATAATTTGTACTATATTTTATAAAATTAGATAAGCATTTGATTTAGAAATTAAATTTCAAATTCCATAATCACATATTCACATATTCCATAAAATTGGATAATTAACTGATTTAAAAACCGCGGGAGTACGTAGTGAAAGTAATAGTCAATCGGTGTAATAAAATTAACACTACTAAATGGCGGGAGTAGTGAAATGGATAATGACAGCGGGAGTAGTACGTGAAAGTAATAGTGGTCACAACAAATGTAATGAAAGTAACAGTTGAAACAACATAGAAAGTATTAAAAAATATCTAATAATTCGATTTAAGAAAAAAAAGTTATTTATTTAGACATGAGTTTGTATGGGAATGGATAAAAATAGCGTGAGTAGTCAAAGAAACAACAATAACCGAAGGGGTAGTCAATGTAATATTATTACATGAGATGCCGTGTAATAATATTAAGAGCGGAAGTAATGGAGGTGTTTCATAATTTTTTGATAAATTGTTAAATTGTTAATCCTATATTAGAGCATAAATAAAATTTAACGTAATATTATTTCCTTGACCGAAAATTAGAGTTTATCCGGTGACAGAATAAGAACGAACTGATCAGAAAAACTTTAATTAAGACGCCGTGTAAGACACTGTCCTAAATCAGTAAGACCCCCACACATGTGCTCCTTGGGTTCCATGGTCACCGATTCCTGGGTTAACCCCTCCTTCCGCACAATGGTGCACTCCACAGAAAGAAGTGGGAACTGCTCTCAAATAACCGGAAATATATGTAATAGAGATGAAGCAGAGGATGTTTTGTAGTTATTCTGATGGTGAAAAATGCTTGGAAAAGACCAGAATTTATAGGTGTGTAGGGATACTCTATCAGTCATAAAATCTTAGGAAATTATGACAATTAAAAGCATAGAATAAATTGTAATAAATCAGAAAATGAATTGTGATTTTATGATGAATAAATTCCCAACGACTAGAATTCTAACAGCTAGAATCCGAGGACTTAGTTTGGACTCGGAGCAAAAATATAGCCACACCGCGCACGTGTCACGAACCGAATGGACGACGACAACAACGCGCGTGGGGAGACTTGAGCCTCTCCACTATTATCTAGTTAACACTAGGTAACATGCTTCCATATATAAAGTAAGAATCCCACTATTCTACCAACGTGGGACAAACTTCTTACTTAAAATTTCAAGCAACCTCCTACTCCAACATCCGGACATAATGAAACCTAGATAGCACGAAACTGCAAACATGGTTTGGAGTGTAAACCTATCTTGTTAATTTATTACATGCTCCGTAATCCGTAGTACGTTGTGATTGATTTTATAATTTGGTTTTAGTTTTTTCAGTCAGTCTATTGCCAAACAATACTGTTTTCACTGTCTCATATTCAAGTTTGTGATTGATTTTATAATTTCAGGTAAGTTTCTTATATTCATTAAATATTATATTAGTTAGTGAATAGTTTGGTGAAATTGTAGTTTTGGAAGATAGTCTACATTAAATCGTTATTGGTAAAAGACCTTAAAACACACTACAAACTTTGTATTATTCACGGTATTTCATTTTCGATTATCATTATTAATTAATTCGGTTATGAGCGGTGGTTCGGCATCAATGGTGGCAAGATGTTGACACCATCAGTGGGGGAGGCCAGAGGGTTTGGTGACAAATGAGGTGCTACTGAGTACTGGGTGTTAGCAACACCATTTTAAGCTTTATTATTGAGTATATTCCCCCGATGGTATACAAATGGTAAGAAAATGTGGAAAAGTAAGGGGTAAAATTAGATTATTTAATTGGATTTAAGGTGGGTAACATAAGAAAAAAGTAGTTATTTAATTTGGTTTAAACGGGTTAAATGGGTCAAAATAAGGATAAACTAATCTTATCTTTTACCAAATAAAGTATATATGTTACCATTTATGTAGATCTTTTCTTTTAAATAAGTGTTACCATTTATATCACTTAAACTAACTTTTGTTCTCACATAGATTATGCTTTATGAAAACAAGAGCTAGTTTAAGTGCATGGTAAGGGTTCTTTTACTCAACCATCAAATTGAGGGTTTTGATTCTCATCCGTAATTTAGTGCGCTCATTTGAAGAAAAAAAAAAAGATAGATTATGCTTTCTTCTGTTTGTGGCCAAGTGAACTTAATACAGTGATAAAACTATTGCTCTAAAGACTATATACTACCTACGAATTGATTTATACGGAGTTAAAAAAGCATCTAATCCCTAAATTCAGCCTTAAAGCAGCAAGGTAGGCTATGAAAAGGATATATTTCTGAACATATGATCCGATATTTCACTCCCATGTTCACGAACGACTTCTTGTAATTGGATAAGCGAGTGGATTCAAACATGTAACACTTGTTTTTGTACGTGAAAGCTTTGTACGAATGGTAAGACATGTCTAGTAATAGGCTAGGGATACATTACTTCATTCCTCTTTTGACTCCATGCAATAACTACACAAATGAATGTTAGATAAGACATTGTTGCATGATTTGTGTAAGGTCTACTCATCAAACAATTTTTCAATTTTGTCTCTTGTAAATGCCCTAATTTTAGATTTTAGATTAGCATCACTTATCTCATCTTCTTATACACTATCACAAGCATTTTGTATGTCATAACTCGTGAGATACTTGAGAGAGTCGTCATATATCATGCGTCTCCTTATTATTACTGTGATTTGAAGGTGGAGCTAAGACAAAAAAAGAATTATATTCTTCTAATATATCTTTAACATCGTTCTCTGGATCGGACTCACCCAGACTGCAACAATCATCACATAAGACTCTTGTTTCAACTTTTCATGTCGATCTACCCTTGGATTTTTGTTCTTCCCAATTTGGGACAATTTTGACCACGATCACCACAATTGAAACAACCAACAAGTATATATAAACATTGTACAAGAAGATGAAACAAGCCTTTTTCGTTTTACGATCATCGGACTTTCCTTCAGTTTATCTTTTAATGATATTAGCCATTTTTTTAGACAACGTGACAACTTCCTCCTCAAGATCACTTTCGTCATCACTTGGGATCGTTTAAAGCTAACCCTTTACCTTTGGAGTAATTCTCATCGGCATGTTTGTTAAAGGTTTATTTTTGTGCCATGAGAGATCTCATGCATGAGGGAATTCGAATTCAAGTTCTGAAGAACTTTAAGTTCACGTGAATTTTCAAAAAGTGTTTAATTTGTATGTAGGAAGTTAATTTATGTGAGAATTTCCAATGATCAAGGGGACACATGGTGAGTGATGACTTCCTATATAACTAGTTTTACGCCCGTGCAAAAAATGCACGGGTGTAATTCTATTAAACTGAAAAAATAAAAATAAAAAGGTGAATATATTTAATTAAAAAATATAATTTTAGGATGTGAAATATAAAAAGAATTTATATGCTTAAAATATTTTGTGCCCCAAACCCAAATTTCTGCATCCGGTCTTCTCCACACTCGATATCTACCTCCTTTAATCCTAGACCCATATTCATCAAAATCCCAAATTAAATTCATTATATATATTCATGTTCATCATCTTAAATTTTGTTGTAATCTTTTTGCTTTATTCTCCGTAAACAAAAAAAGAAAGGATAAATTATTGTCAAATTACTTCGATATGTCACCATAATTTTGTAGTTTGTTTTAATTTGATTATTTCGGATGTTAAATACGGAGTATCATATATTATCATCATACAATATTATTGTCATATCATATAAAATTATCCTATCATGGAGTATTATTATCACATCATATATTATTTTTTCTTATTAGAATTTATTTTTGATAAGTCATCAGAAATTCCATATTTTTTGCAGAATGATTTAGAAAATATATTTTTCTAAAAAAAAAACTTCCTCGGGTTATCCTAAATTCCTAATTTATAATTAGAAGAAAATTTTGTACGCATGCTCCCAAATTTATACCGGGTTCTTTTATAATATTCACTTGCATATATTTTTCTTTATTTTAATAAGTTTTATCAGTAATTTTTCTCCAGTATCATTTTTTTTCAGAACTAACGGTCTGTTAGTTTTACTGTAAAATACGACTTTTAGGATATTTACCAATTTCGATTTTCATTATATTTTTTCAAAAGTATTTTTGTCCATAATTATTTTATATTTTATAAATTTGTTTCTACGGTAATGTAATTTACTTTATTTTTCACTGATATTTTTTTATACTTTATAATTTATTTCATGGGTCGAATTTTTTTGGCATTCATAATTATATCTTAATATATGTTTTGTATTAATATGTGTTGTATTGTATGGTGTATGTATTAGTTGGACATAGGTAACAAATTAAATCACCTAAAAATTAGGAGAACCCACGTTTCATTATGAAATGAAATTGAATTTTCGTTCCTAATAAAATCAAGGAGCCAATATGATCACTTAAAAAGTTGTTCCTTTTATATATAGGGGATGTAGGAAGTATATTCACGTGAGAATATAATTTCTACTTCCTATGATTTTGACAACCAAAATAATATCATGATTTTACACTTCTTAGAAAGTTTAAGATCCCGTGATTTTAATAGGCGACAAAACAAACCATTGACTTCATCAATGGCTTATGACTTTGGGTTGCCATCTTTTAGTAAGACTACTTAAATTTGTTCGGATAGTGTCCTTCGTTTCAAAATTACGGCCAAGGTTTTTAAGTTCGTTGGTAATCTTTGAAAAGCGATGAGATATACGTTTTGTGGACTCATCCTTTTGTATTGTGAAGGACTCGTATTGTTGCATTAAGATATCAATACGATGTTTCTTCACTTGCTTGTATCCTCATGGGCTAGCTCGACATTATCCCATATTTTTTGCCGAAAGATACCCTGCAATACGACTAGTCTCTTTCGGGATTCTGTCATATCGAGGGAGTGATATAACTTTAGAATTCTTCCCAACTTTTTATAAGTCATCAGCATAGTAGTCCTTTTGAACTTTTACCATCGTTTTACCTTCTTTGCCACTAGTTGTAATAACTAGGAGTCCATTCTTAATAATAACCAAACGTTCAAAGTATGTTTCTTGTATGAAATGTATCATGCGATTTGTCTACAAACCATAGTATGTGCCAACGAAGACAAGACGTCGGATAAATTTGATATTCATTGAAAAATAAAAATAACAAAATTGAAACTTAAGAAAGGATTAAATTATTTACAGTTTGTAATCAAGAGCATGAGACTTTGATACCGATCCAATACTTAAGAGGGAGAGGGGAGGGGGTAGGGGTGAATAATTGAGTATCATTTTACAATTTTTTTATGAAACTTAAAGACAAATTATCATTACTACTTATGAATTCTACACTTCAGTGATAATTTGTACACTTAAGGCGAAGGCACTAACATAAGTAATATGGAAATTGTTTGTAGTCTCTACACTTCAGTGATAATTTGTACACTTAAGGCGAAGGCAATAGCATAAGTAATATGGAAATTGCTTGTAGTCTTATGAAAGTAATTGTGCTTGATAAATGTTAGAGGCTATAGTTTGAGTCTTTGTGTTCGCGGAAGCGTTTACGATTATAAATAATAATAGACTAAAATGGAGCAAATCAAAGAGAACCAAACACAAGCAATTTTAAAGTGGTTTGACCTACTATTAGGCCAAATTAGGCTTCTTATTAGCTAGTATGCATCAGATACGAGTCTTGGTAAGCGAAGAAAACGACCTCTGCCTCACTTGACTGATTACTTGGTTGCCTCCGCCGCAGATACTCTGTAATACCTCGTATTTTAATTATAATATTATGTATTAATAATATAATGGACGATATTATTTGGAACGATTTTAATCGATAATTGATTTATCGAGTAGGGTGTTTTATACTTTATGTTGAACTTCGGAACGAAGTTCATTTTAAGGGGGAAGACTGTAATAACCCGTATTATTATTAACCTTTATATAATTTTATGGGTAGACGGTATAATTATTTATAATTGTTCGTTTTATAAGCTAGTGTGTACTCGTTTAATGTTAAGCGTTTTGGACTTCGGTGAGATTCGATATGGGAACCTAGCCACCAAATGATAATAATAGTAGTGTGTTGTTAGTGTGGCTCGAACCTAAGACCTGTGGTAGCATGGCCATGGGCCTCGTTTTGCGTGCAAAGTTGCAGCCCACATACGGATTGAGTAAACACAACAGACCACTGTTTCCCTGCCGCCTTATTGAGGCAAATGTTCTACCCTAAACCCTACTCAAAACACAGATCTCAAAACACGAAAAACCTAGCCGCCACATCAGGGAAGAAGAAGGGGTCGTCCACGGTGGTTATAGACAAGTCTAGGGTGGTTCATTTTGGCCATAAGTTTGGTACGTTCACCACCATTCTGTTTTCGCAGTTTCTTCTACATGTATATTTTGTATAATTTCAATCGTTTAGATATGTTTAGGGGTTCTGATTTTTGTATAATATTGTCCTATGATGTTGATAGATACGATTTGACCGCAAAGGAGTCACCTTTGACCACCGAGGGTCAAAGGTTGCGGTGGTTTTATAGGCTGTGTCGGTCTGTTCGTTTTTCATTTCAAAACAGAGGCTGAAACGTGTTGTTTGCATACGATTTCGATGTTAATTCTATCAACGTTTATACTGGGTGTAAGGGTATGGGATTTAATGGTAGTCGGGTGTGTGTCGTGGTGGTTGTCTCAGTGGCCATGGTCGGTGGAGTCAGAGTCGTAGGTGGTGTTCGTTTTCTATGTCTTCATTCTCGGTTTTGTGGTTTTGCGTTTACACAGGTTGTTTGGGGGTGGTAGCATCGTTGACTCGGGGGAGGTCGACACGGTGCTACCACCGTGGTTTATGGGTCCTTTAGCAAGGGTGGTTTTACTGGTGGTCGCAGGTGGTGTCGGGATTTGGGTGGACGTCGACAGTGGTTCAAACCAGAGTGGTCGAGGTGTAGGGCGTGGAACCAGGCCTGGTTTGGGGCCCTGGTTCACCTCGCCGGCGGCTGTCGACGGGTCTGATGGTGGTTGCGGTAGTAACAGGTGGGTATGGGTATGAGTGCTGGTGGTTGGTGGTGGTAGTAAGGACACGACACGGCGGTAACGGGGACTGATGGTGCACGGGTTTGATGTCGGGAAGGGGGCTGTTAGGGCGTGTGATGGGTTGGTCTTTGGTGTTGTTTGTTGTTTTATTATTACGTTAATAGCTATTACCATTATTATTATTATTCATAATACTATTATCATCATTATTATTATCATTTAGGTTAATTATTATTATTATTATTATTGTTATTATTGTTTTATTATTATTGTTATTGTTATTACTATTACTATTATTGTTAGTGCTTTATTGTTATGGTTGGTTTTATATTTTGTGCTAGTACAATGTTGAGTCGGGAATTTATTTGGGCTTCCTTTTAAGAAATTTCCTTCTTCGGGAAAGTTTCCATTTTGGGAAACTTCCGCTTTTAGAAGTTACTATTTTTAGCATGTGTAGGAGAAATAGTAGGACTTGAAAAGGATTTTAATTCATTACATATATATATGTTTAGGTGGTGGTTTTCGCGTCGAACACTTCTAATAGCAGCTGTTCTTTTGACGTCGCCTTCTGCAGTTTTGAGGTAGGGGAATATATATCTGTGGTCGCGTTATGGCATGACGTGTATGTATCGCTTATTATAAGATTGTTATAACTAACTGTGAGTGTATATTGGATTGTTGATTATCATCGATTATTGTGGAGAACGGGAGTGGAGAAATGGGTCTTGTGATATGAGTCTTGTGATATGGGACTTGTGATATGGCCATGGAAGGTGTGGTGAGATGGGAGGTGTGGTGTGATGGAGGTGAAGTGGTTGATTGAATGATATGGAGATGGAGGAGACGCAGTTCTATTGTTATTTATGTCTTATCTGTTTTACCTTCTCAACCTCGTGGTTGACCCTGTGTATTCTTGTGACACCTGTGATGATCCGTGATGGGGAGCAGTCTTCACAGGAAAGATGGTGCAGTGGGAGCATAGGATGGCGTGAGCACTTGGATGGACCGACTTAGATTTAGATCATACACTAGATAGTTATCAGTTGTACTTTTACTCTGCTGCTTAGTTTTTGTAATATCGAAGTTTAGTTTAATTTTATAAATTTAATATAATGTACTTTGGTTGTTATACTTTGTTATTCACTACCTCGGTCATTCCGAGAGGGTAACAACCCTATTTATTTGAGAATGCCTGGCTCAAGGCTCTTAAATAAATGGGGGTGTTACATACTCCTTCGGATACACCCTCGCCTCCCGACTCTAAGTCTTCTTCTTCAGGTACACCTTATGCTCTTTCTAATTATCTCAATTGTGATAAGTTCTCGTCTCGCCAGAAACAATTTCTTGCAGCAATTACCAATAGTGTTGAGCCTCCTAATTTTCGTATGGCTATTACCGATTCTCGTTGGTGTAAGGCTATGACGGAGGAAATAACTGCTCTTGAGAATAATGGTATATGTGAATTAACAGATTTTATTACCTCTGGATAAGAAGGCCCTTGGTTGTCGTTGGGTTTGCAAAATTAAATACAAATCTGACAGGAGCATCGAGCATTATAAACCAAGGTGAGTCATCTTTGGTAATCATCAAATTGAAGGTATTTGATTACGGGGAAACATTTGCGCCCATTGTCAAAATAGGTACCATACGTACTTTGTATACTATTGCTGCCAGCCAAAATTGGGATTTACACCAGATGGATGATCATAACGCTTTTTTCTATGAAGATTTATTGGAAGAAGTGTATATGAAATTGCCACCTGGTTTTAGCAAAGTAAAAGATGGTAAAGTGCGTCGCTTGCGGAAATCATTGTATGGCTTATGACAAGCTCCTCGTTGTTTGTTTGCCAAGCTTGCTTCTGCTTTGCGTCAATAAAGTTTTTTCCAATCCTATTCGGATTATTCTTTGTTCCATTATTCGGTCGATGAGGTTTGTCTACATGTTCTTATTTATGTTGATGATCTTGTCGTTGCCGGGAATAATTCTACTGTTATTGCTAAATTTAAGAGCTATTTGACTAGGTGCTTTTATATGAAAGATTTTGGTACTTTGAAGTATTTTTTGGGCATAGAAGTAGCCCGTAATTATTCATAGGGTATTTTTATCAGTCAGTGGAAATATGCTTTAGATATTATTTCTGAAACAGGACTATTGGGGGTCTAAGCCTAGCCCCACACCGATTGAATCCAATCATCAATTGGGAAAAGCTACAGGGGAAGTTATTCAAGATGTTGAGTCTTATCGTCGCTTAATTGGGAGGCTTGTCTATCTTGTGGTTACTCGCCCGAATCTTTCTTAAGCCGTTCACATTCTATCTTAGTTCTTAAATCAACCAATTCCATATGGATGCCGCAATTCGGGTAGTTTGGTATCTCAAAGGGAGGCCAGGACAGGGTATTTTGCTCAGTTCAGATAGCACAATTATAGTCTCGGGATGGTGTGACTCTGACTATGTAAATTGTTCTTCTTCCCGTCGGTCTGTTTCCGGTTGGATTGTTTTTCTTGGGGACTCTCCTATTTCTTGGAAAACGAAAAAGCAACCGACTGTTTCGTTGTCTTCCACTGAGGCCGAATATAGAGCTATGACTGCACTACTTTGTGAAATAAAATGGCTCGTTGAATTGGTTTGTTTTCGGGTTTCACTATCGAGTTGTCCAAGCCAATTTCTATTCACTGCGACAATAAATCCGCTCTCCAACTTGCTCAACATCCGGTTTTCCATGAGCGTACGAAACATATTGAGGAGGCATGTCATTTTATTCGTTATGCAATTTTTGAAGGCTTGATTCGTCCTTCTTATGTTGACGCATGTGCAACTAGCTGATATTCTTACGAAAGCTTTCCCGTCGTCCCAATTTGACTTTCTCCTTTGCAAACCGGGCATTTTTTTTATCTTCATGCTCCAGTTTGAGGGGGGAGTATTAGGCCAAATTAAGCTTCTTATTAATATGCTTTTGTATGGACTTTGACCCAAGTAGAATTGTATTTATATCCTGCCCTTCAGCTAATGAGAACATACAAAAACACACTTAATATAAACTCTACTTTACAACACCTACACTCTTAAGGTCTATATCCATTATCTTTCTTATTAACGTTTCTTTAATAATATGCAACATTACAATCAAACTATTTCAATTGTGTGACTCAAGTTAAAAATTCATTGTACCCCGACATCCCACAATTAACTCTATAGGTACCTTCTCAAAAGTATTTGTAAAATGAGTTTGAAAGATGAAAAATCGAAAACCATATTTTGTAAACCGTTCATACACTTGAAAATATGATTTTAGGAACGTATATCAACTAAAAGTGTCGTAGATTGTTCAGTTTAGTTTTCAATGATATATGTGCTTCTTCTCTCACATACGCATTTTCGACACTAGATATAACGTCACCGTAATACATATTCTTTTTAAGATTGGTTTTCTCAATGAAGGTCCTTTAAACCTATTACACACTTGAGAAAAACACATTTTAGTAGCACAAAGAAGCAATCTATATGAAGTACTTGTCATCATCAATACACCGTATCTCAATAATATTGGGTCTTTTGCCAAAATAGCCGTTCCTTTCAAAGTATTTGCTATTGTTGATAAAGAAAGTATAGATTCATGGACTTGGTTTATGGCATGTTTTCGTGAAAGAGTGTACCCACGTAGAAAATTGTGTGTTATATCTGATAGGCATATTGGGATTCGTACTGCTATGATGTCAGACGGTTGGGCACCACCACAAGCTTTTCTTAGGTTTTGTTTGCGACACATGGCTAGCAATTTTCAAACAAAATTCAAAGATGTTAATTTGAAAAATGTTGTACATGGAGCTGCTTTGGAAAACCAAATGTGTAATTTCAATGAGCGCATGGAATCCATCGGGTCTCTTAATCAGAAAGCCAAAGAGTGGTGGGAATCTGTGCCATTAGAGAGTTGGACACTATCTCACGATGGTGGTAGACGATATGCGGTTACTACAACAAATTTGTCTGAGTCTTTCAACAATGTTTTGAAGGGAGCTCGAAGTTTAACCATCACTGCTCTTGCCCCCAACTAACTTTTTATCAGTTAAATAAATATTTTGATGTGAGGAGACGATCTTGTGAAAAAATGTGATCTGATGGTAAGAATAAATGGACGGATATGGTTGCGGAAAAGTTGAACCACTGCGCTGAAAGCTAAAAAAGGCATCATTACGGACATTCGATCACCAAAAGGGAATTTTTACAGTGATTATTGGCTATCGTTCAAGCTTGGGGAATGTGTACAAAGGTGGTCATACTCATATAGTTAATTTGAAGAATAAGGTTTGTTCGTGTCAAAAATGGCAACTTTATGGCATCCAATGTTCTCATCTCTTAGTTGTTTGTAGATCTCGAAATATTGATTTTGAGCCCTTTTTGAAATAATGGTGTTGAGGTCTCTTCTCATATGTGTGTGAGGAGCATTGTCCCACATCGGTAGAATTATAGTGAATGGACTAGCTTATAAGTAAGTGGGCTACTCCTCCTATCACCAATTGGTTTTAGGATGGAACCTCACTTATTTATGGGCCGGTCTCATGCACCTAATTCTATAAGCCCGCTGCGGGGAACTCAACAAGTGGTATCAGAGCCGACGGTTCGGCTTGGGACCGTAAGGTGCGATGTGGTGACGGTGCTCGAGATGGCGCAGAGTAGCGTCGTGGTTGCGGAGTAGCACCACCGTTGGACTCTCTCCCTTGGTTGACCAGAGATGCCGAGTAGCATTGTGCGGAGTAGCCTGGTCGGCCCGACACGGGGTTGTGTCGGGTGCGGAGTAGCGCCAAGTGAGGAGAGTTTCGCGCACACACATGTGAAAGAGGGAGATTGTTGAGGTCTCTTCCCATATGTGTGTGAGGAGCATTGTCCCACATCGGTAGAATTATAG
This sequence comes from Silene conica, assembly GCA_029255685.2. Taxonomy (NCBI): domain Eukaryota; kingdom Viridiplantae; phylum Streptophyta; class Magnoliopsida; order Caryophyllales; family Caryophyllaceae; genus Silene; species Silene conica. Next base: position 81,610,507 of record CM055312.2, on the reverse strand, counting down.
TGAATGGACTAGCTTATAAGTAAGTGGGCTACTCCTTCTATCACCAATTGGTTTTAGGATGGAACCTCACTTGTTTATGGGCCGGTCTCATGCACCTAATTCTATAAGCCCGCTGCGGGGAACTCAACAAGTGGTATAAACTATCTGCTTTAGAAAATGTTTATGCCCCAAAGTTTCATCCTATACCAAATAAACGTTATTGGGATTCATATATTGGTGATGATCTTGTTCCAATCCAATTACAAAGAGATTAAAAGGTGGAAGACCACCATCTACTCGTCTTAAAAACGAGATGGATGTTAAAGAAAAAAAGTGTTGCTAACAGATGTTCAACTTGTAAAGAAGTTGGACAAATTCTAGGACTCGCCAGGTTGAGAAGAAGCGAAAAACGGAAGTACTACAAAATGAAGGTATGTCCACATAATAACGACATTTTATTGATATTAGTATTTTGTTCTATTTGTATATCATAACATTTACGAATAAGTTTGTTTTCTTGGCAGGTACTTCATAGTACGAATTAATGAGGAAATGTAGGTTAAAACGCTTTTTTTGTTAATTGATAGTTGAGACACTTTTGAGTAAAAGACTAGTTACGTAATTACGTTTATATTTTTTGGTTTATTGTGAAACTTGTAATAATCATAGTTCGAATGATTGATATTTTTTTGTTATTTGACATTATTCTTATTTTTCTAGACATTTTGTTTTGAATACTTGACGAATTTATAATAATAATAATAATATTGAATTTACTTGAGTAGTTATTATTGGTTTCAAAATACATGTGCGTTGTATATCTCATTTTTGTTACCAATTTTGATGTAATATCAATATTTGCAATAGTGTACGACTAGCTAGTTTTTTTTTTTTGGCTAAAGTAAACAAACCCAGGATTAAACAGCACTTTTCGCAAGGTTGTGAGCAACCTTGTTTAGGTTCCTAGGAATGAAGCTAATACGCAGACAATGAAAAACTGGAAAAAAAGACCTAATATCAGATAAAATACCCTTAATACTAAAGGAAATCGAAGTCGTTCCAGCTAATTGTCGTACCAAGGAAAGGCAGTTAAAGGAAACATGCAAGTGCCTAAAATTCTTCTCAGCCGCCCACAAAATCAAAAATCTAAGACCCAAAGTTTCAGCCTGGAGAGGAGTCTCAGCCCGAAACTTAAAGGCAAAGGATCCAAGCCGAGACCCATCAGGGTTATAAGCAATCCAACCCACAGAAGCACAAAGAGACGGAAATCAGCTAGCATCCATCTTGACACGAATAGCCACACAGGAATCCATGCCTTTAACGAGGAAGAAAGGGAATGAATCCCTAAGATCATCACCCTCCTCAACCAGAGATTTAGGACAAACATGGACCGACTCCAAAGCCGACTGGGCTAGAGAAACCACATGCTGTTGCAAATTGAAAAAGAAACACGGAGACATCGCAACACCTTAGAAAATAACACAATTTCTCACTACCCATATACTCCAAACAATGGAACAAAAGTGGAGTAAGGAAGAAGTAGCGTCTTTAGCCAGGGAAAGATAACAAACCCAGCTAATGATCCAGTCTTTCAAGGAAACATGAGTAGACGATTCATAACGAATTCCAAGAGAAGAAGAAGCCCAGAACCGCCTAGCCCAGGAGCAATCACGAAACAAATGTTCGAGAGTTTCCAAAGAAGACACCTCTCCACAAAGAGGACATCCCACAGGAATATTAATATTCCATCTATAAAATTCGGCCCCCACCGAGAGCGAGCCCATCACAATATGCTAAAGAAGAACCTTCCATTTATTCGGACCCGGTAGCTTCCAAAGGCGTCTTTGACAGAAATATCTAGTTCTATCATCAACCCGCGAGGCCGCAACATGGGGACATTTGCTAATGATGTGATTAGCAAGAGCAATACCATAACCAGACTTAACGGAATACACACCATCCTGACAAGCAGACCAAAAACACGAGTCCCCGGATAAAGACACACAAATGGGAATAGCACGGATCTTATTAGCCCATTCCTCACTAAGAAGATCCTGAATCAAGTCCTCCTTCCAGCAAAAAGAAGGAGAAATTAGATCAGAGATAGTCATAACTCTCATATGTATCGGGGGTGAAAAACCAAAACTAGTACTAAAAGGAGGCTTCATTCAATTGATCCATTGCGAGGACCAAATATTAAGGGAAGAAAGCGGCCAAGCATGCCACCAAATTCCTTCCAACACCAGACAAGCACTAAACCTAGTACTCCGAAATCCCCAAGAAACAGCAGAATCATTCTTCACACTTTCAGGGATCCCGAAAGTAGAACACCTGAAAATCTTTCCGAAAAACATCCTATTAAGTAAGGAATCCCTATTATCAAGGATTTTCCAGGCCACTTTTCCCAACAAAGCTTTGTTCATACAAGAAATATTACGAATACCAAGTCCACCCTTCGATTTAGGGAGACAAATGAAATCTTTACTCGCCCAATGAATCGTTGCACTAGATTTCATTCCAGCCCACCAAAAATGCGACAAAAGTGAGTTCAACTTGTTTGCCACACTTACCGGAACTTTAAAGACCGATATAATATGATTAGAAATGGTAGACAAAACAGAAGAAATCAGAGTAAGACGACCAGCAGGGGAAAACAAGATTCCATTCCAAGAAGAGAGCCTTTTCTTAACTCTAACCAAGATGGTTTCAAAAAAAGCACATTTAGACCTTCCAAAATCAGTCTCAATCCCTAAATACTTACCAATCCTATATTATCCTTGATGCGAAACTTATTAAGCCCACACCTTGCCGAAGCCAAAGTAGTATCAGGACTAAAGACCATACCTGATTTCTTTTCATTTATAACCTGACCCGAAGCCTGGCAGAAGTCGTCTAGAATATTCTTTAAGGTACTGAAGGCATTGTTCCTATCTTGAAGGAAGAAAATAGAGTCATCCGCAAAGAACAAATGAGAAATAGGAGGGCTATCACGCGCAACCCGAATGCCAAAAAGAGAGCCCAACTTAGTAGCCTCAGAAATGTTATACGAAAGAACCTCCATGCAAAGAACGAACAAATACGGCGAGAGAGGATCCCCTTGTCTCAAACTACAACTAGGCTTAAACTGCTTCAACGGGGCCCATTAAACAACACTTCATAAGAAACAGTTGAGACACAGCTCATAATAAGAGAAATCAAATTCCCTGGAAACCCAAAGCAAAGAAGAGTATCATAAAGGAAATCTCACTTAATACGATCATATGCTTTACTCATATCCGCTTTGAAGGCGAATTAACCAAACTTACCAAGTTTATGCTTATTAATATCATATAAAACCTCCTGAGCAATACGAATATTATCCGAAATGTTTCGTCCAGCCACAAAAGCATTTTGATTCTCACTTACCAGATAACCCATAACCTTAGAAAGCCGATTAGTGATGCACCTCGTCACAATCTTCATCACCACATTACAAAGACTGATAGGCCTAAATTCCTCCACCTTCTTGGATGATAATTTTTTGGTATGAGTGCAATAAAAGTTCTATTCTTCTCAGCCGGAACACGACCTGAATTTAAGATTTCCAACACCGCAGAAGTAACTTCACGTTTTACAAGATACCAGCACTTTTGGAAGAAAATAGCAGGAAAAAACCATCAAGTCCGGGTGATTTCAAAGTACCAAGCTGGAAAACAGCCCTCCTAACATCTTGAGATTTAAAAGGCATATCAAGAAAGACCGCATCTCCTCAGAAACCTTGACATTAACATGCTGAAATAACTCAGAAACGGGCCTTCCAGAAGGTCCAACCAACTCCGGACTAACAGAATCCAAGAACGAACTCGGGTTATAAAGCTTAAAAAATGTTGAAAAAACAAATCAGAAACTTTAACCGGATCATAAACCCATTCACCATCCCCATCCCTAATACAGCTAATGAAATTCACACCCGCCCTACCTTTAACCCAGTTAAAGAAATACTTAGAACATGTATCCTCGTCAATAGCCCAATTCAGCTTAGCACGTTGTTTCCAATACAGGGCAACATTCTTGGCAAACTCAGTAGCCCCGGAACCAATAGTGTCTAACTTATCGTGCGATCTGGACCGAAAACATTCTTCTAAAGAATCAACCAAATTAGAATCAAAAGTATCCCACTTAGTTTTCCATTCCTCCTTTTTCCGGAGGGCCCAAGCCTTTACTTTAGCTCTAGTGAACGAAAGTTTTCAAAGGAGCTGATACGAAAGAGTACCGTGGACTCTGTGTGCCCAACTATCCTTAATATAAACATGATTAATCCACATCATTTAATTTGAATGCTAGGGACAATGGAATGAAGGTAATTAGTATCATTAACAAGTTTAATTATTGGTAAATATAAGTTATGATCAAATTAAACCGAACCGAACCGAACCAAACCAAATTAACTAGTATTATTGATAAGGCAACTTAATGGTTATTCTAGTAATTAAAATGGTCAAATAGCTAGTTTAGACAATAGTTTCATAGAATGGTTATATTGGCGAATATTTTGAAAAAACAACTATTTTAGTAAAAGACCCAATAATATTCAACCAACTCTCAAATTAAAGAGGGTTTAGGATAGAACTATCTTCCCCAAACACTATTACCATTGTACAGTAGGTTGTGCTCCTTCCCACCACTTATAACCATCATTAATAGAATAACCCTAAGTATTGTGTATGCACGCATTGTTTTGATAGCCAGTTAGTAGAATCATTTTAATCTTACAAATATTCCTACAATTCAAATTAGAATCAACAGGAGTTATATTAATCCACATTATCCATAACCTCTTAAGACCAAATGTTGCTCAGAATGTACAAAATGTCGTAAGTAAAAGCATTATAGATTTCGTATCAACATTACAAAAGATAAGTTAATCATCAACAAATAGTAGATAATTAATTCAGTCTGGTATGTACCGTGATATCCGAAATATCACTTTTAAACAACAAAGTCAAGAATGTCGGTGAGCAGGGGCGAACCTAGGATTAAAATTTTGGGGTAGTGTGAATTTCTGATAATATGTAATACATGGAGGTTGATAGGCAAAAGGATTTCTTATTATCCAATGTATAAAGCAAGAAGCTGGATACAACAAATATATACAAAGAAAAGACATAACTCCCAACTCTCCGTATGACTCCTAATAATACTCCTAATAAAACAACTCTTAATTAGGATAAGTAAAAGCTCCTAAACTCATAGCTATCCATATACCCGTATACAATAAATAGTATTTACAACAGTCTAATACTCCCCCTCAAGTTGGCGATCGGGGCAAACCGAGTCCCAACTTGAACTGCAAATGGTCAAACAATTCGCCTCCTAAAGCCTTTGTAAACAAATCCGCAATTTTCTCCTTGCTCCGAATATGTGCCACATTAATCGTTTTAGAAATAAGATGTTGACGCACAAAATGACAATCGACTTCAATGTGCTTCGTTCTATCATGAAAAACCGGATTCTTGGCAATGTGAATTGCCGACTGATTATCACAAAAAACCTGCATGGGTTTTGAATGAAAAACACCAAGTGAGGCTAAGAATGACTTTGCCCAAATTAACTCACTCGTTAAAGCACGCAAGGATCGATACTCTACCTCCGCCGTGGATAACGCCACTGTTGCTTGTTTTTTAACTTTCCATGAAACAGGTGAACCACCGAGAGACACATAATAGCCGCTTAAAGACCGCCTCGTTAAAGGACAACTTGCATAATCCGAATCACAATAGCCGACCAAACTCAACTGTGCATCACACTTCAATTGTATCCCCTTACTCGGATTGCGTTTAATATAACGAACCACCCTTTTTTACTGTGAGGATACCCGATAAAAATACACCGATTCCCCCGCTCTCCAAATTTATCCTTTGGTCTCTCTTTGTTGTGTGCATAACACAGACAACCTAATGTTCTCAAATTGTCCAAGCTAGGTTTCTTACGGTATAAAATTTCATAAGGTGTTTTTCCATTGAGTAAAGGAGTGGGTGTTCGATTGATTAAATATGCAGCTGTCATAACACATTCTCCCCAAAAGTTAAGAGGTAACTCTCCTTGAAAACGTAACGCTCTAGCCTTTTCTAAAATATGTCGATGTTTCCTTTCCACTCTACCGTTTTGTTGAGGTGTATCTACGTTGCTAGTTTGAAAAACTATGCCATTCTCTTCATAATAAGCTCTCATATTTCCCGACAACAACTCTGTTCCGTTATCACTTTGAATAATTTTTACGACCTTGTCAAATTGTGTTTTAACCATTTGACAAAAAATTCTCAAATAATTCTCTGCTTCCCCTTTTTCTTTCATTAAATAAATCCAAACCGCTCTACTATGGTCATCGACGATGGTCAGAAAAAAATGAGCACGGGTTAAACTAGCAACACGATACGACCCCCAAATATCACAATGTATAAGACCAAATAGAACGTCACACTTTTTAGTATTGAGCCCGAATGGGTTACGTGTTTGGTTAGCCCTACAACATGAGTCACATACGGTGTCCAAACTCCAATTTAAATTATAACCAACAAGACTAGAAAAACGAGAAAAAATACTCTTCGAAGGGTGTCCCAATCTCATGTGCCATAGTCGACTCTCCCGCGATACAACAGCCTTACTCACGATTTCATGCTCCTTTACTTGCTCTTTTATTTCCAAATAATATACCCCTTGCCTATGCTCACCTCGTCCAATCTCCGTCCTCGTAGTTGGGTCCTGCATTAAACAATATTTAGAATGAAAAGTTACTACACAATTATTTTCACAAATCAATTGTTGGACGGAAATTAAGTTGCAAGTAAGTGATGGCACATATACAACATCCTTGAGCACAAAATCAGTATTCAATTCAACTGTTCCATGTATGTTTGCGTTGACAATACGTCCGTCTGGGAGACTAACTGTTGTCTGCTTATCGACCCATTCGTTTAACAAGAGATCTCGTTTTCCTGTCATGTGATATGATGCACCACTATCTATTAACCACTCTACAATAGAATTCGTACCTTCCAATTTTTCATTACCATTTGGGCTATCATTCAAGAGTGAACGAAGTTTCTCCATTTCCTCGGGTGTGAATGACGCTGTTTTCACGTTGTTTGTCTCTTTTCCATCGCTGGATGAGCCAATAGCGTGCGCCAGCTCTTTGTACCCACGCCCCCTGCCTCGTCCTCTGTTCGCACCTCCTCTGCCATTACCACCTCGTCGACCTCTTCCTCTCTCGCGGCCTCGAACCTCCTCATATCCGTGCTTGCTATAGCAATTGTCCTCCGTATGATAATACTTTCCACAATAATTACATAGTGGTGGCTTATCACTCTCTTCTGTTTCTCTGTTATAATATCCTCGTCCGCGACCGCCACTGTTTCGCATAGTCATTGCCGATTCCTGGTTTTCTTCCTGGACTTTCGTCATGGAGATGTGTTTCTCTTCTCTTAACATTCTCGCATAAGCACGACTTAACGAAGTGATCGGTTCTTCCATCAATAAACTCGATCTCAAATTTCCGTACACCCTCGAGTCCAATCCCATAAGGAATTGGTGGACCTTTTCCTCTTCTCGTTCCTTCACAATCGACGCAGCGGCTCCACATGTACATTCTTTGACCTTACTGTAATTCCCCAATTCATTCCAAATCGTTTTCAGTTTGGTATAATATTCTACCACAGAATCGCGGCCTTGTTTACATTCGTTAAGTTCACTTTTCAATTGGTGAACCCGAGGTGCGTTTCCCGACGAATACCGTTTCTTCAACTCGTCCCATATGTCCTTGATTGGTTGTGAAAAGGTAATACTCGGGTGCAGTTTCGGGTCTATGACATTCCGCAACCAAGCCCTTAGCATGGCGTTGCACTGCCTCCATGTTACCAATTCTAGATTGTCTTCATCATCATCTCCACTGGGTTCCCTGATTCTCCCTTCAATAAAACCCAATTTATTTTTCGCATCGAGTCCGTTCTTCACAGCCTCTGCCCACATATCATAATTGTCACCGTTGAAAATTATTTGAGTCACGTTCATACTCGGATTGTCGGAAGGATGTAAGTATAAAGGTGACGACATTGCAATGGTCTTTGGACCACTGCCTCCTTGTCCCTTGTTGATCTCGTTTCCCCCTGTCATTATATCAGTATGAATGATTTTTGTTTTGATGAAGGACACTGGGTTGTTGATTTTTGTTTTTGATGAAAGGATACTGGATGCGGGTTGCTGGTATGTTTATTTTTTATTTTTTTAATTTCTGAATGTGATTGATTGGATCGAGCTTTAAAGCTCTGATACCATGTGAATTTCTGATAATATGTAATACATGGAGGTTGATAGGCAAAAGGATTTCTTATTATCCAATGTATAAAGCAAGAAGCTGGATACAACAAATATATACAAAGCAAAGACATAACTCCCAACTCTCCGTATGACTCCTAATAATACTCCTAATAAAACAACTCTTAATTAGGATAAGTAAAAGCTCCTAAACTCATAGCTATCCATATACCCGTATACAATAAATAGTATTTACAACAATCTAATAGGTAACGAAAATATTAAGCAATTTGTCTGTAAAAATGAAACTTGCGAAAAAATGTGGTAAACATATAAATATACGAACGCAAACGCACGACAAACAGTCAAATGAACGGTCGATACTAACTTAAACTCATTTTTAAGTAACAATTTGCCTTTATTTTATTTTGTAACTGTAATTTTGATATAGCTTTGTGATACAAAAAACGCTCTGCAATATTTTAATATTTTTTTTCATTATAATTTAACGACTTATCTTCATTTTACACGATTTAGAAAAATTTAGTACACAATCTAATGTAAATAATCGATTTCGAAAATTGCAATGAATAACAAATTAACCAAAGGGAAGGTCAAGAACTAAATATTGATATGCTGACTTACACAAGTCTCGAACACGGGATCTATAGACAGGAGTACTAAAGTTTTGCCACTAAGCAATATTACTTTTGTTGCAATAGTAATGCTTTCATTTGTACTTATTATTAACGTCATATTTGGGGTAGCGAATTACCATCGTTTAAATTGACTTTTTAAATTTTGTGGTAGCGACCGCTACCCCTTGCTACCTAGATTCATACAAAGAAAACAAAAAGAATCTGATATACAACGGTGACGTAGTCGACAAATAGATAACCACTTATTAACTTAGATATATAATCATATGACAACCCATATTTTATTTACATAATTACATAACATGTTCTCTTTTTAATTCTTCGTGAAAAAAGAATGAGAATATATGATATTATAACAACACTCATAATGAGTGGAATATGTTTGTGTATACATGTTAATTGAATGTTAAATCCTCGCTGGTATTTATAATTTAAATGAGATGCATGCGTTGTTTGTTCGCCAAGGTTGGTAGCTTAACATCGGTGGCTAAACCAAGAGCTTCGAGAAGCTTGATAGTATGCCAAGTTAGATCGAGCTGCCACCATTCCAAGCCATGCCTAGCTGAGTACTCGAACGCATGATGGTTGTTATGCCAACCTTCTCCCCCTGTCAGCACTGCCACCCACCTAACATACCTCTCCTTTCTCAGTTCACCCACATTTACTATAATCATTTCTTTTATATGCCTTCTTCATATACTCATGCAAACTATTCAAAGATGTGACTAAGCTAGATAATGAAAATATCACAAAAACTTTAAAAAAAGACAGTCTCTCCATACGGTTAACGAGAGACATCTCGCATATTAAAGATAATATTTTATTTTCCTTTTTATTTTATATTATGTCTCTCATTAACCTAGCGAAAAACGGTCTCTAATGAGATTTACTGAAAAATATTCTTCCTCACAATGTCTAACATGATTTTATTTGATTTGATTTTATAAGATTAAAATTTAACTTACCCCACCTATATACCTCTGGCTTCTCAATTCAGTAATTCGCCAACATAAAATGTTTAAAACTCAATTTGTTACAAAAGTAATAAACCAACTTTTTAGAAAATTAGTATTTTGATGAAAAAAAGTTATATATTAAAACAGCAACATATACCGTTTTCTCTCATAAAATGGATACAAAATGAGTTAATGGAGAAAGGGGACCACATGAATAATGTTGGAGAGAGAGAAAAAGTGGATATTTTGTGAGAGAAAACGGTATCCGTCGTAAGTTTGCGACGGATAGTGCCGTTGCAAATAAGAATTTGTGATGTTACAACTTACAAATCCCAAATTTTCACTTTTATTTCCACCTCCTTTTAAGCAACATTTTTTACGGCCATTATTATTTTATCAATGAGTGGATTTTACTCATATCTATACAATTAATTGTACATATTTTAAGCTTTTTAATAGAAATTCCGAGTTTTAGCGGAAACAACATGAATTATATTGTAAGGTTTATGAACTCTTTTACTAAATACTCGTATTCGGTTTAGAAAATTATTATACAACTAAAATATAATACATATAAGTTCAAATATATTTTAATTTAATATAAAAATTAATATATAACTCAAAATAGTTTAAAATAAAGCTTAAGAAATATATACATAAGTCGAATTAAATGCTTTATTGTTATACGATCCTCTTATACATCTGGTTATATAATCATTTTTGTGTTATTTTATATTCTAAGAGAATAAGAAACACGAAGATTTTACATTTCAAAATGCACTCTATTAATTAAGGAGACAAATGTGATTATATGTCTTTCATTAACCCTTTTATCTTTTCGCTAAAATTAACATTTTCAGCAAATTATTTTTTATTAAAATCTAAATTATAATTTTTAAGTTAAAATAATAATAAAAAGTTGGAATAAACCTATAAATAATTTTTAAGTTAAAATAATAAAAAAAAGTTGGAATAAACCTATAAATTACAAAATTCTAAATTTTACATGTGATTCTATTATTATAGATGATTTGACGCATATTTATCCATATAAAATAAAACAACAAACTGCTATTAGAAGATTTGTGGGAAAAAACAGGAACTTCATAATAATTAAGAAAATTATAAACAAAAATCATTGACATCCACTTAAAAAAAATATTAGTTCATAATTTCATTAGAATATATATTTCATAATATTACTTAATTTTATTAATTAATTTATAGTAATTATAGATCGATGTTTTGTAATAAATTATTTGGTATTTCAGTTTTATATATAGCAAAAAATAAGGTATCCGATAAGGCTTACCAATTATTTTTAGATAGATCACCAGTATTCCAAGCTTGATTTCCCCATACATGACAGGCCGAGTTCACTAAAAATGTAACGTGATAAACACATGCAGTCCTTACACCCTGCGTCACCATATTGTCCATCAATAAATTAATGACATTTCACATTTAAGCTTTTACTAGTAATTAATTTGAATGTCGATATGTATGTTCATTCTGTTTACTAAAGTTCCCTCTACTTCGGATATTTTTCTGATTTCGGGTTTGGTGAAGTCGGGCTGTCGTTGAGTCCCGCTACCCGCTAATGCTGTATCCTAAATCGGATCAGATTGTCAACATATATTTAGCCTTACGTTTTCAAGTTTGAATTATTCGTACTAAATCTACTAGTCTTATGTTATTCATCATGATATTAAATATTAATAGAAGCACTACTGAGCTAATTAGTAATTAAGTCAACAATCGGATTGAGTTATTATCGATCACGGACATATTGGGTATTTGGGTTAGTCCTGATTCGGGCCGTCCAGTTGCAATAATAGTGTTTTTATCGGTTAAGTATGGAGTCCGGTTGGATTAGTTTATGTTCACAAAATCAATGGTAACTATCAAGTCGAATAATGTTTTAAGTTCAAACTATTTAGATCAGACAAAATCCCTAATCATATTTTAAATGATAGTCCGTAAATACAATAGTTTACTGTACATATATAAGCTTATTCATGGTGGTTATATAAACCAAAGTTGTTACTACTCCCTCCTTGATATAGTTAATATTTTAATTTGGTCACGCTTTATTATTTTCCTTCACAAAATAAAACAAACGTAAATTATTAACTGGAATAACATGAGTATTCCACTATTCCTTATTCTTTAGACTTAAGGATATACCAAAATAAATAGAGATTGATGACTCACCATACCCCAAACAACATAAGAAAATCCACCGAAAGCATAGAGAAGTAGTCCAAGAGCAAAATGGTGTAACATGTATGTACTCCTCATAAACTTGTAAAATTTCTGTTTCTTTAAGTCTTGTACAATGCATGATTCACTCCGCTGTAGAAAATAGGTGCGTACATATGAGGAATAAATTAAAAATAAGTATAAATATCTCACTGGAAACTAGATAGAAGGGTAATACTTATCAATAATGAAAAAGATAAAAATTGATTAATACTCCGTATTTAGTAAAACGAATAAAAAAAGACGGCCGGAAGCAGTGGGAATAAATATTAGACCTAGCTAGTATAGTAACTTTAAACCTAATTTATATTTTCATGTATTTGTATTTGAGGTTTTAAACTAGTCAATTCAAATAACGGATTAAAATATACTCTCCCGGTCCTGTTTATATGTTTACATTTCCTTTATTTTATGAGGGGAATAAAGGAATGTAAATATATGACTGAGACGGAGGGAGTAACATATAAAATCAAACATGATGTAGCTACTTAATGTGTTAATTCCTTAATTCCTTAGATAGTGGGGCATCATTTGTAGTTTTGTTCTAACTTCTAAGTAAAACATGATATGCCATACATATGAAGTAGCAAACACACTAACAATCGTGCTAGTAAATTGTAACGATAATAGAAGTGAAGATAAGCATATTACCTTATGAGCAAGGGCACCGGCGTCAAAGATCCAACCGATGTGACTGTACCAGAATCCTTCAACCGGACTGTGCGGATCTCGTTTTGTGTCCGTAAACTTATGGTGGTACCTATGCGTCCTTACCCATCCTATTGGGTCTCCCTTTTTATTCATTACCATACCCATTCAATTTTATTATTCTCATGTATATAAAACCCATACATTATCAATATACTTTATATTTAACGTTTTTTAATACTGAGTCAAATCTTATATAACGATATCAATTCTTACACTATCAATATACTTTATATTTTATCTCGTATACGAAGGTTCACACAAAAATGGCACAAATAAAACGTTACGTTCTACATATAAGTATATAACGATATTAGTGTATAAACAAGGTTATTAAAAACTCCATTTTAGAATAAACTTATAAAAAAACCGCTTAATTAGAGACATTTTTGAGAAATTTGTTTTAATAAGAAAACTCAATATGATCGAATCGATAATAAACAAACCTGAAGGGCTAGTGAACCAAGATAAGCAAACAAGTACTCGAGCCATTTAACAAGTCGAAAACTCCGGTGACTCAAATTTCGGTGAAACGACAGCGTAACACCAAACAAGCCGGTCAAGAAATATAAAACAAGAGCCACCCAAAGTGCACCCCAGTTAAAATTGAACGGTGCAAACATAGCCAAACCATGTACCATGCCCACCACTATTAACCTTCGTACACCATTTACATGCCATTTTGTTTTTTCTTTTGGCTTTCTAACTACTACATTTGACAACCATATCCTATGGGATTTTAATTCTAGTTTCGACTCCGGAATCGCGGTGGAGTCATCTAATGTGGTCAATGATACCTTTGCCTGAACATTTCTCATGTTGTTGTTCCGGGGGGAAAAAGTAAGAGAAGGTGAAACAAGAGTAGTAGCCATATAATATGGATCAAATTGGAGATATTTGATTTTTAGTAGTAAGTTAAGTCGTCATAGGGTGCGCTTATATAGGCACGTACATGAGAACAGAAATTAATATACAATCGCTTTTTATGACAAAAAAATAATTATTTTTTTTAAAGTGGTACGACCATTATTTACAAGGGCGGTTAAATAGCGACCCGACTCGATAACAAGATTACAAGCACGACATGAAATTAACGGGTTAGAAATGATACATATTGACCCATTTAAGTAATTCGTTCGAAATGAACCCGACATAAAAGTTAAATAAGTTGTGTTAGGGTTGGAGTCTTATAATATAAACCCGACACGAATAACTCGTTTAATCTAAATTAGTTGTTAACCCGTGGAAAATTACACGCATATAGTTTTATTAAGAACATCGATATAATAATTAATATTTAAAAATGTTAAACCAAAATACATATATATTTTATACTTTATTTCTTTTATTACGATAATAGTTTAAAACACGTGCGAAAATTGCAAGGGTTTGAAATTTATACATATTTTAAATCCGGAAAAAATGCATGAATTCAGTATTAAAACATGATAACAAAATTTTTGATCCATCCATTCTAGTGGATAAGCTTAATATCAATACAGAATTACTTTAGAGTATTATTTTAACGGAATGCTCTAAAATCTACTCAACAAAGTTTTATAGTTCTTTTATTTTGTTATTTTTTTGTAGATCTCATTTTTATAATAGAAAATTAAAATAGAACTATTTATTAACATTTTTTTAGAAAACTATTTCTTATTAAAAAAATTACTCAAATTTAATAATATCTCGAAAATTTGCAATTATGATAGTCAAAATGTTAGAGTTAAAAGCTTGTAAAATAATATAATAACGTTATCTGTTTACCTTTTTTTATCATTTATATTTCCATTGTCTAATAATATTTTTTTGTTTATCTTTTTATTTTATTTTTTTATTATTGATAGATTAGGTGGACTATTTGAGAAATTCTGCATTTTCATATTGTATTATTTACGTAACATAAATCGAATTGAGGATGGTGGTTCATTAAAGTTTTGTATTGATTATTCGATAAAATTCTGTTAACAAAGTTGCTTTTTTATAAATTAATTCCATATTTTTTTGTGGTAGATTCTTCATTTATTTTAAAATATAACATAAAAGAAAATGGATGTGATGATATAAACGTACGAAATGTTCTTATTTTAATATAGATAATATAGTTTGGAAACAAACTGGGTTGATATGTTAACCTATTTAACTCATGCAAGTGATGTAACCGGTTGTCATTATACTCCAAAGCTAGACCAGTAAAGAAATATCTAAAAGAGATGTTGAAATCCTGCATTTTTATTAGACTACTGTATCGCATATAAAAAGGAGAGTATTAGTATTGTTTTTAACCCTATGATTATGATGTGAATGGATTTAAACATGGCATTCAGAATTATTGCGGATTTGCGGTTTAAGCAAGTCATTCAGGTAGATGGATCAGATGAGTTGCGTAAGATAAAATTAAGACGTTTAAAAATAATGGATTAAACAAATCGAGTTCGGTTATAAAAAAGTTAAATGGATTGGATTCAAGTTGAGGTGTATGATCCGTTTATGACTTTAAATAAATTGGTTGGGTACTTGGGTTAGGGTAGAGGGTAGGGATGACAATGGGTGGGATAGATATGGACAGGGTGGAGCCATATTTATATCCATATCCATTTAATTTACGGTTATCCATATCTCATCCTCATCCATTTATTATTTTTTCATCCGTCCATATCCATATCTACCGGGTGAAACGAGTGGAGCGGACACCCGTTGGATATTTTCACGCTTTTAAAATGTAAAGGCAATATATCGTCAAAAGAATATTAGACGGTTAAATTAGAGGGTCGTGCTTTTTCACATACGGATTTTACTCTTTCACCAGGCCCTTTACAATTATAAATTTGTCATTTTTCTCGCTCAATCAATTTTTGCAGCTCCCTTCTCTTCACCTTTTCCCTTCATCTCCCTCCGTCCAATCATGCAATCCTACTATGACGACCGTGCTCTGATCGACCTTGTTGCCTCCTTTCTCCGACTACTCTTGTCCGACTTCCACGCACTTGTTGGATGTGTAAATGCTTCAAAAGAGATTAGTCTTTTGCACAAATTCCGAAATTAAATGGCTCAGTCTTCTACTCTGATTGTTGTGAGTTTCTAAGGTAAAAGTTCAGTCTTCCATACTGACTTTTGTTATTTACAAGTACGATTGTGCAAATTACTATATGACATTTACGAGACGTCTTAATGTTTGTATCTAGATCCTTCCAACATCCACTATATATACCACATACTTTTGTCATTTGAGACACAACAATTCACTCTCATTCTTCCTTCTTCTAAAATCTCTCTAAATTTTTTCTTAGCTGATTTTGGCAACGTTCTGTTAGTAGTCCTCATTCCGAGCCTTTGTCGTACACCTTAGACTCGGACGTCGTGTAACCCTGGGGGTTGGTTGCCAAGAGGCCGTGTGTAATTGAGCGGGGCAAATTCAACTTTAGGGCAGTGATTCTTATCACGCCACGACTTCTTTCCTAAAGTTCTGTAAGTTTTATTCTGTTCATTATTTATTTAATAGTCATACCGCCTACAGTCTAAAGTTGAATTTGAAAAAAAAAAAATATCTTGCTCGTTATTTTTTTTTATTTAAGGCGATATGACTATGTCATTTTTTGTTAATCCGTCACAACAACAAATTAAAAAAAAAAAAGTTTTTTTTTTTTACCTTTTGTTACTACGACATCAATAATGCTGTTTTGTTCCAATTTTAATAGTGAGAAGTAGGTCGTATATATATATTGAAAGAAATTTTGTCAAGCAAAATGTGTTGTGCATAAGCATATTGACTTCAATATTTATAAACTTTTAGCACCTCGACCATGTTTAAGAGTTGATATTTTTATTTTTATTTTGTACATATTATCTATCATGTCAAGTGGACATATTATAATATAAGACTTGGATATTAACACGTTGAGATGGGTAATTTTCATAACAAAAATTTGGATTAATTAAGATATGTATTGGAGTTGTCAATTGTGAAGTTTCATATTTAGTATGTGATGTAACAATGTATCTAACCTTTTAATACATTATTTTCATAGTCATGCATTGATATTATATTGACACAAGTTATCGTATTATGGTTTTGTGAGTTATATTGGGTGAAATAAATTCAAAGAATGTGCAAAATAGTGGATGTAGTATGTCTTATATGGGATAATAATCTTTGACTTACGGTTAGACAAAGATCTAAGAATTTGTTCAACTAATACGGGGTGTCTTTTGAAAAACGTGGAAGTGAGAATTCTCATTTTTGCTTACATGGTGTTTGTTGTGAAGTTATGATACACATCTTGCATATTAGACATTATATATGATTTAGCTACATTATAATGAATATAATGTATATCAAAAGTTAGATACTTGCTAATGGTATGTGAGGAAAATTAATTATGTCTTGACATTAATAGATGTGTATGAGAATTTTTGTTAATGGACATTTACTGATTCATACATCTGTCTTAATACATAAAAGTGTTTTTTTTAAATCATGTGCTTAACTGATGATCTATAATGATGGACATTTCTTAACTGGTGTGTTTACTAATGGCATGATTGATAAAATGTTAAACATTAGACACCTTTAAAATGTTGTCACTTATGTACAATGTGACAACATGTGGGGGAAATAGTATTTTTGAGTAAATGTTTAACAACCTTTGTCTATACTATCTAAGTCTTGAAGAGTGTATATCTTATGTGATATATTTGGAAATATATGGAGCGCGTTAAAAGAAAGTTTTGTATGGTTTTGTGCAATACATATTTGGATCTTATATAATTTGTTATGAATATGTTGTTATGACAATGAATAATCTGACACCTTGGTTTATGAGTTTAATAGATACTCATATGATAATGTTGATCTCTGACATAAAGGTATCCTTGATCATTGTTTTATGTCATCATGTATATTAGCGTTGAGGCATAAATTTTGTCTAGTTTCACTGCTTTGAAGTTTGTTGTCGAGTCAGACATTTTATAAACTTTACGTAATATTACACGGTTAATTCTTATGAGAGTGGTCGGTCTCATTAGAGGATGTTTCCTTAGCCAAGGCTTTAAGATAAGTCAAGGATTGTGGAGGTGTCTAGCGAAGGTAAGACTCCCTTTATTTTTTGTCGTATTTTATTGGAGTTTGAATGTTGGAATAGTGGTGATAATGTCAATTACATGGGATTGATTGATAGTTGTGAATACTCTAATATTGGGATTGCATATACTGTTTTTCTGTTTAAGAAACTTATCAACGATTGTTGGGTAATACACGTTGGAGTAATTATTCTGTTTTCCCGTTTAAGTTTTTGTTTTGAACCAAGAAGAGGTAAAAAAGACGCATAAATTATATTTGTTTGAGTTTGGAAAATGGTGTCTTTCATAAGACTATTCTCATAGAAGTTATATATGTATAATTGCATTGTTGGAGTATGCATACATTGTGAAGAATTATTTGCAGGATAAAAAGCTGAATAGCTAAGTTGTTATATGCTATTATTCCGCTGTGGGAATATTTTAACTTATTAATTGTCTGCACCACAATTCGGAGCATACAAATATTTGGCAGATTATCAAGAGTGATGGATAATCTGATCGGATAATGCCTTCACAAAGGTTGTGAATTGTAAGTGGATATTGAGATCCCTTACGGAAAATACGATTAATATTAATGGGTTCACAAAGGTTGTGAATTGTAAGTGGATATTGAGATCCCTTACACAATGTGATACATGATAGTACGTATGTAAAATGTGAAGAGGATATTGAGATCCTCCTACCAATGGCCATGGTAGAAGTTGGTGTTGGTGGCACCACGAGGAATGGGTTTAAAGCCTATTGGGAGTGAATCGTGACGGGGCTCCCCCACTTGGGTTTACCAAGTTCAATGGGTCAAACGAAGTCACGAGGATCTCATGTTGTAATACTACTACCATTCCTATTATAATAAAGTGATGTAGTATTCTTTTATGCATTTTGTTGCATTGTGGTTTATCTGTCATGTGAGGAAGGCTGAGCTAAGCTCTTAATAAGTCCATAGTCCTTGTCTAAGGGTGGTTTGTGACAGTCAAACTTGATGGACTTACCTATGTGAATGTGGGGGAAATGCCCTACCCCCTATGAGGTCTTTAGGCTTTAAGACCTCTAGAGCGTTCACGAGAACCCAGGCATGTGAGGGGCACCATCTTATGACATTTCGCGAGAACGAACACAGATTCGAATGCAGGTTTGTGCGCATCTATCTGTGTACAACCCATTGTGGAGAGTCCAAAGCCTTTGTGCAACTCGACACGGTTGTAGCAGGTAATGTATGCACTGGGTGACAATTCAATTCCTCTGGAACATTGTTATCTTAAGACTTACGTTCCGTTGCCTTATATCAGCTAAACTCTTATTCTTCTTTTGAATCATGTGGGGGATTGTTGGATGTGTAAATGCTTCAAAAGAGATTAGTCTTTTGCACAAATTCCGAAATTAAATGGCTCAGTCTTCTACTCTGATTGTTGTGAGTTTCTAAGGTAAAAGTTCAGTCTTCCATACTGACTTTTGTTATTTACAAGTACGATTGTGCAAATTACTATATGACATTTACGAGACGTCTTAATGTTTGTATCTAGATCCTTCCAACATCCACTATATATACCACATACTTTTGTCATTTGAGACACAACAATTCACTCTCATTCTTCCTTCTTCTAAAATCTCTCTAAATTTTTTCTTAGCTGATTTTGGCAACGTTCTGTTAGTAGTCCTCATTCCGAGCCTTTGTCGTACACCTTAGACTCGGACGTCGTGTAACCCTGGGGGTTGGTTGCCAAGAGGCCGTGTGTAATTGAGCGGGGCAAATTCAACTTTAGGGCAGTGATTCTTATCACGCCACGACTTCTTTCCTAAAGTTCTGTAAGTTTTATTCTGTTCATTATTTATTTAATAGTCATACCGCCTACAGCACTCCCCTCTTCTGCATGTTCCTCCCCTGCCTAGACCACCCGCTCCCTCTGCGACCACCAAATTCTTGCCCTCTTCGAGAACACATCACATAACACAAAATTGCTGGTATACATACAACTGTAACCATTATTATTTGATATCTTAATCTCACATGTGATAATCACGCCGCCACTTCTATACTCCTATTGATTGATATTAGTTTAATCAATTAATAAACCCTAATTTTAGCAAAACAAATTTATAATCGCTAAACAATAAAATTATTTCACTAATTAAAGAATTATAATCTATTAGTCAATTTATTAAAATAATTAGATTCGATTTTAGGGAAAAATACATATAAAAGTTAATTTGTTTAGCTTGAAGTAAAAGGGTATGATATGGGAACTTAATGAAAAATGTATGTGAAAGAGTAAAGTTTCTATGTGTAAAAATAATTTCAAAATTAAAAGGCTTATCAAATTAACCATCTTAAATATTGGAGTACAGTTATACCAATTTCAAAATCAAATACAAATGTCAAAAAAATTGAGATGTGAATGAGAATCCGCGAAAAGATTGAATAATTTGGGATAAAATTGAAGTTTAAGATTGTCGTATCAATAATTAGTAAGTAGTGGCGTGACTAGAGGTTTTAGATTCTTAAAAGATTATGGATTATTTTGACAAGAAAAACTAAATAGGGTGTACAAAGTTTTTTTTGTAAAGAAACTCTAAGTTATAATTTTTTAAATTTAAAAAATTTATCATAAATATTAATTTGGGATATCAATGATAGACTAAGATCCATATCTCATCCTAATTCGCTCATATTCATATCTCACCTTAAATTCAAAAACAAATTATCATCCATATTTCACTCATTTAATTTCGGATAAATGGATATCCTCTTGTTCAGGGTGACATTGTCATTTCTAGTTGAGAGGTAGATTATTCATTTTTTAATGTAACGTAACCAAAACCTGGCATAACGCGACTTGTTTGCGAGATTTAGTATTTACCACAAAGAGGTTATTATTTATCATATGTACTTTTTTTTAATAAAAAAACGGAAAAGATAGTTATACAAGTTAATTGGTGCTAATTTTAGGTTTGAGAAATAGTTATGGGTGTTCATTAGGAGCATTTCTTGTTGTTCCTCGTAATTAGCTTCATAGGTTAGAAATTAGGAAGGAGGCGTAAGACCATCTCTGTGTAGAAGGACGTACTAATTGGGTCATCAACGTTGTTACTTTTAATCTCGCCTTAAGTATCATGATCCTTTTTTAACTCGCTTTCACCCTCTCAAACAGAAGGTCATGACCTAGGAACGACAACTCAATCATTTTTCACTCATTTTCCATTTTTTAACATTTTCAATCATTTATTACATTATCTACCCCATCAAATAAGGTAATAAATCAATAACACTCTGACACGTCAAAGGTCACCAAGAAGGTCACCAACTGATTTCAAGGTCACAAATTAACCTCGAAAATCTCAAGATCACCAAAATTAATGTTTTAATTACGTAATTATCGTAACTCAACAAGATCAGGACCTTCTCGACGACCTTGCTTGAAGATGGTGTAATGAAAAACAATCTAACATGTAACATTTGCGTTGGGTTTGAATGTTTGATAAATAATTAATATTATGGGCGTTGATTAAGACAGTTTCTTGTTGTTCGTTCCTCGCAATTAAGATAGATATTTTAAAACGATATTTCATGCACGTTGAGTTTATAATCTTAGACGTCATTATTTTAATTTAAACGACATTTCAAGCCCATATTGGACTCCAACCATGTTCATGGCTTATCCTCACAACGCTACATATTTCTCACGATAGGCAGATTTCTAATAATTGAGTAAATAGGTCTTGCTTGGTTGGTAATTCATGGAATTTAAAGCTCTTATAAAACTCCGATTTCTATCAATTATAGGCTAGCTATAGGTACCATCAAAACGGATACGTATACGGACACGACACGGATACGGGACGCGGTATGTCATAAAATTGAGGACACGCGACAAGTTATTTAAATTTAATAAAACATACATTTTATAGTTATAAATGTTTAATTTTATTTTTGTAAAAACATTTGATATTAATTTTAAATAAGTTAAGGTAAAATTTGTGTCCTTGATAATAATTCATTTTCATTTCTCATCTGAACCAATATTCTAATTAATCTCTTTCGATAGCGCATTTCTAGTCTGAAGAACATCATTCACCGCAAATGATAGCCAAATACCGTGGACACGCAACGGACACGGCTCAAATATCATGGACACGCGTCGGACACATGCCCAAATAAATGTAGAAAGTTAGACACGGTTGTTTAGGTGTCCGACACGTTTCGGCGTGTGTCCGTGGAGTGTCGGTGTCGGACACGATATCGGACATGATACGCCTCATTACGAGAAGTGTATGTGCTACCTAAATTATAGGAAGTCACATACGTAATCTCGTGATAGATGGGATAACTATCACATAAATTAGAGATTGTGATTCACATGAACTGTATATTTATATAAGTTTTAACTAGTTTAAAACCCGTGCATAAATGCACGGGTATGGATAAGAATTTTTTTAAAAATATTAGGTATAACTTGTTGTATAAAATTGATTTTGATTGATAATTTTAATGTGACTATGCGATATGGTCTAAAAAATTAGTTATATTTGATTAAAATTGTAATACCCCTTCTTAGTCGTAGCAGAGTTGTGACTCAACTCGGCCGAGTAAGTAGTACTCGGCCGAGTAGGTCGGACTCGACCGAGTAGGCTGTGCCGAGTAGGTCGCACTCGGCCGAGTATGTCGTTCTCGGTCGAGTAAGTTGCACTCGGCCGAGTATGTCTCACTCGGGTGAGTTAGTCAGTCGGTAAGTAAGATTTATGGTTAATTATATATATTAACCGAGGGTTAATTCTTATTTTAATCACACATCAGAAACAATAAACCCTAATCTCCTTCACCCCCATCCCTTCCAATCTCCGCCATGAGTCCATAGCAAGACTTTAGAGCGCCGATCAGCTAGCCTAGTCTCCAATTCTCAAGTAAGTATTGTTCTATAGCATAGTTATCTCCGTTTCAGTCACATTCAGAGAGTAATTTGTATACATGTATATTGTTTATAATTTTAGTTAATAGTTAATTATTAAATATGTTGTACATATAGGGAATTTGAGGAATATATCAAATTATCATTTCCTGATGTCACGTCTTCTGAAGATGTTTGGACGAAACATGACAAACGTTTTCCGAAATGGTTACGAAATGAAGTAAGTAATACATTTTCTTTTAAAATAAACAACACATTTGTAAGAACATATAATTAAACATCTTAATTAACATATATATAGTTTATTGGTAAGCTAATAGGTGGAAGGATCCTTTAGTATTAGGTCTATCATTTGGTCCTTGTACCAGCATGGTGAAGACATGGCCTGGAGACGATATTCTATCAACGGTTATAAATTTCGAGCTTTTAAGGAGGGAGTTGATATTTCCAAAGCTACCATAAGCAATGGGGCTTGTGTGAATTCTATAGATGGGTTGGATTACTATGTAACTCTAAATGAAATAGTTGAACTTGTCTATTATACCGAGCATAAGGTTATAAGGTGATATTGTTAAAATGTGATTGGTTTGATAATTCTTCACAAGGACTTAGAATCCATACGATATATGGACTTGTAGATGTGAATGAGAAAAAAAAAAATCAGAGGACATAACCCATTTATGGCAGCCTTTCAAGACGATCAAGTTTGTTATGCTAGTTATCCAACCACTAAGAAAGGTGATCAATGGTCTGCGGTTTTTAAAATCAAGGCACGATCAAATGTTGATGCTCCTATTGATGAAATTGAATTTCAAGAAGATGTGGTTCTCAATGATCATTCAATTTCATCAATTTTGGTGGACGAGACAGATACTAAAGATGAGATCAAGTGGCCTGGTTGCAGATGAAATTGGTGAAATGGGGTGAAGATGAGTATGACGGGAATGTCGCAGAAGAAGAGGATGGAGATTTAGTTCAAAACACCACAATAGAGATAAATGAGGAGGAAGAAGAAGATTGTAAAAAAATACGTGGCTGCCTCGTTCACTCAAAATCTTATCGATAAGTACTTTACCAACTGGAGTGAAGCGAGTTATGCACAACGACAAAACATGTGGATTTACTTTAGGGTAATGTAAAAGTAAACAAGCTACATTAGTTTTTAAAATTAAACTAATATTTTCTATTGCTAATAACATTTTTTTTATCATAGACTCATGTGAAGTCTATCGAACTTGAGTATGATCTTTATCCTGAGTGGCGGAGGAGGGTCACGAGATTGATTACTCACATGATGAATGGTGTCAAATACGGAAAGAAGAAGACAGAGTGGGTGTTCGATAGTTGGAAGGAAAAGTTGGACGTAGGGTACGAGAACGATCCTGATTTTAAATAAAATCGGATATAAACAAGGCAAATAGAAGGTTGGGTGGTAAGGACGGGAAAGCGTTGGGCACCCACACTCTGGCTTCTTCTTTAAGTAAATATTGCAATGTCATTACATGTACCCCAAGACTCCCCTACTAAAACTTTGGACATTAGGTGAAAAAACAAAGTTTTTAAAGTATTTATTATTGAAGCATAAAATGTTATTGTACATTAAATGAAATATTATTTACTTATAAATTATTCAATAATATTTGGGGTAACAAAAATCCGTCTTTTAAGTCATTTTTTTAAGTTGAGCGTTGCAGCTACTACCCCTTACAATAATGTTGGTTCTCCCCTGCTCTATACAAATAGTCTAAAACCAGCTTGGCAATGTTTATGAGGTAGGACTTACGAGTGTAGGACTATTTTCTTTCCTAATTCATATATATAATTTGTCATTAACTTTTCTTTTCTTTTATCATGTAGAAATTATACATTAGCACTATTTTTTTTAGATGGATTATTCCGTTCGAAACTTTCAACCCAGTTTTATATGTAGCAATTTTTAGAGTAATTTGTGACCATTTAAACTGTGTTAAACACAAAATAAGGTAATCTTCTGCCTTCTCCTTTCTTATTCCAAACATATATATAACAAGCATACAGTAAGGGTTTTACGTAATACATTAGAAGCCCAATAGGAGCTTTACGTGAACCAGTAAGAACACGGGCCAACCGGCCTACATACGAGACTCTATTACCCCCCCCCCCCCCCTCCTTAAGTTGGAGCGTACGGGTTAAACGTGCCCAACTTGCGAACCAAGGTTGTGAACTGAGTTGTGCCAAGAGCTTTGGTCAGGACATCCGCCAACTGAGACGTAGTAGGGACATACGATGGAGTGATAAGACCGTCGCGAATAGCATCATGAACAAAGTGACAGTCTATCTCAATGTGTTTAGTTCTTTCGTGAAACACCGGATTATGAGCAATATGTAGCGCGGACTGACTGTCACTAAACACTTGAACCGGGAGTGGATGAGCAACTCCCAAATCGGCCAACAAATCTGTAAGCCATTTGACTTCACACGTAATAGCACGAAGAGCTCTATACTCGGCCTCAGCCGATGACAGGGACACCGTAGGCTGGCGCTTGGTCTTCCAAGACACAGGAGAGGAACCAAGAAAAACAACCCATCCTGATAGAGACCGGCGTGACTCGGGGCACGAGGCCCAGTCGGAATCACACCATCCGCATAACTGCAAAGTAGATTTAGAAGGAAGAAGAATTCCTTGACCCGGGGTACCCTTTAGGTACCGCACAGTACGGAGTGCCGCATCCCAGTGATCCTCGCAAGGAGCACTCATAAATTGAGACAGAATGTGAACAGAGTAAGAAAGATCCGGTCTAGTAACGGCCAGATACACCAACCGGCCTACAAGGCGTCGATAGGACTTTGGTTGAGAAATAAAACTACTCGTGCTACTCCCGAGTTTATGATGTAATTGTTCGAGTGGAGTAGTCGCGGGTTTACACCCGAGAAGACCAACTTCGGTAAGAATATCAAGTGTGTATTTTCGTTGGCACAAGAAAAGGCCATCAGAATTGCGGGCCACTTCAAGGCCCAGAAAGTATTTCAAGACACCCAAGTCTTTCATGTGAAATCACTTGTGTAAGTATTCTTTAAAGACAGTCATGGAGGGCAGATATTGCCGGACACGATCAAATCATCAACATATATAAGAACATGAAGTCGGACCTAGTCCTTCACATACGTGAATAACGAGTAGTCATAATAGCTCTGGGAGAAACCATACCGTTTCAAGGCCGAGCCCAATTTTGCGAACCAACAGCGAGGGGCTTGTTTGAGACAATATAATGATTTCTTTAGACGACACACAAGGCCGGGTCCGGGTGCCTGGAAGCCAGGGGGTAATCGCATATAGACCTCCTCCTCGAGATCAACGTGCAAGAATGCATTATGAACATCCATTTGGTGTAGATGCTACTTCTGGGCAGATGCAATAGACAGAAAAGTACGGACCGTGGTCATTTTGGCAACCGGGGAAATGTCTTATCATAGTCAATACCCTCAGTTTGGTGATTTCCGAACACAACGAACCGGGCCTTGAAACGTTCAACGGTAGAGTCGGACTTATATTTTATTTTGTACAACCACTTACTCCCAAGAGCTTTCTTACCCGGCGGTAACGGTGCCAAAACCCATGTTTCATTATCAATCAAAGCTTTTATTTCATCCTCCATAGCCTTCCTCCAAGCACTACTTTTTACGGCGGCCTTAAAATTTCGAGTCTCCGTGGTAGTAGTAAGAGCCGCCACATACGAACGATGTAGAGAAGAAAAATTACGACAAGTTAAATAATTAGTAAGAGGATAAGGTGTACCTGAGGAGGGTGGCACATGAAGATGAGAGGCGCGAGATGGACTACTATCACTATCTTCATCACTAGAAAAACACATAATCACGCAAATTCGTGGCGGGCAGTCGGGTGCGAAGACCGCGGCCCATACCAGGAGGCATGGGGGATGCAGCACGGTCAGAATTGCTGGAAGGGGAAGGGCTGCTGGGACCGCCGGTAGGGGGAGAGGAGATGGTCGGTGTGTGTGGCGGTGTAGTAGCAGTAGCGTCATGAGGGAGCACATTTTCAGAATCCAAGTCAGCTTCACTCCAATCAATAATTAAGTCATTTGAAATAGATGGTGCCCGAGCACTGGACACGGCTTGATTGGAAGTAGAAGTGAGAAAGGGAAATTTATCCTCATAAAAGACCACATCACGGGAAACAAAAAATTCCTCACGCTCGAGATCATACAAGTACCAACCCTTTTGTCCCGACGGATAACCCATAAAGACAGATTTTCGACTCCGACTAGCAAATTTGTCACCCATGGATCTTTGATCATGAGCAAAATATAAGGACCCAAGAACTCGTAATGTTTGGAAATTAGGGGCATGTTTAAAAATTAATTCATATGGAGTGGCACCATTTAGAATACGTGATGGTGTACGATTGATGACAAAAGCCGCCGCCATGGCACATTCTCTCCAAAATTTAATTGGCAAGCCACTTTGAAAACGCAAGGCCCGCGCCACATTCAAAATGTGTTGGTGTTTCCGTTCAACTCTCCCATTTTGTTGGGGTGTACCTACACATGATGACTGGAAAAGAATCCCTTGTTTGGTGACATAGGCTTTAAAGGGTGAAATTTCGTTCCATTATCACTGCGTACTATTTTAATTTCAACGGAAAATTGACGTTTAATCATGGCCATAAAATTCAGAAATTTTTCGAAAACATCAGATTTCCGCTCCAACAAATATATCCATACTCCCCGAGAATAATCATCCACCAAGGTCAAAAAATACCGTGTCCCGATGTTGAGGGTATTTCATACGGACCCCACAAGTCACAATGCACTAATTCAAAAGCATTCAAACTATTATTATTGCTCAAAGGAAAACTGTTCCGAACATGTTTAGCCTGATGACAAACCTCACAAGGCATAGACAAAAATTGTTTGGTAGAACGAAAGAAAGGGAGCAGTTTCATAATTTGCTCAGACGGATGCCCCAACCTATTATGCCACAAATTAAATGATGACGTCAGTTTGTACACAGTCCAGAAGGGCAGCGAGTATATGTTGAATCCGAGAGCCATCA
This sequence comes from Silene conica, assembly GCA_029255685.2. NCBI lineage: Eukaryota > Viridiplantae > Streptophyta > Magnoliopsida > Caryophyllales > Caryophyllaceae > Silene > Silene conica. The sequence goes on along the minus strand of CM055312.2, from coordinate 81,582,622 downwards.
ATAACGCTAAAGCGCTCCTTGAGGGCATCCCACAAACTCTTTGCATTCTCGAACTTTGGCAGCATAGCGCGCACCTCTGGCGTGATCGTGTGAGATAACCACGAGACAAGCATAGAATGAATCGTGTCCCAATCGTCCTCCGTGCATGGAGCTTTGGGCGAATTAAGGCTGCCGTTCACAAACACATACTTACGGCGCGATTTTAGCGCAATCCGAACGTCATGGGCCCATTCATCGTAATTATCATTGGTAAGACGGAAGGGGGTGCTAGAGTCGCCAGGTTTATCCTGGGGACCAAGATAGTAGGGAGAAGACAGTTCAATTTTTGAAGACGATTCGCCGTTCGTCATAGCGACGGCTAGGGTTTTTGTATTTATTATTTTAATTGTGTTTGTTTGACTGATACCATGTTAAACACAAAATAAGGTAATCTTCTGCCTTCTCCTTTCTTATTCCAAACATATATATAACAAGCATACAGTAAGGGTTTTACATAATACATTAGAAGCCCAATAGGAGCTTTAAGTGAACCTGTAAGAACATGGGCCAACCGGCCTACATACGAGACTCTATTAAACTGAATTATATTTTTACGCTAAAATATTATTATTTCAATTGTGTCACGTTTTAGTTGTAAATTACTCATATATGATACTTTCTAATACTTGAGAAGTACCTTATTACTATTCATTTATTTAGACGATTTAATCAGGATACAAGAGTATAAATAATATAAACACAAATTCTCATTTAAGATGAAAGTATTTATCCTAAGCTTAACACGGGTTAAACAATAACTCCTTTGAATTGTATAGATAAAACAAATTCTTTTTCTCTTTCCTAGACAGAATGATATAGCGACACCGGGTGTTACTCAAAGTAAGCGACACTCGGGGTATTATTGTAATTTACTTACGTATTTTGTGTTCCCTCCATCAACATTTAAATTTTAAACTTATTGGTGGTCAAGGATAGTTTAGGAAACTAACATTAATTAAATAATTTAAGGTTTTTGAATTATAGTCCAAGACGGTTAACACCGGCGGTTTGACCACCGTTACCATTGACCACCGGTGTCCACCCTTCAACACCGGTGGACCCTTGATCATCGGTGATTGGCGGTCAGTGGTTGAAGACAATCAACCTTCAAAGTGAAACTTTTAAAAAAGTCCTTAATAGGGCTTAAACGTGTAACCTCTTGAATGAAATACAATTAATATTACCACTATAACATAAGCATCTTGTTGTGATTTTAGTATCTCTTTCGCTATATATATGTCAGCACAATATTGAGTTAAATCAATATATCCCTATAATAATCTTTAAATGTACTTTTAACTTATATTCAATGTACCCAGTATAAAAGCAATATAATTCTCAGTTAGTTAAATGTATTTGATAAAAATTGAACAAAATATTTCATGTACTTATACATATAATTATATTACGAAATTATATTTATTATAGGTCATATTATTATAACAACAAAAATTATGTACGTACAATGTATTTTTGGCAAAAGTACATTTTATTTTTATTGGAGGTGCCCGGCTTCGCACGGGCTACCTTTATTTAGCATTAAAATATATTTTCAATTAACTAAAACTATTCTAAAGTTGCATAACTAATAATTTACATTAATATATTTTTCTATGAGACGGACTATATCTTAAAATTACAATGAAATAAATTATGAGATGATTTCACTACTCCTGCTATTACTATTTTACTTAAATCGATTGCTTAGCTAATTTTTCATAAATACTTTATTTTGTTCTTAGAATTGTTATTTTTATTACATTCGTTATTATTATTGTTAATTACTTTCATTACTCTCGCCATGATTATTGTTATCGGACTACTTTTATTTATCATTTAAATTTTATTCTCTATGAAATATGATTAGCTAAATTTGGTTAACATATATATTTACAATTTATATCTTGAAATTAAGATGAGAAGTAAATTAATCAACAAATTATGAGACACGTTCACCTATCCCCTTGATAATATGAGTACTTTCACTACATTCCCTGTTAATAATATTACGTTCACTACTTTTTCGGTTACTGTTGTTTGTATAACTACTCATGCTATTTTTGCGGTTAACCCGTTAGTTCTATCAAACTCATGTATTTAAATAAGTTAATATTTTCTTAAAAACAAATTGTTAATTTATTTTTTATACTCTTTCCGTTGTTCCCAGTGTTACTTTCGTTACATGCATGTGTTGTCACTACTATTACTTTTACTTCTCGCCGTCATTATTTTTTTCTTTCACTACTCCAACATTTATTATTGTTAATTTTACTACCCTTGTTGCTGCTAATATGACTTTCATTCCTCGAGTTGCTATTTTTGTTGGTTTTACTACTCACATGGGTGATTAATATCATAGTAGTTGATTACCTAGTTGTATTAGAGTTAATTATATATTTAAATAAATCTGACATATTAGATTAGAATATTATTTAAGAGTAATACTAATTATTTTATTAATTAAATTATAAATTTGAATTTAAGAATAATACTAATTATTTTATTAATTAAATTATAAATTTAATGAATTATGGAATCTATTATATTTTTTGGAAATTTTGAATTGATTTACATACCGTTTAATAGTTTTCAAAATATAACATATACTTATTTATACTCTAAGGAAACTCACAAAATAGAAAAAAAAAAAAAAAAACCTCATAAGTAAAAGATATCGCTCATAAAAGAATATTGCTTTTGCTAAAACAAATTAAAAGAATATTCCTTTTGACTAAAACAAAATCAACATCTAACAAAATGCTTAAGTTTAAAACCAAAATAAATTAAATATTGAAGAAAATAAAAAGTTGTTAAATCAAACATTGAAATATGCATCGCATGTCATATAGGAAAATATTGTGTACCTCCAGTGAAAATATAATGTACATTTAACATAATTATATTTTACGTGCATACATTTTTTTTTTAAAATAATATGACACCTATAATAAATGTAAATTTTATAATAATTATGTAAAGTATAAGTGAGCAAAATGTTTTGTTCAATTTTTATAAAATACACTTTAGTAAGCATTATATTGATTTTATACTAAAGGTACAATGATTATAAATTTTAAGTACATTATTTAATAATTATTATAGGTATATATTGTTTTAATTCAAGTTTTAATATACGTATATATCTCAAAAGAGATACAAATTTATTAAAAAGATTCGCGTGGCATAGGGCATTAGTAAGTGTATCTTAATCAGAGGTCATGTGTTTAAGCCTCACTAACAACATTTTTACCATTTCATTTAATGGTTGATTACCGAAATCAGTAACACCCGGTGTCGCCCTATCACTACCCTTTTCTTTTTGTCTTATTCATACAAAGCCGAGGGGACTTATTGTATACAAGTAATAAATTGATTCAACTACAATCTAATATTTGACGTAACTAGAATCTAACTTTGCCATTCTCATATTCAAACAGTGTCCTCTGCGTTGCTATAATGACTGAGATGTTGGACCAAAAGAATTTCTCACGCTTTCTTTGTTCACGGAATCACGGTCAAGTACAAAAGTACAATCCAACGTTGTCACTCTCTCCAGATCTTTCATTTTTGCGTTAAAATTTTGAGCGAACACAGCTTTGTTAAATTCACAAATAGGTCTGTGCTGGGCAATTACTCGGTTTATAAAAAGAATTTTTCAAAGTAACTTTCGTTTTAATTATAAAAATCTCGCTGAGTGGCAATTACTCGGTCGTGTAAGGCCATATTCGGTCGAGTTACCCTTACTCGGTCACGTACCATTTATCAACTGAGTTATGCGAGGTTCGACTACGTATCATGCCTCTGTGCTCTGTCATTTCTTTATAGGCTCCCCAAGGTCAATGGGCCGGTCAACGGGTCCTTAAAAGCCGAGTAATACAGTCTACCCCTAAAAAGAAACTTCGTCCCTGAAGTTCGTCCCCTACGTACGACCGACATGTGCCCACATAACTGAGTTACCAACACATCAAATAAAGTCTATCCATATCATACCACATACACCACGTCAAACCATGAAATTTACCGTACCTATACACGAGGAATTAAAAGAAAGACATGAGAATCCGAAAGAACGAAATTTTAAACATCCGAAAGAAAAGCAATTACTCAAAAGAAAAGCAATTTTAAAAAACTTTTTCACCATATTATCCACCCCTAAAAAAATTGTCCCCCAAGTTTAATTTACTCCCGAGATGTATGAAAACAACGTGAAAGAACTAACAACACAAAAAGGTTAAGTACGCAAATAAAATAGACAATTAACAGTGTAACGTTTCACACATAAACCCGGGCTTCATCCTATGCACACCAACATGAGTGGCTTGGTTGCACCCGCACCCCCTGAAATTTAGAAATATAAATTTTTTAGTTCACTTAATTATTATGTTTCTATATTGGTTAAGTGGTTAATTTTGATGTCACTTTTTCTGACATTCAGGGTTCAAATCCCACGGCCTACAATTTTGTTACGGTTTCATGCCAAAATTATAGTTTTATTTTTAGGTTATGTTATGATTTCATGATAGCAAAGATTTTTTTTTTATTTTAAGTAAACTCTAGCATTGACGTCCTCTAAATCTCGCTAATAATTTGATGTATTCTAGCAAATAAACTTTCGCACCCCCGTCATCTAAATCCTAGATACGCCACTGACCAACATGATCTATCACCCTAATTAAACGTTTTAGACACATAACGGTACGTACGCTAAGGCCGACATTTAACCTAAACCATACCCTAAGTGCACCGCGTCAAGGCATGGTATCATGTCTTCATATTATGTGATCACAAATTCTTGCACAGAGTGACTCGACCGAGTACAGCCAATTCGACTGAGAGCCTGTTACTCGGGCTGAGTTACTCTTACTCGACCGATTTGGAGGTACTCGGATGAGCTTCTCATGCTCAGTCGAGTTCCTTTGCGGTAGAGAGCATCCCCACATACTAAAACCATGAATCTTCACAAAACCAAGACGTTGCATAATAAATAGTATGGAAAATCGTCCCATACTGATAGGATGTCGCAACCTATGCAAAAATACCCCAAAGGTACAACAAATAAATGTAGTATCTAGGGGTCGAAGTCGCAGAGACGCTCGATAGTTTTCTTTGTAAATGCTATGGGTAGACTTTACTATCTAGGATAGTCACAATGTTGTTATTTTTTATTTGGGTTGAGTTATGAAAGCAATAAATAAAAACAATAACTAAAAACTATAAATATAAAAACTATAGAACTGCAATATGAAAATAAATGTAAACTATATAAAAAGGGCAATTTAGGGAGTTAGGGTCAACATGCAAATGATTATAGAAGCACAAATGGTTAACTAGTGATGATCAATTATTGTTCAATTGTTTAGGTTATTAGATATCCGTTTCCCAACTTTAGCATACCAACCATAGAACGATTCTAGCGATCTTCCGATTTGGCTAAGTCGATCTACTACAGATGCTTTGCCCAATTCATTTATGTGCCTTCCGACTTATAGATACGAATAACAACCTAACCAATAGTATTGCGCGGTATCAATGATTATAGATAAAAACAGGTACGTGATAGAAACAATATGAACAACTTTTTATCAACTTTTAGTTAAACCATTTTTTCTACTAATTTTATTACATGTTTCCCCTAGTCCCTAAACTAGAAAATTAGTTACTCATAAAGAAATGTGATATGAAAATGCTAGATTAAATGTAAAACATGATATAAGAATGATAATTATATAATTATAAAACCAAAAATTCAAATAACCGGAAAAGGATGAACAACAAACAAATGAAGATAAATACGGAGTAATAAACTTGAGATGAATACCAAATGTAGGAATCAAGAGAACTTGCATAAGAACTTGAATATAACTTGTATTGTAATTGAAATAAAATGTAAATAACAACTATTCTCAAATTAAGAAATTAAAAACACTACAAAAAAAATACCAGGTTTGCGACGGATTATTTGCGACGGACAGAAATTTCGTCGCAAACATAGATTTGGGACGGAAATATTGTTTGCGACGGACCCAATATTCCCAAACCCGCAAAGTGAAAGTCAAATGGCTGGAAAGTTTGCGACGGAAAATCCGTCGCAAATATTGACTTTTACGACGGAAATTCCGTTGCAAAGCATTGACCAGCCTTGACCAAAAGTTGGTCAAGGGTCAAAGTCTGACCAGATTTGCGACGGAAATTCCGTCGCAAGAGTCATTCCGTCCCAAATTTTTTATATACAGACCCACGGGATTCATTTTCCCCCAAATCAATTTCATTCCTAAAACCTAATACGCGATTTTTCGACGACAACAACCAAACCCCACCCCACCCCACCACCCCCCGACGCCGCCGGCCACCTCACCGGCGCCTCACCGGAGCCCTCCCTCCTTCTCCTTCCTTCCTCTCCTTCTCCTTTCTTCTCCCTGCCACCTCACCGCCGCCACCAACTCACCGCTGCCACCTTGCCGCCGCTACTTCCTTCTTCCTTCTCCATCCTCTCATTTCTCCTTATGTATGTATACTAACTTTCTTTTTTTATATACCGTCTTAATTAGTTATAATTAATTCCGTCGCAAATTCCGTATTATTGTTGTTTATTGTTATTAACAATAGTTAGTTTAGTTTAATTAGTTAATGGTTATTTGATTAGTTTAATTAGTATTGTTAGGTAATTAGTAATATTAGGTTAGTAGGTAATTTCGTCCCAAATCCGTCGCATATTGTTGTTAAGATGTTTATGACGAATGATTTTTGATATAAAATTTGCAGTGATGTTGATTGTTAGTGTTGTTGATTTGTTTAGAATATTTTTGAATAGTACCCGTTCAATAATTACACATTAGGTGTAATTGTTGAATAGTCCTCGTTTTGGGACTGTCTTTGAATCTTTCATGCCATTTAGGTAGTAAACACTCTTATATTATAGATTCTCTTTGTAAGGATGAGGATGAGAAGGAGGACGAAGATGAAGATATTATAGATTCTCTTTGTAAGGATGTAGGAATAAATTGTTCAAGTGATGATGATGATTAGGACTGTTATCTATTAGATTTGATAATCTTGTATTTCTTGATATTATTGTAGAGGCCGTATGGCTTAATATCAATGAAATCATCTTATTTCCTTTATTATTCAAGTTTTTAATTATGTAAAGCATTTCTTTCTAATTGTTACTATATTAGTTTGATAATATGCGGGGCGGAAGACGACGAGGTAGTGGTAGTCATCAGTCTTAGGGACGAGCGGGAGCTAGTGACGAGGACGAGATTGTTCCTCCTCAGCCTCAGCCTCAGCAGCCTACACGTTGAATACACCTCGATCCTACTGATTATGATGGCGGCATGTGGTAAGTATCTCATTTGTTTACTTATTGATCGTATATATATATATATATATATATATATATATATATATATATATATATATATATATATATATATATATATATATATATATTGATTATAATATGATTACTTATTGATTATTTTATTTTCAAATTCAACTCTTTTTCAGGTTCAGTCACAAAAAAGTTTCCGATCTTGTAAGCTTGACCATTATTTCCAACTACAAGGAATTTGCGCCGAACGGGTCACTTGCGTCGGATGCGATGAGGAAAGAATGGTGGGATTGGTTTGAGGTATTTATTAACTATTACCTATTTCTGTTTCATTATTTATTACCTATTTTCGTTTCATTATTTTCTAACTATATTATTTTTTGAAACAACAACATGTTACCTTTCATCCTCGCGACGGAGATGCGGTTAAGGCGGCTTGGACCAACATGATGAAAGAACGCCTACGCAGAAAGATCCACTACGCTTCCAAGAAAAGTGCGGAGGAAAGGCCTCTTGGATACCGGCGGATATATTCGAAAGGATTCTGGCTAGAAAGAATGATCCAAAGTTTCAGGACGCATCCGAGAAAAACACCGCCAATAGGATGTCTGGAAGTACCGAAAAAGGCAAGGCCTTAGGTACTCATATTATGGGTCGTAGAAACACCCTCCAGATTATGGATGAAATGGTAATTTCATAGTTTTACTTCACTTTTTCTCGTCTTGAGTAATTTTTTAACAATTGGCAAACTTTGACAATCTTGAGTGTTTTTTTAACAAGTGTCGTTCGATTTAAATTGTAGGCTGGACAAGATGGGAGGGATGTACCATCCGCCTTGGTTTTGCTGAAGAAGACCAAGAAGCATGCCAAGAAGGGATGGCTTTCAACGAAATCGAAAGAACTCTTTGTAAGTTATCAGAAATTTTTCTTTATGTTTTAGTAATTTGCTTTAGTAATTAATTAACGTATACTAATCAAACTTTGTTTTTGTTTTGTAGGGAAAGGTTTTTTCAAGGAAGACTAAAATGATAAGTGAAGGGATACCAGAGGAGGAGATCGACGACAACGAGATCTATTTCGAAGAACATGGCGGCTTTAACAAGAAAGGGCTGATACTTGGTATGGGAAATGCAGCACCAGTTCTTTGCGAACGTCGTCGTCACTCAAGTGATGGGAACCCATCATACACCCCAGGTTAGTATTTTGTAGTATATTAAAGATTAAGACTAACCAATTATTTTACCGTTTACTGAATGAATATAATACCATGTTTGGCTATTAATTGCAGGTATCGTCAGCAGAGTTCTTCAAGAGAATGCTCAGTTAAGGTAACGTAAACTCGAGACATCTCAAAGGCTAAAGGCAATTGAAGAGTTCTTAAGTCAACGGGGGGAGTTCACTACTCAAAGCTGCAACCCGGGAGGCTTTTCTCAGCCAAGACGCGACTTTGATGATGACGGCGGCGACAATGCTAGGGCAGCCAGCTATTTCGTCACCCCACAGCCCACTGACACCACCGTTAGATAGGTTTTATTAGGTTGGTTAGGTGGTCAAATTTGGATTATGTTTAGTTTTATTTTTAAGTTGGATGAACATATGTAAAACCTTAATTTTAGTTATGAAAAGACCTTTTAAAAACCTTGTCTCGGACAAGTTCTTTCTTGCTGGGTTGTTTTGGCCGAAATATGCAGGTTTGGAGAGTTTACAAAAGGGTAAAATCAGCCATTTAATTGAAATGGGGAGCAGAAAAAACAGCTGAAACCGGAAAATACTACAGGAATTTGCGACGGAAATGTCTTTATTTGCGACGGAATTCCGTCACAAATGTTGACTGACCTTGACCAACAAGTCAAAGTCAGTCAACCTTTGCGACGGAATTTCCGTCGCAAATTCCGCTTTGCGGCGGAATTTTCGTCGCAAAGGTTGACTGACTTTGACCCTCTGATCAAGGTCAATCAACATTTGCGACGGAAATTCCGTCGCAAAAGAGGAATTTGCGACGGAATTTCCGTCGCAAATGTTGACTGACTTTGACCATAAGTCAAAGCCATTCCGTCGCAAACCTTGGTCAATCCGTCGCTAATTTTTGCGACGGAAAATTCCGTCCCTAAATTTCATTTTGCGACAAAAATATGCGACAGGCACTGTCCGTCGCAAATGAGTCTTTTGCGACGGATTTCACATTGATTGCGACGGAACTGTCCGTCGCAAATACAGCAATGTTTTGTAGTGAAAGAAATATTTGTGAACTAGAATTACAAGAGAATCTAAGTGTAAAATAAGGTTTTCGGAAGTATGAAGTGATGCCCTCAACTTCTATTTAAAATAGAGGTGATAGAAAGCGTACACATTGAAGAGGGCTACAACCCCGATCGGGACGCAAGAATCCAAATTAACTCTTCTTAATTCCTCACTTAATTGTGAGAAATCCAATGTTGGTGTTTAAGATGACGATTAATCACCCAGTAATGACCTAAAATCTTTCACTAGTGGAAATACACTCTATTGAGTCGGTTAGATTGGCTTTTTACGTCAGTTTTGAATTGATGTATATCGAGGGGACGTATTTGCTCATGCGTCAGTTGTTGAAACGACGCAAAAAATAAACCATTTGCGTCAGTTGCTTGTTAGAACTGACGTAAATACCTTTTCTTTTGCGTCAGTTGTTAGCTAGGAACCGACGCATACGGTGACCATAAATGACGCCATTGTTCTTTTTTTGCGTCAATTCCATTTCATAATTGATGCATATGATGTTTAACAGATCCCCTAATTCATTACTTTCGCGCCAAATCCTTGCATTCATTTGAGTCGGTTATTTCAACAACTGACGCAATTTCTTAGTAATTTTTTTTTAGAGTAATCAAAATTTTCTACCCAAAAACCAGACACCAGACAGCACCTAAAAAATATGCTATCCGGCCAGTTTTTAAAACCTGCAAGCTAGAAGATGTCCAAGGAATGACTTCATATTACATGTTAACCAACATTACATCTCGTTCGATCCAACAACGTTCTACTCCAATTACAATCCATCGGCAATTCTGTTCCAAGTACAATCAATTCAAGCTAGCAATGTATAAATAATCCCACAAACGGCTTACCTAACTAAGCTCATCTATGTTATCTAAACATTTGGTAGCCCAAACTTCTCTAGCGACATTCATCATTCATCTTGCTGAATGACATGGTTGATTTTGAAATATTCGCATTTACAGTTATTAATATTAATGCAGCAGGCTTATTGTCATATATAAGAGTGATTATCAATTGCTACAATTACAATTATTAGTGCAACATGGGCAGATGGTGTATCATAATAATGTCAACAAATTTAAAAGGTTGAAATAAGATTAATGAATTACCTGCTCAAAGTCTATCTTGTCAGTATTAGCGTACTTGAAGATTACGTCATACATCCACTTCATAACATAATAGCCACACTCGTAATTAGTGTTTGCAGTGGGTCATGTTGGATGGCCCGCGTGCCGGCCCACTGTGCCAGACCCTCTAAAATGGTCCGTTTGTGACGTGCTTTTTAGTCCACCGTGTCGTGTCGTGCTTGGTCCGGTGACTAAAAGCCCAGCCACGGCCCGCCCATGGCACGGTTGATCTGCGTGTCGGGTCGGGCCTGGACCATGTGGCGGTCGTGCCATGTTCATGGGCCGTGCCGCGTGGTGAAGATTTTTTTAAAAGCCTGCCAGCTCAAGTTACCAATCACAACAGGTAACTCTCGTCGCCAGTGGAGCGAGGATCGTAGACTTACCCCCTAATTCCCGCTAACTACAACGAGCAAACCCCAAATCATTAATGTGCGCACCGTTTTGTGACAGGAGTCACAAAAGGCGAATATGCGAATGAGACTATCTTCTGACATAGTCCCGTTAAATCACAACCACACCACCACCATCACCTCTAATCCAATCCAACAATAATCACATAATCATACATATAATCACATCTAGTCACAAATACTCAATAATCATACAATTAAGTAATTAACTTAGTAGGAAAACCCTACCTTAATTGTAGTCTAAGCATCAACACCAAGTAGTCCACGCAGTGATTCATATCAATTCCTACAACAACAGTCACATACAATCGTTATGCAATTGAACCTACTTAAACACATTATCACAATTCACATACTTACCTTGAAGGATGAAACGTCCCGATGACAACCATTGTCTGATGCGACGATTATGACACGTGTTAATTAATCTCCCTTTTGGTTAGCATGAGTGGTCTAGGGATTGGATAGTGAGAGATGGTGTTTGAGAGAGGGATTTTTTAGGTTTAGGGAAAGACGGAAATGACGAGAAAAAGAATTGTTCATCGTGAGTTCCATTTTAATTATAAAAATCGTGTTGCCTTCCTCGACCGAGTATACCAACTCGGTCGAGTTACCCATACTCGGTTGAGTGCCACTTAATTATGAGTTGAGTTACGCAAGGTTCGACTACGTATCATCTTTCTGTCATCTCTTACTAGGGTTCCCGAGGTCAATGGGTCCTTAAAAGTCGGGTATTACATCTTGAGTATAGAAAGTCAAGATAGAGTTAAAGGGAGGGTTAATGAGTACGGAAATCTACAGATAGCTAGGTGGATTTCCAATAAATAAGTTTTAAAAAACGGAATTAATTTTTTACATACGGATTTTACTTTTTCACACACTTTTTCATTAATTTTCGATGTTGTACCCTTTCACTTAAAACTAAGAAAATTCTCTTATATCAACTCTTTCCTCCCTAAACTTTAATCTAATTATTTGAAAACCTAAACAATGGATCATAAATTTTCAATTAAAGTAATTAAGTTATTTATCAATTATTAATGTCTTCTGTTGAGTTTTATTCAAATGTATCGATAAGATAAAATTAGGGTTTATAGTTATGATTGTCGGATGGCGTGGTGCTGTGTACTTAGTTGCTTCTCGTACATCAATGTAATCAACAAATCTTCTTACCTCATCAAAGCTTTGAGTAAGCCTCTGATTGTTGGGAAAAACATATAAATTCAACATGAAATGCTCAATGCTTTAGGCTACAAAATTGCCCACAATAAAACCCAATCTTAATCATTCACGGAAAAACCAAATACTTTAGGGTATTTAATTTGAAGTCCGTATTCATATTATAGTCGCAATGAGGATGGGGTGGTTGGTCGGAGTAGATTGGCGGGACAATCGTCGGTGGTGAAGGAAAAGGTAAAATATTGGATAAAATAAATCGAGGGAAGAAAAATGACAAGGGTAAAATTGTAAAAACGTGTATGTGAAAGAGTAAAATCCGTATGTGAAAAAGCACGACCCTAAAATAAGGGTAAGGTCGAAAAGAATGATATGGTTTAGAGTGGGTCCAAGGGTGAACCCAGGATTAAATGTTTGGGGTAGCGAAAAAAAATTAAAATGGTAAACTGCATGTGATAGGATTCAAACCTGAGTCAATCTCTTTTATACATGTAATGACATTATTTATTTATGTACTATTCAACAATATTTGGAGCCAGAACAAGGTAGCTCACAATTTGGCTCATAGTGCGAGGATGATTTAGGTACTAGGCTTTCATTTTACAGCTGTCACAAAAAAAAAAAAAAAAAAAAAAAAAACAATATTTGGAGCAACAAAAATCCGACTTCTAAGTCAATTTTAAGTTTGCGAAAGCGGCCGTCACCTCTTGCTATAAGGCCGGTAATTCTTGTGTGAGACCGTCTCACGCGTACAACGGATTTATTTATTTATAATAAATAAGAAATTTATTATAAAAACAGATGGTCTCATGGTGTGAGACCGTCTTATTGTAGAATTTGTGAAGGCTATATACTCCAATCCCAAATAACAGTCATTCTAATCGGTTTATCAAGCAACATTGGAAAACCAAGCTTGAGACCACTTTAACCCAAAGAAGTATGACAAGTTCACAACCCAGCATCGTCAGCCGTACTCACAGACAAATCCCTGAAATAATTTAATTCGCCAAAGGTGTAAGCCGTGTAACTTAACTACTTCGAATCATTAGGATTCCATCATTTGCTAGTAAAGGTCATCTCTAAACCGGTCTAGTTTAGGGACAAATCGCAACTAACGGACGTGTCAGACGGGCAACGCTATTGGTACCCACCCACAGGGCGGTATTGATTTGGTGGAGTGGCCACCTCTAATGATCACAAACGCCTAATAAATGAGTCCGTACAGAAATGAAGGTTCTCAATCAAAACTTAGCCAAACCCGACCTTGGTGTCGATGGTAAACTTTGGATGGAAGAGGGTTCATGAAGATATCATACATTGTCCGTCCATGGATATTTCACAAGAAAATAAAACATATTTCTCGCTTTCCCTACAACGGAAACTTGTTATATTGTTTATAAAATGCGAAGTAACTCATTATATTATTAGCCTATTTTCTTTCAAGGATTAAAAACTGAATTATTTGCATATTAATATATTATTGTTGAAATAACACCGTTACTACTCAAAAATAAAGAATGATGTGAACCTCCATGATTAGCCTTAATTAATTCATGCACAGCATAACTTTGATCTGTGTTACTCTCTTTAGCGAGATGACACAGACAACTTTCTGCTCTCTACGTACTTGCCAGCTAGAGAGTCGAACAACATGCCGGCTCCAACACCAACACCGAGGTCGATTGTGTAGTGACCTCGTGTTCCTAATAGTCTCACTATTTGTAAGACATTGAGAATATCGAATGTCCATGCCAATTTCTTCCTTTGCATCCGCCTCATGTCTAAGGACGCAATCACGGCACTAGCAACATGCCCAGAGTAGAATAGGAAGAACGACACATTTCCAACAGGGAAATCCGCACCTGAACCCAAAAATTCCTGGCCACAAATATCAACTAATTATATAAGCATTTACCACCAAAAATAAATGCACAATCTGCAGAGGTAGACAACGTAAACATGTGTTGTAACTCTTGTAAGTTGTAAGGAAGTGAAAAGCATCAACAATAAGCCAATTGAGACACATTTCGGACTCTTGTAAACAACTACTCCGTACAAAATATCAAAAACGTTCCTAAACAAGCTAATGGCAGACCTTCCCTTCGCTAACATATGGCTAACCGCTACAAAATCTGTGAGAAAAAGTTTAGGGGGGCAGAGCGTTTAAACTTTAAAGGATGTTGACATGAATCATGCTTATTCTCTAACAGGTAACAAGTAGATGTGGAGGAGATGAGGAGTACGTGAAATGCAATAAATTTCAGTAGGAATAACAAAATAGGGGAAAGGAAAGTTGTGGGAGTCATAAAGAATGAGAAACAGAAGAAGCAAAACGGCAAGCAACAAAATGCTGAACTTGTTCCTACACGAAGTTTGTGCCTTAACTAACAATACTCCAAATCCAGCATAAACAAACAGAATGATATTCGGCTCCATTACAGACAAGCCTATTAACAGCCACATGAATTGTTCCTTCTCCTTTGTAAAATTTGGCATTATCAACAAGTATTGTATATTGAATGACATACAGCACAGGGTGATGGTAGGCTTGCAGCACTCGTTTATGATAAGAAGATAAGAGTATGAAGTTGTGGTTTTAATGGACTTCCTTAAAAGTAATACAACAACAACAACAACATCTGAGCCTTAGTCCCAAAATGATTTGGGGTCGGCTGACATGAATAATCCTTTGGAACCGTCATGAGTGAACTCCCATCTCAACAAGCGAAAAAAAGAAAGATAAGAACAGGGCCTAAGGTAGGAAATTAAATTCAATTAAATTCACTTCACCTCAATTTCACTAAATTTAGTTCAATTAAGCTCTCCTCTTAATAATTCAATTCAGCTCATTTCAGCCGAAAAGAACATGGCCTAAGGCAGGAAATTGAGGTGGGGATCGAGTGGAAATTTGAGTTAAGTTTGCAAGGCTCCAACTATCCCTAATCTTTGATTCTGAATCAGATTTATCCAAATTCCACCAAGATAAAGAATGAGTAGTCATTGTACACCAACACCTGGTGCTCATTTGAGTTTGTTCGTGAATTGAAGTAGACAGTAAGCATGAATTTTAGCGGGATATTAGTGGGAGTGAGGGGGTGGAGCTGACCTGAGGCAGAGGAAGCTGAGTAGAGTAACCAAGAATTCCCCTGCAAGTGAAGGAAAACAATGCAGCAAGTCCAGGTCTAGCTCTTCCTTCTATTAAGAACACCCATATTATGTAGCTTGTTTGCATCCCCACAAACACCTGTCATTTTGTCAACATCAATCAACTTAATCAATCATGATTGATTGTGTCATATCACCTTCACTCACTCATTCAGATGCAACAACAACAACAACAACAACAACAACAACAACAACAACAACAATACCGTATTAAGGGCAGCACAAAGAGTATTAAGATTAGGAGAATAAGATAAAAGGCGATTAAGAGAGCGCGTCGCAATGAACCCAAGATCGAAAGGAGGAGATGAAGAAGGAACCATGAACAGCGTGTACTCCACGAACATGAAGAAAAACAGTGACATTGCAAAAACGCATGGAATTGGATGATACTTCACCACACCAACAATGTCACCATACCCCCATTTCATAAACGACGCCGTTTCTAACAACCCTTTTATACCCTTGTTATTATTATTACTAACATTCTTCATTTCGTATGTAGAATTGGATTCTGATTTCTTGGATTTTCTATTCTGGAGATTCACCGTCATCTCTGATAATTGATAGCTTTTCTAAATGGGGCATTCTCGTCATTCTGCTCTATTATTATAATGCTTTAAATGACGGACATTACAAGGTCGGAAGGTGGGGTTTCGAGGATTTACGTGGGATTTAGTGGAGACAATAACTCTCTTTTAACACGGAATGGATATTTCCGTTTTAAGAATAAATCGAGTCAAATACAGAGTATATAGTATAGGAAATATAATTTTTTTGTGAATATCTACTTCGTAAAATCTAACAATTGCTTTTTTGTGTGTTATCTATAAAGTGATACTCGTTATTTAATCTATTTTAAATTTACGATGAATACGGCCGGCTCGCGTTGAATGAGAAATTATGGTTTTGGAAGTGAGGGTTGGTAGGCGTGTTTTTTAGTTAAACTTGGAATGACAAAACTCACATTCACACTCTTGCTGCCTACCTTATGATGAGTTCTGCCACATGTGACTCTTGTCCCAAGTGAGACACCGTCCATCCGACATGTGACCACTTTTATTGGATTTGTATAATTAGGAATTGGATTTTGATATCCGAACATGTAATCACCTAATTTAATTATTTAACGTTAAATCCAAAACTTATTTATTTAAATTATTTTTATTTCAATTGTTCATATTATAAATAAGGCAAATTAAGTTGCATAGCGCATTGATTAGAATGGCCTTGAGAAAGGTTCTTCGATTAATGGGGTGTTACATGAACATCGGTCTAAAATCGGACCAGAACCAAAATCTACAAAAATTACAGACTGGAAAAATACCGATTGAAAACCGGATTAGAACCGGTTTGGACCAGAATTTGCCATAATTATGCCCTTTTTCAAAATTTGGCCCAAAAATGCTGGTTTGACCAGTTGGATCGGATTATAATTATTTTTAAGAAAAAAAATAAAAATAATAATAATGCGGGTCTTTTTATGTCAGGCCGGTCCGTTAGTTTTTCGATCCGACCCAAACCGGATTTTGCTCACCCGTGATTAAGAGTCAAGTTGAAGAAAACAAAAAGTATTGAAGTGTGCATGAAGAGGGTTGTAATTCACGAGTATTAACCGAGTACTAATGTAGTAAATGGTGTAGCAAATATCCTGGTGTCCCAAGTGGCTTTCGGCCCGGGTGTGATTACATTAGTGTGCTTCGACCAATAATAGATTAATAGATTAATAGTGGCCTCTACAATAGCCGAGCATTGATGGTTTGGGACTTGGGTAGAGATAATGAAGTTATTTATAATCACCAAAATTGGCAGTAAATGTTAATTAAGTTCATCTTTGCTAGCTTACTCCTCCGTATTAGTGTTAAGCTTGTCCAGATTCACACATCTTAGCTTCTTCGCCTTCCAATATTTTGTTTCCAATGTGTATCGCCGTAATCTTTAATGGCGCTTACATTCATCCTGTTCAACCGTGTGTTCAACTGCAAACATGAACTACGACGCTCCATTTAATATGTACAACAATACAAATTCTCATTGTAGACGGAGTGTATCCGTCACAAGGAGAAGACGGATACCATTTTGTCTCACAAAATGCCCATTTAAAGGAGAGAGGTGGAGGTGCCCCACCTTGTCCCCCTATTCGTTTTGTGAGTGTCACAATTGATTTGCAACGCTTACCAATACTTACTAATACTCTGGGAGCATTACATCTCTAAAGTCTCTTCATGATAAAATTCAAGCATAAGAATGTCTGAGCTAAGAAATACCGACAATGCGTTTCGTAATATTTACACATCACCTACTCAGAATGTCACTTTCGATTGTCATCTTACTCCATTTGCAGGCCAAGGAGGCAATTTTCTGCCATTAACATTTACATCACCCTTCGGAATCAAGCTGTTTGTAGCCTGAACATCAAAAATTGATTCATCAAAATCAAGTTCTTCAGCATCTAGGCAAGCATCATAAAGTTCAATGTCTAGGGCTCTAATTTCTGCAGTATTTTGCATTGCTTTAACAGCTCGCTTCTTTGATCTTCCGGTGCTTGCAATCATATCGTCATCCTCGTTGAATCTGGCATTTGATACTTTGCTAGTTTCTCTTCTTCTTTTCATTGAATCTGAACTTTCATTACTACCGCTATTGTTCTTAGTGTCAAAATTGGAGTGTTCCTTCACGACAGCTTCAATGGTTTGCAGAACACGGTCACCGTACTTGCTCACTTTTGCCCTAGGTTCGGGAAAGAAACATGATAAACCTTGTATAAGTGAAACAGTTTGGTACTAAGATCTATATTAACTGTAACATCACTCCTGCCACAAAGGCTCCTGCAAAATGGTGCACTACAGAAGAGCCCAGCGCCGGCAGTACAGGCTTACTCCAATGTCAAACAAATTTGGCAAATTTTTTCGAAAAAGCATAAAGAAAACATCTAGAATCATATCAAAAGTTTACGACTACATCCTGAGAAGAGGCATATCCATATTAGTACATCACTTAGCTTTATTCCATCATAATCCAAAACGAAAGAATAGTTCATCTGTTGCTCCATTAGAATTTAAACAATGTTTAATTATGCTAATGGAAAAACCAAATTAAAACAAAATTGAAATCTTGAACAAGCTAAAAACCTTACTTGCCAATGCCATTGATTTCAAGTAGTTCTTCTTTAGTTCGAGGCACTCTCTTGCTGATATTATGCAAAGCCATATCCCTGGGCCAGTCAAACAAAAACAAGTGGTAAGAATATCCAATAACCCGTTGATTTTGGTTGGATACTTGGACCATCCCAAGCATAAATAAAATATTTCACTGGAAAAGTCTCCCGCCATTAAGAAATTTTAGTTCTGTATTATAGCATACAATTACGTCAGAAGTTCTTAGTTTTATACAACTACTTCTGCTCTAGTCCGTATCTTCTATTAGGAATATTAATAATAGTTGGGCCTCAACCATCACCTTAAGGTTTTGGTTGAGATGGTTCATCTATCATCTTGATTATACTGATTTGGTTGAGATGGTTCATCAATCATCATATACTCGTATTTATATAATGTGAAATGACCTAATTAATTAGATTTCCCATCCATATAACTACCCATTAAAAACTGAAATAAGGAAATAACTATTCGACAAGTAAGTATAATCTCAATATAAGACATTCCCATATGAGAATCTGAGATGGTTTTATGCATGCCGGCAGTGAATATCAGTGATAAGATTACGGAAATAATTAGACTGATTTACCCGAATATGTGGTACGCCATGACCCTATCTCCACCTTCTTTCATGAGGGCCGTTCTCAGCACTCTCAGGGCAGAGTACAATTTGGCAGATAGGTCCTGATGAACATTTTATAACATAAGTAATAGGCCAAACAACTAACGCTTCTACTTCAATATTCTACAGTGAAGAGGTTATATTTGACCCTTACCACATTAGCTGCGGAACCAGGTTGAGCAAAAGCATCGTCTTGAACAGGGCTTGTTTTGCTAGTAGTGAGAGAGTCCTTGGCTGGTGTGACACCAGGTTTTGTCGATTTGAGAGTTGACATTTTTGTAGGGGAGGGGAATCTGGAAGTTATTCACATGAGAAGTCAACAACAAACAACAGCAACCAAGAGCACATGCAGACACCACGATGATTATCAGACTTATCACTTTAATGTTGCAATTTTTCAAGCTGCATTACGACGTAGATGTCACTAAATCAAGCGATCACATATTCACATAAATTAAATACTCCGTATAAATTATAAGCGATCAAAACAAACCAGGATTTACGAAGAAAATGACACTGGTCACAGTAAAGAGCTCAACAGGTTAAAATATCTTCCCGAGCGTACAGCACTATTGTTGATTTTCCGTAAGTTCTCATTTACTCCCTTATTTTACTGAATTCTATTGAATTTTCAAGTTTCCCTCCACCTATTTTGAAACATGATGTGAAACAGGGGAGTACAACATGATAGCTTTAGTCCGCCATTAAGGAGACGATGGGTAAAGAGGCTGACCTTAAAATAATTCTCTGACTTCCCGAAAAAAGCACTATGGATTTGGATTCATTGACCTGAAATTAAGGAAAAAGCATCTGAACCTTATTACATAATTAAGCAACTAGGAGAGATTACTGAAGAAAACGCTTTAGTATTTTAAAACAATTGCCATGCCTTTAAAATTGATGAGACAGATCCATAAACATCACTTTTCTTGACTTCCTCAACAAGAATGTCTTCAACCACTAGGTGTCGAAGCACTCGAGAAGCTTCACCTTTGGCCAAACTTTTACCAGCTCCGTGCAAACTCAGAGTTTCATGTTTTTGTTTCTTGACCTGAACTTCCAACAGTGATTGAATTAAATACTAGTGTCATGAGATCAATGAAATCCAGATTACAGAAAACACGAAGATGCTTCTAATTTCTCACATATTGGCTTAAAGAACCCCGGAAGACTTCCAAGATATGAGCCGACGAGAATTGCTGCCTTGTTGCCTTCACAAGCTCGACCTTTAGAGATTCAACAATTGAGCATCATTACATTCATTAGGTAAAAATGCATTTTTATGACGGATATATATAAAAGCCAAATACAGAATGTTTCCTTACTAGTTGCTTTGCAGTGTTTGTCATATCTTTCTCAATACTACTAATGTTCTTAGAGCAGTTGTCACATGTTTTTCTACAGTTCAGAGAATTAAAATTTTCTCCAAAATGGCCAAGTTGCAAGAGACGTCGACAATCGACTTCATTTTCACAATAGCTAACCTGGTACATCCAATTTTGTTATGTCGAAATCTCACAGTAACATAAATAAATCAAAACATCTGACATGAGAACTTCAAATACCATGCGTAGAAGGTTATCCATGTTAGTTTCGATAATTCTACCAGGATTTGTTGAAGATGAACGGCTTTGTGCATACGAAAAGGGAGACTGCTCAGCAACCCCTTGGCTGAGCATGTTCTTGACACGAATCTGGGAAAGGATGAACAGTGACAGATGCATGCATTAACTTCTTATATTAAAGCCAGATATTTGAACACCATGTTTAAAAAGCCAGCATACAGTAATCACAATAGTAACTGGGGAACAAGGACTTACATAATCACTGTAACTATAAAACAGCACACAAGATGCACGCACACCATCTCTACCAGCACGACCACATTCCTGTATCATTTAAAGCTCTGTGAATCGCAATAGAACCGTAAATTCACTTATAAATTAGTACTGAAATTGAAACAATTACTCCACTAGACAGATGTCCAATAGCGTTGGCATTACATTTGGCATATAGCTGATGCCATGGTTACCAGATTCATATTACCCAATTTGGATTTGTGATGATACGCTAGAGTACGACAATAAACATAATATGAATTCATAACATAAATATACTTGGTCTTTTTAAACTTAAAAATTAATATTAATATTAGATAAAGTTATAAAAAACAAACCTATAAAATTAATTCTATCTTATTTACCAATTGTTTAATAACTCATCAAGGATTTCAAGGCAGAAGAACAAAAAAATGTATACTTTATTTTGATAATAAAGATGTACGGAGTACAATGAAAATAGCAATCCCCACCACCCATTTTCACAGGTTTCACTTTCTCCTTTCACATATTATTAAAAGGAGTTTTTTCTTCATATTTCTTTTCACATGAGCCTAGAAAGGCTCTTGGCAAAAATAACAGTGAAGATTATACAAGGTAATTTTTTATCTAAAGGACCGTTTTGTGTACAGACTAAAGTAAATAAACGAAAATTTCCTACCCTTTTTCTCCATCTACAAGATATGAAGTAACCTTATATAATATGAAAGCGAATAAACTAAGCCACGTCACAGTTGCTAAAAAGACATTGCATAGACCACTTTTGATGAATATGACACGATTCCCTATTTGTTACGAATTCAATGCAATTCAATACTACCATTTTAGGCTAAAAACCGCCAATTTAATCTTAGTGATATCGAATTCAACCAAATCAATTTGCGAACTCAAGCAAGCTTATTAGCTAATTCAAGTGAATAGATATGCAAATTAATCGCAGTAAGAAGTAACACAATCTCTATGAAAAAGAATATGATTGAGGTGATCTCTATGGTACTCCGACACTTCACTTAGCTGCCGTGTCCCGTGTCCGACACCTACTTGTCCGATACCGACACGACACTTCATTTTAGACCATAAAAGTTGAAACATTTGCAAAAAATAGCCGTATCCGACACTCGACACGTGTCCGACACGACACCGTGTCGAAGAGTCAGGGTAACACAGGGTGATCTATATCAGTAGAAACAACATTAAGAGGCTTCTAATCTTTGTTTCAAAAATCCAAACAATTCGAAAGTTACTAAGTTGTCAAATGTGCATAGGGCTATGTTACAAGCACCTCTGGAGCATCACTCATGGAAAATAACTGTAGCCTAAGTTTTTACAGTGAGACCTGATGATAGCCTTCTATAGATTTTGGGAGGGAATGGTGAATCACAAAACGAACATCTGGCTTATTGATACCTGAATATTGAAATGCCAATGTCAGATACTAACTATTGAGATCTTTGCAATCGAAACAAAAAGCGAAAAAGTTACCCATTCCAAATGCCACAGTTGCACAGATAATGTTAATTTCATCTTTACTCCACTGCTTTTGTACTAAGGTACGGTGAGCAGGCTCCATACTGCCATGGTAGAAAGCTGTTTTGTGTCCGCACTCCTGAAGAAACAGCTAAACAACTTAGCATAACTGTAAATTGGAAGCAGTCATAAAACAAAGCCTGGAAACGTCGGGAATAATCAGTGTCTTAAGGAGAGTTCTGAAACAGAATGCAACAGCAATAAGTTCCTTTAGAATCAACCGCTGAGAAGATTGCCGTTATTAATACCCTTTGCAGGCTACTTACGCTTATAATAACTGAAGCAATTTATCATTGATAAAATAGAATTTACAGCATTTAAAAAAAATGTATCCTGATTAATAAACCGTCCTAAGTAACTATAACACATGAAAGAAAGAAAGAAATACCTGCAATTTCTCAGCAACTTTTTCACAGTCCATTCTCGAAAGACAGTATATGATTCCACATTCATCATAGTGTTTTTGTCTAATAAACTTGTCTATGTCTTCTACACACTTCTTTGTCTTGGGAAGAACCGAATACCTAAATCAAAGAGGTAAAGGTATCATTACTTTAGCAAGACAAACAAAGGAATTATAATCATATAAAGCTGAGTTTCCACAAGACAAATGTTAAACCTCATTTTGCAGGACCTACCACAAATTTGGACGGTTGAAACTTTGACGAAAGATGATGCAATTTGCAAGACCCAGCGCCTGAACAACATCCTCCTTAACTACAGCTGTAGCCGTAGCAGTTAAAGCTAGCACTGGTGTGCTAGGAAACTTCTGCTTTAAGATACCAAGACCCTAGACATTAACCAATAGATTAAAGTTTGACTCCACCATAAAAAAAACTGCAAACATCAAAAACAAATACCATTCAGGACTAGAAATGATACCTGATAGTCCGGCCTAAAATCATGTCCCCATTGGCTGACACAGTGGGCTTCATCAATAACAATTCGGGCCAGCAGCTCTAGGGAATATAACTTTTCCATATTGCGTAAGAATACATCACTCCTGCAATCAGTCACTTCATTGAGGCATTTGTAATGGCTATTTCAAAAGCAAAACCAAAGGATGCAAAATATTTAATATTTGAGATGTCTTGCAGACACCACCTAAACAGCAAACATAAAGGAGGAATATGTTGTCGGACATTCTGATCTGATCCGCTGAGGCTCTTGACTAAGAAGAAATTTTATTGTAATAGGCTGTAACTTCTAAATGGGCATTTATCATTTTTTATGCATATGAATAGTAGTAGCAACAATAATAATAAAAAAAATCATCTCAGAATATCCAAGCTTAAGCATGTGCCATTGACATAAGCCGTAACAAACATAGAGGATCTAATTTTGTGATACTCATAGAATTCTGAGTTCGAAAAATAAAGTAATAAACTTCTAACAAGGTCCATATACCAAACAAACAAACAGATAACCATCTCTTTGTAATCTATCAAATTGAGAAAAAAAGAAAGAACTTATCGGCTCTCGCTACAGTGAGAATACATATACAGTGTTGAACTGGAATACTCACTTGGCAACTTTCTCAGGTGTTACGTACAAGAGCTTATATCGACAATTATCTGAACAGAGTTCTCTAAGTATCTCTTGCTGTTCACTCCACTCCATGTTGGCACTTAAGTAAGCAGCGGGTATATTGGCCTGTCAAGCAATCATGACAAGGAAGGTAACTAGTCACTTCGCAACCTAATGAAGTGTTCCAGGAACAACACTAAAGAGAATAGCTATGAACTTTTAGCTTCTATTAAATACTATATAAATAGCAGATGATAAAAGAACATATTACAAGTCATGTGGAAATGCTCTTCATGTTTCATAGTTAGATATGCCAATTATTTAGAATTTCAAAATCCTTGTCACAGATTGTTGCTTTAAACAAACAGGAAGGTGATTAGTCACCTGTAGAAGATGCATAATTTGATCTTGGATGAGAGAAACAAGTGGTGAAATCACTAGAGTTACTCCAGGACAAACCAGAGCAGGCAACTGCAAATTGAAAACAAACACATGCATCAAGCAGCTTAGATGCTTACTAAATACGGAAAGATAAGCAATGCCCTCATTGAGTGAGTTTTCTGTGTCCTTAGAATAACAAAAGCACCAAAACAATGAGATGAAGCTGCCAATGAATGTATTAATTTCTTCTGTACAAGTATCAACTATAAATCTCACAAGAAGATACCACAAGAGCAACTCAGTTTTAAGGAGGACTTCACCTGATACGTTAGACTTTTCCCACCACCGGTTGGCATCAAAACAAAAACGTCATGACCACTCATTGTTGCATTTATTACTTCTCTTTGGTTGGGTCGGAAAGAATGGTTTCCAAACACCTTTTTGTTATTTGCCTGAGATTTATTCAGAACAATATAATATAACCCCGGGCCAATGAATATCTACACAAGGATGCACGTACTCGTTACATACCTCCAATTTCTTCGTCCAAGGAAAATCTTTACTGCTCCACTTCTTGTCATTTGAGCCTTCAATGTAATTTACATCAATAAGGCGGGGAGTATATGCCCTATCTACAGGAGCTGATGAAAAGTCAAACCTCTCTGTGGAAGAGAATGGAATCGATGATAAGTTACAACTTGAGTAACCACCTGGCTCGTCAAAAGCCATAAATTGGTTATCTAATCTCACTGGAACAGTTCTGCAGCCAGATGCATGAGGAGTATCATATCCATTTATTGACCCAACTGACACTAAAGGAGTCACAAAATGAGAATCCCTTCTATTTGCATTTGATGTAGAAAATTGTGAGCTCTGCCTTTCTTTATCAACAGCTGAATTGTGAATATATGTCTCAAGCTGCTGAATCTGCTTATTTAGCTGCAACCTAATCAAATAAAATTTGCAGTGTCAGACAAAATTATCTAGGATAGCCTTTGACGGGTTACAGTCAGAACAACTATTATATGCTGCGTAAAATGGAAGAATATGAATGCATAGTCGATCGAGATAGGCAGGTCACAAGGACAGTGCTTCAGCATACCTATCTTGGCGAAGCTTCTCCATCCTTTCAGGACTCAGATCAAGACTGTCAAGGAGCTCATTTGAAATGGAAATTAACGTGTCTTTCATCTCTTGCAGATGAGTTGTAACGTCAGGACATAGTCCCAGCTACAAATGGAGATAAGAAGGTATTAAAACTGAGGAAAAGCTTGATTCAAAAATTCATTATTATGCATTATCTTATCCAATTATCATCAATTTTTTTATGTTAACAATACTGCTAGACTAAAAACCGGAAAGACTTACCTTAAGTCCATGGATGCATGGCGAAGACAACTCTGGAAGCAAGCAATTAACATCATCTCTCACCGCATCATATCTAGCTGGCATGGGAGTACTTGGTGGACGCATGGAATTAGGCTGAGGGGTGCAGCTTGATTGGTAGTGCTCCATCACTATTTTATCGACATCAATGTTCTGAATTCCAAGCGTGAGTTAAATGTATAGTACAGACTAGCCTTCTAATTTTCAGAGTTTTAAGATGGTCACCATGAAGTTTTCTGTAATAGCAAAGTCTAAATATTCATAATTGATTTTCACATTCAGGAGTTGATTAGCCACCAAAGTATATACGAAGAATGCTTTAACGATTATAGCTAACTCATAATTGGACAATTGGGGTTATTCAGTAGTTTAGGATCCATTATTTACCATCAAATGCAACTAATTATTTTGGGGACTATTCTTACTGCGACCCCCAATATAAGACCTCATTACATAAAACAGACAATTAAATGATAATTGAGCCTGAAACACCAAACAGCGAATGTGTAATACTGAATCCGGAAAGCTTATTACCCCAAAAATATCATCATCGTTAACAACATCAGTCATTGCTTCATCTGGCACTGTTAACTTGACATTATGATCCCGTGAACCTTCTGGGATTTGTGGACGAGAGTTATGTGGCACAAATGCTTCGTTCGTGTTCTGGCCCTGAAAAGAACACCTAACTTCAGCAACCGGATAGGTTGGAACCGAGGAAGTGTGATATTCAGCAGCATTGGTACGTTTAGCCTTGCTTTCATCAGCTTTCTGTTGCCATTGTCGATTTTCAACATACTTTCTTCTATCATCATTATTTGAAGTATTCAACGCATTGTCACCCTTCAGTGCTGGTACAGTTTTCCCAGGTCTGGTATAGCTTTGGTGACAGAGCTGAAGATTTGAGAGAGTTTTCCAGGCCTGACAAAGGTTGACAAAAAGGTTTGGATAGTCATCAAAATCTGCCTAAAAATTGCAGTACTTGAATTGAGTTTCATATGCAAATGAGACAGTCCATTAAATACTTAATTGTGCGTGACTCTGCTAGTTTCATTTGAACCACAGTTTAAAGTTTTGAAAACAAAATCTAGACCATTAGAGAGTAAAAGGAAGAGACAATCTGCAAATGGTGAAACGGAAGAGAATATAAATATGAATACATGTTTAAACACTTTGATAACCAGGTAGACATTAAAAAATATACAATCTAGACTTGTTAACAACGAAATCATTACGAAAACCTGCATGTCTGTCCCAGTAGTAGTACCCCACCATACGAATATGACTGAACTAAAGGCATACTTTTTTACCTGATCAACCTGTGCCATCCCAATACTCTGGACTTGAAAGCTCATCAGCCTAATATGAAAATGAAATTTTGTGAGTAATAAGCAGTAAGCATGTAGAGCATCAGATCGGCAACTCTATTAACTTGTGCTCGTTATTTTTCTCACTAGGATTACACAACGGTTAGTTTATTCTTTAAAACTACACTGATCAGTAATCACTGAATCGAAATATCATAGCATACCAGACCATAATGAAAAGCAAAAGCAAAAGCGGTGAATCCTAAGACAATTACAGTGACATACCTGTCTTGAAAAGGTGGCTTTTGTGTAGGCAGAGAAAACAAGAAATTTGAGGACAAGAACTGATGTTGAGTCGAAAAATTGTTAAGTGCTCGAACATGCTCATTCAAATTAACCTTGGGCTGTTTCTTATCTAATTTTGTCCCAGACATCAAATTCAACCCACTGTTCCACACAAACTCAATCAATTAATCAACATGCTAAGTTTATCTCACGAAAATTGACTCGCTAAAATTGAATACTACAGCACTCAACACACATTTTCTTTACCTCATAATTTTAATGCTCAATTTTTACCACAAGATAATCATCAAACCTGCCAAAATGTAAGCAAAAATGAAAACACATCAAAATACTAAATTCGTAACTAAATCAATAACTTATCAAAGTAGAAAAAAGAAACACTTACAAAATAGGTGAAGCGCGAAGTAGTTGGGAGCAAGAAGCAAAAATGTTAGGTTAACCCTAGAAATTCTGTCAAGGAACCAAATCGAATTGAATTAGACTAATTTTTGGAAGAAAGTGTTGGGGAATGTGAGTAATTGAATTGGAAACCCTAGAAATGAAGGGGAATTGTGATAGCGGAGATGAATGTGAGGGAGGGACGGAGGGAGGGAAGGAGAGAAAGGACGAATTACTGATAGAGATAGGCGGGAGATTACAAAAGGCTTTTAGAACGTTGGGAATTGAAATTTATAGTTCTATATATCTTCAACTTCATAACTTCAGCTTCATATCTTCATACTCCCAATTAACTACCCCATTTGTTTAAACCGACTTAGACCACCCAAAGCAAAGGTCGCACTAACTAGGTCACGACCCATTTTTACTCTTAATCACCCATTAGCCATTAGTTATCCTGACCTATTTTTACCCTCCCAAGCAAAATGTCACGACCTACGTCACAAATTCATTCATTTTCCACTTTCCAACATTTTCATTCATTTCTCACTACCCCACCTTTCTCTCACCCACTCTACAATTATTTTCCTAACATTTTATAAATTTTGTTTTTTTTTATTATAATAAAATAAAAAGTACCCAAATATTTTACGGTTATATTAACCTTATGGCGTAATTTGCGGGAAAAAATATTAAATAACTTGGTTATAATTTCGAAAAGTGATTAGGCGATTTCATTAACAATTAAAAATGAAATATCTAGGCGATCAAACGACTATAATTAATTTAGCGATATATCGGTGCTATTAACCAACATATTTGAAATATTAGTTGACGGTTTTGACGAACGTATAACTCGAAAGAAAGTTATCCATGTGAAAGTTGACCCAAAACCACTAGTTATCCAACGACTATATTCGATCGAGCGATTATATTTTGATTTAACGACGGCTCTAATTAATCAAATACAACGACTTTATTTGATATATTAGTTGATAATTTTTTTTTCTGAAATATGATTCGACATATAAAAACGAATACATAATTGAAAAATACGATAAAATAATAAAATGTATTCGAAACTAATTACGAACGTATTGACAATATTACGCGAGACAAATAAATTATTTATGATTAAAATACAACGTAAACTTGCACAACCAATAAGAGATTGACACATACTAGGTCAATTACTAGGTCCATTTTTCACAACCAAGGTCACAAATTGACCTTTTGATAATATTGGTCACAAATTAACCTTGAAAGGTCACAAATTATTTAGTTTAATTGTACATTAATCATGACCAAACAAGGTCATGACCTACCTATTGATCTTGCTTGGGGATGGTCTTAACCATGACCAAGCAAGGTCATGACCTACCTATTGACCTTGCTTGGGGATGGTCTTACTTGCTTATTTTTGTATACAAAATAAACAACAAAAAGGAGTTTTGAAATTATTTTATAATTAAATATGACCATTTTCGAAAAGCAAGTTACTGTAACCTTCAACACTCGTTAGATCATTGTGGTTACGTTCGACTATAAAATAGTCACAAAATCTCATTTTATTTGTTTTAGACGGAACTAATTATATGAAACAAGAATTTGTGGTTATAACGACTTGTTTTGGACTTAATCTCAGTTTTATAAGTTTAGTTGAGTTTCATTAAGTTCAGTTCAAGTCCATTAAGTTTAGTTTAGCTTTAATTTTGTTTACTTTAGATCAATTAAGTTCGATTCATGTCACCTATGTTTAGTGCATTTAAGTAAATTTCAGTCCAAAATAATCGAACCCGTGACTTTTACATTTATAAGTTATGCAACCAAAGATCTGACAAGCAGTTCTAGCCTTGTAGGTACAGTCGCAAAAGTGATTGAATTACCTTTAATCATTTGTAGTTAGTTTGTGACGATCCATTACATAGTTAGTTTGTGACGATCCATTACATAATTAATTTGTGACGGATAGTATCCATTATATAATTTGTGACGGATAGTTTCAATTACAAGACGATAACACTAACGAAGATGGTTGTTTACTTGCTTGTCAATTCTTCCTATCCTCGGCAACTAGCATCATAATTGTTATAACGGAAGCACAGAGAAAGACTAAAACAAACAATAAAGAACAAACGCACAGATTTACGTGGTTCACTAACGGTGTGTTAGCTACGTCCACAGGGCAGAAGGGAGAGAGTTTTATTAATGTGAGAAGTTTTCCAGATTACAGATTCAGAACGATATTAAAGTATGACTGCTAGGGTAGAGGTTAAGAGTTTATATAGTACTCTTAACCTAATACAAAACAGATTAGGCTTATTATAATAAAGCCCAGACAGAAACCCTAACCCAATACGAGACCCCCGCATAGTCGTTCGAAGCGGCGACTAACAGATTCAAGGCATAGACCCAACAATAATAGTCATTTCTTTCTGATAAACATCAAAAATATTGGAATATTATCAAGAATGATGTTAATTCAGTTGCTCTTCATATGCTTTCTTCTGGTAACATCCTTCGATCCTTCAATCACACATCTATTGTTTTGATCTCGAAAATTTCTGCACCTAAATGTCATGAGCACTTTCGACTAATTAGTCTCTGTAATGTGGTTATTAAAATTGTTACGAAGTGCATTTCTAATAGGCTGAAGAAGGTTATGCCTTTCTTGGTTAATGATTTTCAGAATGGTTTCATTCCTGGCCGTAATATCTCAGATAATATACTTATCTCCCATTAGCTTTTTAATCGGATATCTAAGAAGACAAAGGGGCACAAAGGAGAGTTTGCTCTCAAAATCGATATGAGTAAAGCCTATGGTAGTCTAAAATGGGATTTCGTTAGGGCAACTCTTATTTCTATGAACTTCCCTGATTCTTTTATTTCTCTTGTTATGAATTGTGTTTTGTCGATTTCCTATAATATTCTCATTAATGGGACACCGGGGCACTACTTCTGTCCTTTAAATGGTATTAGACAGGGACATCCAATGCCCCCTTTCTCTCAAGCTATTTCGGAAGCTGAAAAAAGTAAGGCGATTAGGGGTATTAAAATTTGCAGAACCACGGTGCCGATCTCACATCTGTTGTTTGCTGATGATGCTATTTTTTTCATGGAGGTACAACCAAGGTATCGCCGAGTTCTCTTTCGTATCATCAAAACCTTCTGCTTTGTTTCGGGAGAACGTTTGAACAGCGATAAATCGACAATTACTTTTAGCCCTAATTGTACTATGTATATTACTAGATGTTGTCTCAATATCTTAAGAATTAAAAAACAATGTTCTATGGGGAAATAATTGGGTCTTCCAACCGATTTTGGATCTTCTAAGAAAGAGGTTTTTGCTTTTACTATAGAGAAGATTCGAAAGCGTGTGCTTTCTTGGAATAATAGGCTATTATCACCAACTGGTCGTCTAACTCTCATCTCTTCTGTCCTTTCTTCATTATCTATTTATTCTCTATCGGCATTCAAACTGTCGGTAAGTGTGGCTAGTAAGATTGATTCCTTGTTGTCGCAATTTTGGTGGAAGGGCTCTTTGGATGGGGGAAACATCCACTGGTGCAGTAGACTTTTTCTTGGTCTCTCTAAATCTCAAGGTGGGCTTGGTATTAGAAATGTTGCTTGTCTCAATCAAAGTCTTCTGGCTAAGGTTGGATGGCGAATCTTAAGAGAGTCTGACTCTTTAATTGCTAGGACCATTTGTTCTCATTTGGGTTTTGGTAGCACTAATGTTTTGCAGGACTTTCCTAAGAAGTATAATCTCTCTTGGGGTTGCAAGGGTATTTTGTGGGGTTTTTCACTCCTAAAGCGGGGCCTTGCTTGGGATATTGGGCTACCTTCCCTTTTGGATTTTTGGAATGATTGTTGGGTTAACGGTTCAAGTATTTCCCAACTTCTACATGCTAATGGGGTCTCTCCATCTGCGTACCATGCTACTTTTGTTGCTCAATTTCAGGATTCTAGGGGTAATTGGGATTCTTTGGCTATTCAGAATCTCTGCCCTCCGGATATTTCGTCAATGATTTTGGCAATACGTGGGTCCTCGTCTAAAACTTCGGATAGGTTATACTGGAAATTCAGTTGGGCCTTTACTCCATTAAGAGTGGGTACTGGTTTGCTATTCAGTAGTTTTGGGAGGAGCATGCGACTTTGAAGGATCGGCAGAGAATTAATCTATCGATTACGTCTTTTTGTCGAAGGAAATTATGGTCCTTCCCTATTCCCGGGAAATGGAAGGTGTTGGTTTGGAAGATTATGTCAAATTTACTTTCTTTTGGGATGGAAGCATCTAAGAGAAATTGTCCTTGGAGTTATTATTGTAATCTTTGTGATCAGAACAACTGTATTGAAACTTTGGAACACATTTTCAGAGATTGCAATTTTGCTAAAAGGCTCTGGTTTGCTTCACCGCTCGCCATAAGGCCTGATAATGGTTCCCATTTATCCATTCAAGACTGGATTATTTATTGGCTTAAGTTTTTAGGGAAAGTGGAGCATTCTCTATACTTCTCCATTGTCTTCATTAGTATTATGTGGCACATATATATGGGCTTCCCAGAATTTGGTGGTTTTTAATTCAGTTGCAACCCCACCTCCCTTGATTATGCAGTCAATTCAGTTTGAGTCTTCTTCTATCCTTGGGATTGCTCTGGAGAGATCGAATTGTTCTCGTAGTCTTTCCTCCGGTTCTTTGCTGGAACTTTCTGATCTTGATGTCATTCGTAATTTCTTTCCTGTTATTATGGTTGGGAACTCGATTTGTGCTTTACGTATTCGAATTAAGTGTGATGTTGCGTGGCGTCCTTCCTTTCGGGCTGCGGTAGGTTGGATTTTGCGGAATCAGGAAGGATCTACGCTTTTTTAAGGGGTTGTCCCCTTCTGGTCTTTGTATCCTCTTCAAGCTGAGGCGTTTGCTTTGTGGAAGGGTTTATCGGATGTTGCTACTTTGGGATTCGGCATGTGGAAGTTTCTTCGGACTGTATCGGTTTGGTTAACCAGAGCTGGATGCTCAGAACTTCATCATTCTTTTAGGAATATTGCCGATGACATTTACGCTTTAATTTCAGACTTTCATTGCTTTTTTAGCTTTTCTATTAGTTATTGTCCTAGGTATCTGAATAGATGTGCTCATAATCTAACTACCAAAGCGATTTTATGACTACATCTATTTTCATGATCATTGTCAAAAAAAAAAATCTTTGACAAACAGCCGAGTTGTATTAAAGGTACAAGTGCTCGGACAAGTTTGAAATGCACTAGACCTGGGATCAAGATTAGCTGGATCTTTTGCCGGAAATAATATTAGTCGGATCTATAAGAAAACTCTATATATTTCAATTAATAAAAGCATCTCTTTAAGAAAGCTGTAGACTTCCATCAAGGATTCAAGGGTCGACTGACCTACAACAAAATTACATCTTCTGTTAGACAAAGAATTTGTCTGTAAAAGATATAAACTTGCAGCTCAAACAACTCAAGAGAACAAAAGTCTTGAGTGGGAAAGGGAAGTAAGAACAGAATAGCATGTACAAGCTAAAAAGAGCAGCACCGCAGCGGCCTTAAAACAACCACAAGTCAACAACGCTCCAAGAACTAGTACAAAAGAAATACAGCTGATTCAAAATTAGGGTTACATACTGCTACAAACCTACAACTACTTCCAACTTCCAAGATAGTCTTTCTGTTTCTCCCCACTAGATGGACCCAACAACTTAAGAAAACTTATCCTCTCTCTCTACCTCCACACTATCTCCCTCCTCCATTTTTATGAATTCCAAGTAATGTGTGGGCCGGTGCTCCTCGTGGTAGTACTCTTTCGGCGTCCCAAGTTTCACACCATATTTCAGGTTGGGTGCGTGCTTAGCTCCCATGAAGTTGTAATTCCACGGACTACTATCAGGAACCTGAAACAAAACAAATAGTCCAACATAAGTGTTGGTGAAGGTGATCCCAGAAAACCCGGAGGCATAAAGCAGATGATAACCAAAAATGTGCAGCGATTTTTAGTAGTATTTCCCACTCGTGGCTAGAAAAAGATTTTTGACCATATAAAATGGAATTCCGCCAGAATTCCCATAGATTAGAAGCTCGTGTTTTTTTCTCAACTAAATATGACACAGATTTATAAATTTCCAAGAATAGGAATCTGCGTGTTTCTGGTAGTTACCAAAATGACCTCTAACAAAAAGTACAAGAATTTCGAAAAAAATATTTACCATGTAGAACCCGAGAAACCGGTCACTGAGGAGCATCTGCACCTTCTCCGAATGAGTAGGAAGGTAACCGTGAAGGCTGGTCCCGGTATCCTTTTGTGCACGAGCCCATTCATAACCTGCTGGAGTAAGCTTGTAGGCTGTCAAGGAACATGACCCCGGGGTGAAACTGCATGTTAGTATTATGCATTTCTCTCCATCCCACTGTTTGTTGTTCTCCAAGATTCGAGCATGACTTGTCACATCCTATTAATCAGGACCAATCAAATCAGTTAAGGAAAAAATATAACCATTTGTTTTTAAAATGACTCATTTTTTACATTTTATTAATGTCAACCAGTCTTTTGAAAGACAACCTTATGAAAATATAAGGCAAGGACCCATTAACCTTATGTCCTTACCTATTAAACCATCAACATAAACAATAACTACCCAACTTAACTCTGCTACGGATCAGTCTTAAGATACTATTATCATTAACCTTGTGCCCTTAGGGCACACGTTAGAAAAACCGGTAAATAAATATGATTGATGATGAGCTACAGACATAGTACAGTACCTGTGGTGATAGCTGGGGAAGTTCATTTGGCTGTGTATGCATCCACCCTAGAGGCTCCAAATCATTTAGGAAATCGTGTTCTGGGAGCTGCAAGGGCAGATTCACCTGTTGGTGAGTTCCTAATTGTGGTGGCATCGCAATGCATCTGATCTCTTTGACTTGCGGGTTGTCAGGTGGGCTTACGCCATACAAGTATCCTGCGATCTGTGTCCGCAAATCTGCTATACATATGAACTTCTTCAAAATGTTCTTTGGCATGATGTAAGTGTACCCAGTTTCCTGAATAGACAAAAAGGTTACAGTTACTTATTTTCACTTCATTCCTCAAAAAGTGGCAGCGACCTACCATACACCAATAATATATACTACTCATCCTATTTATATCAACCACCATTTAACTTCGATGAATAATTAGCTATAAGCCTATAACAATTAATTTCTCCATAGTAAAAATTATCAACCCGGTTAAGAGTTTACAAACCTTTATGTCCTCTGAGTTAACATAGATGTGATTTACTCTCAAGTAGAGATTTGTAGCAGATATAGCTCTGACACGCCAATCGGTCTTTGAGCTAAACTTTTCCTGCTCATAGGGACTCGTGGTGCTGACAATAAGTTCTTCACCATGCACATTTGTAGTTTTAGTTGTGACAGCCGTCAATTGACTGGTTGCCTTTGCCTGGAAAAAATAAAAGGACATATGAGTTTTAGTAGAAACATTCCACAAAAGATTATAGAAATGGTCTAGATTCTAAACACGTGTTCAACTCACCTGTTTCTCAATCTCAGCAATTTGCTGTCTCTGCTGAGATGGGGGAGTGATCTCAGCTCCAAGGATAATATCTCGAATCTCAGATTGCGTCAAGGCAGATGTATTCACATTGTTCTTTTTGGCATAGTCTGAAAGGATTAGATCTCTCAAGGCAACCTCGACCTGCACAAAATAACAATGCGCCATCAGTTAGCATTTTTAGTCCTGGAAAAAAAAGGCACCTAACTTGCAAAAGGACCCCACAAGTATTGAATAATATCTGGCATCACCACTTGGGAGCTAAATACTACAGAAGCTAAATACTACTCTAGTAAATACCTTTGTTGAGCAGCTACTTGAGCTCCCTCGAAACAGAACAAAAAACCTTTCTACCACTAACAAAGAGCCACTAAAGAAACACCAGACTAGAAAAAAGAAATCACAGGAAAACAGAACTTGCAGCGACACAGCAATAAAAAAACATAAAGCAAGTAATTACCTTCATCCATTGGTCATCTGTGAGAGAAGGCCATATGTGATGTGGTTCAGTGACAACAGTTCTGTCAGGTTTCAGCAACATCTTAGCCTTTTCATTGTTGACATGAAGTGAACGAAGAATGAGGATGAGCCGAGAGAATGCAGTGTACGAAGATATACTCTTCAACCAGTCATCATATATGTTAAACAAAACCATTTGTGGCTCAGTAGCCTTCAAAATGAGGTCGCCAAATTTCTCAATCTTTAAGCAAGCTTGGAAAGGAAGTTGCAGTTCACTTCCTTTGATAACAATGTTTGGGAAATCGAGCAAATGAACTTCCAAAGGGTCCAACATTCCTTTACGTGTCACAATAATTTGCTTCGGTTGTTCTTCAACCGGTAAAGAACGAACAAGTGCGGCAACTTCTTCAGCTGTTTTCCACTTGGCCAGCTGACCAAGACGCTTCTGCCCAGCCCACACACTTGTGTGAATAACCTGTCAAGGGATCAGAGAAAAACTAACATTAGATTACATATACAAAGAAAACTCTACTGTTTCAAAGCCTGCAAACAACATTTTCACAATGACTACTTGACAACCAAGAAAAACCGCATACCTTCAAAAACAGCTGTCCAGTCCGTGGATTAAATATAAAAATCGCACCGTTGATGGGCTTCGTGGTTAAATTCCCTTCAAATGTCTTATGAATTGTGACACGGTAGACATTGGTATCATCAACAAACCATATGATTTGATTGCTGAATATCTCACCATAGTTTTGGGATGACAAATATGGCTCAGTGGGTTCAGAAGAGTACAGCTGCAAACCTTTCCTTATACGCTCTCTCAAAACATACAACGCAGGATTCGACTGCACATAGAACAGAAGTCAGAAATTCCTGAATAAAGGAAATAAGCTATAACTAGAGCAGATTACGCACAATAGGAAGTATTTAGAAAATGTGAGAAAACACACCTTCATAATCTTGTTCATAGCTTGTGCAAGCAGAGGTTTTGAACCAGGAAACCAGTTGCCAAAAGCGGAATGCAAATTGTAAGCCAGATCAAGCCCTATCATGACTCCAGTAGGAGATGGATAAATAGACATGTTATCTGTGGTGTAATCCAAAAACTTGGCTCTGGTGTAACGCTCAATATCATGAGAATCATAATCCCCCCAACGAAGCTGCACATCTACCCAATATTTGTTGCTTGCCTTCTGGTCAAAGACATCCTTTGTCTCTGCCACCAAACTGGGTTTTGACATAGGCCACCTATGTGCAGCAAAAAGAAGGATGTCCGCACAAGAGCTATTCATTTTGTAACTCTTTCGAGGATGGATGGTTTCCTTTTGAACTGTTTCAATCTCCAGCGCATCCAACTCCTGATCAAGAACTTGACAAAGATCCATGACAACACTTTCATGGATCTTTTGCCATAAATGTGCACGGAAAATCTGAATTAAAGAAATCTTAAGCGTAGGAATCTTTCCATGCATGAATATTCCAGTTAAATCAAGCTGCACCTGGAAACCCACATAAACATTGGCACGATTTATTGTAGGAGACCACCATAGAGTAAACCTACGGTTGGGGATTTGATTTAAACCGGATCTTTGTGCATTAGTCAACTTTTTGTACTTCATTGATTCCTCAAAACCAGAAGCCTTTTCCCAGAAGAGACCCTCCCACGTAGGGAAATACGTTCCCTTGAATAGAGTATGCTCCAAAATTCCTTCCACACCTCCTAACGCCTGAATGACATCAGTTCTGTAATTATTCAAGTTCCATAGTTTTCCATCATGGCGCTGATGAGTCCACCAGAAAGGATTCTGCTTCAACACTTGATATTGCTTGAAATCTGTACGTACTCTCCACCCTTTGTCATAGGCCAAAGTATGCCGGTCCTTCTGAAACAAAGTATTGATTCTAGGTATCCCACGGTCCCAAGAATCTTCCAGATCTTCCAAAGTAAGACGCCTATTCTGTGACTGAGCTTCCTGCCTCTTCAACGCATATTCAGCCCAAACTCTTTGAGAATCAATGAACTCACTTTCCCAAGGCTGTATGTAACGATAAAGATTTGGAATCAGCTGATCCTCTTCATGGCTCATTCCACTCCTAAAGTGGGTCACACCAACATCAGTCTGCTTACTATATCGAAGGTCACTTTGTGGAATTAAGATGTGACCCATAGAAAGCATTCCAAGCCCACCAATTTCCTTTGGTGTGTAGAATATGACAGGAGGAAACCTGCTAGGCATTTTTGAGTTTAACCCAATCTTTATACGAGTCTGGATCTTGTTTTCACACTTCACCAGTAGATCTAGCAGCTCCTGAGTATGTACAGTTGCCTCACGGAAGTATGTCATCAGGCCAATCAGGGCAGTGTTCCATTTGTTTACGATCTTTGTAAACGTGGTAGATCCTGAGGACATAAGAATCTGTCTAACTCGATTTTCAAAGACTTTCAGGTGTTCATCATCGACCCTCAAGAAGGCAACAGCAGTACGCTCCTTAGTTTGCTCATTTTGCAAGTTCCAAACACCGTCTTTTGTGTTGCTAAAAGCCTCTTGTGTCATTCTAATCTTGGGCAATATCCTTACTTCAAACCCACACATACTAAAAAGCAGGTTAGGATTATCCTTACTGTATACAGACACAAAACCATTCTCCCATTCTAAGGTAGTAATACTTCGTGGGAGGCGATTTTTCATGTCCCAGAAAACA
This sequence comes from Silene conica, assembly GCA_029255685.2. Classification (NCBI taxonomy): domain Eukaryota; kingdom Viridiplantae; phylum Streptophyta; class Magnoliopsida; order Caryophyllales; family Caryophyllaceae; genus Silene; species Silene conica. Next base: position 81,543,957 of record CM055312.2, on the reverse strand, counting down.
CTTCTCCCCAAATTCACATCATGTTTCATTAGCCTCATCCTAGCATCTCTTGGCCAGCATTTCTTGTTGTTGTATCCAACCATATTCTCATTATTAGGGTCAGGGTGCTCAGTAAGATACCGCTGGATAAGATCCCGTGCTTCCTCGTGAGTGAAGCGGAACATTATGTGCACCTTGTCAATATAACGAGAATACAGTCGGATGGGATGCCTGGTTTCCACCTTTGTATCCCAATAAGTCATAAACTCATTTGGCATTTGAGGTGGACCAGCAATTTCACTTGCACGTGTCAAACCCAAGAGAAGAAGATCCAATACAAGACCATAATACTGTACCACAAATGAGGCAAATTGAAGCCCTCGTATCAGCCCATAAGAGTTTGTATGACTCATATCCTTGTATGACAAAACCACGTTATTCTTTGCAGTGACGTAGTCGGCAATATTGTGGTCAAGTATTAAACGCAATAGTCTATTTAGCATAGTCAAATCAATCTTCTCAAAGAACTTCTCAAATTTCGTCTGCAGCATAACCACACACTGTCCCTCGCTTGTGTCCCATATGCTCTGCAAGTTATTGATACCTTGACACCATTTATAAACCAAAAGAGGAGGTGGCTCGGTATCTGCAGGCTTAACCCAATTTGGGAATAGGTGCCTCTTATCCCCTTCATACCACAAATACTGATCTAGATAAGCATCTGTGATCTTCTCCAGGGGTTCAATCTCATAAACAGGAATGAGGTAACTATACAAATCCATGAACTCAATGCCAACTTCTTTAAAGGCACGCTGAGTGAGCAGATGACGCTTGATTCTCGATAAAGCCTCGTGTGGGTTATCGTAAGCTTGCTCAATAAGACCCAGCTCTTCTCTTTGCTGCTGATTCAATCTAACAGCAACACTATACGATTCCTTCAGCCTCTCCAGAGCAAGAATCAGCAGTTTGGTATCATGCTTGTAAGACAAAGGAGGAAAAGGTATAGGAGAAAACTTTCTCGACTCCAGCCAATGCACAGTAGTTGTGTAAATAGCTACAGCTTCTTCTGGTGTGACATATGGCCCATCCTTGAGATAATTGTGCTGGCGTTCTTGCTCCGCCTTAAGCCATAGGCGAGTCAACCTCCCAAGATTTTTACGACAAACAGTTTTATCAACTGTAGCTCCCCTCCTGATACGTTCACGGTTGTAATGGGCTACATTTGTCCACCAATCTGCCTTTGACTTCACATATCGAAGAATCATATTTTCAATTGGAACAGGCAGACCTGGAACCTTCCAAGGGATGTTGGCTTTCCAACAACGCCAAGCTTCACTTAAATGCTGCAAGATGACTCTCGCTTTATTTTGTTTAATACCCTCAGGCATTGCATCAAGAACATCATGCATAACAGCAGCACGAAGCTCCAAGTCAAAGTGACTTTCAACACGCTGCTTAGTAACAGTCTTTGCCACGCCTTTGGAGTGACGACCCTCAAACTGCCTTGCAAGCAGATTTCCCAACCACCTTTCCAGCAAAGGCACAATACCGCGAAGGAAGAAAAGCCAAACCCTCCACATTGGTGCCCAGAAACCACACCCAGGTCCCTTCCCAACCGGACCTGTATTGAAGCGGTAATAAATCAAGTGCTTCAAGTCCTTACACATCCGTATCTGTCGCATGAGCCTATACTTGTAACGATACATTCCAGTTAGCTGACCAACGTGCGAGAATATATACTGCAAGCCATCAGCCAATTGAAAGGCATCGACATTACCCAAACGAAATTGGACATTGGCATCCACTACAAGCTTTGTCAAACGCAGAATCTCACGGCAAAGATGAAATGCATTTCCAAAACGAGACTTCTTACGCTCCTTGGTGGTCAAGGTCTTGACAGGTTTCAAATTGAAATTGTAATCAAGATGCAGATAATTCAAATTCTTTCTATGAATCAACAGGTTCAGCATGTTGTACCCTTGTCTGCACACCTGAAGACCAGCTTCAACCCAATCAAGTTCAGTACTCTGAAAAAACTTCGTAGCAGCAAGAGATCTGAAAAGATGTTTTTTCTTCTGAGCTTTAGGAGGCCGGTGATGCAACTCATTCAGAACAAAACACTTGAGTAATTTTTGATAACTGACTCGCACTTTAACAGGATATGATGGAGGGCTGCACACCAAAATCAAACAGAATTAGCATCTAGACAGGAAAAATTCCAATACTCATCAGGGGAAGATTTATACTGTACATGCCAGTAATAGATATTATAACGATCACTAGAATTGTGGGGGGAAACTAACTCACCAGTGCTCCTTGAACCACTCTGACACAAGTGGTATATCTTCAGCACGCCTTGTACGACCAGATCTCATATTAAACGGCCTTGGCGCATACAAAAGTGAAATACCAGCAGCAGTAGTGTCAGTGTATAACTGAGTGTCTGTGAGCAGTGGTTCTACACCTTCTGGAAGCTCAAAATCATCCTCATCCTCCTCATAAACCTTCTTTTCACGACGATCCTTATGAGCAGCGGTTATTGGATGAATTAAGGGGTCATAATAAAATGCCGGAAGATCAGGATCCTCTGTTTTTATATACATAATCATTGGTGTGTGGTAAGGGCCCAGCCTTACTTTCCTTGGTCTATTGTTGTAAAGATGAGGAAAAGCAATTCTGTACTCTGTCCGAAGAGGTGATCTGATGATGAGTTTATTGATATCATTGAACTCATTCCAGTCCTCATCTCCCTTCTCCATATCACGATAAAGAGGCTCAAACTTCGGACCACCTGCAATTAGCCATGGGTGAATTTCTTAAAACATTAGCAAGGGCTCCACAACAGCCACAACCATGCAAAACATTAACTAAGTATCAAACAAAAATAAAGAACATGCAACATACACACTGATGGATATAAATTGGAATATGATAATTAATCCTAACGACAGCCATTTATCTCATACTAGCGGATTATGAGCTCCTAATATGAAACTCAGTCTCCTGTCTACTCCTCAATGCAGCATATTATATCATATTGATTTCACCGTACCACAACTTAAATCACAGCAAAAAAAAACACGACTTGACAGCCACTTGCAAGTAGAAAGCCATCAGAATTAGAAAACTGGAAATGAAGCAGAATCATCCATACATTCTCTACAGAGAGAAAGAAAATGTGCAGATGGGACCTACAAAACAGTATGATTGCGAAGGAATGCCAATAAGTTAACTACAGAACTTAGCCGCCAACGAAATCAATCTTTCTTTGACAGTTCCTTGGGGCTACAGCAAACATAATATCTCGCCACTCAAAATATTACTAGTGAAGTTGTATCACATATAATGTGTAAAACAACCAACAATGTCTAGCAAAGAAGAATTTTGGACGTACCAGGTATGCACATATTCAACGCTTTTGCAGTGAAAAAGGATTCCATGTCGAATAAATAGAAGTAATTCCTATCCACCAGGTCAGAGAGCAACTGGCCAGCAAACCGATATAATGTTGCCATGATTGGTAGAGAAAGATGCCACTTCCGATAACTTGGCCCATTGATAAGTTTTGTCTTAACGAGAGGCTTATGATCGTAAAACCATGCATGCACAGCAGAGTCTTCTTCTTCATCCAATTCCAGTTGGATAGGCTCCAAGGGGTCCACATCAAGAACATTATCAGCATAATCCAATGGAGGCTCCTCATCATCAAAAGGAGGGAACCTCATTCTTTTGAAGTGGCGACGGTCTCTCTTCTCTCTCCTCATCATTATCCACATCGTACCCCACTGGGCGAGATATATGGGTTCGACAACCCATGGTATCTCATTTACGAATGTGATCGCTCCAGTAATGTGATACAGCACCTTGACATCACGAACCTGTTCCCAAGGCATAGGCATATTCTCAAGGAGCTTGTAAACCGCATGGGGTACAAATTTAAGAGCCCCCAAATACACACGTTTATCATGGCGGTATTTCTTGGATGACATGTCTCCATGATCTCTGCAAACAATAAAAAATATCATTAAATCTTTACTCAAACGTAACCAACTTAAACCCAAAAGCCACTACTTCAATCCAGATATGCAACCAACCAATACCCACAAGCCACTACATATATGCCAATTGATTTCAAGAACCTCTGGTAAGTGATGCACTGACTGGTTATGGAAATTGTATGGATAACCAACTATGCCGAAAATGACAGTGACTCAAAGCTACAAGAAAGTTAATGAAACAAACATTTTTTATCTAATCGCCGACCCACAAACAACAGTCTGCAAATCCGTCCTACTCCAATATACATATATATTCCTCCCAGTATAAAACGAAAGCACTTGAAGGACAGAATGCTAAGCTCATGGAAGTCGACAACCTGGCAAGATAGCACATACTAGCCAACAGCAACTATGACAATCATCATATTAATAAGAAACATAGTCGATATTTCTATCGAGCTTCAAGGTGATATACTAAACTATCATAAGTTGACAAACTTCACAAACAATGACGAGATCATCCCAAAACACGGAAAATTACATATGCTAATACAATATCTCCAACTTTAGCACAAAAATTTTGGCTTTTCGCTATAGTGAGGTATATTGAGAGGCTGTACATAGACAAGCAGCAGCTATCGAAAAATCGGAAAAAATCATCCTAGCAACATATTCATCGCAGAACCTAAATACAGTTTCTCGTAGCAAAAATCACAAATAACAAAAAGAGCAAATTTATGATTCCAATACAGTGAAAACACGAAAATAAAAGTAATAATAATATGATAAAAGAACAAACCGAATAATTTTGCGGACGTGTTCAGGAGGCATATCCTCTTTCTGCGTCTCAACAAAGCCGAACTTACGCTTATCGCCGTATCGCTTGGAATTGAGCTGCATCCACTTACGTGCCTTCTCCTCGAGCCTGGCCTCGGCATCGGCGGGAGATTCAGGCTGTTGCAAAGGCGGCGGCTGTAAGACGGTGTACGACGGTTGAACCGCGGGCGGTGGAGGAATAGAAGTACCTGGCGGCGCTAAAGGTTGCGCCGCCATGGGGATGGGGATGGGGTTGGGGTTAGGGTTGGCCCCGTTCCACATCGCTAAAACCTTACAACGGTCACTACAAGTATAATAATTGTAAAACCCTAGAAAAATGGAGAAATTGGGGTAAATCGGAAATGAAAGATAGATCGGAAATGAAGGGTTTAAGGAAAAGAAGAGATTTGTGTGAGAGTGTGAGATTGGTTTATGGTTTCCTCTCACGGTGGTGGAGAGATAAAACGAGGGTAGATTAAGAGGGTGACGGACTCATCTCTATCACTCTATTTATGTCTCACAAATGGACCGACCTTGGTTTCTTCTAACATTAAGTCGGTTCTCGATTGATATTTAGTCGGTTCTCGATTGTTGGTTGAACCGTTAGAACTGAATTTATACGAACTGAATTTATAAACTTTAAAAAAACGAACGATTTTTTGAAATGACGCTCAAAAACAAAGTAGTTGTCGTTTTGGGTTGAATTTGAAACTAATTGTCAAAATAGTGTCCGCGTAGATCGTTTTTTCCGAGCCTTAAACAGGCCATTACATATGGCGTGTCTATCAGCTAAATCTGAACCAAAGGAAGGGAAATTGGTGACTTTGGAAATGCTAAACACGCCAACACGAACGGCGTGTCTTCAGGCTCAAACACGCCACTACATATAGCGTGTTTCATCAGTTTTCTTTTCAATTCCTGCTCTTTGTTGAAACTTTATCTCTGACTCCTCAGTGCCTCCCTCGTCTATATTCTTCTTAAAAGTGTTTGTAGTACACTCTGCTGTCTTTTTTCTTTCTCCTCTTACTCCTATTTGAGCCCACTGATATTCAATCAATCAAGCAACGGTGTCATGTTTGATTGTAGCGGCGTGTCTGAAATGTGTCGTGTCGGCCTCCGTATTTATGTTGGACACGCGACACAATTGCTAACTAAAGTGTCAAAGTAACGTATGTTTAATTGCTTGAGAAACGGACTTTTTTGTGCCCCTGTAACCACTCTTTTCACACATGGTTGAATTTTTTTCTGTATCATCATCAGGTGACGATTCGTGTCCGCAAGAATTTATATTGTAATCGATCGCATACTAACAATATGGCGAGGTAGCAAGATCATATGCAGGCAAACTTACCACTGAACGTCACAAGAGAGGCTTTTGAATGACCCGTTATAAAATTGCGTCGAAAATTGCTCTGCATGACTGCCCGTCATAATAAAACGAGATGTTGTTGCTGTATGGATCATTCAGAAATAGTCGTTAATCAACGCAGCGAGGCTCCGTACATTGGACTTCTTTGCCGGTCGTAGGCAGAAATCCCGAGGCACTAGATAATGTAGTTTATGACTCATATCAGCCAAGCCCAAATATTTTGTATGAAGGTTTTGTGGTTCCTGTAGTATTCGACGATTGAAGATTGGATCGGAGGAGGTTATCCTGCCATTTTATGTTTTGGATTTCCGTGTCATATGAGAAATGGTGATAGACGTTTGAAAATGGGATTTTGAAGTGATTCTATATTTGAATTTTGATCCAAACTCATCTCTCTATTTTCAGCCAACAAAGATTGTTCGATGTCCAAGTATTCGAGTTGCACAAATTGCTTAAGGTACATAAAACTAATTTTACTGTGGTATAGACATACAATTCAGGTCTCTATAGCAAAAAGAAGCTTAAACTTTGGGCCATATTTGTAGGTGCAAAAACTCCTTGCAGCGTCTCCAAATCGGCTACTTGAAGTCGGTGCTATTCTGGGTAAATCTTCTTTGAAGGTTTGTTCTGTTAAGCAGCAGTCTTCAGAGTATGTGGTGAAAGTTGTTTCACATAAGGTTATCCTGAAGGAATTAAAAAAAAACTGATGAAACACACTATATGTAGTGGCGTGTTTGGGCCTGAAGACACGTCGTTCGTGTTGGCGGGTTTAGCATTTCCAAATTCACCAATTTCCCTTCCTTTGGTTCAGATTTAGCTGATAGACACACCATATGTAATGGCGTGTTTAAGGCTCGGAAAAAACGATCCTACGTGGACACCATTTTGACAATTAGTTTCAAATCCAACCCAAAACGACAATTACTTTGTTTTTTAGCGTCATTTCAAAAAATCGTTCTAAAAAAATTGTGTTTTATATAAATTAATTTTTCTTACAAGTACTACTATACATTACAATAAAAAAAATTAACCATTTATTTTCGTATTATCATCCCCGTCACTTTCATCTTCATCTTTCTTTTTATTGACAACATTGAATCTATTGCTTCGCCAAAGATCTTTTACTATGTTATTTAGTATACACTTCGTTTCAGGCATGTCTGAATCAAACTATGAGAGTCGATTTTTTCTTCAAAGAATAATGTCTATAGTAAAAAAATTTAGTGAAAGTGTGGCAATGGAGGTGATGGAAGATCAAAGTGATATGAGTATGAAGGATATTGAGTACGTGGATACGGAGGTGGGGGATGTTCAAAGCACTTGTGGAAGTGGTTTAGATTTGCACCCTAACCTAGAGGAGAATGAGCATATTTCTAATAAATCAGTTCTTGAGTTTATCAAAAAGGGTGGAGGAAATTCCCGACTAAGGATCCCTGGACAATCTTATCAAAAGCTCCTAGAAGGTAAAAAGGTGAGCTTTTACCATAAAAGGGATTTGTCCATCATGACAATTCGGATCCTTAATGTTGAGGCAACTAAGGAGATAAACGCTACAAGAGAATGCTCTAAGAAAAAGAGGAGGAGAAGGTGCTCTAAAAAGCGGAAATCTAAAACGGTTAACATGGTCGAAAATATAAGTCCTTTGGATACTGTCGAGGTTAACCATAGTACTCATGGTATTAGTTCAAGTGTATCCTCTGGTTGTTCCATAAGTTCGAGTGTAGCCTCTGTTGGTGACAACCTTTCTGCCCCCGCTACCCAAAACTGCCACGAAAATATGAAGATTATGGTGCATGACCCAAGCTTGGCCGATCCTTTGGTGACCAACAATGTCACCTCCGATCCTAATGATCTTCGACCTTTTATTTTTTTCAGCTTGTCCTAAGACATATGTAAGATCTCTTCATCCGTTAATCTATTGTGTGCCCCAGCTACGTCTATCTATGCTTTGCAGGTACCCCTTTAATCATCGTGTGAACGATAGAAGGAGAATTACTATTCCGAAGAAGAATCATAGCCAAAGGGATGAATCTCCAAGACACAATGTATCTACTTTCTCTACAAGTAGATCATTCCCCATAAATTTCTACGTCCTCGTGACGTAAGTGTGTCTTGTTGCAGGTATTTCTCTGAAGCTCAGTTGATTAAAAAGAGAAAAGAAATGTCTGTACAATTGGTCAACTCCGATCGTCCCATCAAAAAGCCTACTTCGTTTGTCAGCCTCATTTTTAGTTCAGCTTCTTATTCAAATAATGTAATAATAAAATCCGACAGAGAGTCGGGTTACTAGTGTGTAAGCTACTTTGTAATCACTTTCTTTACAGCTGGCAAAAACAAGGATAATTTTAATGTTGGCTTTTTTTTTTTCTTTTGCATCGGTTTAAATGAACATCGTACTATTTTTTTCAATTCATAAATATTATAAAACGGATATGAATTTATAATTAACATGAGTTGTATGAACTTTTCGATGAACTAAGCTTATAAAAGCTGGACTGAATTGAACCTATAGGAGTTGGACTGAATTTATAAGAGCCGAATTGAATTGAACTTAAAGGGGTGACTTGAAGTCCAAAAGAACAAGGCTTATTAGGTTTCTACGTACTCCTTCATATTCCATATTTTTTTCCGTTTTTCCTAAAACGGATTATTCATGTTTTCTTTCCTTCTCCAATTTTGGAAAAACTTTTATTCTTATTTTATTTATTTATCTCTCATATTATCAAACTCTACCAAACTCTTTTACTCTTATTTTATTCCCTTTTTAATGTTTCTGACACAAGTTTTTATTTAATTCCAAATTATTCATCCATCCCTCCTATAACAAACCCCCACCCAAGTTTTTAAACTTGTTTTATTCTTTACCTTAATTTTGTGTGTCAACTCAAAGAGGAACAATATATGGAATATGAGAGAGAAGTATTTAAGGCACTGTTCTTTTTGCCTGAAATGAGTTGAATTAAATTAAATGAAGTTGAATTTAATTGAACTAAATTGAACGGAGTTGAGCGGAAGTGAGTAGATCTAAAATAAGAGTTAATTTTGAGAAGATATGAACTGAAAAAACTAACTGAACCTAAACTGAGCTGAATTAAATAAAGTCGGTTGAATTGCAACGAGCTAATGTTACCCAGAAAAACCACGGCCTGACTAATTTTTTTATACGTGTTTATTCGAGGTAGTGTAACTATTTGATATGAATTATAAGGATTAAATAATTCGGTACATAAGGATAGAACACGAGTGAGCTGAGTTCGAATATCTCAACTTATTATTGTATTTAGAATTACTTATTTTATTAGTTGTTAGATTAAGTTTAGAATTATTTTATTATTTTTAAGTGTTTTTTGTATGTAACCCTTTTTTAGGTACCGTTTTTTTACAAATAACCCCCTTATATGTTTGTTTTTACAAATAACCGCCTTGAATATCACGTAAACCTAAAAATCAACCCCAAATATTAATTACGCTAGCGTTTTTTATAAAACACGAACTACCTACGATATTACGACCTAAACTTATCTAATATACCTAAATTACCCTTATCTAATCATAACACTACCCAACCAAAACAAACTCGTTCACTATCAAACCTCCCAAAATCATTATGAACCCTAAATTCAAAACCCCCAAATCAAGTTTTATTATTGCTCAATATCTATTGTTATATTCAATCCCCCAAAATCATTATGAACCCTAAATTCAAAACTCTCAATCAAGTTTTGTTATTGCTCTATATCTATTGAAACATTCAGGTCGCCAAAATCATTATGAACACTTAATTCAAAATCCCCAAATCAAGTTTTATTATTGCTCCATATCTATTGTAACATTCCAGTTTTATGGGCTTCAATTTCTATAGTTCCCTCCTTACCAACTCGACTCAAGCTTCAATCTCGTAATGCAGGACCAAACAGAGGGTATTCACAGACACTGTATTCATCAATTTTATGTCTTTTTCATTGTTGTTGCTACAAAATAATCCCATAAAAAGGGAATATTTAACAACTACCCAAAAGCTAATTTCCAACACTTATCTTATTAAAACTCATATTAAATTTCCAGATGTTACCAATCATGCGTAAACTATAAAAAAACACCTTAAAAATTTAAACTTTTATAATAATGTAAGGTGAAAAAATAGCAATTCACGATTATAAACTGGTTTGGAGAATCTGTATTGTTTTATGTAGTTTATTAATTGATTTGGGGATTTTGAAATTAGGGTTCATAACTTTTTGATTTTGGTAGTTTCACAATATTCATGAGTAATTGGGTTTGTTTTTGCTGGAGAGTGTTGTGAGTGGGTAGTAAGAGTAGTTTAGATATATTAGATAAGTTTAAGTCATAATATCGTACGTAGTTCGTATTTCAAAAAAAATCGATAGCGTAATTAACATTTGGGGTTGATTTTTAGGTTTACGTGATATTTAAGGCGGTAATTTGTAAAAACAAACATATAAGGGGGTTATTTGTAAAAAACCGTACATAAAAGGGGGTTATATACAAAAAACACTATTTTTAATTAGGTTAGTTTCATGTCCGTTAAGAAAATTGTATTTATTTATATATGTAGGATATTGTATGTTATTCCTATTCTTATTGATTGAAAGATAACAAAGAACACGGAAAAATGATAAAGGTTGATGAGAAATTCCATATTTGAGACGACACTTCAATGTTTGTGGTGGTGTGTGTTAGTGGACGCGTGTGTGTAAGTGGACCATTACTTTCCTTTATTGGTGTAACCAAACAACATATTATGTTTTAGGTAATCTCTTACATTTCCCCTCTTACTCTTTCTGATTTTGTTTCCCTCTCTTTAACCAAACGTTACCTTAACTTAATAACCCATCGTTCGAGATATAGGTCCATTTCGAGCAAATATTTCATTAACTCAAACTCATAAAACAAATATTTGGAGTACCGTCTCAAATATGAAATTTCTAATTTGAGTTCTATTTTAATCTTTCAATCAATAAGAATAACATACAATATCCTATTTAAATAGATAAATTTTTCTTAAGGGAAAGACGACTATTGCAATACTCCTCCCTTAGTAAGTCATACTCGGTCAAGTACACTTTAGTGGATTTGTAAGTTTGGTTTGTTCAATTGTACTCGGTCGAGTACACCGATCCAGAGTCGGTCCGCGATACGTTAATTAGAGGAAACGGAATTTACGAGCAAATTATAATTCATTATGCCTAATTCTTTTAATAAACAATTTTCTCTCAAACCCTAAACCCTAAGTTTGTTTGAGTCGTTAATTGGTCGAGGTTCCAAAATCGTCACTCTGATAACACTTTGTAACACCTTCATATACCAATGCGTATAACCAAGGACCACCTTAGCTTATAGGGACGTTACCATCTCGGTTGTCCGGGGTAAAATATATCAAATAATCAATACAATAAAGGAACAACTTTAAATTACAATACTCATTAAATGAAAATAAAAAGGACAACAATACAATTATGGTGAGACTATCATCTAAACTCGTCGTGATACTCCCTTCCCAAAAGCACAACCAAGCACGGCAAAGCACAACACGTATTCTCCATAAACCTGTTAAACCAGTCTGCTCACCATTTCCGAATAGATCACAACCGTTTTACAACAATAACATGAGGTCAAACAACTGCATAAATTATCAAGTATAAGCAAATGAAACGACATAAGGATTAACAACCACTCCACGACTCCCGCACTCATAGACCATAGTAACCGCAAAAGGTAACTCTCGCCGTCAGTGGGGACCACAACTTTACCACCTAATTCCCGGTCGCCGCACGAGTAACCCATATCATTAATATGCACATCTCTTTGTGAAGGGAGTCACAATAGGCGAACAAGGAAATGTGACTATCTCTCGACATAGTCCCATCACAATCATAACCACATCATTGATAAGGCTAAAGTCGTATAACCTTAATCAAAGTAAAATTATCTCGATACTAACAAAATAGCTAGCGGTAAGACAGATATCAAATCCACAGGGAGGCGGTAATAATCAATTTGCTAAAGGTAATTAGTCTAAACGTAATAGTTTAGGGGGGTTTTGGTTTGTTTGTTTTGACTAACAATTAAAAGCAATTAAAAGAAAGATGTGTAACAGAGATATTAAAAGTGTAGGAATTCCGGGTTACCAAGTATATTTTATGGGGATTCTTAATTGATCACGAGTTCAATCGGATTATTTAAGGTCACAAGGTTGATCAATACTATTGTATTCTTTAGATTAAAACTAACGTGCGGTCGCAAATATTAGAATCAACCTATTTGATTATCGCAACCTATATCAATTCTAACCGTTCGGTGAAAGAACTAATTCGCTACATAATTATCAATTCAGACCTAAATCAATTAGTTAGAAGAAGAACAATAATCAAACAACAATCCATACGATTTTACTAGCAATCAATTAACATTCCATTTCTAGTATACTTGGATCCCCTTCATCCTACATTAAGAATTTAGCTACACATATTGGCTCTAACAACAATGACAACAACGAATAAAAAACATAAAACTTGAATGAATTAAATTGAAGAAGAAAGATTAGTACCGTAATAATTAACAAGGAAAGATTAAGAACAAAGAGTGAATTAATCCGGAAAACGATGAAGAGAATAGCTAGATCTAGAGTAGTGTGTAAAACAGTAGGTAGAGAAATTAGGTTATCGATATTATCCTTATTTATAAAAATAAAGAAAGTCGAAATTAGGAAACAACGGAAATAGAATCTGCGATGGGCTCCTCGATCGAGGACGTCATCATTCCCTCGATCGAGGGACTTCGTCAATGGCTGAGTTTCAGCTCTATTCTTCCTCGATTCTTCTCCAAACTTCTTAAAATCTCTTGGGATGTTCTTGTACTCCGCCTTGTCGACTCTCGCAATGCCTTAGTTCTTTTACTTGTTCCGAAAATGCACTCGTCCTGCATTAAAACATAAAAAGGCGGAAGTATCGACAATCTCACAAAAACGGCATAAAATGCCATATAATATCACAAACCGTCTCAAAAGCATCTAAGGAGAGGTATAAAAGTGTATATAAATATGACTCATCAATCACCATCAACTCATTCAAACCAATCCAACCACAATCACATAATGCAATTAATCAAATCCAATCACAATACACAATATCATACAACGACCGAGCAGAAAAGCCTACCTTTATAACAATCCAACAATCACATCTATGAACCCTGCAACAATGGTAACATACCATCACTATGCAATCAGAATCAACTATCATAACATTACAAATTCACAAACTTACCTTGAAACATGAAACGTCTCGAGAGGTTTACTTGTAGTATATGGGTCAACCAACATAATAACAAACAATTATACAATAATTTTATTTCATTCGGTTTAATTTTATACGTTTAATTAAAAAGCACTTTAAGTATATCAATATATCATAACTCAAATGTAAGAGCTTTAAAAACATTTTTATATTTTAGCTTGCCGTTTAGAAACTCCTACTCGAAAATATAATTCAAATGTAAGATCATAAATATTAGTTCATACAAAACGTAACCATTTCTTTTAATATATTTTTTGATAGTAACATTGCAACTACAGTCTCGTGCAATTTGCACAAGTTTAAAATCAGTATACAATAAAATGAGGGAATTTGTAAAAGGATATAATCAAGTTACTAATTTTGGACCCATGCAAAATTGCACAGGTATTTAGAAAAGTTGTCGTGGATAATGTTATCGTTGCAACAAACTTGTCGTACCGTAGGTTTTTTGGCAGCCTATCAATCTATCATTGCCACCCTCCCGAAAAACGAAATATCGACTGCTACATTGTATAGTTGCAGGAATTTTTTGCTCCAAGTTAATTCTCGGTGATAATGGACAACCGTCTAGATTTGCGTAAATTTTATAAAATCTAAAGATTTTCTGAAAAATAAAAAAATGAAATTATTGAAATTATTTTTTGGAAAATTATTCATATTGTTAAATTATTTTTGTCAACATTTCGTATCGTTAAATTTTAAAATTTAATTGTTATACTTTACAATTTAATTAATTTAATCTATCCCTATAAAAGGAATAGAAAATAAGAGTTTCTCTTTGGTCCCTTAAATTAAGGAATATATGGGTCCACCATCTTTCACAATTATTTAATTTCCCTTCTTCTTATACTTAGGAGTCGTTTGGTTGCATGTAGTAATTCGTATTGCCTAGGAAGTCGTAAAACACATGATTTTAAAATTCACGTGAATTAGAAAATGTTGTTTGGTTGCTATGTAGAAAATGCAATTCTTGTAGGCATTCCCACTTAACTAGGGGGTCTAGGTAAGTCACTTCCTCCATTATGGAGGAATTGCAAATTCATGGGAAGTACAAATTCACGGGAATTGGGGTAACCAAACAAGGGGTCAATTTAGCAATTCACGTGAATTAAAAATTCCTACGTTTTTTAGTGTGTAACCAAACGACCCCTTAGAGTTAATTCTGATCCGTAATTAATTATGATCCGTAATTCCGTATTCTAATCTTTTCTCATTCCTATCTACGTAATCGATTGCAATAGTACATTTTGTCATTATCATAATAAAATACGATATGATCAAATTATTGTTAATTGAATATTTAAATAACAATATACAATAGTCCAATAAAATACGATATTTAACGATCCAAAAATCAAAAAAATACCAACAGCAAAAATAATTAGTCCAAGAATTAAGTTACATTATATTTTCCAATCAAATCAAATACAAATTAAAATATCAAACAAGATAAATACGATATACAACGGTCCAATATATAAAAATCCTGTATATTGGAAAAAACAAAAATCATGTATATGAGCAGAACAAATAGTCTTCATGTTGAATTTAAATCTTTTAGTTGAATCTTATATAAATTCAACTAAAAATCTGTAAATATACAGAAAAAAAAACGAAAATCCTGCACAAAAAATCGTTTTTTTGTTGAATTTAGATTAAAATACGATATACAACGCAACAGTCCGATATATATCAGAATGATCATATTTCGCCAATATCATCATAAAAATAAAACAAAAATGTTGTATATAAGCGCAAAAAATAGTCCTGTAAATTCAACAAAAAATCTGGAAATCCCTTTATTATAAAAGGAATACATTTAGAGAGTTCTTATTGCTTGGTCGATCAAAAGTAGGAAGAGAAATTTTTTTAATTAAAGTATGGTCCACCATGTTCATTCTACATAATTAATTATCTCTCCTCAAACTTTCATCAATTTTAATCTTTTCACTACTTTCATTAATTAAATAAGTTACAATCTATAATCACACATTGAATTATGAAATCTTTCGAAGTCCTAACTTCAATTTCAACTGTAAAAATTAAATCTTTGATGATCATTGATAATAAGTTAACTAATTTTATATAAATGAAAGGTATAAATTAAATATAATAATAATATGATGGAGACTCCTAGACTTTACAAATATAGTATATTCCGAGATTAAAGAAATTGTTAATATTAATTTAACATGTAACAACTAAAATGATTAAATTGAGGGACAATGAGTATAAAATAGGCAAATTTAACAAATATAATCCCAACTATCACACTTCTTCTCAAAATAATCCCAACTATCAATATTCTCCCAATAATCCCAACTTTCATACCACCTTTCTCAAAATAGTTTACTTTGACTGATAAGTCTTAAAAAGGTTATGATTTTTGCGGAAATATTAATAGTTGAGATTATTTTGAGAAGAAGAATGATAGTTGGGATTATTTTGAGAATAGTGGTATGAAAGTTGAGATTATTGCGGGAATATTGATAGTTGAGATTATTTTGAGAAGAAGAGTGATAGTTGGGATTATATTTGTTAAATTTCCCTATAAAATATAAACAAAAAGTGAATATCAAATATAATACTATAATATATAAATTGGCGAAAATGAATGCATTCAAATAATGAAAATCAACAAATTAAAATTGTTGAGAATTAGAAATCAACAAAAATATGTAACTCCGTCTTAGATGTAAATAAAATAGATAGGTTTATATTATATGGTCGGAGATTTTGCGTAGTTAGAAAGTCGGACTAATAATAATTTGGGTTCATTACGATGGTTATGAACTTAGAATTTAAACCGTAAGCAAGTATAATTTTAAAATCTATATATATTTTTACCCGCTATTTTCCGTCTTGAAATTAAAACGGGGCAGTATCACTCCCCATGGGTTATAGGACAAATATTTTATTTTTGCCATACATAATGTTTTTTTTTTTTGTCTTATTCATCCTACATATGTATATTTGATCCGTCTTAAACTTAAACTAATAGCGTCGTCCTACATAAGAATTTGTATAATTTTATAATGTCAAACAGATGCGTTGTTTTTAGTTACGACTAAGTTAAACGTATAAATTCTTTTTATTTTTTACATTAAATACTAAAATTATATTTTTTATTAAATATATTCACCTTTTTATTTTTATTTTTTTAGTTTAATAGAATTAAACCCGTGCATTTTTTGCACGGGCGTAAAACTAGTTTTTTTTATTAGAGTTATTTAATAAAATAATTTAATTTTATAATTTTTTTTATTAGAGTTGCTATTTTATTAATATTAATGGAACAATTAAAAAAATGATTACGATTTTCGTAATATGATTGCTTATATAAGTATTTTTTTACACAAATTCTCATTTGTGACGGCCGTATCCGTCACAAGCTTGTGACGGATACCGTTTTCTTTCACAAAATATCCACTTTTTCTCTCTCTGCGACACTATTCATGTGGTCCCCTTTCTCCACTAACTCATTTTGTATCCATTTTATCTCACAAAATATCCGTCACAAAAGGTGACCCGTCACAAGCAAGACTTACTATTTTTTTTAAGTGATTGTTATTGTTTTTTTTTTTTAATTTAGTATTGTCGTAACAATTGTACTTATTTTTCTATCGATTGCTGTAAATTGTTTGTATTTTATTGTAATTTATTATAATTATGTACGTAGTATTATTTATTGTTTATTGTAATAATGATTAGTAGTCATAAATCTTTATCTAATAATTATGTACGGATCGACCTCCGACATTATATTTTCATATATAAAATATATGTTGACGTTATAAATATAATCGTTTACGTATAAATTATTGTTCTTAGACAACTAATGGAACGCATGCGAATCAGTAAACAACAATGCCATAACTGAATTTTAATAAAAAATAATTAAATGTTGGATTAATGTCGTGACTTCAGTAGAATTCATTAAATGTTTCTTTATTAATATAGATAAGATATTATCTTATATTGAAAAAGAAAAAAAATAATTATGAAATAGATTTGCACAATATTTATGTCATCACAAAAATTTGAGAGAGACGATTTTTCAATAAATTATTGAGTGACAATTCTTTTGTACCATTTTATTTGTATTTCATGACCTTTTTGTCATTGATCGTACCATAGTAGTTTCGTACCTATTTACATAATAAATGTACTTATTTTATCTTTAATCGTGATTTCTACCAATTTTATTACTTTTAGTATCATTTTTCTTAAATTTGTACAATAATCTCTCAATAAGCTTATGTCATAACATACAACATTATTATAAATATTAATGCAATTACACTTGCTTAACAAAATCAGAATACCCATTATTGTGTGTTTACATTTTGAAATTGTATTAGTAGGCAATAGGTCTCCTGAAAGATCGCCTCTCAATAAGTTTATTGATAGACTATTGTACAAATTTAAGAAAAAGTGGTACTAGATGTAATATAATAAGTACACATCATGATTAAAGATAAAATGAGTGCATTTGTTATGTAAATAACTAAATAAGTACGAAAATACCATGATATGATTAATGACAAAAGGGTCACGGAATACAAATAAAAGGGTAAAAAAGAATGGTCTCTCAATAATTTATTGAAAGACCGTCTCTCTCAAATTTTAATGATTAGTAAGACTATCTCTTATTTATGGTATATAATTAGTATGACATAATGATATATACAAAATAAAAAATACCCATTAATGTGTGTTTTAGTTTAGATTATGTTTATGGTTCAATGTTAGTATGAGGGATAATCGAGTCACAAATTCTCATTGTAGACGGAAGGTATCCGTCACAAGCAGAAGACGGATACCATTTTGTTTCACAAAATGCCCATTTAGAGGAGAGAGAGGAAAGCACATGGGGTGCCCCACCTTGTCCCCTATTCGTTTTGTGAGTGTCATTATCCGTCTCTCCATCCGACCCGTCACAAGCAAGACTAACTGTAATCGAGTTGCGCATGAGCTAGCTAATGTTACTCTGGTGTTTTTTTTAACGGAATCCTCGATTTTGCAATGTTTGTCAAGTTTAATCTCGGTTGGTAATGGTAATATTATGTAATCTTTTTATGGGATTATTTTTAAAAAAAATAAAAATTAAATAATAATAGATTATTTCATTATTTTTTTACAAGAGAAATTAGTGTAAAAACGACTTACAAGAGACTAATTTTATAGACGAATATTAATAAATACATACACAAATTTTTATTTGTGACGACAATATTCGTTACAAGTTTGTGACGGGTCGAATAAAACCCACTTCTAGAGATGAAGACAAATCATTAATAACCTCTGTGCATTTTTATTTTCACAAATTCTTATTTGCAACGACATTATCTGTCGCAAGCTTGTGACGGATACCGTTTACTCTCACAAAATACCCACTTTTTCCCTCTCTCCAATACTATTCATGCGGTCCCCTTTCTCCACTAACTCATTTTATATCCATTTTACCTCACAAAATATCCGTCACAAATGGTGACCCGTCGCAAGCAAGACTTACTATTTTATTTTTGTCCTATCTAAACAAGTGAGTCTACTTAATTTATAAAGGATATTCAATAATAGTAAGTCTTGCTTGCGACGGGTCACCATTTGTGACGGATATTTTGTGAGATAAAATGGATACAAAATGAATAGTGGAGAAAGGGACCACATAAATAGTGCTGGAGAAAGAGAAAAAGTGGGTATTTTGTGAGAGAAAACGGTATCCGTCACAAGCTTGCGACAGATAGTGCTGTTGCAAATAAGAATTTGTGATTCAATAAATATAGTATTAGACGATTTTCCAAGATAATGAAAAAAAATAGACGTTGTAGTGTAGTAGAGTAGTACCCCGGTAGGTGAGGGTGTTGCAGAATGGCAGTATATAAAGTTCCTTGATCAATTGTACGCTCCTCCTCGCCAAAGAAGCCATTACTCAAACACAATCCCTAATTTAAACCCCCAAATTCATTATTATACATATATATACCCCTAATTTCACTCAAAATTCTCAATCACATATCTTATTTTGTTTAGAATTCGGAATTGTTTCCTGAATATATTGGATAAAATGTCTGCAATTGTGTGCGGAAAGAGAGCTTACTTCGACGAATTACCCGATTATTCACCATCATCATCATCCCCAATTCCTGTATCTAAGCGCATTCGCTACGCTTCCTCCTCGTCTCCCGTTCGGCCTTCTCTCTCCAAAACCCGTATTTTCGATACACTCAGGGAACTTTTCCCTTCTATGGACAATCAGGTTATTTGTTTTTAAATATTATCACATGCTTCTATTCGTATACCATTTTCTGTCCATCTATTCATCAATTGAACAAGGAACTTAGTGATTAGATTAGTTGAGGCTGCGTATATCCGACTCCTTTTACCGCAGTAGGGGATTTCAACATCGTCTTTAATAGATTGATATGCCGGTTAACACGGTTAAGCCTGCGTATGTCCGACCCTTCTACACAGGGGCGAAACCATGATTAAATTTCTAGGTAGCAAAATGAAATTAAAATGGTGAAATGCATATAGCGGGATTCCAACCCAGGACACTAGGTGAGAAAGCAAAACCTTAACCATTGAACAGAAGATATTTATTATAACTTTAATGGGATACATTTATTAATCTACTAGTCAACAATAATATTTGGGTAGCAAAACCCCGTTTTCTAAGCCAATTTTTTAAAATTTGGGTAGCGGCGGTCACCCTTGCTACTTTGGTGTTTGCCCGGCTTCTACTGCAGGGACGGGGTAATGTCAGTTACTTATATTCCAGTATAATAACTTATTTAATTCTATGGTAATTGGTATTCAACATGGAGTACCTTTCCTAGGAATATTTCATCACACTTACTGCAATCATGCTCCTTAACTAACAATATTTTTTGTTTTCGTGTTTGTAGCATCTAGAAAAAGCGATAGACGAATGTGGTGGTGATATAGATGCGGCCATCAAGATGTTGCATCAGCTGTGTTTAGGTTCCTCGGAGGGAACAGCTTCTATCAATCATGTAGACCCACAAGTGGAGCAAGGTATCTTCTTTGCTCTTTTATGTGCATTATAAAAAATATCTGTCTTTTGGTAACAAAAATCTATCCATGATAGGTGGTGCAGCTAGTGAGGGAGAAGCAGTTCCTACTGGGGAAATTTTTGCACAAAACACGCTCCCAACCAATGGTACTCAGTGGGTTGAACTCCTTGTTAGTGAAATGATGACTGCAGGGAGTGTGGAAGATGCTCGAGCTCGTGCAGCCAGGGTATTGGAAGCTTTGGAGAATTCTATAAAGGCCAATACTAATTCTGAGGCAGTGGAGAATTATGACCAGGTACAATTCTATCTGTTTATAATTTTCTGTTTTGTTCAATCAGGATTACTACACAAGTACTAGCTTCAGTTAGGATTGCTATCTGTAATTGATAAGGGTTAAAGCTATATTTCTAAATAATAGCATAAATTCATATATGCCAATTGCCATTTCGCTTAGCAGTGCAATTGGTAAGCTTAGACCTGGTGAATATATGTTCAAACTTAGTTGAAAATTTGAAATGACATCTAATAGTTTTAAATATATGTTCAAACTGTCATTTTTGTGGTGAATTTGCACAAGGGGGTTCAAAGTTTGGTCTTTTTCTTGCTTTTAAGTTGGTGCTTCAGACTTACGACTTTCATGATAGGAAAACACGAAGCTGAAGGAGAAAATTCAAGTGCTTATGCATGAGAACAACGTCTTTAAACGTGCTGTGCAAATCCAGCACAATCGCCAGAAGGAATTCGACGAGAAGAGTCAAGAAGTACAGCAACTTAAGCAGCTACTCTCTCAGTATCAGGAGCAGATGAGGGCACTAGAGGTCTGACCCTCTACCTTTCAAATTCTTTGTACATCATCCATTCACTCTGTTTACTTTTCCAGTTGGCTTTGGTGGCTAGGCAAATCACCCAATATACTGTAGTTACAAATTCTTCAAAATGATGAATTTAAATTTGATAATTTTTTCATTTTATACTACCAATATAACAATGCTACTGTAGTGTCTCAAGGGCTCGTGCAAAAGTTGGGTAAATGGGGTCGGATGGATGTAAGTATAATGCAACCTAAGCCCCATGTTAACAACCTAAAGAGCCCGTCTCTGTATGACCCAAAATGGAAATTGTTTTAAGTGTATTTAGGGGCAGTTTGGTAACGGACTAAGGGTTAACTTGGAGAGGGAAAGAGAATGAAATCCCTCCGTTCCCTTAGTTGATGTTTGTTTGACTATTATTTGTTTCCCTTCCCCTCATTTTCAGAATAGGTTTACTCCAAATGGCTCTAATTTGATTCCCCTTCCCGGGTTTGAGAAACCCTTAACTTACCCACCATCCAACTCTCCCTTCCTCATCACTTCTTACCTCCCACCGCCAGACCTGCCAACCTCCACCTCCTCAGCCGCCTTCCCCTGTTCCACACAGACCACCATCGTTTTCCTCCCTAAGCACCGTCGTCTTCCTCCCTCAGCCACACCGCTGCCTTCCTCCTCTGTGCCAACCACCACACAAACTTCTCTATCCCCCTTTCTTTTTTCTCGTAATCCAACTTTAATGTTAGATTTACAACAAACCAACAAGAGTTTATGTCAAATAACACCGTAATTGACTTCCTTGGAAAAATTCAAAACAAAAAGTGGTCTTGTGTGCAGGTAGCCAGAGCTTATGTCAATACGGCTCAGGTAGCCAGTTTATGTGGTGATGGAACCAGTTTTGGTGTTTTTGGAGGTGCTCCAGGGTGGGGCACGGCGGTTTCAGGTTAGGTGTGGGACTATAGCGGGAGGCATTTTGGGCGATGTGTTGGGTGGTTGTTGCTTTGTTGGGTAGATTTTATCCATCCATTCAATTTCATGTACTTACCAAATAAGTCACTAAATCAATAGGAGTTCATTTCCTTTCCCCTTCAAATTCATCATAATTTACATAATGTAGAACCAAAGAGCAATCAGGCTTTTGTTCCATTGGAAATATAATTATTAGAAATTATGGTCAAACTTGAGATTTGTTAATCATCAAAGTCAAATGGAGACAATAAATTCGGGATGACTTGGTATAATTTATAAATCTGATCCAAATGTCAAAAACTTCCCTCTGAATTAATTCACTTTACTCCTGGTATTTTTGAAAAGCTGGAAGTTTAGGATGTGTTTTGACATGGACGTGTGATGTCACTACAGGTTAATAACTATGCTCTAAGTATGCATCTAAAGCAGGCGCAGCAAAGCAATTCCATGCCCGGCCGTTTTCATCCTGACATTTTCTAAACTTCTAGTTGAAGATGTGATATCTGCTGCAAAAATTCGGGGGAAAACAGGTACTTATAAAGGACACCAGACATAGAAAGAAGCGGAAGGGATACAATCATACAAGAGAAACTTTTTTTTGGATACAAGAGAAGCTTAAATAGCCAGTCTTCTTTCTTAAGTTAATTACATCTTTACTTAACTTGAATTTCTATATCTTACAAGGGAGCATATTTAGGCCACAGAAATCTGTTTTTGCTCTGGCCAATGTATTTTTTGTTGTAAAAACAGATTCTGAGGAAATTTTGTCCATTGATGTCGATGAATACTTTCATGTTATTCATAGTCTTCTTTTGTAATATATGTTGTAGCAGTTTGGTTTCTGAAAATCATTCAATTGTTTTGGAGTTATTTACAGTGCCATCCTTGAGGTGAGTAACATCCTTTCATGACAAACTTCAACTATTTTGTACTCGTAGTAGTTGTTTACTTGGTGAAGTCATGGTGGTGATACAAATGGGTTGGCCAAAGGCAACTAAGAACTCTGTTTTCTCTAAAGCTGAAATGGTGGAGACTCTGACAACTAGCACAGAAACTGAAGGGAACGAGGAGTCAGAAGACCAGGCTGATCAGTGGAAGAAACTAAATGAATTTGCTGGGTAAACTATTGTTTATTCTTTCCTTTTCTTATGGCTCGCAAGAGTCTCAACTATTAACAATATCTCAACAACCAATATTCCCATATCACAATAAAATCAATTAGCTGTCACATATTTGTAAATTAGTAAAGAATATTTTCTCTCCTTCATATTAGTATCAATTAGCTTTGTGTACAAGGTTCCTCTCCTTATTTAGATTATATAGCTCTACTATATGTATGCATTCTCAATGTGAATAATAATACACTTTTCATTCAAAACAAACCTCACTATTATTCATTGTCTTACATGGTATCAGTAAGTCTCAATCGATCCAACTCACTCCGTCCCAAACGAACCTCTTTCAAACGACAAAAACAAACCACCTCCCACCCGACTCTCACCATGACAAACTCTCAAACTGACTCCACCATCACCAACCCTCGCGATGCTGCCAAACCACTCACCGCACCAAACCTCACTCACGTGGTAAAACTTAATATAACCCACTAAACTATTCAACCTGGAGGTTCCAACTCACCAACATCATGTTCGGCCTAAGCCTCCATGGCTTTCTAGACGGCTCCAACCCTGCTCTTGCCGCCACTATCGCAGACGACATCCCAAACCCCACTAATTTGTCTTGGTTAAAACAAGACGGACTCATCCTTGGTGCTCTCATGTGCATCATAACCGATGCCCTATAAACCTTAATTGTTCGGGCCAAAACAACAAGGAAGCGTGGGATATTCTCACGCTCACGTATGCAAACCCCTTTCGCATACACATACAACAAATTAAAGCAAAATTTGATTCGATAACAAAAACCACGAATCAAACCATAACCGAATATATTCACTCGATAAAAGCATCGGTTATGGTTTGATTCATGGTTTTTGTTATCGAATCAAATTTTTCTTTAATTTGTTGTATGTGTATGCGAGAGGGGTTTGCATACGTGAGCACGAGAATATCCAACGCTTCCTTCACTGTTTGGCCCGAACAATTAAGGTTTGTAGGATATCGGTTATGGTGCCTATGAGAGCACCAAGGATGAGTCCGTCTTGTTTTAACTAAGACAAATGAGCGGGGTTTGGGGTGTCGTCTGCGACAGTGGCGGCAGGACTCAGGAGCAGGGTTGGAGCCGTCTAGAAAGCCAAGGAGGCTTAGGCTGAACATGATGTTGGTGAGTTGGAACCGCCAGGTTGTATAGTTTAGTGGGTTAAGTTTTACGACGTGAGTAAGGTTTGGTGCGGTGAGTGGTTTGGCAGTGTCGTGAGGGTTGATGATGGTGGAGTCAGTTTGAGAGTTTGTCATGGTGAGAGTCGGGTGGGAGGTGGTTTGTTTTTGTCGTTTGAAAGAGGTTTGTTTGTGATACGAGTTGGGCTACAGGTCAATGAAAGAACGAGTTCATTGAAGGTAGGAAATTAGTTTAATTATTCTCGAGAATGATTAAATGTATTTCGAGTTTTGATTAAACGAGTGAGATTCATTGGATGTTACGATGGTTCGTTAGTTTGGTTTCATGCGTTGGATTGGAGTTTATTACTAAATTTAGTAGGCTGTTAATTGCTATGATTAATATGCCATAATTTTCATATTTAATTTTGTCATTAGGAGTTTTTTAATTGCTTTGAATGGTTGTAATCTTGAGGCTATTTATAGTCTTAAGGTTTTTATTTTTTCAGTCAGATTTCAAAAATATAATCAAGTCAAAATTGATTGTTAAGCACAAACTCTGTTTTTATTCGAACGGGTTTTGAATATTAACCTTGATCGTTCTCAGTAGGTCTTGAGTTCGTTCGTTATTGATAAGTTATAGATCTAGCTTCTCAAATATCCAGTTACGACGATCTTTTTGTCTGTAACAAATTGTCCACAAATTCATTATTTTGCTTCCGCACTTTTATTTCGCTCTGATACCATATGATGCGAATTAAAATGTGCGAAGCGAAATAATGAAATAATTGAAATAGCCGTGAACCGAAAAACTGTAATCAACCGATCCCATGATGGCCGAGCTGGAACATCTAAACAGAACTTATGTGTCGCCTGATCAGAACTTGTGTGTCTTCTAAAATGACCACATAAAGCTAGGGATAGGACCACTGCCATCGAACACTCTGTTTGCTACTCAGTACAATACAATTTGAAATATTAGGGATCTGCCATTCGTTTCCCTATTTTTGTTTGTTGAGGGGAAGAATCGAACGCTCAAGCGGACGCAAATACTCCACAGAAACTTATTCCAGCAATTGGGATCCGAACAAGTGAGTGTATACCGCTTTTCTTCGAGAATTCAAAAACACCTTGGATTAAAAAATTTCCTCGTCGACTTATTTTTCGTACTATAAACTTTCAGTCGCAAGGGTTGCGTATAGGCTTTTCGTGTACTCAGACTCTTCCTGCCAATCCTGCATGGTGTTCCTGGATGCGTTTTCATATAAGTTGTAGGAGGGAGCAAGATGCTACAGTCCTTGCTCCAGTTGAACAACTAATATCAATGACCCTATCTATTTATTTATCCTTGCCTGATTTACATTCCTGAAATATATGAAAATCAAATACATATGTCATTTTATTCGCGCATAGCGCTCGGTATTTATTTTTTCATAGGATGTCGTGAGATGGTCGGAAATATAACTCGTGAAGTGCTTAATTTATAATGTTCTATGTTACAATATAACTGAAGTTTGCTAAAGCTTGAAGGTCATCGCAACCTTCACAAGTATTGGGCCAAGGCGCTGGCCCCTGAAGGTGCCTCTTCCTTCCGTTCATCTTCTTCAACCTTGTCACGTGTCTTAAGCGAGGAGCGAATAACGGCATTTATTTGTTTCCTAAGCATAGCATTATCAACAAACAGATCTGTAACCATCTTTCTCAGCTCATCCACGGTTGTCTTGCTTGCTGTGGTGACTGCATTCTCGATATCGTGAGCAAGCAGTTGTGCCTGTTCAAATGCATAGTTCACACACAACATCGTTAGTAGGATTCAGCCAACATTAATCAGCGTGTCTTGTACGAGAATCCAACCAAATTTTTTTAAAATTTCTTTCTGGAGAGGAAGAGACCTACCTATATTTTCTGTGTGATACATTTATTATTGGGATAATGAATTGCTCTCAATATGTAATAATACTCTTTCCTACTAGTTTTCGTGAGCATTGATTTACAAGGATGAGTTGGTACGCTCAAAGAGTGAGTTTTTAAGAGTTGGTTGCTTAAAAAGTCCCAAGCATTCCCTGTAAACACTCACCTCAGAATCTAAAAAATCACATGGTCTACTCTGCTACAAGTCTACAAGTAACCATGGGAATTAAATTTCTCGATATTGGTCTGACACTTGATCCCAAATTTCGGTCATTGCAGAATTGAAGGCAAATCTGTGCAAGTGTTCAATTCAGGTCAGGGAAATTTTGTCAAGTTTAAGTATACCAAAAAAGAATTTTTTAAGTATCTCTTTATCAGTCATTCTACAACATTGATAAACTCATCTCAACAAAGCATTCCTGAAGACACAATGAAAACGCGGCAATGTATCAGAAAATACCTCAGCCAGAAGCAGGCTGATTCGATTATCGGAAGTAGACAGCAAATCTACAGCATCCGATAGAGCAGATGGGTCCAACATAAGCCTGTCTTCCTCTTCAACTAGCAAGTTGACACTGCATTCTTGAAGCCTTTTTTGAAGAATCCCGCACTCATGGAGTAACTTCTCATTAACTGAATTTGCTTGTTCCCTTAGTTGCTTCTCATTTTGAAGGTCTCTCTAGAATTAAATAAAGTAAACCAGATCACATAAGAAAAAAATATTGAGCACCAAAAGAAAGAAATATTTATTCCATTCACATTTTAACTTCATAGTTTCTTCTGGTGAGGATTCAGTAGCAAGAGAATGCAATATGAGTAAAGATGTCGGGGTGACACACTGGCAAAAAATAAATAACCTATGAAAACGATAAAGTTTCCCAATTGAAGAGTCAAACATAGAAATCAGTAAGTTTGTTGATTAACAAAGGGAGCACTCAAAAGGTCAGTAAACAAAAACTTGTATAAAGTCTCTGGCAAAGGACCGAAAATTAACCACTGTTTTTGCCCTCTTCAGTTTCACATAATTTGTATGCCCCACAGTCTCTCCGCTTCAAAATAAAAGGGGACCTTTTTGTTCCAAGGTCATTCCAAAACAATATAATGAAGTCAGAGAACATGTCTAAGCTACCTTACCCGATGAAGGGAATAACAGGTATTCGGAAAGGAGTCATATTTTGTCTCGATAATTCTCAAAGGTAAACCAAAAAAAGACCTTTGTTCTCAAAGTACTTACATGTCTGAGCTACCTTACCTTAGGAAGGAAAGAACAGGTATTCGGCAAGGAGTCATATTTTTTCTCAATAATTCTCAAAGGGAAACCAAAAAAAGATCTCTGTTCTCAAAGTACTTACATTTTTCTCTTTAAAAAAAGATGAAATATATTACGCTTTGTACATCCAAGAGCTTTTCCTGGTTATATAACCTCAACCTCAGAGATGTGCTCACAAAATCTACGAGGACAAAATTTTGATTCCCTGATCATTAACTACGACTCTGCAAGTCCTCCGAAGTTGAATTACGTTTTAATCACCAAATGACATATCCTCCCTCCATCCGATTCATATTTTTCCTCATTTGACTTTGACAGCCTCTGTGTGTTGCTATCACAAGGGTAAGGCCGCGTACATCCAGTTGAGGCACTGGCGAATGTTGTTAGTGTTGTATATAATATGAAAATAGTTGGTTTGGTAGATCAAACATGATAATTTTGCATTGTATTTCTATATATATTTGGAGAAATTAATGGTGAAGGTTGACATCGGCTGACCACTAGTGGGTAAATGGTGATAATTTGGAATAGAGGTAGTATAATAATGTATGTTTTTTTCCATCGCCTGAATGGACAGGAAAAAGTACCGTATGTAATCAGAAAAATAATTCAGAGGCCTCAAAGAGATGTCAGAAGAATCCCAGGTTTATAAAGAGTGCATGATGCTTAACAGTAGCTTCACAAAGGTTATAAAGATAATCAATGCTCCTTACGACTTCAGTTCCAAGATAAACAAACTCGGAAACCTATTCAGTGGTAAGAACTTACCTCCACTTCTTTCTTTTCTTCTGTTATTTTGCATTGTATTTCTATATATATTTGGAGAAGTTAATGGTCAAGGTTGACATCGGCTGACCACTAGTGGTAAATGGTGACAAATAATTTGGAATAGAGGCAGTATAATTATGTAGTTTTTTCCATCGCCTGAATGGACAGGAAAAAGTACGGTATGTAATCAGAAAAATAACTCAGGGGCCTCAAAGAGATGTCAGAAGAATTCCAGGTTTATAAAGAGTGCATGATGCCTAGCAGTAGCTTCACAAAGGTTATAAAGATGATCAATGCTGCTTACGACTACAGTTACAAGATAAACAAACTCAGAAACTTATTCGGTGGTAAGAACTTACCTCCACTTCTTTCTTTTCTTCTGTTATATTGCTAAGCTCTTGCTTCAATTCTGACTGTGAACTTCGAAGAGATTTAACCTCTTTAACAAGTGTTTTTAAGTCGTTTTTGGACTTCATTTCAGCCTCTTCATGTTGTTTCTGCAAGTTCTTGGCTGAGTGTAACTCTTGCTTAAGTGTTTCAATGTCCTGATTAATCACTAGATTTTCTGCAACAATTTGCGCCTTTTCATCCTGAACATCGCATGAAGATATTATGGGTCATAGACAGAAAGCAAGTAATCAAGCTTATACCTAAATAGTACTGCTTTTGTCCTATTTATATATCCCCAATCACAATTCACTTGGCTGGTCAAAGGAGATGAAATTTAACAAATAGTTTCTTAAAATATCCAGTTGATATTTTAATGCTGACTATGGAAGTAATTTTAATAATCAACAACATTGGCCCAGTGCTTGCTTAAGGGATGTAAGGGGAGTCTAGTGGATGAAGTCTTACCCCCAAATTAGAAAAAGCAGAGAGGCTATGTGATAAATCAACCAGAAAATTACATCATATCTCTATATATTTGGAGTAGTTTTTTAGTGAAAGATGACATCAGTTCGTCATAACGTCTAATGGGATAAAGAGAGTATTAGGTAGGTGTGTATCTCCAGACCTGTTCAGCTTTTAATTTCATCTCCAGTTCCAGATACCTTTTCCTAAATTCTTCTAAATCCCATTGCATTTGCGTAAATCTTTCCTTTTCAGATGAAATAGCTTGTTGAAGAATATCCTTTGCACTCTGTGTAGTAGTTTCCAGCTCCACTTCCAAATCTGTCACCTGTGAAGAAAATAAATGAGAGATGCACCACATATGTTACAAGTAGGTACCCCGGGGCCTGCACTCCTGATCGTTTCCCTTCCTAAAAGCATCACACTAAACTGTTGATATTCGTAGTACACAAGGTACAAAGGGCTTGTTTGGATAACAAAATAGGAGGGAGGGGGAGGGGAGGGAGAGAGTGAGAATTCCAGAGAAAGGAAAGGGAGGGGAGAGAAGGGGAGGGGAAATGGGCCGTGGGTATTTGGATACAATTTCCGTCCAAATCTTTCCTATAGCAGAGGGATTTCGGTGTGCCTTGGAGAGGAGAAAATGGATTTCTCCAAATTCCCCCCCCCCCCCCCCCCCCCCCCACACACCCCCACCCACCCCATTTCCCTCCTATCCCAAATGTTATTCAAACAAGGGATTTTGTATCCCTCCTTCTCCCTCCCCTTTTTCTTCCCTCCAAAACCTCCCATCCAAACAAGCTCTATATGATACCTTCAATTGCATTAAAGCTGAGAGGATGTCATATGCAACATAACTAATATTGTGGGCCTGTTAATGAGTCTTTTTAAGGGTGGAACTTTGGAAGACTCACTTAACGTAATTGTGACTTGTGAGAAACCTACATGGCTAGGATATGCTTGGGTAGAAGAAGAGAACGTGGTTTCTAGTTTTCTACTAGCAATGATATATAAAGGGAGAAACTACAATCTCAAGATGTTTGAATATGAAATTACTCTTTATCCTATAGTTATGCTCAGCGACAAACTTCTAAGGATACAGTTTTTTTCTTGGGGGGTAAATAAGTCTCATGAAGGAGATGGTACTGCTGTATCTGATCTTAGTTCTCTACTTCTACAGTTCTACTCTTCTGAAAGAATAAATTTGATATCTATATCAGTATATCATTTAACTTGTGGAGTGAAGCATTTATACACACAAAAAAAACAGCACCTTCCTCCACCAGCAGAGTAAGGATATGCAAAAAATAACAACCCTTTTGCTCCAATGAAAATGGAAATAGTCGGTGCTCACTAGACACAGACACAGAAAACCCCCCAAGAAAACAATGAAGAAAACTAGATTTAAAGCAAACCTTTGTTGTGAGGAATTGTCTCACAGCAATTTCTTGATTCAGTCTGGCAACAAGGTCCTCCATGTCTGCTTTGGCAGTTGCCAACCTTTGCTCCATGGCAACAAGAAACCTACTAAATTTATGGCGATGTTCCAAAGGTAGAGCCATAACTAAATTGCTAGGAAACTGTAATTCATCACTTGTTGGACCATCAGACCCCTCCGTAAAGTCATATCCGCTTTCGCCATGAGATCCGGGTGTTCCCCATATTTCACTAGTCCTTGGAGAATTGGGATCACTTCCTGCACTATCTATGGACAATCTTGGAAGATGTGTAGTCCCCTTGCTACCCTCTTTTTCAGATTCCAAGATTTTCCCATCCACTGATTTACAGATACCAGTATTTTCAACATTGTCGGAGACAACCGAAGACCTATTGGCAACTTCAGAGACATCGGAACTCGACTGATATTCAACAAATGAAATAGTGCTTTCACCAGTCGACTCATTGAATGCTGAAAGTAAACATACAAAAAAAACACATCAAGCTCCACGAAACTGCCTGCTTCATAATGAGGAGGAACATCGCTGCTGTAATCATAATTTCCAGAAAGGATCAAAAAATTACTACCTCACTCGCCTTCACGCTATTATTTATATTTCTTTTGCAAATTTACAATAGCTTTTCTAGTTATATTATTTAACCTTAGTTACACCACTTATAATGTTATAATATTGGATTTCTTAAAACTGGAAACCATAACGAAGGGGAGGGAGACAGTAGCAACGAAAATATAAGATGTACATGAAACACTTACAAGATCTGACAGCAGCTTCAAGTTCTAGAAATATTGCCACGGGTGCACTCCTTGAAATATCAATGTCTGATAATAGCTTCTCCATCCAGTGTTCCAAAGAGCTTCTACGCTGCAGGACAGGAATAGTTCAATGATTTAAAGATCAACAGAGAGATAAGAGAACGACAATTTAGAACATAGGAGATCATCCACGTCTAAAGTCAACATCAAATCAACAATAAGAAATATCAAAATTACTAATCTTATTGAGTGCATATCAAAATGAAAAATGACATATCAGAACGAGAAAAGCTGGTGCTTACCTCTTCAGTCAAGCTCCTGCTTTTAGTTCCCAAAAGCTTTCTTGAAGGAGGCACAGGCAAATTTTTCCTAGGAAATGTTTTCTTCAGCTGCAAATGACGAGCAACACCAGTTTATACTTGAAGCAATTAAAAACTTTAATGCAGTATAGAAGATGCAATTTCATTCAAATGATCTAAGTTACGGAATAAAAGTGGATAAACCTCAAGAATGCCCGGGTGATTCTAGGACTAAGTGACTAAGCAGCCACACATTTTAGCAAAGAAAGATGTACATGATTTATAAAATTGTATACAATTGAAGTATTATACAAACCTCAGAAAAGAGATTCAAGAAATCGCTAAATCTATGTAATGTTCCTCGGGTGGTGGTGACAGCTTCTGGGGTTTGAATGCCAACTTGAACCCTGTAAAACTGTTGCTCACGAATGTCAGAAAGAATTATTGCAGTAGCAGGCAGCAGGTGTAGAATTATAATAAAAAAGAGTGTGATGAGAAGTATTAATGGAGTATATATTAGATGAAATTGAAAGACATACGACAACAGAAGCAGAAGGTCCTGAATCGGACAAGATAGTCCAAGAAGGGATAGTGACACAGTAACTCCATCCAGTACGCGGTTCATGAGGCCAAACAGTATTACGTCCTTCCTGTAAGCCAAAACCATTTATGAAGGAACTTGATAAAAACAACAAAATGGTGCATGAAGGCCCTCAACATTCAACAGCCAAACTCACTTAATACTAGTAATTTGATAACCACAAATTCTGATTGAAGACGGAGACTTTTCATCACTTCACAAGCGATACTTATTGTTTGATAACTGCATTTGCTTCAATCAAACCGAAGGAAAGTTGCATGGATCTTCCTTGAGCTTTGTATTATGTTTACAATGGTCACAATCATTTGTTTAACTTGGATTAAAATACAAATAGGGAGGGGATTACATATAACGAACAAAAAAGGTAAAGAAAAGAGTGAGAAACGAACCCAAAGGCGAGGAGGGGGACTCCAATCCATGCCAAGAGGCAAAGGGGAAGTGCCATCATGCCTGTGTTTAGGAGGACTGTTTTGATGATGATAATGATGTTGTTGTTGATTGTATTGATGTGCTAAAGCTTCAAGGATATACTCGTTTGGTACACCATACTCCAGAAATGAAGGGTGCATTCCATATGCTCCATATGGGTTCATCTCTAGTCAATTCTTATGATTTCTCTACACTTTTTATCAATTTTAATCTAATTTTTAATAAATATCAATTCTGATTTGGGGGAAATTTCCAGTAACTTTTTGTCTTTTGGACGAGCCTCTCTGGTCACCACTAACCAGGGACACTCCGCCAACTTATTAAGGATTTTCTTTTATTTTTCTTTTTTCATGCTAAAATGTAACCTATGATGGCTATAAATATAAAACTAGGTCGTACGGACACTTGTCCTAATTAATCGTCTCGTGTCCGATACTCGGACACCCGACACTCGTTGGACACATTTGTAAACTTATTATAGTTTAGACGATGAATAAAGTTTTAAAAAGATCAATTAAAAGATGAATTTGGATGGAAAAATGAGAATTAGTTATAATAAAAGTCGAATTGTATTTTTACTTGTTTAGATTTAGCTTCAAATTCATGATAAAAATAAAATTATAGGTTATTTATAGCCATAACATATATATTTTAGTATATTTAAATGCCGTGTCCCGTGTCCTAAATTTCATGGGATGTCGTGTCCCGTGTCCATGTCGTGTCCGTGTCCGTTTTGGTGCTACCTAGTATAAAAGTAGTTTTGCACTCATTGAAAATGTAAAACCCCTCGCGAAAGCGGAAAAGTAAACATACAAAGTACCAAAAATGCAGCGGAATTAAAACTTTTTAACAAAACTAAACATGCGAGGTGCTTTAGAAATCTAAACATGCGAAAGACAAAACATAAATAAGTATTAAGTACGATACAAGCAGCCCGGGATAGCATATCCCTACAGGCACAAAATACTGAAACGTAAGTCTAAGGTCTAGCTACACGATAAGGTAAAAGTCAACGATGAAGGACCATCGCTCGCTAGCCTCAACGTAACCCCCTGTAAAACAGCCTCATGTACCTACACACATAAAACATGTGCGCCACAGTCAGTGGGGAGTGACTAGAGTGCTCCTAGCCACCTATTGTCAATGACACATAACACATAAGCATACAATATACTCCAACATATATAAAACATGTGAAGCATACAAATCTCAATATCTCATCTTTCATAACATCATGCAATACTATGCAAAGGCTCTCAACCAACTTCGGAAACTATTTGGAAGGAGAGCCGGTTTCCCTTCCGGTTGCCCGGCCGGGGGGTCTTTCAATCCAAACCATTTACGAAACCGGACTAAGAGTCGTCCAATGCCTTGGACGAACAATACTAAGATAACCAAGTATCATACATTCACAAATGCAACTAAGGCATACTCAACATCCAATTATATCAACAAGAGATAGGTCACCTAGTGACTCGACTCTAACAACTATAGGCCAACCAAGTGACTCTACAAACAAGAGATAGGTCATCCAAGTGACTCGACTCTTACAACAATAGGCCATCCAAGTGACTCTACAAACAAGAGATAGGTCATCCAAGTGACTCGACTCTAACTAGATTGGTCAGCCAAGTGACTCTACTAGACTACTATGAGCAGGCCGACAATCGACTCGACTATATACTACGACATCCCCAATCTCAGACTATACAACCCCCTGGTAGGACGACATCAAATGACTGTCCTAGTCTAAACCTGGCCAGACTCTCGGAGCGCAAACGAATCACGATCCCCGATTCGATAAGTGCACAAGGCACCCCCAAGACCCGAACTAGCTAGGAACGAGATATGCCCGAAGGCGGGCAGACAATCTAAGACCTGACCGTGAGACCAAGTCACTACGGCCAACCAGCTACACAATGCAGTCAAGTGAGAACTCGAGTACTATAGCAGCGCACAGCAGGTTACACAATTCCCAAAATGTCATCTCAAAGATGTACAACAACTCAAACTCGAATGACAATCATTTCTTAAATATCCCATCAATAAACATCCATGAAACACTTAGCCAACTTCGGGAATTAATTTGAGGCGAGAGCCGGTCTCCCTTCCGGTTGCCCGGCCGGGGGGTCTTTCATCCTCAAATCCGTTACCGAACCCGACATAAGTGCCGCCCAATTTCTTGGGACTTCAAACAAGCATGCGAAACATACGGAAAAAGAATCAATCGAATCTGACATGCGAAACATAAGTTAAAACAATTTAACATGTTCAGGGGCTCTCAGCCGGTCAGCCATAGGCTGCCGGTTGGCCGGCTGAGAGGCCCAACTTCTTACGCCAAAGACGAAACCAAAAACAACAAGGAGGTACTCCCAGCCGGTCGGCCGGCTGCCGGTCCACCGGCTGGGAATCCCTTTTCCCAAGCATACGAAAAACAACCACAAACAACAAAATGGTCTCCCAGCCGGCCGGCCGGCTGCCGGTCCACCGGCTGGGGACCCTTTTTCCTAAATCCCCATCAGTTTTGCAAAAACAATAAGAACGACAAATGGGGCTCTCAGCCGGTCCACCGGCCGCCGGCCTCAGACCGGCTGGGAGTCCTCTGCCCAGCAAAAACGCATTTCGTCAACTTTAAACCTCAATCAAACTTCAAAGATTTGCTTCTATACTTCGTATACACTACTAAAATCACGAATTAAAGCATATACCAACACTCATGAAGCATCATAAAATCATTATCATAGATTACCCATAATTACCCATATCAAATATTGAAAACACCCATTATTTCCACATAAACAACATACCCATTATCAATCCTCCATAAACCATGTGAGAAACATATAATCATCAAATCCTAACATGATACTAACTAATTTACAGCATCACAACCACAATCCACATAACCTAAACATGTTTCTAGTAGATAAACATACTAAAAATCAAGTAAAGTGCTAATATAGACAAAAGGCCGAGTTTCTCATTATCGTCACCTTAAAGAGCGATTTCTTCACGCCTAGTCTTGAATAATATATGAATCCTTATCCGGGTTGTCAATGTCGACACCTACAAACAACGAAACGGGTTATAAGAGGGTATTTTCGAGTTCTCCTCAAAACAGCTGATACGTGTCTATTTTATGATGTTTTACATCTATTTTTACACGTATTTGGTCGCTCATTTACTATGTTTTAGCCTTTATTTCCCACAAATTGTGTACTTTCGTATTTTTATGCACTTTTGCAGATTTATGCGGAAAAGAGACGATTTAGCACCAAATTCGTATCCTCGAGTCTTTTGCTTAATTGAGGAATAAATGGAAAGTCAATTGGAGTCAAAGTCAAGTGCCAAAAGTCAAAACAAGAGAAATCCGAAGATTTCCGTACAGAGGCGGTCGACCGACCAGCTAAACGGGTCGGCCGACCAGTCCTGAATTTTAACTAAGCCCAAATTTCAAGGAATGCCGGAAATAAAAGAAGCCCAACAGGAGGCGGTCGACCGACCCGAATAGTAGGTCGACCGACCACAACAGAAGCCCAATCGATTCTTTTCGGAAATAAACTAGAATTAGAGTCTTTAGGAAACTCTAATCTCTTACCCTATATAAGCTAATCTTGTAGCTAGGGTTTAGATATCTTAGATCTTGAGAATCAAGTTTTGCATCGAATCTTTCAGTATCAAGTTTTATCAGATTTAGTTTTGTAATCTTTCAATAATTCTCAAGCATTCAATAAAGTTAGTTTCTTTCTGCCCTAATTCCAATTGTGGTAATTACTCTTTTAATCTAGCTTTTTATTATAGTTCTTATTTTTATTATAATTGTTAAGTTAGAATCCCAAGCTTTATTGAATCTTGCATGTTTAGATTATTTACTATGTTCTCCATGTTTATTCTCAATTTCATAATCATCTTAACAACCATGAGTAGCTAATTTTCATATGTTAGGATGTAGGGGATGAATATGCGTAGGTAAATAGAATTCGAAAGACCGACTTGTAGCAGGACCACGGTCGGCCGACTGGAATAGCTGGTCGGTCGACCGAGGCCGTGGTCGGCCGACTGGAGTAGCCGGTCGGTCGACCACCCGCGTATGTTTTCTTATTTCGTCTTTTCTTGTCAATTACAATATCCTGCAATGAGACCATAAGGAGACTTGTAGGATGTTAGTAATGACCTACCCAAGATTGAAAGATACGGGAAGGGCATTGGTTTACACCTTAAGACGGATAGGTTACTCAAGGCTGAAAGGTATGTGACCTGGGATTTAGGAATCACCCTTATTGTTGACACCCAATAATTGTGAGACCTAGGAACTAATAGCATAGGCCGAAAGGAGCTATTAGGTAGCATAGACTTAAAAAAATATGTTACACCCCCTTACGCGACTGCAATATATGTTGACCTTAGAATTTATTTTACCTTAGCTTTTTATTACCCAAACATCCTAGCATCCCTTTTATTATATTTTATTCTCATCTTTATTTCTTGTTTTATTTTAATCTTTGCCTTAGATATAGTAATCAATCAATCAAACCCCCAAAATTGTTACTTTAAAACATTAACATCAAACAATAAACATTCCCCACCTCCTTGTGGTTCGACCCTGACTTTCACTATCTATTGTTAAAGTTAGGAATTATAAATTTTATCTTTGGTACCCTCAACGACGGGCATCAAATTTTGGCGCCGTTGCCGGGGAGGTGACGCCAGTGTTTATTGTTTTTTGTTTTTGTTTCTCTTTGTTTAAGGAACTTTTTGTTCCTTAAACCCTCTCACTTTTTTCTTGTAGTTTCCTCTTATGTGCAGGTCAGTTCAAGGAGAACTCCTACCACTTGATCTCGAAATTGAGAGGACTCTTAGAGAAAGAAGAAAGCAACTTCTAGCAAATCAGGAAGGAGACTCACCATCTTCCTTATTTCAAGAAGGCTTATTCGAATTACCACCATCTTCACAAAAAACACCACCTTCACAACCAAATTCACCCATCAATCCACCTTCACCAAAAACACCACCTTTTACCTACTTTCCAGTTTTTCCTAAAGAAGAAGATAATATGGCAGAAGAAGCTACTATTGCCAGTCACTCCATGCCTCAGGCAAAGGACCTATACAAAGGGTTCACTTTACCTGCAGGTACTGGGAAGCCATTCGAGGCCAATCCCGCCTACATTACTATGGTTGAAAGAAACCAATTTGGAGGCTCGGCCAATGAGGATGCTGCTAAGCATATTGAAATCTTCACAGATTACATATGTTCTATAGCACCCCCAGAAGGAGTGACGCAGGACCAGATTAAACAGACCATGTTTATCTTCTCCCTTAGGGACTCTGCGAGAGAGTGGTACAGAGATCTTGACCGCACTGCTGCGGGAGTTACAGACTGGAACACCTTAGCCTTAGCATTCTACAGGAAATACTATTCTGCATCAAAGACGAATGCCTTAAGAGCGCAGATTACCAATTTCAAGCAAGGTCCCAATGAAGACTTTAGCGAGGCGTGGGACAGGTTCAAGAGACTTGTTCGATCCATACCACATCATGGATTCGAACAATGGTTTCTTTGCAACCAGTTCTACAATGGTCTCTATGACGACAACAGGGCCTACTTAGATGCTGCAGCTAATGGGAGATTCCAAGATAATTCAGGAGAGACTAAGGGTCTCAAGTTAATAGAAGATGTTGCTGTGCACCGCGCTGAGCATGGTACTTCTAGGGGAAACCAGAGGAAATCTGAGTACAACCTGTCAGCAATTGAGGCCTTGACAGCCAAGCTAGAAAAATTTGAGGCTGCAGGAAAGCTCGATCTAGGGAGTGGAAGCAAGGGAGGAATATACCAGGTGAACGCCGTTCAGGACGGACCCTTTGCTTGTGAGAGGTGCGGTGGAGAAGGGCATGTGTCAAAGTTCTGTACTTCATCTAATGAAACATGTGCCGCTTTTCAGCATTACCGTGAGAACAATTTCTATGATCCGAATAATAACAATGTCCATCCCAACTTAAGGTGGACAAGCCAGAATGTTCAAAACCCTCAGCACATGCAACCTCAGCAAAATTCCACTTATGTACCCCCACATAAACAAAACTTCCAAAGACCACCTTTCAACCCTCAACCACCTTCTAATCCACCACCCAACACAGATGCTCTTATCCAAAATCTTATCGGGTTGGTTCAGAAGGAGTCACAGGCTAGAGAGGCAGGGATGAAGATGTTAGAGTCGCAGATTGCTCAGATCGCGAGCAAGAATGATACTAGGGCTCCGGGTCAACTTCCGACCAAGCCGGACCAGAAGAAGGAGACTCTAAACGTCGTAACCCTGCGAAGTGGAGCTAAAGTGGGGGCTGAGAAAGAAAAACAGGCGAGTAGCAGCGAAGGCGGTCGACCGACCGAAGCTTCTGGTCGACCGACCACAGAGCAGGATCCGAAAATTTGTCCTGAACAGAAGACTGGTCGACCGACCGATAATACCGGTCGACAGACCACTGAAGCAGAACCTGAAGTTCCCTTTCGTCCAGAATTGCCGAATAACTTACGGGATTTCCTTTTCAGGGGTGACAAGACCCCCAGATTTTTAAAAAGGGCTGCAAATACTGAATCTTCAGCTGCTCCTTTTCCAGAAAGACTCGTGCCTTCAAAGGATCAGGTATCTTTTGACAAATTTAAAGATGTGATTCGTTCATTGAATGTTCAAGTCCCATTTTTAGAATTAGTTCAACAAGTTCCTTCCTATCTTAAATTCATGAGACAACTTTTGTCAAGAAAGAGGTCTCTAGAAAAGGTTGAGTCGGTGGCCCTCACTGAAGAGTCATCTAGTTTTTTAACACATGTTATTGCCCCTTATAAACTAGAGGACCCTGGAAGTTTTTCTGTCCCCTGTAATATAGGAACCTTCCCAGTTAAGAAGGCTCTATGCGACTTAGGTGCTAGTATAAGTGTCATGCCCTTAAGCGTTGCCTTAAAACTAGGAATGACCGAATTTGCAGTGACCAGTATGACCGTCCAGATGGCAGATCACACATCTATGGAACCTGTAGGGGTGTTAGAAAACATCCCTGTGCGTATAGACAGGTTTTTCTTCCCAGTTGACTTTGTTGTCTTGGACATCCCAGAGGATGCCCATATACCCATAATTCTAGGAAGACCCTTTCTTCACACTGCAGGTGCCATTATAGATGTAGGCACTGGAACTCTAACCTTCAAAGTAGGCAAACATTCTATTATCTATGGCCTATCTTATAGGAAGAAGGATGCTATGACCCCCATCACGTGTAATGCTATCACTTCTGAGAAGAAGTATGAGGTCATCACTACTTCTCCCACTTTATTACCTGTTCCTGTATCTGTTTTTACACCTCCGCCCCAGATTGGGAGCAATAGGGAGGACACTTCTGTTATGACTATTGCAGGAACTGGTTTGGGGAAACCCAAGGAGAAGGAAGTCATCATCCAAAGAGGAGGAATGGGATGCTTAAGCTATGAAGAGGATGAGGATCCAGACGTCGTGGATCGAGAGGAGAAAAAGAAGAGGAGGCAGGCTCAAGAAGAGCGACCGTCGCATATGCTTTATGACGGAGGAAAGAAGATGTGTTTTGCTACTAAAGCAAAAACTGTGGAGACTACGGCATGCCGTCAGAAGCCGTGGTCGGATATTTTACGCATCTTTAACGGATAGTTGTTTTTAAGTTGCAGTTTTAAGACAATTTATTTTATGTTGTGTGAGACTTTTTAGTTTGGCTTGCTAGTAGTTAAGACTTTAAGAATCGTTTTGGCATCTCGCGCATTGTTGGGCGCGCAATTTTTTCTTGCTTTTTCAGGATTTCCGAAGAAAAGAAGACCTCCAGGACTCAGCTGGTCGACCGACCAGAAAAATCGGTCGGTCGACCAGAAGCGCTGTATCGCAGATTTTTCCGATGTTCACAGGAGGTCGATCGACCCGTTTAGCCGGTCGGTCGACCTACTGTCCGCTGCAGTCTTTCGTTTTTCTTCCTTGGAAATCATGAAATCGTCTTTGGTACTTTAGTGGCACTGCTGACCACCAAAACCTCCCAGCTTACGCTGGTTTGGGGAGGTTTTTCTCATACATCTTTTTACCCAGTGAGTTCTTTCTAGTTACGTTTTTCCTTAAGTTTTTTTTTACTTGCATTTATCTTTTAATTTTCTAAAACCTTTACTTAGGCTAATGCACAATGGGGACATTGTGCGGGTTGGTTTGGGGAATGGTTTCGTGTTACATGCATTGCATTTTTGTCACACGTTTACTGCATTTCTGTCTTGCATTGTTCTTTTCTTTATTTTCCTTATATATACAAAAATCCAAAAAAATTAAAAAAATTAAAATTCCAAAAAAATGCACGTTTATTTTAGCATATAGGTCGAGTCGGAACGAAAGTATTTCAAGGATGATTTTGCTTTCTTACATGTTTATGCCTTTATCTTGCCTTGTCAACTTGTTTTAGTATGAAAGTCTTTTGCATATCTACGAGTTTTTGTCAATTTGTATATCTTGAGACTTGACTTATACCTTGGTAACCTACTATACATTCTAAGGTTTAGAGCTTATTTCCTGGTTTCATTCTTAAACCAGTTGTCTAGGATGTGAGTAGTACTCCCCTTGGAACATGTTACATCAATATGCATAAACATGAGCTTGAATTGCTATATACTTGTTTTACTTTCTCGTTTTGTGAGTCTTGATACGTGCATTTGGGATCCCTTTTCTCATATTTACCCATAAGCTTCACATAGCCAAAATTGCCTTTTTATTCCCCCAAAACTACATCCCATACTTAGCCTACCCTTCCAAGCTAGTATTTGTGGTCTTTGGTTTATTTTTTGAGGCATCTTGGTTTGTATGCTATCATGAGCAGAAAGAGAAAAGAAATAAAGAAAGCAAGAAAAGAAAAAAAAGAACAG
Organism: Silene conica; assembly: GCA_029255685.2. Lineage (NCBI taxonomy): Eukaryota > Viridiplantae > Streptophyta > Magnoliopsida > Caryophyllales > Caryophyllaceae > Silene > Silene conica. The sequence goes on along the minus strand of CM055312.2, from coordinate 81,502,142 downwards.
AAAAATTCATAAAAAGAAAGAAAGAAAAGAAAAAAAACGAAAAAAATAAAAATATACAGTGGAGTCAGTCGACCGACCACCTTATTGGGTCGGTCGACCAACTGACATTACCAGATTCAAAATTTCGTTCCGGAAATTCCTTTCTTTTATATTTTATCACTCCCGTACTTCATTCAAAAATATTTGGGAGTCCTTTCTTATATTCAAATGTGAGAGTTGTGCTACAAAAGAGCACTTTCTTAATATCAAAAAAGTTGTGAAATATGTTGTTGGGAATCGGTTTTACTAGCTTGGCTACTAACCCCACAAATCCAAAAACATCTTAACCACTTTTACCTTTAACCTCACGTACCTTTCGTACCTCATTTGCATGTATCTAGGTCACTTAAATAAGATTGTTATACAAAGTTGTAGAATTCCTGTTCATGTTAGATTGCAGGCATGTTTTCATGGGTCGCAGTTAGGTGAGTGTCTCTACAAAATTACTTCTTTCTATCTTTTACATATACTCACCCTTTGCTTCATGAGTGTCTCGAGCGCACCGCGAGAGTCCATGGTATAAAGTCTCTATAGTCTCTAGTGTTGCAAGTTTGACGACACCATAACTCGTTTGCATGATTTGAATATTATCTCATTTTGTTTTTGGTATTGGTTTAGGCTGACATGTAAATTTCGCTCTGAGTTTGAAATCGTTCCATTAGTTAGGATCGAGTCTATTTCTTGCTTGAGGGCAAGCAAGGGTTTGGTTTGGGGAATTTGATACGTGTCTATTTTATGATGTTTTACATCTATTTTTACACGTATTTGGTCGCTCATTTACTATGTTTTAGCCTTTATTTCCCACAAATTGTGTACTTTCGTATTTTTATGCACTTTTGCAGATTTATGCGGAAAAGAGACGATTTAGCACCAAATTCGTATCCTCGAGTCTTTTGCTTAATTGAGGAATAAATGGAAAGTCAATTGGAGTCAAAGTCAAGTGCCAAAAGTCAAAACAAGAGAAATCCGAAGATTTCCGTACAGAGGCGGTCGACCGACCAGCTAAACGGGTCGGCCGACCAGTCCTGAATTTTAACTAAGCCCAAATTTCAAGGAATGCCGGAAATAAAAGAAGCCCAACAGGAGGCGGTCGACCGACCCGAATAGTAGGTCGACCGACCACAACAGAAGCCCAATCGATTCTTTTCGGAAATAAACTAGAATTAGAGTCTTTAGGAAACTCTAATCTCTTACCCTATATAAGCTAATCTTGTAGCTAGGGTTTAGATATCTTAGATCTTGAGAATCAAGTTTTGCATCGAATCTTTCAGTATCAAGTTTTATCAGATTTAGTTTTGTAATCTTTCAATAATTCTCAAGCATTCAATAAAGTTAGTTTCTTTCTGCCCTAATTCCAATTGTGGTAATTACTCTTTTAATCTAGCTTTTTATTATAGTTCTTATTTTTATTATAATTGTTAAGTTAGAATCCCAAGCTTTATTGAATCTTGCATGTTTAGATTATTTACTATGTTCTCCATGTTTATTCTCAATTTCATAATCATCTTAACAACCATGAGTAGCTAATTTTCATATGTTAGGATGTAGGGGATGAATATGCGTAGGTAAATAGAATTCGAAAGACCGACTTGTAGCAGGACCACGGTCGGCCGACTGGAATAGCTGGTCGGTCGACCGAGGCCGTGGTCGGCCGACTGGAGTAGCCGGTCGGTCGACCACCCGCGTATGTTTTCTTATTTCGTCTTTTCTTGTCAATTACAATATCCTGCAATGAGACCATAAGGAGACTTGTAGGATGTTAGTAATGACCTACCCAAGATTGAAAGATACGGGAAGGGCATTGGTTTACACCTTAAGACGGATAGGTTACTCAAGGCTGAAAGGTATGTGACCTGGGATTTAGGAATCACCCTTATTGTTGACACCCAATAATTGTGAGACCTAGGAACTAATAGCATAGGCCGAAAGGAGCTATTAGGTAGCATAGACTTAAAAAAATATGTTACACCCCCTTACGCGACTGCAATATATGTTGACCTTAGAATTTATTTTACCTTAGCTTTTTATTACCCAAACATCCTAGCATCCCTTTTATTATATTTTATTCTCATCTTTATTTCTTGTTTTATTTTAATCTTTGCCTTAGATATAGTAATCAATCAATCAAACCCCCAAAATTGTTACTTTAAAACATTAACATCAAACAATAAACATTCCCCACCTCCTTGTGGTTCGACCCTGACTTTCACTATCTATTGTTAAAGTTAGGAATTATAAATTTTATCTTTGGTACCCTCAACGACGGGCATCAACAGCCCAGAAATGAAGTTTCACGAAATTGAAAACGAAAGTGATAGAAAGATCAGAAATGAAGAGAGGAATGCGATGGTGAAAACCTCGAGTTAAACGGAGTTGAGATGAGAAAACGGATGATGATTTTGTGAAGTTGAGAAAGAGCAAAAATGGAGAAAACAAGTTACTGTATCTTATTTTGGTGAGGATAGGTTTAACGTGAAATGAGGAAGGAGGGGTACTTTATATTTGACTTGAGTCGGGTTTGCTTTAATTAAGTGAAACGGAAATGTGAGACGGGTTGATATTAAATAACCAAGGCATCTTAAGCTTAAATGGTTTTTAAGACGAACTTAACGGAAATCTTAAAAATAAAACTTACGAATTATAATTAAAATATTATTAAATTCCGTAAACTACTTTTAAATTATTAAATTTACTTTTATAAAAATACGGGATGTTACAGAAAATCACGCGACCGTTAATAATTTATTATTGTAAAGGTTTAATGAAGTATTTCCTCCGTCTTTCAATCATTTGTTTAATTTTAATTAAAGTACCACATACAAATAATTAGAAAAAGAGTAAATAAGTGTACTCGACAAAGGGAGCGGCCGAGCGGTATTTTAAAACAAAAATTAGTACACTCCAATTTTTTTTATACATATATATTATGTTTACTATTTGCCTCATAGCCCAAACACTCAGGAGCCCTAATAATTACACTCATGTCTCGAAACCGTTAATTTCGAATCAAACCCAAATTGTATCCCCTTGTCAAGTTATTAATTATCTTTATGAAAATTCAAGTTAAAACGGGAAACAAGAATATACTTAGGTTAAACATGTCATTCCCTTATTTAATTATTTAGTTTGATGGAAAATTGGGAAAATAAACACAAAAAAATATTACATTTACAATATTATTTTTGTTTCAATGACCTCAATGACAGAGTTGATTTTTTTTTTTAAGGTTGAATTTGTTAGTCAGTTTGAAGGTGTTAGTATCATCATAAATCATTATATATCTTTCTAATGCAGAAGCCAATCTCGCTGATTTGGCATCTCACATTTCAAGTACAAGCTGACGTGTCAGTCTATAAATTAAAGCAATTGAAAAAACAAAAATGCTTAAAACAATGAAAAAACGCAATAATACACGACATAATATGCCATATAGAAGACTGAATATTTCATTTGATATATGCTGCGATGCTCGGATATCTGGGGTATTTCGGAAAAAAGTTCCAAATATCTGGGAAAAGTGCCGTATAGAAGACTGAATATTTCATTTGATATATTAATAATTACTTTCACCAATCTCCTCAAACTCCCAAAGCGTGAACAACATTAATAACGAGTATATGTGGGAAAAAATTTCCAAATATTTAGGAAAAAATCATATCTCATATATATTAATAATTAGTTTCACCAATCTCCTCAAACTCTTAAAAAGTGAACATTAACAACTGTAAACAACTTATGCATCTCAGTCTAAACCTATCTAATCTTATTTGAGTCTATTATCTTCCCCTAAAACTTAGTCAATCACCTCATAGGTATACCTAAACAACCACACTTTTTAATTATATAAAATCCGCCTTTAACGAAATCATCTATATCCTTCAATATTCACCAAAACAAAAAAACGTAAACAATAAAGATTCAACTATGGCTTTAAACAGCACCCATGTTGAATTGCCATACGTCATTTGACCTCCGATATAGTGACTGCTGAGATTGTCGTGCGTTTGGTACACCCGTGGGAAAGAAAAAGCTACTACAACAAAGAAGAGACTTTGGCAATAGAGATGCTTTTATTGGATTTAGAGGTACTACATATTTTAACTTCAATTGACACTCTTTTTCACAAGCATGTATAGTTAAATAACATAATTACTACTTCCTCCGTTCATATCAAAGCGCATATATGCTTTTTGCACAAATATTAAGAAAGATATTAAAAACTATTAAAGGGACATTTGAAAGTGTGTAAGATGTTTTTTTTATTAATTTAAATGTTTGATGGTGGATTATAGGTGGGCCATGGAGTGACATTTTAGGTAGATAAATGGTTTCCAAAAGGGTAGTTTAGTCATTTTATTTTCTTTTTTAGGAAAGTGGTAGAGTGGATATGAATGGATGAAAGAGGAATATATGTAGGTTGGATATGAATGGATGAAAGAGGAATATATGTAGGTTGGATATGACTGGAGGAAGTATAATTTTGAGAAGAATTTAATTCATGCCACAATCTGCAAAAGTATCATTAACAAATTCAAGAATAGGATCAACGTGGGACATTTATATAAATTCTCAAGATTCAATGTGGATGCAAATAAAGGGGCTGAAATTGCAACTTCTGGTGAATTATGTATCTACTTTTCATATCCTACAATTGTTAAAGAGGTGCACAATCTGCCCATCCTAGAATATGGATTCCAGTTTGTGAAATTTGGTGACATTTTATCCGAAAGAATATCTGATGAACATATCATAGGTAATTCCATGAAACCCATACAAATCAACCACTAATAAAAATATTTACACTAATACAAATGTTTACTTTTTATATAATTTTTAACATCTTATTCACATACCCACTCAGATGTCATTGGCAAGTTTTCTGGAGTCGGAGAAGTCAAGTCAACCAAGAACAAAAATAGTTGGATGACAATATACATCGAGAATATTAAGTAACAATTCTACTATTTTTGATATTTGACATTATAGTAAACACATCCACTTACTATGAGCATTTTAATAACTAATTCACCAACCTATACACAGAAAGGAGAAATTAGCATGCTCAGTTTGGAACGACTACGTTGGTTTAGTTCAGAATTTTGTTGATACATGTAAAAAATCCACTGAACCTGCCATCATTGTGATCCGTTGTATTCAACGATGTAAATGGGAGGTACACAACTATTTACTATTTTTGTATATGACATTTAGGGGGTATTTGGTTGGGTAAGTTGGAATAGAATGGAATGGATTTAATTCATTCTAATGTTTGGTTGAGCCATCTAAATCCATTCCAATCCCTCCTAATCTCATACCGAACCCTTACCCCCAAGATTCCAACTCCATTCCATAATGTTTGACATTTCATTCTATTCCAAGGTTCAACCAAACAATATAAACCAAGTATGAGATTTAGTATCCATTCCATAATGATATGACATTCCATTCCTTCTCCCCGAACCAAACATCCCCTTAATTGTAGTAATCATTTACAAATCACATTTATTATTCTATGAACTATCTAGGTGAACTTACAGTGACAAATTTAATATGAAATAATCCTATACTTTGCATGCCTAATTCTGTTATGATTATTCGATGTTTGTTTGAATATTTTAAAATAATGACTCTGTTTGGTAAATAACATATTGGCCACGTTTCAGCATATTGAAGATGTTTAACCTGTTTGACTTACGAATATGCTATTTAGAGTGTTTGGTTAATGACATGTTGAAATAGTATATTGGGCCCAATATGCTGCTACCAGCGGATTAAAAAGAAAAAAAATGTTTTTTTACCCTCTTAATAAAATACTAACCTTTCTTTTATATTTAATAAATAATTTGTTCATGTTTTTCTTGAGGTCGGTCGGAGACTAGACTGACCGGAGTAAAGGGTATTTAACGGAGGTGATGTTGGCGGTAAAGGGAGATGGGGGAGGGAGAAAAATATTTTGGGAGAAATGAAAAATATGACAAGGGTAAAGTTGTAAAAATTGTATATGAAATAGTAAAATTGGTATGTAAAAAACACGTCCCTTTACAAAGATGCTAAACAATCTGCTAAACTGTCAATAACCAAACATCTTTAAAATAATTATGCTAAATAAATCTGCAGGTAAACCTGCTAAATCAAATCTACTTCTGTCAATACTAATCCGCAGTTTGGTAAACAGAACCAATAACTTTCACATGTTAGGGTTAACATAATGTTTGCACTTCATCGACAATTACAATTCATATGACTAGCCATCATTTAGCTTAGTAAAAGTCGTTATTGTACCGGGCGGGGTTGGGTGTCTTATTAACGGACTTCCCATCACTTACCCACACACGGACCTATTTTCTCTAAAACGGTTTCCTGCGACTCCGTGTTTTAAAAACCCCTTGATCGAATTTCCCTCACCAGCAGTGAGATGAACTTGAAAACAACGGGACATGGAAATTGTCATGCATCATCCAACATGCGAACTTTAGCAAATCTCCTTTTGTCGGTGAAGAACATCTCCAAACCATCATTTAACTGGACAATCACAAAAGTTAATTGGGGATCTAAATTCAGGAAATCATATTTCAGAAACAGTAGCAAGAGAGTACTGTTTCAAAACCAACTAACAACAACATTTACAAGATATGAAAACGCATACCTCAATGAAAAACTAGGAAAGTTTTGAGGGCCATTCATCAGCATCATTAACGCAGATCTGTTGACATCAAGATGCGTGACAAATGAGACGGATTCATCAAATCGTGAACACTTTCTTCCTTAACAGAGCTCGTGTATTCAGCATAGGCTTATAAAAGTTAGCATAAGCATTTGAGATGACCATACAAGAGAAGCCAGGAAAACAATGACGGGCTGAAGAATAGCGGGTAAACTCAAAAAAAGTAAACTCAAGAAGAATCCATTAACAGGATGAACTCAAGTAAATTTCACTCTTTCCCACGATTGCTTGAAAAAGACGGAGAAATAGACCAATAAACAAGGTCAATCTAAATGACACTACAAGTCATAAACTAGGTAAACTAGCTTCATGCACGCAAGGCCAATAGATACACGGCCAAATTAATTGGCCTTTTGTCCCCAGGGAAAGGAAAAGCATATGTAATGATCTACAGACAAAATTTCAGCCACTTAGAATCAAGGTAGGAGTTTCTGTCTAGAGATTCTGAATTCTAGCTCCTAAACAATGGTGATCTAATTGGTTAAAAAGTTTGTAAAACTAATGCACTCAAATACCAGATTTAGGTAAAAACCTTTTGTATTTGGTGACGGTGACACCCATGATATAAACACCACCAAGTCATGCCTGCAAAACATCATGCATTTTAGTCAACACTTAGCCGTAACATCAAACTCAACATCAGTAGAAATAAGGCAAACACACTCCATCATAAGGAAACTCCCTTTTTCTATTTAAAACATGAAAACAATCATCTTTCCACGGTTATGTTCAGTATTTGTAAGTATTCTATCTTACCCTTACTGCTTTACAAGGATAATATGCCCGATAAATAACCAATTCTAATAAATTACTCCGACTTATTACTCCTTTTTAACCCAATGCATCATGTTACAAGATAATTTGGTTTGTCTCTAACTACAAGCAACACCCATACCATATCGAAAGTAGTGTCCTACATGAAATGAACAAAATTTATTTGGTTTGTGAATTCCCCGGTATATGTTGAGAAACAAGTCAAAAAGATAAATATCTTGAGTAGTAACTTATTAGCAGCGACATTTCTCAATTTTTTTGGATGAATGATCGACCCAGCTTAAGCACATGAAACACAAACACAGAAAGAGAGTTAAGTTGAACTCTGTATTATTTAGAATCCCTGCCTTGTGCACTTCTATTCAAAACATTAACAGAAATCTCATATTTCAATGCCAGCAAGTAATGACAAGAAAAACAGATACTCTCACTGTTCCAGGCTGCAACTTCTAATTATCATCGAAGAATTGCTCTAATTGCTCTATTTTAGTAATATAATCAAACAATACTAACTCGGGCGAAATCATAATTCATCTCCTCACAAATGCGAAGGCCTAACATGAGTTCCACTGTCGCCCTAATCTTCTAAAGTAACATTTTCATGTGTGAGAATAACTATCTTCACCTCAAATTTCCATATAAGTGAATACAAATCATGACATTCGTAGAAAACTAGCAAAAAGGAAAACTCTATAAATCAATCAAAGATAGAAACACAAATGAGAAGAAGTGGAGGTGGAAGTAAAGTAGGAATTAGGGTTAGTGAAGTGTACCAAATCGAAAGGAAGGAAAAGGAGGAGAATCGAGGCGAATACACAAGTTTTTGCCCTTGCGATGAGCTGAAACGATAGTTTTACCCAGAAGAGAAGATTGAAATAGAGAAGGTGAGACGCCATTGATAACCTTGTCGTCTTCCGCGGCGACGATAGCTCTTATTATTAGAGGAGACGCATTTCTGGAGATAGACATGAGTTGAAAAAGGCATACTGAGGCAACTTATAGCTGGTACTCCATCCTGCCCTTTCAAAACTAGCCAGCACCAAAACCGCCCTTATGCCTCCTCTTAAACCAACCGAAAAAAAACCTTGAATGAATGTAAGCTACAGTTTCCTGCTATTCATGTTTCTCTTCTACACTATGAACTTTGTTCTGTGACTCGTCAAATGCTTGCAATGCACTCTTGTAATGGTCTAAAGAGATCACTCCTTCCTCCACAACGCGTAATGCACTTCTATATAGCTGGTCAAACCACTTAGTTTGTTCACTAGGATCTATGGCACCGATATCTGACACGCAAACTCGCTTATAGTCCTTGTTCCATCTCGGCAATATATATCTTCTAGGGATTTCCTCCATTCCATTGAAGTTAAGCACACATAAAGCATGTCGACACAGGTAGCCATTAAAGTTAAAGCAGCTGCAAATACACCGAACTTCTGCACATCTGCCATTATAGTATACTTCATAGTCTCGAATCTCTCTCCTGTTATTCTCGCCTAGAACACGTTCTTTTACCAAGAATATAACATATGGTCCATCACCATGGAGCTTTGTCGTGCTAAAACATGAGTACATCTCCTCTACCTCCACCTGAAATTTCTGGAAAATTTCTTTCGTATAAACCTTTGAGAGCTGATGCTCGAAAGAGCACCTTGTTTTAAGCACTGGGCTTGAGTTTCTCGAGTCAATATCAGAAAGAGTTTCTTCCTTGTGTTTCTTCTGTATAGCCAACTCATACTTGTCAAGGAATTCCTTTAAGGATGTTTGTTTATGTACATACTTCTCAAAGAAAGCATTCAGATGTTTCATAGACATGCCAGCAAGAAAGGAGTCCTTCAAGTATACTGGGACCCACCGAGCTCGATCTTCATATAAAGATTGAAGCCACTCATGATTAACGACTTCAAAATTCTGAATCATAAAACTCCAAGCAGTCTCAAATTCATTCACCTTTAGTGTTTCATAAACCGCTTTAGTCAAGGCTCTCTTGACTGCATCAAAGTTGCGCAAACCCCCCAATTTTTCTGGGATTTTTCTCATGATATGTGAAATAGAGTATCGATGAAGTGATCTCGAAAATACCTCTGTGATTGCAATCTGCAAAGTTCGGGACCTATTTGTGATTACGGTTTGAGGCAAATGGCCAGACATGCATTTCACCCATGTTCTTAGTAACCATATGTAAGATTCTGTAGTATCACCAGCCAATAGACCACAACCCAATAACACAGTTTCGCCATGGTGGTTAACTCCAACAAAGACTACCAAAGGAATTTCATATTTATCAACTAAGTAAGTATTATCCAAGAAAATAACATCCCCAAAGTAACCACATGCATCCCTGGACCTAGCATCAACCCAGATAACATTTTTAAGATTTCCTTCATCGTTGAAATCCATCAAATAAAAGAAGTTTGCATTAGTCAATTGCATTCGACAGAGGAAATTATAAATAGCTTGTGCATCACCTCTTTTAAGTTTCAACTGATTGAAATGGTTAAGGACACTTCGAGTTTGGATTTCGTTTCCGCCGGAATTCAGGTTCCTGGAATCTACATTGTCTATTACAACAGCCCTGTATAGCTTAATTTTCTGCCCATCGTCATTGGAGTTACTCTTTGGACCAATATCTGCCTTCTTCAGTGACTTGCCTTCTTTTAGGCCCAATAAATGGTTGTGGTCAAGAACAACTTCCAGGATTCTCCATCTCTTGGAATCCACCATTCTCACTCGGATCATTGTCGGGCATCCAGTACGGGTATCCTTCCGCAAACGGTTTACGTCTTTAATTCGCTTGAAACCCTGACTACTGCAGCAAAGTACGGCACCGTACTTCTCCTTGCTATTCCTTTTGAACCATGAATTTTTCACCCTGACACGAAAGCCAGCTTCCTTAGCATAGCAATTGTAATAATTGTAAGCGTCGTCATATGACTCAAACTCCATTCCAACAGCGGGTGCTACAAATTCTTTCCTTCCAACAGACAATATGTTATGGGGATGTGGCTCTGCTCTGTCATCTCCTGTCTGCAGAGTACTACAGCCTTCAGCATCTTGCACTTGTCCAACCTGAGGGGAATCTTCCTCCATCTAAGATTAAGAAATCATTTAAGGAAATTTTTTGAATCCCGCCTTAAACTTTAACCATGAAGTAGTAAAGAAGACGCCCCATGACACTATAATTACACGAAATGCACAAATGTTAATTTAGCTAGTAAAGTCCGTGAGTGGTGATTCTTGACCTAGTTATGATCGAACACCAACATTTGCTTACCTTGTATATTCTTTGTGAGGAGTATTTAAATCAAAGGTAAGCAAATAATTGGGACATAGGGAGTATGTACATATTTACACACAATGGTAATCACGGAGGTTGAACGATATATTACCTCATTCCATTCCAACTTACACTGTCCCCCATTTTTAACGGTATTTTTCGCTGAATCTTAAATATAGCCTCTAAGCATATAAGGACTATACAAATGGGATGGAGATAATATTTTCTTCTAACCTAAGCAAATACCGCGAATCATACAGAAATTCTAGATCTGAGTTATTCAGAGTTAATCTAACAAACAACTGCAGATATTATTTTTGTTGGATTCTTTATAGGTAACAATTGACAATTTTTTTGTCGCCAAAGTTCGTGGGCAGTTCAGACTAAAATTTAGGATAGTTCCATTTTTTTCGTATAGAAATTGAGATAGTTTTTTCTGTTTGGAATCGTTTTAGGGTAGTCAAAGAAAGGCATGCATCATTAATTGTGTGCTAGTGCCCAATAGTAGCAATAAACATACATATATGATGCCATAGATGCCATACAAGTTTTGAAGATTCTCCGATTTACCCCGACATAACTTGACCCAACCATAGATGCCATATATTTGAATTCAAAAGCAACCCCTATGCATAATCCAGTTAGTATTAGGACATATAGGTTCAAATCTATGCTCCTATCTACAGTGTGTAGCTCCAGCCTCCATGTAAAGTCAAACAAAGTCCTGAATTCACTGTGATTTCTTATTTTAGACACTCAAATCTATTCACTATATTACTATTTTACCTAAGAAGTAACACCCCACCCGAAAATAACTCCCCACTCGACTACTAGGGGAACCTAGCTACTAGCACAGGGTAGCACTTGCTACCAAATTTTCAAAAAATGGTTAAAGATTATCGATTTTTGCTACCCGAAATTGTTTAATATGAACCTTAGTATAAGTATAAAGCAATATGATGAAAATTGGCTTGGTCCATCATCCCGTCTTGAGTATGCATTCTGCAACCAAGTCCCCCCCCCCCCCCCCCCCCAGTCACATATTTCCATTTCCTACAACTATTGTCAAAAGTAGTATGAATAAACATTAATTAACAATCAAATCAACCATATAAGTCAGTAATTAGTAATTACACAAAAAAATAATATCAACGAAGAGGCCTTAACCTAGTGATTAAGAAGCGGGCATAATGGATTATAGTGGATTATTATAGGTCCCAGGTTCGAATTCCTCCACCCCCAATTTTGTACTGCTCTTCACCCTTGTGGCTCATTCGGCACCAAAAAGAAAAATTAACATCATAAAAAGTTTAAGAATATTATTGTCAACCCAAATGAAATGCATAATTGAAATATGAAGCATAACTTATGAGAATCTGAAGAGCTTACAGTGTGTCAGGAAACTCCAGATTAAGAACTTGGGTTGTTACTTTTTGTTATTGGCACCATTAAGTTTTTCAAAATGGGGATTTCTCAAATTTGATAATACTCATTTCGTTTCTTCCAATTTTGGGTTATGGGCTTAGTATTTTTATTATTTTATATAATTTCTTTATTTTTGTAAAAGATTACTAGTGTAACACCCGTGAAAAATCACGGGATTGTGTACACTTATTTTTAAAGGCGACGTCGGTATATTTATTTCAATATACAGCAATTCTGTTTATTCGAACGAATTTTTTTTTTAACGGGATGTTTGAATATAAGATATATTCGGTGAAAAGGTGATTACTCCTATTAAATAGCCGATTACTCCTATTAAATTATTATCTCACAGATATTTCACATTATTGTATGAGATATCTCACGTTTTTAAAAGGTGTATCTCAAGTTTCTTAATTTGGTTGGACTCTTTGTATAATAATTGACGTAATATCAGCAAATTCCTAAAATATGTTAATAGCAGTAATAAATCTTAATGGGGTGTAGAATATTAATTCCTAATATCCGTGTAGAATATTCCTAATAAATCTTCACAATATTTCTAATTTCAGTTTAGTTGATTTTGGTGTGTCGATTTTTATGGCATAGAATAGAATATTATATATTATATATTTATTATATTAATTCCTAAAATATCCGTGTAGAATATCCGTGCATGATTTTGGTTTGACGTTTTTTATGGCATTTATATTATATAATATATAATATAATAGAATATTAAAGAATATTGATATTTTAATATTAAATTATTATGATGTGGTATAAATGAGTAATTCTGATTGGTCTACAAAACTGAAATTTCTGAGGGTGAATGTGAGAGCTCGAAACACTAAACGCTGAAACCTGATTGCGCCACGTCAGCGGAATTACATTCTTCTTTTATAGTAATAATGATAAGAATTAGATCATCATAATATTTGATCCGGACCATTAATAAAAAACAATGGTCCTTTTTTTTGAGAAAATGAGGAGAATTCAGACCCATGGCTTATGGTCTATGAGAGTAAGACTACGTTTATAGCTAGATTTAATAAGGGCTAGGTTTTGAATAAGGACAAAAAATACTTAAATAAAAAAGTTAAGTAAAATAAATTATAGGAACTAGTTCCGTTTCAAATGGTCTGAAAAGGACCTAGTGGAACATGTTTAGGGACGGTATTTGCATGTGGTCCTCATACGTAATTCCAATTTAACTAAAAATAATGTTGTAATTCTTAGGTCTGACTAGGGCTTTATAAAATAACAAAATCAGGAATTAGGTCTAGTAAGTAGGTTAAGAAGTATATATTAGTATTTTAATGCAGGAACTAGGTTTAAGTAGGGCTGCAGAAACGACGGATAAGTATGGTCTAATATTGAAACAAAATTGCTATATCTCCCCTCCTTTACTTATTCATTCATTGCATTTCCAACAAAACAACATTACCCTTCTGTTTCTAAAAAAACAATTGTAACAATACTTTATCAATTAATCTTTAATAATCGAAAATAAGTCATTTTTCGAATATTGAATCGTATAATAATGAAAGTTCGTATAACAATGACGGAATCAATTTAACAATGATTGGAATGCCGAACAACATTATCAATATAACAATCAGTATTATAGTTACGAAAGCGGCGAGTGAAATGGTTTGCATACGATGATAATAATACGGGTGCATGTAATTACGTCGAAGAAGATAAAATGAGGTATTAACTGATTTTATTAAATTTCGTAACTTTTTTTAAGTTCGTCGTGTATTTTCAAGTCGTGTAGTTGAAAATGCACCCACAGATCAGATTCATGTTTTTATCAGGCTAAAACATGTAAATTACACGAAAAAGCCTAGGTCAACTTGTATAAATCACATGAAACAGCCCAGCCCAGTTTGTGCAAATTACATGAATGAGCTCAAGCCCAGACAAGTATTTCACATGTTTCTACCTAGGTTTGTTCGTGTATTTCACACGTTTGTTCCATTTTAATTTTAGAAAAACTTGTGTAAGGTACTTAATTAGGGAATGTTGAAGATACTCATAGAGATGATGTTGATTATAGTGATAATTTGTATTCGATTGTACGTTTAACACCTTTGAGGAAGCATTCAATCATAATAATAAAGTTACTTATGGATTATAGTTTCATTTGGTAAAGTATAAGCATAACATGCAAAAACACCATCCGTATAAAAGCGTCGCATGTGAGTGTTATGGACTTTATAAAAGTCATGCTAAAAATCTCGGGAAACCGCAAAGAAGGTAAAAAATAGAGAGATTTGAATGTCCATTTGAAATAGGGGTGATAAATAGAAGTTCAAGTGTGTGGGAAGCAGCTCTGATGGGCGAGTTTCATAATCACAAGTTTGGAAAGTTTCTTGAAGATCATAGACGTAGAGCAAAGTTAACCGATGTACAAAAAGAATTTATTAAGCAACGACAGTCTCATGTGAAACTGGAGATGGTTAAAAATGCATTTGCGTGCTTAGGTTTCATGATCAGTGAACTCCTAGTTTTGAAACCAATTTACAATCATAATGCTTGATTGAGTACAAAGGATACGAGTGGGTCATAGCAGAAGAGGAAAAAAGAGCTCTTACACATGTTTGGTTTGCTCCTCCTGAGACAGTGCAAATGTTTAAAGTGTGGTCAGATGTTGTTCTAATCGACTGTACATATAAAACGAACAAGTACGACCTTATATTGGTTCAATGTGTAGGCATTACACCTGTTGCGAAACTATTATAAAACTATTATAAGAGCAATAATAATAGTGGTTTTTGTCTTAGGGTTGTCAATAAGAAACTCAAAAAAAAGTTCTTCTATTACAACTAAAAATTTGTTCTTAATTTTAAGAACTCAATTCTAAAATAAGAACTTAATTTGTCCTTGTATTGGAATTTGAAGAGTAATTAACTTACCCTTGAAAAGTTTTAAAATCCAAAATTTAAATAATTTTTTTTTTCAAAGAAATTGGTTGTTGCACTGTACATAATTTTCTCCGATTGCAGATTAATTTTTATTAAAGCAATTGCTTGTAGTTGTATGTCAGCGCCTTCCTTTTATCGTCACCCAGCACCATCAAATAAAAGTATAGTAATTTAGTAATGGCAGAGGGTGAGAGATACAAAATTATTTTAAATATACAAACTTCAAAAAATTTCCAGAGTACTTCAAATTTTCAGAACTTCCAGCAGCATAATTTACCAAATATGCAGTTTCAAAATATTGAATCATACTACCCAAATTCCATTCAACTCGCAAAATCTCAATGTTCAATTTACTAGGAATATTTGGTCTACCAACCTATGCTAACGTTAGTAATATTCGTCCAACACCGAGTCTTTCATCTAAACTGACTACTACGTGATTGGGGTCCGCCGCACCAAGTGTTTCAGTTTCCGGCTCGTCACCCATTACGCCCATCGACGTAAGCGAAAATGGTTTAGATGATATCGAGGTCAATGATGAACATGGTGACAAAAGAGAACGTTGGACTATGGAGGAGACAAAGTTCTAGCAAAAGCCAACAATTTTCGTTGACGGAAAATTGGAAATAATAAAAAAGATGGACAATTTTGGAAGAGGATAGTTAACTATTTTTGTAACATCCCGACCCGCCATCGTCGTAACACAAACCTAATAAGATAGGTGCACACTTTTAGGCCCATGGCCTTGTTACTAAGTGGTGGGTGTGAGTTATTATAAACACATCACAAGCCTCACATGTTACCAACGAGGGACAAATATCCACACAATCTCATATTTCATACTCTTAGGGCATTACAATTTTAACCAATACAATGTAATTGAAAGTGTTTGAACAGTCGACTAAGCGAAGGGCTGATGACATAGGATTAATACTTAATTCACAAAATTGGTACCAAATGGTATTACAAGGTTGAGTAGATGCAAAGTTACTGCAAACTTTTTCGAAATTGACATTTTAAACCCCTTTTTTTTTTTGTATAAATCCCAACAAATAATAAGCTACTGAATTTTGTCATTTCTAGAATGGAGTTGTAAAAATCACGAGTCTAATGAATTTCAGCGTGGGGATTTACAAGTAGTAAATAATACCAATTGGAAAATGTTTAACGATGAATCAGAAGAGCTTACACTTACAGAACGAGTACAGTAAGACACTCCAAATTTGATACATTGCACTTACAGAATGAGTACAGTAAGACACTCCAAATTTGATACATTGGCTGAAGGCATTAGGAAGAGACGTCCAGTCGTCCAGGTGATAGATTCCAATCGATAAAGCCCATTTGAGAACTTCCTTTATGTCGGTAGACTCATCCTGGCCTCCTGGGTAGCAGCCTCAGAACAGAAACGCAAGTTGCGTCCATGAATAGTAGCTCCATTCGAGTCATAGGCCGCCCAACCAGTCGACGAAATAAGGCATGGTCTCCAACTCTCATCAACCTTTACTCTGACCAATCTACAACTGATACCGTTACCAATGAGGAAGAAGGGAATACTAGCTTTAATGCCGTCTCTAGGGTCTTCTTTTATATGCTTGAAATTTCTATATTACTAAAGTTGCTGAGCAGAGTCTGAAAATGATATGTGAGATTTGTCTTGGTCCTCAATCATTTATTTTCACCCATTCTTATCAGAGCAATAACCAGACACTATAACTAATATTTGAGGGATTTACCGCGTCTTTCTCTGTGTATTTTCATCTATTCCACCTCAGTCCCCAACTCTCCCGAGACCATATACTCGAGAGGTTCTTATCGAGTAAAACAAATGCCCAAATTTAAAGATTAGAATGCGAAAAGATGATACTTGATCAATAATAGAAAACCCTACAAACTTCAAAATAACGAGGCCAATTTTGCAAAATGTATGCAACTGTTAAGACTTAAGAGTTAAGAAGCCTTCTTAAAATGGTATGACTTCAAGAATATACTATTCAACCTGTCAAAGGATTAAATTAATTCATTTTGCTACATTTACATTTGTTTTCTAAAGCAAATCCCTAAAAGACTGTACACCTTAAAAATGACACATTTTACACATGTTTCTCCTCAGTAAGACGCACCTTATTTAGTGACTCAAAAAAGGCTTGCCAAGCTACCATAAAATGATCTTGTGAAACCATACCTGCTTCTACTATCCGCATAGCTCGTCTATGCAGATGCTCGTACCATTGACAAGGATTCGAGATATCGATAACATCTGACCCAAATTCCGGTACATACAACCGCTTACAGTCCTTTCTCCATCTTGGCAGAATATAGGAGAATGGTATTTCTTCCACACCATTATGACCAAGAACACTCAAAGCATGTCGGCAGAGATAACCATTCAAGTAAAATCCTCCACATACACACCGAACTTCTGATAGGTCTTTCTTGTACATTACCTCGAAACTCCTAAATTCCTTAATGCCTCCATTTTCGCACTCTTTTACAGTATAAGTAATGACAGGTCCACTACACTGAACCTGGTCAATGCTTAGACAATAGGGCATCATCTCTACTTCAACTTGGAATTTTTCAAATATTTCTTTCGTGTAAAATTTGGATAGTTGCAGTTCATAATAGCATCTTGTTCTTAGCAAGAGGTTGGACCCACTTGACTCAAGATCATCGAGTGCTTCCTGTTGTCGGATTTTCTTCAAGATATCATCGTACAAGTTTAAGAATTCCTTCATGGAGGTTTGTTCATGGACATGACCAGCAAAGAAGGGTAATAAGGGTTCCTCAGTGGGTTGAACAGAGAACAATCCTGCAAGAAATGTTTCCTTTTGATAAACAGGTGCCCATTTTTCTCGATCTTCGTACCAATTTTCTAACCACTCATGACCCTGAATGCCAAACTGTTGAATCATGTTATCCCAAGAACTTTCAAACTCCTCAGTCTTCAGAGAACCATAGACCATCTTATGTAAGGCTGATTGAAATGGTCCCAACTGTTGGAGTGAGCCAGAGTTGAGAAGGATGCTTTGCATAACAAGGGGCAACCAATATCGATGGTGGGCAAGAGGAAATACTTCTATAATTGCACTTTCCATGGCTTTACACCGATCTGTCACAATAGTTTGAGGAGGGCGTCCTAACATACAAGTAAGCCATGCTCTGAAAAGCCACACATAGGTTTCAACAGTTCCTTCAGCAATCAAAGCACAACCAAGAAGAATAGACCGCCCATGGTGATTAACGCCGATGAATGCCACAAGGGGTATCTCATATTTATTCAACAAGCATGTTGTGTCCATAGCCACAACATCCCCAAAGTACATATACGAAGCTCTTGCTCGAGAATCAATCCAAAATATATTTTTTACTAGACCTTCATCGTTCAAGTCTGTAATGTAAAAGAAGTTGGGACTTCTAAGTTGTTTCTGACAAAAGTAATTTATTAGTTCGCGTAAGGATCCGGCCTTAAGCTTCAAGTGGCAGGAGTGCAGCTCGTGACCCTTTTCAGTCTCCCTTGAGTTTACACTTTGAGAACTGGCCACGTCAATGGTAGTACGGTATAGCTTGATTGTTCGTATTTCTACATCAGGACTTGGGTCTAAGGGTCTTTTTGCCCCAATATCCGGCTTTTTGTGTGATTTAGAATGCTGAGCCCTCTCGGGATCAAATAAATGATTGTGTTCAAGCTTGACCTCATCAACTCTCCATCTGCTAGATTCCACCAACCTTAACCTTATCATAGCAAGGCAGCCTGTTCTTGTTTCCTTCCTTCGAGAAGTTACTTCTTTGAATGTTTTGAAACCCTCACAATTGCAGCAGAGCACTGCACCCCGTTTTTCTTTGCTGTTACGCTTTGTCCAAGACGATTTTACCCTAATTGCAAAACCCATTTCCCTGGCATATGAATTGTAATAGTTATAAGCATCGTCGTACGACTCAAACTCTGTGCCTTCAACAGGCGGAGAGCAGTAGTTTTCTATACACATTTGATCGCTTCTTTGGTTATTCTCCCGGTCACTGGTGTCATGATGGAGCACCGGCAAGGCGATACTTTCAGCATCTAAACACTTTGTCTGAAGTAAACGATCACGGCTATGGTCAACAAATTCAAGCTCAAGCACGGGGTGATTATCTCCATGTACACTAGGATCAATCACGAAAAATTGCTCACAGCCATTGCCATGATCATCATCCTCAATTCCAAACTCATGATGATCACCTTCCCTCTCTTCACTGTTGTCGTTCATTGCAAAAAACACTTCCTCATCTTCTTGATCTTCTATGTGTTCAATTAAATCCTCACTGTTTGCGGAAGTTTCTTTCATCTGGAATAAAATCAACTTACACGATCAGCAGAGAAGTATAGAAATAAAATGTGAACTCTGCACTCTTAGTGTACTACAGATTCATGATCATTTGAAAATAATCTGACGTATAAGACATCTCACTTTTGCATCAATATATGACTCTTAAGAAACCTTCAACCACTCGGCTGATCTCTCTCTCTCTCTCTCTCTTTGTTATTATCGATGGTATTGGCAACATACTAGCAGTAACTAGTAAACAACTCTCCTCTTGTCATCACTAAGTGAGCAGGAAGGAATTTTTGAGAATAACAGCAGTTCTCTCGAACCCATACAATATGCAACAGATGTAAATCCATGACAACACCCGAGTTGTTTATTTGACATCTTAGTCTTCAATAATGCTTCTGAATTAGACATCTAGACTGATAGAACTATAGAAACCATGGCACGTACAGATTCCATCACCGGAAAATTGTCAGATTGATTCAACGAGGTGAGTGATATTCCCTTACTAATGAAGACAAATTGGTTAATTGCTCAAGGAAAACCCGGTATCTCGAGTTCAGGATGGTTCATTTTGTTCAGGTCTAAATCACTCTAATTGTCAAATGTTATCAGCTGAAACACAGGGCCAATTGATCTAGGAAAAATTCGGTATTTTCAAGCTCGGATCCTATCATCGTAAATTCGGTATATTACTTCCGAGTTCCGTCTATCGAGTATAATTTCAATGTTCCCTTTATTCTCCATAACCAGTGTGCAGTGCACTGTTTGATTATTCTCACTGTTATGTTCTGTTCTGTTCTGCTAACAAACCTCAACTATCTTCACATATTCTTGAAGACGGACACTATCTGTCACAAGGTGAAGACGGATATGTAAATCATAAAACCGTTCAACCATATATGCCAGTGACGTCATTGTCTTCAACTTAAACAACAAAAAATCCTTACAATCATGTAAGCTAATGCAGTTGTTTTAGGTAAACAATAAGCTACCAACGACGGGTTTCGAACATGGGTTATAGTACCTGTAGGCTGTACCAGTCTACATTCTACCAACTGTAGTATTTCGATACTGCGTCTTAACGACTATACCAACTAAGCTAAGTTGCGATCGCATCCTAGTTCTTTATAGATCAGTACTTGCATCATTAATTCATTAGGGTTTAGGGTAAAAACATCAATCCAATTTAATCACGCTACATTTTCAACCCTGTTTAAGAATTTAATGGTAATAATGTCTGATTATCTCCTCTGAATAAACGAGGGAGAATTATATGCAGCAAAATCGAGTGAATTAGTGAACAAGAGTCGTGAAAATGTTTTAAATTAGGGTTTTGCACATGTGAAATGGGGAAATTAAAAATGCTAAAATTGGAAAAAGAAGGGGAAACCATGAAGAGAGAGGCTAGGGAGACATACTGTGATGGAGAGATGAGGAGAAGGTAACAAGGAAGTACTGCATTCACCCTGTGACACCAACCCTTCGTCCGTCATACTCTTTACCGTCAAAGTCTAATATCTTAGCTTTCCCCTCTTTTCTTTTCGACATTCGGCACAAAATACTCCTGGTCAATCCTTCAAAAGTTTTGTTTAAGACCGATATATGACAAATATTTACAAAAATGAAAAATGGATTAGATATAATCTATCTATCTATATAACTATGTGTCCGTTTTCCTTAAGACGGACGTACCCGTCGCAAGCTTGCGACGGGCCAAATAGGTACCGAATACATACCACATTATGAATGTGGGGCATTTGTGAGACGGGTATACGTAGCAAGTGGGATGACGTCATGTATTTGAGTTGACATATTGGCTATTGTTTATTAATTTCCTCTCATTTCCCCAAGTCTTGAAAAACAAAAAAGATTTAACCCAATCTTCTCTTACTCTTTCAACCTCACGTCACTTCTCTCTTGATTACTTTTCCATTCATACTCATTTCACTTTCACATTTCACACTTCTTCTCTGGTATTACTTTTCCTTCACTCTCTCTTTACCCCTTTCTCTCTCTAACAAATCCTTATTCACACCAAATATATTTACCTAAAACAGATACGAAACAAACTGTTAGACATGGTCCAGTCAAGAAGATTGCTGCCAACAAAAAAGGTTTTGATACAACAACTTCATTTGTGTTTGTTGTCAATTTTAATAAAAAATTTTACATTTTAGGGTTTATTTTTTGGGTATACATTTTTCTGGATTTTTGTAATTTTTTAGGGTTTATGGATTTTTGTAATTTTCATTTTTTTTTGGATTTTATATAATCATTTTTGATTTTATTATGGTGTATATTTCATATTTTATGAGATTTTATGTGATCATTTTCGATTTTTCACATTTGTTAAACAAATATTTGAAAAGGTTAATTTTTTGGGTTTCTGGGTTTATTTTTGTGGGCAAGTTTTTAGGTTTTATTTTTAGGGTTTATTTTTTTAGGGTTTATTTTGCACATTTTGAAATGGTAACAATATATACGTAGGATTTATTCTCTGGGTTTTTTTAATGGTTGTAGAATTTATTTTATGGCTGTAGATTTCATACTGTATGAGATTTGATGTGATCGTTTTCGAATTTTTCACATTTGTAAATGGTGACGACTTGCAAAAGTTACTTTTTAGGGTTTCTGGATTTGATGTGATTATTTTCGAACTTTTTTGGGTTTATTTTTCATATTTGGTTTTACCCAGATTTAATGTTCATATTTTGTATTGTTTTGACCTTGATTTTCTTTTTATTGTTGGAGGTCACCCAGTTTAGAGTAAATCGTTGAAGATGGTTACAACAACAAAAGAGGTCAAAACTCTCCAGTTAATGGTGTGTAATGTTGGCATTTGATTGTGGTTTGCTTAGTTTTACTACTAAACATTTGCTATGGAGTCTTGCTTTTTTAATAGAAGTAGTTTGATGCCTAAAGTACAGTGTCTTATTTTTCACAATTTCACGCTTTGGTGACTTGAGTTAACTACTCTAACTACGTTTCCTTTATGGTTTGATGTTTTGACATTTCTCCAAATTGTAATGTCCTTACAATATTCCATATATTGGGTACATACCTATGTTGTTGTTGTAGCCTTCTTTTTTGATAATGTTGGTTGTGTTATATAGTAGTATTCATTGTCCATTTTAGAGGCTAACATATTTGATCTGTTACATTATTTGAATTGATGTGTATATATGTTGAATCTGTTTTGTGACTACCTTTTTAGATTTTGTGTTCACTAAGTTTCATGTACATTTTCATAAAATTTGGGTACATAAATTGTTAGTGTTAATAAAATCTTATATGGTTTGATGTTCTGTTTTCTGCCCATATTGTATTGTCCTCACATTACTCATGAGATTGGTTACATAAAAGTATGTTGTTTTGTAACCTTGTTTTTTGGTTAATGTTCACATGCTTGAAATTGTTGCATGTTTGTATGTTTTGAGGTTTGTAAAAAATGTGTTGTTCTTACATTGTTTAAGATATTGGCTACATAACTACCACTTGATCAGTTATTCTCTTGTATGGTTTAATGTTCTGACTTATGCCCATATTGTATTGTCCTGACATTACTCATGATATTGGTTGCATACAAGTATGCTGTTTTGTAACCTTGTTTTTCGTTAATGTATGTTCACATGCTTGAAATTGTTGCATGTTTATATGTTCTGAGGTTTGTCAAAAATGTGTTGTTCTTACATTGTTTAAGATATTGGCTACATAACTACCACTTAATCAGTTATTCTCTTGTATGGTTTAATGTTCTGACTTATGCCCATATTGTATTGTCCTGACATTACTCATGATATTGGTTGCATACAAGGATGCTGTTTTGTAACCTTGTTTTTCGTTAATGTATGTTCACATGCTTGAAATTGTTGCATGTTTATATGTTCCGAGGTTTGTCAAAATTGTGTTGTCCTTACATTATGTAGAAAAGGAGTACATTATTTGTTACCATATGTTGTTTAAAGCCTTATATTATATGGTTCCCCCTGTCACCATAGTTGAAAGCCTTATATTTAATGTTCCCCCTGTTACCCATATTGTATCCCCTGTTAATGTTTTGATAATGGGTATATAACCTATTTTAGTTTTCTGACCTTGTTTGTTGTTAATGTTGTAGGAAAAAAAAGAGGTTGATGGGAATGGATCACCTCGTCCATTGTTCAACCTCATTGCTATTACTGCTGAAGGACGTAGAAGACATTGGTTTTGGCGGCTTACTACTGCTGAAGACGCACGCCTTCTATCATCAGATGATCGACTGGTTGCTCAGCAAGTATGATCCAAGTTCAAGGATGTTATATTTGTATCCCTGCCTCTACATGATGGTGTTCTCAGTGCCTTTGTTTTGTATGTAGTCAACTCCCTTTTGGGACAGAAAGTGGGCTTCCTACTATGGACATGTTTCCCTTTTTGGGGTTTATGTAAAGTTATTATGATTCCGGTATATTTTGTGTTCAGAAACAAGTCCCCTTCTATTTAATATTTCAAGCTCGAAACGGTATCTAAAAAAACAAACAAGTTATCACGTAAAATCTAGTAACTCACGTTGGATCCCCACTGTTTGACAATTTTACTTCATGATGCTTAAAAAATAGAATCAGTAGTTATGACGAGGTCCCTATAAATGAGAATAATTGATCAAGTGGCAGTTTACTCCATTTGTAGGGGGTTTAGGGTCATGACATATCGTCATCGTCTAATTGTTGTCACATTTATTCACCCATTTCGATAACCACACAAAAGAAAGTTGACCCCTATTTTGAAATGAGATTCACCTATTATGTAGTCCAGTGTGAATGGTAACGTATCCTCGAATATCAGAGACATTTTGTGGTCATGTTTCTCTATTTTGTCGGTTGCATATGTCATTGACATTTTCGAAGCTGTTGTCTACATTTTGTTTTCCTGAGTTGTTCTCGTTTTTGTTTATTATGTGTCTTATTGTATATATGGTTACAAATTAATGTTAAGGTGCCTTACATTATTATAGTTATTATAAAACATATGTTATTTCATAATTTGTGGTCATGTTTCTTTGTTTTTTCACCACTAATTATATTTACTATTGAAGTGGTGTATGTGTATTATGTTTTGTATTTTTTTTATATGTTTACAAAATAGCAAAGATTGGATATGAATTGATTATATCTAATTTAATAATATGTTGTTAGATTAAGTAAAATTGTTCCGTATCTACATTATTTATTATATTGGGTACATTAACTTCGTCATTTATGTGACCTTATTTCTTTATTTTGTCATTAGTATCTGTTTTTGACATTATAGCATATGTCTTATAGCATATGCCTCACCATAACCAATTCGCCTCTCCGAACGATGATGTTGCTGCTACTACTTAGGGGTCTGGTCATGGTTGTGTTGTGTGAAATGCGCGTGTAGGCTGACTTAACATTGACATTAGTTTACTGCAACCCTCCTCATCTCTTCATCAAGAAATTACAAGGTTACATTGGTCACATAACTATCCACAAATACGTGCACAATTAGTAACAACAAACGACATATAACGGACATCCAATTGATTTTTCTAAAAATATGGTAACATTTTTTTGACATCCATGTAATTTTACAAAATAAATGTTCGAAACATTGATAATATTTTGTACAACATAAATATTACAGGGACACATTAACCACAAATGTATAAACAATTTTTAGGAAAATACAAATAAATATATGCATACTCTGGTTTTCGGTTTCTTAACAGGGTTACAAGAACAAGAAAAATGACAACATTTTTCTGACATCCCTTTGACTTAATTCCCAACATCATCTCTATGAATATCTTCAACAATAGGAAAAAAATACGAAGAACACCATATGTTTTTCGGTGTCTTCATAGGGTCACATAAACAACAGAAATGGTAACATTTTTCCTAACATCCCCATCAATTCCCAACATCATGAGTATGAACAGTGATCTTCAACAAAAGTATTAAACTACGAAGAACACCATCTATTTTTCGATGTCATATCATGGCCACATCAACAATGAAAATGATAACATTTTTCTGACATACACCCGAATTTCCATGTTATCGTATGAATCGTTATTTTCAACAAAACGAAAAAATTACAAGCAACGAGTTGTTCGCAATTCTTATAATCATTTTAAACATCCAGCCAATATCACAAATCGTGCATGGAAAACACAATTAATAAACAATCACTAACGATAATTAACTCTGAATCACAAATAAATGAGTTGTTTTCAATTCTTATACACATATAATATTTAATAAAACTTTGCAAACAAATTTTTATAACCTTTGATTATACAATTTTCTAGCACAATAGCTTCATCTTCATCATCATGATCAGATCGATCAACCATTGATTTCATCAGAGTGAGCATTCATGATTTCTCGTATGAAGAATTAGGATGAAAAAAAATTGAGGAAGAAGATGAAGGATAATTATTTGAAGTGTGTGAATATGAGGTAGTGTTTAATTCCAATTAATTGAATAAAATATGGGAGGAAGTACAGAGGAAAGGACATGAGCAGGGGAAGGGGAAGGGGGACAAGAATCAATTGCTCATTAATGCTAGATCCAACCCATATTATACAAAACGGTATATATTTGGCCCGTCACAAGTTTGCGACGGGTAGTTCCGTCGCAAATGAGAATTGGTCTATAACTATAACGATACCAATTAATCAATTAATATCAATATTAATACATACTCCCTCCATTCATTTCCACTTGGTACATTTGCTTTATGCACGGGTTTTTACGCATTGTTAAAATATTAATAAAAGTACAACAAATAGGTGTAAAGTATATGATACTAGTTTAGAACGTGTGTAAGGTTGTACGGTCGTGTATAGAAGAAATTTTTCAATTTAATATTATTATTGTAGTAATAAGAGTATATGACATTTTATATAAATGATCTACTTTAAATTAAAATTAAAATGTTGTCTCGGATTAACCATAAATTGATTTAATGATGACATTGTTTAGCCCAAAAATCCACATCTCGCTACTGGGCCCAAAAGATAATTAAGCAGCCTAACGTCAGGAGCAGATCAGAGGCAAAGCAGATGCAGACCAGGCACAGACCAGAGCAGAAAAAGAGCTGTTGGAGAAAGGGAATGGGTCAAAACCCTGAGAGGATATTCCCCTATATTCTCTCCCACATTTCAGCACCAGAAACCGAATCAGTTGGATAGCACTTCGCAGCTATAAAAAGAGAAACTAGGGCATTTGTTATGCATTCAGTTCACACGTTGTAAAACCCTACTACTTTCGCAAAATACTTGTAATCCGTCCCCAACAGTGAAAATCTTCGATCATAGTAAAAATATTGGTGGGATTCCGTTTCCCCCCGCGGTTGTTTCCCTCAACGGGTTTTTCCGCGTCACCAAAAATCTCTTGTGTCGTTGTTTTATCTCTTTAATTTTCGCATTCGTTCTTTACATAAGTCCTTATATTGGTTGACACTTTGACCCGCATCACATAAACTTGACCCGGTAGAAATTTTACCAAAACAATTTGGCGCCCACCGTGGGGCAAAGTGCGCATTCCAATATTTAAAATCGTTATCTCGCCACAACAAGCATGTCTGGGACCAAGGCCAACCCTTCCAGTTCTCAGAGCATGCCAGCTCAGTCCAGTGGGACCAGCCCTATTGTGCCCGTTGGTCTCGCAGGACCACCTCTGGTCGTAAGCCAGACCACAGCCCAAAGGGTTGTGGCTCCATCCAGCAAACCTCCTCAGGTTCCCAGATCACCCCCTGTGCCTGCTTCCCCAAGGTAGAGCAGAGAGAGCAGCCCTAGCAGGAGTGGAGAAGCCCAGATGACTGGAGCGAGCCAGCAGCCGCAGGCTCCCCGAACAGATCCGATGCAGATGGTGGTCCAGGGAATGAGTGCTCTGCAGGAAGCCATAGAGGGCCTGAAGAAGGACAATCTGAACCTGAGAGAGCAGATCGCCGCAGTCACACGTCCAGAACAGCCGTTCAGAATGTTGCAGCCAGGGCCTGGGCAGACCTTCAACCCCTTCGGGAGAGCAGGGTTGAACCAGCCAATTCCCCAGGAGATCGTCACCAGGCTGGATCTAGGTGTCACCACCCCGAGCAGTGGCCCAGAGATACTGGATCTGGACTCGTCTGTGTTTGGAGCACCGTAGTCCAGACCAGTTCAGCCTGTAGGTAATCCCACACCTTGTTTTCCCCCTGGGACTGATTCTTTGATTTTTTCAGGTACCCCTCCGCAGCCTACCATAGGGCAAACGCCAGAGATCTCAGTAGGAGTAACACCCGTGAACCAGCCCAGCGTTGGAGGGTGGCAAGGAGGAGCACCGGCGCAGTCAGCAGTTGGTTGGCATCCAGGACCAGGCTTCAGTTCATCCGTAGCAGCCGATCAACCAGCCGCAGGCCCTTGGGGAGGAGCCCCTCCAGGCTTCTTCCCTCCGCCAGTCAACCCGACCTCAGGTCCCTGGGGAGGAGCCCCTCCAGGCTTCCTCTCTCCGCCAGTCAATCCATTCCCTGGAGTAGGCGGTCTCTCAGACCAGCGCTACCAGGAGTTGAAAGACATGATCACTAAGATACCTGGCATGCCAAGGCCAATGGAGAAAGCTTCCCCGGACAGCTATGCAGATTCACCGTTCATCGATAACATTGCCTTGATCAATGTGCCCAAGGGATTTGTGCCGCCAACTATGACACTATATGATGGTACGGCCGACCCCCTGGACCACATAAATCAGTATAAGCAGAAAATGATGGTGGTAACCGCAACCGGAGCACTTAAGGAGGCTTGCATGTGCAAAGGATTTGGGTCAACCCTATCTGGAGCAGCCCTGCACTGGTTTGTGGGATTGCCCAATCGCAGCATCTCCTCCTTTGCAGATCTGGTTAATGCCTTTAATCAGCAGGTTGCTAGTAGCATGAAACCAGAAAAGCAGACCAATGATCTGTACCGAATTGTTCAAGGATTCGAGGAAACTACTCGAGATTACCTTACCAGATTCAACAAAGAGAAAGTTGCCATTCCACATTGTGATGTACCCACTGCCATCGAAGCCTTCCGCAGGGGGTTACATCACGATTCAGACCTGTACAAGCAGTTGACAATGCACCCATGCACTGCCTTTGCTGATGTACAGGCCCAGGCAGTTGCAGCCATGAGGCTGGAAGAGGACGCTGCCTCCAGAAGAAGTACCTATGACACAGAACCTGTGTCTAGGAAAGCCCCAGTAGAAAAGAGGGGCGAGAGGCCAAAGCCCTATAGCAAGCCAGTAAGCAAAGTGTCCGAGAGCACTGGTGGTAAAAGCGATGCAGATCCACCTCCGAAAGTCAGTGAGTATGGCTTTACCACCGGGATGGCTGGCCTGCTGAAGGCCCTGAAGGATCTCAAGGGAGTCAGGTGGCCAAAGAAGAAAGAGGAACGACCCAATGACCGCCGTGATGCTAGCAAAAGATGTGAATTTCATGATGACATAGGTCATACTACGGATGAATGTTATACCCTCAGAAAGGAGGTCCGATTCCAGTATGACCGAGGCAACTTGGATCATCTGCTCCCAGAGAAGTCCACCAGAGTCAATGCAGCCAGCCAGGTGCAGCCCTCACCAGCTCCTCCTTGCAATAGAATTGTCAATGTCATCACCGGAGGATCAGAGCTGTGCGGGCTCACCTACTCAGCAGCCAAAAGACGTGTAACTGCAGCTAAAGGAGACAAGCCAGAATCATTATGCAGAATAGCAAGGCAGGACCTCCCGGCAGTAACCTTTGACGAAACAGACGCAGAAGCTGTACCAGAGCAGCACCATGATGCCCTGATTATCACATTGGACATTGGAAATTGTGAGGTCAGGAAAGTCATGGTAGATACAGGCAGTTCCGTCAACCTATTAATGCTGGATGCACTAAAGAGCATGGGATTTGACGAGAAGGATCTGACAAAGAAAGCTATTCCCCTGGTCGGATTCAGTGGAGAAACAGCGCATACCCTGGGGGAGATCACCATCCCCACCTACGCCGGAGGGTTGAACAAACAGGTAAGGTACTTAGTTATTGATGGTCCATCTACTTACAATGTTATTCTTGGCAGGCCCTGGATCCACGAAATGCGAGCAATCCCGTCAACGTATCACCAGTGCCTGAAGTTTCCTACGCCGTGGGGAGTTCAGGAGATACGGGGAGACCAGGAGGAGGCCAAGGATTGCTACAAAGTAGCTCTTAAAAGGACCACCAGACCACCAACTGCCAGAGCATAGCAGTTACAGCATCTGCACATCCAGGAGGAGTACATCGAGCCCCAGCAGGCAGAAATCGATGAGGTCACCCTGGATGAGCAGCACCCAGAAAGGACCGTGATCGTAGGCTCAGAGTGCTCTGGAGATCAGCGCCAGCAACTCCTCCAGCTGCTCCGAAAGAACGTGGACTGCTTTGCCTGGTCACACAAAGACATGATTGGCATAGACCCAGAGATCATAACACACAAACTCAGCACAGATCCAGGATTCAGACCAGTGCAGCAGAGGCGCAGGAAGTTCGCAGCAGAAAGACATCAGATCATAAACCAGGAGGTGGATAACCTTCTGGAGGCAGGAAAGATCAGGGAAGTCAGGTACCCAGAGTGGCTATCTAATGTAGTGGTGGTACTGAAAAAGAACGGCAAGTGGAGGGTCTGCGTGGATTTCACAGACCTGAATAAGGCCTGCCCCAAGAACCCATTCCCCTTGCCACACATAGATGCTATGGTAGACGCCACTGCAGGCCACGAAATGTTGACTTTCCTAGATGCCTGGAGCGGGTATAACCAGATCAAGATGGACCCGGCAGACCAGGAAAAGACAGCATTCAGGTCCGAAAGAGGCATTTACTGCTACAACGTAATGCCCTTCGGCCTTAAGAATGCTGGCTCTACGTATCAGCGACTTGTCAATATGATGTTCAAAGACCAGATAGGACGTAACATGGAAGTATATATAGACGATATGGTGGTCAAATCCAAGCAATCGGTGGACCACACCCAGCACCTGGAGGAAACATTCAACACCCTCCGGAAGTACAAGATGAAGCTGAATCCAGCTAAGTGTACCTTTGGAGTTTCCAGTGGGAAATTCCTAGGGTATATGGTAACACAGAGAGGGATAGAAGCCAACACAGAACAGATCAAAGCAGTTCTGCAGCTGGAATCACCCCAGAAGCCAAAAGATGTGCAGCGTCTAACGGGAAGAGTAGCAGCCCTGAGCAGGTTTATCTCAAGATCCTCAGACCGGTGCAGATTATTCTATGATATTCTTAGAAAAAGCCAGAAGTTTGATTGGACACCAGAGCACGAAAAAGCATTCCAGGAACTAAAACAGTACCTGAGCAGCCCACCCCTGCTATCCAAGCCAGAGCAGGGGGAGGTCCTGCTCCTGTACCTCTCAGTAACCGAAGCAGCAGTAAGTGCAGTTCTGGTCCGACAGCACGAAGGAGCTCAGCACCCGGTGTACTATGTCAGCAAATCATTACTGCCAGCAGAAGCAAGGTATACCTCACTTGAGAAACTAGTATTGGCATTGGTCACAACATCCTATAAGTTGCGTCCGTACTTCGAGTCTCATACCATCTCAGTGGTTACCAATCACCCACTCAAGACGATTATGAGAAAGCCAGAATTGTCAGGACGAATGGGTAAGTGGTCTGTGCACCTCAGTGGCTATGATCTCCAGTTTGAACCACGCACAGCCATAAAATCACAAGCCCTTGCAGACTTTGTCTCCGACTTCAGCCCAACACTCCAGATCCAAGCAGAGCAGGAAATCCTACACCTACACCAGGGTACCGAACCAGGCACCTGGGAGTTACGAGTAGATGGAGCTTCAAACGCCAGAGGGTCCGGAGTTGGGTTGATCCTCCGATCACCAGAAGGGGATCTAATCACCCAAGCAGTCCGATGTGAGTTCAAAACCACGAATAACGTGGCTGAGTATGAAGCCCTAGTCCTGGGACTGCACCTAGCCCTGGACATGGGAATCGACCATGTCAATGTATACAGTGATTCACAACTAATTGTGAACCATGTCGATGGAACATACGAAGCAAGAGACCCCACAATGGTGGCCTACTTGTGTGTAGCAAAGGAGTTAATCAGCAGATTCGTGGAATTCTGCATCCAGCAAGTACCCAGAGAGCAGAACGCAGAAGCAGATGCACTGGCAACTCTAGGCTCAACCTTCAAACCAGCCGACGTAGCCAGTATTCTAATCACCCATGTCCTCAGACCAGCCATTCCTGGACCAGACTCGGACCAGGAGGAGCTACCTATCTGCAGCAACAACCCAGACCAGGAGTCAGAACAAGACTGGCGAAAGCCATACCTGGACTGGTTACAGCATGATATCCAGCCCAGCAGTAAGAAAGAAGCACGCAGTTTCAGAATGAAGGCCTCCAGATTCCTACTAATTGATGGAATCATGTTCCGGAAATCATTAGCAGGGCCATATCTGCGATGCCTGGACAAGACTGAGGCGCAGACAGTTTTGCATGACCTCCACAGCGGCGACTGCGGAAATCATGCAGGGGGAAGAAGCCTGTCCAATAGAGCCCTCAGAATGGGATATTTCTGGCCCACAATGCGCAAGGACGCAAAGGAGTATGCAAGGAAATGTGACGCCTGTCAAAGGCACGCATCTGTCAATCATCAACCAGCAGAGCCTCTGCACCCGATCATATCCCCATGCATGGCCTTTTATGAAGTGGGGATGGATATTGTGGGACCTCTCCCCAGAGCACCAGGAAACAAGCTGTACATGCTGGCCATGACAGATTACTTTTCTAAGTGGATCGAAGCAGAATCATTCACCCAGACCACCGAAGCACATGTCATCTCTTTTATTAAGCGCAATATATTCACCAGATTTGGCATACCTTCAGAAATAATATGTGACAATGGTTCCCAATTCATTGGGAAGAAAACCGAGGCTTTCTGTGCTGGGTGGAATGTATCACTCCAGAAGTCTACCCCCAGGAACCCCCAGTCCAATGGACAAGCTGAGTCTAGTAATAAGATCATCATTGAGAATATGAAAAAGAAACTACAAGAAATGGGCAGAGGAACTTCCTCTGGTCCTGTGGGCTAACAGAACTACTCCGAAAGTAGCAACAGGTCAGACCCCCTTCAGCCTTGTATTCGGAGCAGAAGCAGTAATTCCTTCTGAGGTCAAAGTCCCAACCCACAGATACGGGAGTATAGCTGAGGACCAGAACCAAGTAGAAATGACAAGAAGCCTGGACACTGTTGATGAACTCAGGACCAGCGCATACGTCAGAATGGCCTCATACAAACAGATGGTGGCTCGGAGCTACAACAAAAGTGTCAGGATCAGAACTCTGCAAGTAGGAGATCTGGTCCTGAGAAAGGTGTTCCAGAACACCAAAAACCGACAAGCTGGAAAATTTGCCTACAACTGGGAGGGCCCATACCAAATTGAGAGCATAGTTGGTAATGTGGCCTACAGACTGATGACAATGGAAGGGGAAATGATACCCAGATCTTGGAATATACTTCACTTAAAAAAGTATATCATCTAAAGGTGCCTCCACCAGACCAGAGCAGCTCCCTTAGACTCAGGTTCTACTCTGTATAAAGTTTACTCTGGTTCAGCTTAAAATTTTGTCTTGCCTTTATGTTTTTTATAAACCTAAGTTTAGAATGATATCTTGCCTTTAAACCTAAGTTTAGTAGTCTAGGTCATGTAATTTCAAACTTTGATGCATTTTTTAAGTCTTTTAAAAGGAAAAATTTCATTACTTATTTTCTGGACCAGAATTTACTTATCCTAGTGGACTGACCTAAAGAGGAAATCTGCACTGATCGCAAGAGAACCTAAGTCAAGCCTGGCACCCCAGTATAGGGATGGGTATATAAAACACCAGGCCAGCACACCAAAACAGCGATGGCCAAAATACAAACGAAACATGCATGTACAAAAGAAAAAACGCCAGAAAAAACGGCAGAAAGCAACAAGATAAGGAAACCCCACACAACGGGGACATACGATTAAAAGCTGCTCAAAGCAGCTCAAAACAGAATTGTTTCCGCTGGTCCACCCAGACCAGCAGCAGAATTGTTTTCACTGGTCCACCCGGACCAGCAGCAAAAAGTTACAAAAGTTAAGCCCACGCAGGGGCATCCAAAGTTCAAAACAAAATATTAACGCCCATATCAGGGCCCAGCAGATAAATTTTAACCTACTCGTCAGGAGTAGGCCCAGCAGCAGCTACATCAGCATCGGTGGGGTCAGAGGTCACTTCCTCTCCAACATCTGGAGACCCCACCCCATCTTCTTCCTCATCATCGTCAGAGATCAGGTCCATGTTTAAACCCTCGGGAAAGTCAGCGGCAAAGGCCTTCTCCAAAGCTGCTAAGTCCCAGGTAGTGTGGCTACCCTCCTGGAACTCCCGAACACACTTCACCCGGGTCTCAGCAGCAGTATAAGCAACAGCTTCAATTAACGCCCTCTGCAGACCAACCTTCTTTTGCTCCAGGGCCTCCACCTTCAGCACCAAATTTGCCTCTGAAGTCAAGGCCCTCTCCAGCTTAGAGTGAGCCGTGGCTAGCTGGTTCTGAGAAGCCTCCTCCTGAGCTTTGAGCATCTCCTGGCCCTTAGCCACATCCTGGCGAGAACGCTCAACAGCCTGCCGCAAACTTTCCCTCAAGGTCTCCTCCAAACTTAACTTCTCTGATAACTCCCGCTCCTTCTTTGTCAGGGCCTCCTGCATCCTCTCCACCTCCTGTCTCCTCCTCAGAGCCTCAGATTGAGCCGCCTTCGAACAATGAAGTTCAGCCAGCAAGGCCTCACTCTGTCGTTTAGCACAAAGCGACAGCTCCAGAACCTGGAAATCCAGATCATATCAGAAAAGATAAAAAAAAAAAAGAAGAAAAAAGGAAAAGAAGAAGGGTTACCTCAAAGGAAACCTCCGCAGTACGCCTGATCAATTCCTTAAAAGGACGAGTTTCCATAATAGAGGCAGAGGCGGGAAAAAGTAGTGAGTCCAAGGTAGGCCAGAGATGAGTCCTGACCCACCAAAATCCGCTGGGAGGTCCAGGCGCAGGGAAGAAGAAGACGAACCATCCCCAGAAGGTGGTAAATGCAGCTGCTCCAAAACTGGCTTGTAGCCAGGAGTAGGAATGGAGGGAGGAATCTTGAGAGGAGAAGGATCAACATAGGGAGCTTCAGAAACAGGTTCCTGGACCAGATCAACGGTGTCAACTTCAATAGGGGCAGCCTTGGACCCGGCTCCAGCAGAGCTCCCCTCCACAACGTCCATTTTCGTCTTCTTTGAGGACCCCGCGTCCCCAGAAGCCAACCTTTTTCTGCGCAGCTGCATCACCCTGCTCACGTCTATTCTGGGCTTGCCTGAAAAGGTGACAGCAGAAATCAGAGTAGAATAAACGCAGGTCCACCCAAAGAAAACAAAGAACATCGAAAATACCATACCCTCTTTCTTCACCACCAGAACAGCAGCATCCCAGACCAGCTTGGAGAACGTCCTCTCCTCGGCAGGAAGGTCCAGGAGTTTGGCCTTGGAAGTAGGGGGGTCAGCAGAGTCAGGAAGCTTAGCCAAGCTACGACCTGCAGAAACTAACAAACCATCAACAGACGAAAAGACAATAAAGAAAGAAAAATCAAAAGAATGCCAGAGCAAAACAAGTACCTTCCACAGGCTGCCATGCAGAGAAAATATAATCAGGAGAGGAAGGCAATGTGTCAATCTTGACGAAGATAAAGCAGGTAAACCACTTACTATCATCTGGAGTAGTAGAAAAGATAATGGCAGAAGGCATATTGTCATGGCTGCGAATGGTACACTGAAAATGACCCAGAGAACGAGGGGTGAACCACTGCCCCAAGTCAGCCAAACCAATGTTCAGCCCCCGTTCACGGTTCAGAGCACAAATACTGAGCAAGATCCTCCATGCATGCGGAGCAATCTGGCACATAGCTAATTTGGTTAACTTCAGAAAATCAACAATCAAGTCAGGAAAAGGAAATCTGAGACCCAGACGGAAAGGGTATTCATAGAAGCAAGTCCATCCTTCCCTCTCAAAATCGGCCTTCTCGCCGGCAAGAGGAAAGTGATAAACCACCCCCTCCGGAAATCCGAATCGAAGCTTGATGAAAGAGGCATGAGATTCGTTGAAAAAAGAATCGCATAGATGCTTGGCTGCAAGCAACTTCTGCGACGGGAAAGGACCAGAATAGTCCCCCAAAGCAGAGCTGGATCCAGAAGAGCATCCAGCAGGAGTAACAACAGATGAACTAGGGGCAGACATTATAAAACTTCGAAGGTTGAGGTAAACAAATTTTACTGTGAAAAAGAAAGTAAGAGAAGAAGAGAAAGCAGGTGAAAGAAGTGAATTGAGAAGATGGTAAAAGTGAAAAAGTCGGATGGAAAGGCAATTTATAGCAAAAAATGAACGGTTAAAAACAAAGGGTAAGTTTGAATTCAAAAGTTAAAAAGTAAATGCAAGTGGGAAGTTGAAATAGTTGAGGGGACATACCATAAATGGGTGGTTGGAAAAATCACCTAGTGGGTAGCCTACGTGAGCATCGTCAGCAACCCTCAACTACCCGTATGAATTCCAGAGGCACGCCTTGGAAGCAGAGTAAAATTCCAGCCCAATTGAAGCCAAGTTAAGCTGAAATTTGGGGGAAATTGTTTAGCCCAAAAATCCACATCTCGCTACTGGGCCCAAAAGATAATTAAGCAGCCTAACGTCAGGAGCAGATCAGAGGCAAAGCAGATGCAGACCAGGCACATACCAGAGCAGAAAAAGAGCTGTTGGAGAAAGGGAATGGGTCAAAACCCTGAGAGGATATTCCCCTATATTCTCTCCCACATTCCAGCACCAGAAACCGAATCAGTTGGATAGCACTTCGCAGCTATAAAAAGAGAAACTAGGGCATTTGTTATGCATTCAGTTCACACGTTGTAAAACCCTACTACTTTCGCAAAATACTTGTAATCCGTCCCCAACAGTGAAAATCTTCGATCATAGTAAAAATATTGGTGGGATTCCGTTTCCCCCCGCGGTTGTTTCCCTCAACGGGTTTTTCCGCGTCACCAAAAATCTCTTGTGTCGTTGTTTTATCTCTTTAATTTTCGCATTCGTTCTTTACATAAGTCCTTATATTGGTTGACACTTTGACCCGCATCACATAAACTTGACCCGGTAGAAATTTTACCAAAACAGACATGCAAGATTCTCTTATAAAAAGATAAAACTATATTATTTTCAGGATCGCCTCATAAAAGCTGGCAATAGAGTTGTTCAAACGCGGGTTTGGGCCGGACATTGGCTGAGCTGAAAGAGAAAAATATGCTCTATAAAAATATAGCGGGCGGGCTAGAGCCAAAATAGCGGGTCACTTCTCATTGCCCTTACCCGCCCAACTACTAAATTCGGGCAACCCGTGGGTCGTCGGACTCATATTTTTTTTGTTAACTTCTGAGAAACTATTAATTAAGTAATTAACAACGCAATAAACTTGCAAAATCGATATTGAATTAAGTTCATAGTTCTTAACATTAATATACAAAGTAGATTTGTACCAAAAAAAGATACAAAATAGAAGGACGACTAATTTGGTCATCTGAATATTAAGTTCCAAATCCAAACAAGAGTAAAAACTAGGGATGTCACTGGGGCGGAATGGGACGGTGCTGGATATAGACTCCCCGTACCCATACCCATCAAGAAAACCTCGTATCCATTCCTGCCCCACCACCCATGGCGGGTACAAGTTTCCAAAACCATCACCGCCCACCTACCCATTAACTCGTTATATCATAAATTTTTCCGATCTTTTTTCGTACAAGTTGGTTTATCACTATTAATTTCTATTTTTAAGAGTTTGTTTATATAATTTTAGTTATTTACCAAAGAAGTTGGTAAAATATTTTATATAATAACTATTTTTAACATTTCGTCTTAATTATAACAAAATAATATTTGTAAAATTATCGTAATAATGATATTAATTTTTATAATAATTGGCGGATAGACGGGTATGAAATGGGTAACAAGCAAAAACCATCCCCGCCCCACTACCCATGGCAAGTACAATTTTCGTACTCGTCTCTGCCCCACCATCTGCCAAAGCTTTACCCGTCGGCCGTCCCCGCCCCAACTTGGGCGGGTGCGGGGCGGTGTCCACTTGTACCCGCCCCAATGACATCCCTAGTAAAAACTAAGCAAAACATTAATTATATACTAATTGCTCATATTACTTTAGCGGGCCGGATGGGTCAGCCCGTTTTACATTTCTCTTGTTCGTGTTCGGCCCATTTACTAAAATGGGTTGGGCCGGGTTAGCCCCGAACCCATTTTTTCAAAATAATGATGTCCAAGCCCGGTAAAAATTTGGGTCGGATGGACCGGGTTTTCGGACGGTACTGCCCATGAACAACTCTAGCTGCCTGGCAAGTATATACATCCGCTTCCAAAATCAAATTAAACCCAATATGATAAATGTAAGATAGGAAAAATGTTCTACGGATGTATTATTAAATTTGATGTTTCAGGGAAATAATAGAAGGATTAAGAAAACCGATAAAAAAGGTTATGTGTGCTGTAAACCTGACAAAACATGACTCGACCCGTAAACGACCCAATTTGCTCTGATTTTTCAGAGTCAAAGACCTGTAAATCTTGACCCACAACCCGAAATGAATTGAACTCAAATTAAAATAACTCGTTATTTTATTGTTGCAATTCGAATCAACCCGTTGGTTTAAAGATAAATTAAGAATATTATTAAAATATTAATATTTTTATATTGTATTTGAAATAGTAAATATAATTTTAAGAGTTTAATTTAAAAAATAACTTAAAAGCCAATTTTTTTTATAACTTTTAAATCCTTAAATTATAAAATAATTATTAAAATAATGAATATAATAATATTATTAATATAAAATGATAAGATAAAAGATGTCATAAACTTTTCTCGGACCCGTATTCTGACCCTAGCCCGACCCGATACCCATATGACCCGACCTGTATGTGGCTGACCCGTATTCTAACCCGACTCGAGACTTGGCCCGCCCGACCCATTTGGCAGGTCTAAGAGTGCATAATCATCAATCTATTACCCATATATGAAAAAATAACTATACCAATTTCATCATACATGTATATCAGCTTTTATCGTAACATTATCGTAGTATTTAAGATCGTCTTAATTTAAGTCAATTCTCACAACAAATTATAACAGAGGGGAATGAAAAGGGTTGTAAATTGTTTTAAGTTAAGACGATATTAAGCAAGACATACTCCCAAAAATTAATCTCCAGTTTTTGACATTAAAGAGTAAAAAATTTCATGTCATTTGTCGATCCAATTTAATACAAAATATTTAAAAAGAAAAATTCAAAAGTTGTCAGAAATATGTAGCAGCTAAGAAAAAGTATGGTACGTAATTGGCATGCACTATAGGCAATGAACACAAATTCTTATTTGCGACGGGTATATCCGTCGCAAACTTGCGACGGGTGCTATTTTATCTCACAAAATATCCACTTTTTCTCTCTCCCATGTAGTCCCCTTTCTCCACTAACTCATTTTCTATCCATTTTATCTCACAAAATATCCGTCATAAATGGTGACCCGTCACAAGCAAGACTTACTAGGCAATAAATTCAATGACCACCAAAAAAATTCTACGGTAAACTGTGTGAATTATATTACAAAGTACATAATTTATTAAAAGCTCGACATGAACTAGATTAGGTATGTGATATACTACCATCAGTTGTAGTTGTAAAGTTTCTGAATTTCATAATAAATTTTCGAACCAAATGTGTTTGGTGTGGTGGTTGCTCACCTCATCCCTTAACCATGAGGTCAGGGGTTCGATCCCTGTCCATGGGAATGGAGCAACACTTTGGCCAGCCGTTTACCTCTTCGTGAGAGCACCCGCGGCGAGGGGATTATACACTGTTGTCGACGGTGGACACCCCGGTTTAAAAACAAAAAAAATAATAAATTTTCGAGTTTTGTCTTAAAGGTTATGAATTTTATTATAAAGTATCTAAGTTTGTTATTTAAACATTATGATAAAAAAAGTACAATATATTTCAAAAATATTACATATAAGAATAAGATCAGTTAAATTTGCGTTTTGACAGAATTTTTTTAAAATGTAACTTATAAACTTTAAAAAACACAGAAAAAATACACATAAGCTCAATTAAAAATTAAAAGTTAAAAGTTATGCTTGAAGTAGTACATCTGATGTATCTTTTTTTTTTTCTGGAGTAGAGTGACAAAATCATATTAAAAGTTGCAACTCACATTTATAAGTAAAAATACTAACTAAATTCATTGACGAAAGTTATGATGAATATATACCTTGAAATTTTTTACACCATTTTGAAAAGGTATAACATGATATATGTATAATATTTGTATAAATCAATTTAGCAGGATGCAGAAAACTTACATTAAAATTCAACTATAATAAAAAATTAATTGTAAAAATTGATGTATGACTACTGAGGAGTATGGAATTAGAAGCTAAAGAATTTGAATTTTAGGGAAATGAAATCTTGTAGAATGATAGAATATTTATTTTTAAGAAATGTAATAATCTAAAATAGCCATATTGAAAATAAATATTTGCATGAATTTTTAGTGCTTGGGTTAGGCTGGAAAAAAACTAACGGTAGTGTGACATGTGTCAAGTTTAGTGGATAATTGTTCTTCTATTATACTTATATCTATCCATATTAATAAAAGAAGTTTATTTCGAGCGATATTAGAGTCCCCAACTTCAACGAACTACCTAAAGCATTAAAATAAATTACGTATAGAAAATTTAATAAAATAAAATATTAGATAGACTATTATCATAGAAAATAAATTGAGTATTACTACAATACTATACAATGAAATTTATTATTAATATTGTATGAATTTGAGTTGTTCACATATTAGAATTTTATAAGAAAAAAAAATAACAATACTAAGCCAACATGAATGCATGATTCTTAATCATATAAAAACAATATTTTAATTCCGATATTGAACTATACAACTTCATGCAAAAAAAATAGATCGTATAAAAACAATGTCTTAATCTATTGTAGTGATCGAATGTACTTTTATACTTTTGTAACCTGACTGATTAATATACCGAATCGCGAAAGATCGTCGACGTTTTGCGAAAAATCGTCGACGTTTTTTTGACAAATGACCAAAGTACCCTTAGCTTCTTCACTCTCTCCTTTAAAATTCAATAACTAAGAACACTCTCCCTTAGCCTCCCTTAACCGAGAACACACCACACCACCACCACACGTGACCGCCGTGCACCGCCACCGCCGAGCACCTCCACCGTCGCCACCTACACGACCGAAAAAAACAAGGTTAGTTGTTGTTTTTGTTATTTCTTATTGTTATTTGTTAGTTGTTGTTGTTAGTAGTATTGTTGTTGTTGTTAGAATGGTAAGATTAGAATGAATGGAAAGGAGAAACACGATATTGGTAGGTGTCGGAGATGTGGTGTACACGGCTAGTGGGGGTGGGACGTGTGAACTACACGGCTAGGGGTGGTTAGGACGTGGGAATGGGGTGGCTAGGGGTGGTAGGGACGTGTGAACCACACGTCCATGGTTGGTAGGGACGTGTGAACCACACGTCCATGGCTGGTCGGGACGTGTGAACCACACGTCCATGGATGGTCGGGACGTGTGAACCACACGTCCATGGATGGTAGGGACGTGTAGTTCACACGTCTAGGTGGGGAATGGACGTGTGAACAACACGTCTAGGTGGGGTTGGGACGTGTAGTTCACATGTCCCTCATGGTTCGGGTTTTTTTACGTTCTAACCGTATGTTTTCAATTTTAATTCTTTAAATTTTTTCAGGAATGGCAAACATGCCGTTGAACGATGAAACTTGGCTTTCACAACGGATTGTAGAAGCTGAGACAGATCTCGCAAGCCCTGCAGCGGAAAACCCGATGGTGAAAGAGTCTCTTGAACATCAACGCGACTACTGGATCAAGAGGCGTGACGCAGTCCGGTTAGTTAACGAAGCTGCAAGTTCGTACCCTCGACGTCCTGACACTCGCCGCCTTGCTGAAGCGAGAAACATGATACGTCTTGAACCCCCGGTCTTATCTCAACAGGCAATGCATGTGTATTGCAAGATTATGGACGTCATTAGAATGTTTGAAGAGAATCACCCCGACGTTAGCGGTTCTCCTGAGATGCGTGGTTGGTGGGAGTTTGAGAAGATTTTTTTAAAGATAACCGGGGTTATCCCTCCGTATTTTTCGTTTTGGGCCAATGAGGTCTGAAGGATTGGATGTATTAGTTAACAATGAAATCGCTTTGTTTGTTTGAACGTTTTTAATTTGATAACTGTTATCTTTGTAATTTGTTTCACAATGAAATCGCGATTATAATGAACATGAAAATCATTCGAAAAACGGTAACATTTTGAAATTTGAAATCACAACAGTTACATTTAAATATTACAACCTAAAGAATACAAATAAATCTCAACCTAAATAATACAAATATATCACAACCTAAAGAATACAAATAAATCTCAACCCGGGGGAGGCTGTCTTCGGCGCCGAGGAGTTCGAGGTGTTGTTCCCATCAAAGTATGCCATCGTTCGATGTTCGACGTGTACAAATCGGCATAATGTGCAACTGCATCTTCTCTTACCCACGCCCAACAAAGATCGATCGGTGGCATGGGTGCTTCGCTCAGTGGGCCACTGTAGTGCAATCTCATCCAATGGTCATGGTAGTGTACGATCCACATGACACCGTACGGCCTCGACTCGTGACCCGTGGCCCTCAGCGGTAAGAATGTATAACAATTCCAATTCCTGACTCCTTTGTTGACGTACTGGCCGATACAACAGATAGTCCAGTTAAACAACGACGCAAAGACAGTCAAATACTCGGAAGACATCCAATGATGTTCACCGCAACCCCCGCTACCCGTAAACTCGATAGCCCTCAAGGTATAATACCATCTGCTCAAAAGCGGAGGCGTGCGAGGAGACTCATCAAACAATGTCTTGTACACATCGTTTCCCTGAAACTCTCTAAGACACCACGCTCTCATGACCAAGTGGTCCTGTTCTCGACCCCGGGCGGCATGCGATAACACCCTATAACCACAATGACCATCAGCAACAACATCAGCCCAACCATCAAAGTGTGCCCATAAGTCTTGGGGGACTGCATATTTTTTTGCCCAAGAACACAAAGGTCCCGTTGTGTAACCGACCTCCAATGGTGCACCAACAGGTCCATCTCCGAAATCAGACACCGTACTGACAGAAGTTGTCGTCGAAGGGCTGGAAAAAAACTTGGCACATCTACGGGCAACATGCTCAAAAGGGGACTTCTTCCGAGTAGTGGAACCCCTCGGTCTCCCCTTAGGGTTTTCTCGAACCTCAGGTGGACGAATATCTTCATCTGCCGGGTGGAGACCATCTCGAAGTTTCTCAATGATTATCCGTCTCTTCGCCGGATCGACCCCTCTAGCCTGCTCTATAAGATCATCGAACTCATCATCATCGGTCTTCGGCCTATATTCGGGACTGTCGTACACCAAAGTCCTCCAAAACAAGTGCACATCCTGAACGTGGACCCTCCTACCGTTTCTTTGCATCAGAATCATAATGCGGGCACAAGGTAACCCGTGAGTAGTTTGTATCGCACATCCATAATTCTGTTCAAGCCCGTTCCCCAACTCAATCCCTCTCCTAAACTCATCTTCCAGTAACCTAATGGCTTTGATAGACACATGATTTCGCAATAAGGAGAAAAACGGTCCAGCACTTACAGAGTTGGTCAACGACGTCTGTAACTCATGTCGAATCTTGAAGTGTTGAGCTTCAAGCATGCCGTGAATACGAGTCCACATAGTGTCGAGGTTCAAGTTTTGACTCTTCAACCAAGCTTTAAGGAGGGCATGACACGACTCTACCCGGGAAGTGGCCGTGTTACCGAGATGAAAGTATTCGTTCGTATAGAAAACAACGAAATTCTTCTTGTAATGCACCCATGTTCTCTGCACATAATCAGACAAATCTACCCAAGTTTCAGAAAAGGCTTCCCATGCTCTCCCAAACTTACTTTGTGTGCTTGCATTGATGACCCGGTACCAACCCGTTTCCTTACTATGCAATATCATGTCTTTGTACATCATCATCTTTCTTGAATTTTTTATTTGGTCTCAATGGCTTTGTTCACATGCCAACGACACAAAATGTGAGAAGTGTCCGGATAGAGGTCCTCAATAGCCCGGATCAAGCCCAACTCTCGGTCAGTGACAAGAGTAGGCATATGTGACGCCCCCAGAAGCAGCTCCTCTAATCTCCGCAACATCCACCCATAAGATGTATCATTTTCAGACGGAAGGAGAACGGTGGCAATTAAGAAGGAGGATCCGACCGGTGTAACGCCAAC
Organism: Silene conica; assembly: GCA_029255685.2. Lineage (NCBI taxonomy): Eukaryota > Viridiplantae > Streptophyta > Magnoliopsida > Caryophyllales > Caryophyllaceae > Silene > Silene conica. Next base: position 81,458,196 of record CM055312.2, on the reverse strand, counting down.
TATCTCAATAAGTGCAATCTTCAAAACATTGGTCGAGTAGGTGGCGTCGATAAGAGCGACATATGGGTAAGCACGGAATAGTTTGACGGATTCCGGATGACACATAAACACATGAGTCAACTCTTTCGTATCGGGGTCTGATTCGTGCCACTCCACATATTGGGCAGCAACTGCTACAACCAACAGTTGTTGAGCGGGATTCCTACTTTCTCTCATCTCGCGCCGAACCTTGTTCGACTCGCTATAAATTTGGGTGCTACTTGGTTGGGGTTTTTCCGGGGTCCTTTTATGAAGAGCGTTCTTGATATCCCTCGGCGAAATATTAGCCCGGACTTGTTGCCTCACAAATTCTTTCTCTTCGGCATCCAAGCCGGCAAAATGTCTATCCCCATCTTTATAGGTCGCTACTTCGTGGTTGTGAAAACCCGCGTTAGTCGAAGTAATTACGTACCAAGCAATCGTGGGATTCCCATCATCGAAATGAGCGTACTTCTGCACCGCTCGAATCCTAAACAAACATCCGCACTTAGCCGACCCTCTCTTGGTAGAATTCCCCGGTTTCTCAGGATCGATCTTCTTTTGGGTTCGGCCGTACCTTGAACAACGGAAGTACGACCCGAGCAACTCCGGTTGTTTGCGATTTTTCGCCCCATTTGTTGCCTTCACTAAGGCAAAACCATTATCCATAGCTACTTTTTGAGCCCAGTCAAACGCCTCATCCCGACTATCAAAAGATATATCCGTCTCAAATAATCGGTTGTAATCAACCCCATTTCCACCAAATTTCTCAAACGAATCCTGTTAATACGCAAAATTGGTAAGGATTATATTAAAAAATATTAAAAACCACTTAATTTTTGTTAAAAACTAAGTAAAAATAACGAAAAGTAAAGGTCTTGAAAACTGGCCGTCCATGCACGGTCTGGACGTGAATAGTGCACGTCCAAACCATGCATGGACGTGTACTATTCACGTCCAGGCATGGTATGGACGTGCACTATTCACGTCCAGACCATGCATGGACGTCCAGGATTAACGTCCATGCATGGTCTGGACGTGAATAGTGCACGTCCATACCATGCCTGGACGTGAATAGTACACGTCCATGCGTGGTTTGGACGTGCACTATTCACGTCCAGAACATGCTTTGACGTGTGGTTTGGCCGTCCTTTCCACGCGAGGACGGTCATTTTTCAAGTCCATTGCAAAAATACGATTGATTTTACGTAGTCTAATTCTATGGCTTCTACGTCTAATTCAACCTAATTTCTACTAAAGGGCTAAAACATTAATTCAACAAAAATTAATTGAAAAAAAAAATTAAGATTTTAATTACTTACCGATGAATCGTTGTCGTCGTTTGACATTGAATCGTTGTCGTGGTTTGATGTTGTTGATCGATGTTGAAACCGTTTTTTTGGATTTTATGTTGTTTTTGTTGAGAGAGTTTCAGAGAAAAGAAGGTAGAGAGATAAAGAGAAAAGTGCATGCTATGTTTTTTTTATAGAAAACGCCGACGATTTTTCGCAAAACGCCGACGACCTTTCGCAACCCCCTTAATATAAACGAGTTATACATGCCTGCTAAGTTGTAAGATATCATGCTATATAGTGTTTGCGGATATGTTCAAAATGAGGTATGTAGAGAATTTCTATCAAATGAAAAGATTCATTCATTCTGTAGATTTAAGCAGGGGCGTCGAACAAGGGGTTCAACATGTTCTAAGAACCGGGGCCCAAAAGTTTTGGGGGCCCAAAACTCAGTATGGTTAGAGTACATTAACTTTTTGTTGTACTAAATTAGTATTAATATGCTTGGATGTAGTGGTTTGAGCATCACTTTTCAATATGTTGTCCAAGGTTCGATTCCTTTTGGTAGCAAAATCTCAACAATTTTATTTTTTTATTATTTTTAAAAAAAATATTATTTGTTTACAAGCCCTATTAAGGGCCTCCAATTGGCAATTTGAACCGGGTCTCCTAAAATCATTGGACGCCTCTGGCATTTAAGATCAACAAGATCAATCATACTATTTCAACGCTATGCTGGATATATAGGATTGTCTGTTTAACAGATTGAAGTTACAATTTCATTGGTAGAAATGAGAATTGTGTAGGAAATAGTTGAAGGACTACAACCACAAAAAGGATTATACAACCAGATGTATAATAGCATCGTACAACCATGGTGTATTTTATTGAGCTTATGTGTATATTTGTTGAGCTTTAAACTATTTTGAGTTATATTTTAGTTTTTTTATATTAAAATTAAAATATAGTTTAACTTATATGTATTGTGTTTTAGTTGTATAATAATTTTCGATTCTCAATATTTTCTCAAAGAGTTTATAAATTTTACCATATAGCTCATATTCTTTCTAATAAAGCTCGAATTTTTTATTAAAAAGCTCAAAATATGTACAAAAATTTGTATACCTCTGGTGGTATAATCCGCTAATTGACAACCACAACTGTGGGATGTAATTAGTGAATGAATTTGCTTCCGTCCGTCATACTCAAAGGTAAGATTGCCTAAATATGAATACGTTACATTATGTCTTTATGTAGAGAATTTCTATCAAGTTGAAAGATCCATTCTACTGTAGATTTAAGATCAACAAGATCAACCATACTATTCCAACGCTAGGATTGTCTGTTTAACATATTGATGTTACAATTTCATTGGGAGAAATGAGAATTGTGTAGGAAATAGTTGAAGGATTACAACTGTGGGATGTAATTAGTGAATGAATTTGCTTCCGCCCGTCATACTCAAAGGTAAGATTGCCTAAATATGAATACGTTACATTATGTCTTTTTTGGTAAAAAAAAAATACGTTGCGGTATGTGATACACTATTTTATTGGCACTGTAAAGTGGTACACTCTCGATTAGGTCTAAAATAGGTACATTCTCAACAATGTGGTGATAGAAATGGGAATAAAGCGTAAGCGTTTGAGGCGAAAAAAGAAAAATAAAAGAAAAACTTAAATTGAAAGTTACCGAAATAAAATGGAATATCAGTCACAAGCTTCTAGATCTGAAAAGGCTAAGCAAAATAGTATATATTCTCAAAAGTGTGTGTAAAATCTCATAATCTCGGGTAATCCAACTGCCCTATCTTATATAATAATATTAGGACTCCTAAACACGAAACAAATTGGTCGTGTAATAAGTAATAACCCAAATCGCCTAAAAACCGAAAGTAGTCTTGACCAAAAAATGGTCGATCGAATGAAATATTTGAACAGTGTTAGCCGATCGACCAAAAAAATTGGTTGATCGACTGTTTTTGTGAACAGTGTTGGTCGATCAACTTTTTTATCGCTGCACAATTCCTACAATGCGCACTGAACTTCAAGTGGTCGTAATTTCTTCGTTACTTGGAAAATATAGTGTTTTTGGTGGCGTTGAAAAACTAATAGGATAAGCTTTCACCTCCAGTTTAGAATCACTTGATTATCATTTTAGAAATCGAGTTATGACTCTTCAAAGTAGATACAAGCAATGTGAACCTCAAAATAGCACTCCAACTATCACCAATAACCAAGTAAGAGTCTAATTAAACCCTTAACCTCTTCAAATGTTCGATAAGCTTCCTTAGCAGTAGGAAGTCCGATCTATAACTCTTCCAAATATACAGTGCTCAAGAATCGGCTCAAAATGCGAAACAAAGTGTTATTTCCTACAAAACCAATATGAATACACCAAAGTAGCAAATATTGAGATATTGACACTAAAATAGCTCCTAAGAGCATCTAATGTGCATAGAAATGCGTGCCAAAATGGTAAGAAAAGTGCATATAAAATGAACACATCACTTAGAATGTTTGCTTTCGTTTGCTTTCAACTTGAGTTTTGTTGCCTTGGTGTAGGCATATTTGTGGTGGTCATGACACCTAGTATACTCAAGTGAGACATTTGTTTTGTTCGTGGCGTTCGTGTTCTTTTTAAGACAATCTGGTACGACGGTACAATTAGCCATATAGTTTGAAGAAAATTTTGTTTGGAGTCTTGTTGTGTGTGTTGTTTTGGTTCACCATTCCATCATAGTGACATTCGGTATCTTATATCACAAATTTTCATTGAAGACAAACATTATCCGTCACAAGCTGAAGACGGATAGTATCCCTCTCATAAAATGCAAGTGAGACGACCCATGAAAGGCTCCATTTACCCCTAGTTGTTCTCCCACTTGCCTTGTTGTAAGAGGATATTATCCGTCTTCAGCTTGTGACAGATAAGAAGACGGATAATATCCGTTTCAGCTTGTGACTCTTTGATCTTATATATTTATATGTCGACGTTTGATAGCATTTGGCCTCTTTAGAGTTTGCTAAGTTTGGTCTTTTTGTTGGTATGAACATATGTTGATACTTAGTATGTTTGTTTGTCACTGCTTGCTACATTTGCTACTTTGTATATTTGGTCACATTTGTTGCACACTTGGTTCGTCGTTTGTCCATTTTGGGGTTGTGTTCAAGTCAAAGTGGAGACTGTCGGGGCAGATAATGACTTGAAGATTAACTCCGTTGAAGCTGATTTGGATTGGGTTTTTCTATGTTGGGTTCGTGTTTAAATAATTCAAGATTTAGGTTTGGTTCTTCTATGTTGGATTCGTGTTTGAAAAATTCAAGTCAAGGTGGAAATCATATACTTTACTAATGTAGGAGCCAATCCGCTGACATGGCATCACTAAAAACAACCTTCGTCTGACGTGGCACGATTTCAGAGCTACTGGAAGATTTCCAAAAAAATCCAAAAAAAAAATATATTTAAGCAACAAATAGTCAAGATTGCAATATTCCATAATATTCCTTACTGCAGAAATTCCTTTAGTTTAGGAAAAAAGTCAAATAATAGTCAATATTTTAGGAATGCAATAATGTTCTGCAAGATTTTTAGAATAATCTTTTCAGTGATTTTCGTTCACGGGATAATGCAATAACAAATCATGGAATAATGCAATATAATAACAAATCACGAGGTTGTTACCATATTGCATTATTCCATTTTGACATTTTTTTATAATAGGTGATGACCATTTTTTTTTTAAAAAGTAAATAAATTATACTGAAGATTGCGAAAACAACGGGATAGTATATGGAATAAAATCAATTGTAGAATATGAATGAAATATTCCATATTCTATCACCATAAAAACTAAAGTACAAATTAATAGGAGTAACTAATTTATTTAAAAGGAGTATCCATTTTGTTAATAAAACTATTTATTTAATATAATAAATGAGTTCTTTTATAAAACATGAGTATCTCGCAATATTGAACTCTCCCACGCAATCACTGTTGTTTGATATATGTATCTTTTTGCTAATAAAATCAAATGTAAATTATCAATTAACCCAACTTTTAAATTACTATTTTTATTAACCAAGCCTTATAACCATTTGAATTACACGGTTACACTCATTTTAAGCATACATACTAATTTTATTGCAAGTCTTACTCATTTATAGTCAATAATTCAAAATTAATTACTCCCTAAATCATTATATCTTAGCTATGAGTCTATAACTATATATATCTATAACCCTTATAAATGTGCATAAAACCTCATAAGGATGAACAGTAGAGCAGTGTTCTCGTGCATCAAGCGTGATGAATAGTGTGCAATTTGTCTTCTTCCTTTGTGATGTTCACATAAAGGCACTTCATCCCCTGTTTTACGGCATTTACTTTTCAATTCTGGCTTCTGTTTTCTCCTTCTTTTTCGGTTCTTTTTACTTCTAATCTACTCTATGCCTTTGAATAATGTTGATGAGGTACGATTTCTACAATATAAAATCGATGAAGTTGTGAACGGTTTCGGTCCTCTGTTTCATCGCTTGATGGTTGTCATGAACAATGATGTTATATGGAGCTTGATTCGTCGGGATGACTTCCGGCTTGTTTCGCTAGAGTTGATGATGGGTCCTCGTTACCGGAATAACAATCGACCAATACTTGATGAGCAGGTGACTGAAGGTACTGCTGCTATCTTTGATTTACGTTTTTTAGTTATGCAAAAAAAATATTTGTCTTATTTGATTTTCTCTGTTATAATCAGAGTCGGTGGATATTAAACGGAGAGAGCTGACCTCTATAGAGGAAGAAGTTATCGAGTTTTTCAAAAGATGTGAATCAATTGTCCCTCATATGACTATATATCATTTATGTATGGCTACTGGTGAAATTTTCGCCGGTCCCCTTGATGCGCTTGATATATATGAGATATATTACAGTTATCTCGAAGAAGACTTTTTTAGGCCTACTGTCTCCTCCTCTGATGGTTGGTCTACTGATTAGAGTAGATGGAGCACTTATGCAGATCGGTTATAGTCTTATAATGTAGTACTGTTTTGCACTTACTGGTGTCCCAGTTTAGATTCACTGTTTTTCAGGCATCTTGTTACGATTTGCGGATGGTGGATTACATGTACTAATTTGTGGGATAAGCTATCTCTAAATGTTGTTTATTGACTTCCTGGATATGTACTAATGGTTCTATATATTTCGAAATCTTTAGTGTATTACTGTTAATATTGTGTGATATACCATTCATTTCCTGTGGATCATAAGTTCTTCATTGTTTTTTACTTAGTTATGTTTTAGAGTTAACTATGTTGGGTAGATGCTATTTAATTAGTATATATGTATCATGTCGTATAGAATGACTTGATATATATGTATGTTTTGGTATTTGTGTTTTATAAATTCATGATTTTGCTTTCTGAGTTTTGTTAGGGTAGATGCTGCTTAAGGAAGAAATATCATTACTACCATGGTTAAAGCTTAGACTAATCCAACATTATATAATAACAAGGGGAGGAGCAGTCTGAGTAAGTTCGTTCTAGGTACTCTTTATCTATTTATGATTTCATTAACATGGATGGACATGTTCCTAAACCTTGTAATTTAGCATTTATCTTAGAGTAATCGAGTACAGTAATCTATTCATGATTTCTGTGGTGGGTGGTAGATGAAGATATTTCGTTTTGATTTTGTGTATTTGGAGTGCATGTTCTTAGCTTCTAGGCATGTGTAGGTAATGTGTAAACAGTAACATTTCAGTTAGCCCATACTGTCAAAGTACTAACTATTATTTTATTTGTGAATTTGCTAAATCATTTAACCCACTTTACAAGCAACCCAAGCTAATATAACTCCTCTTATTGGGTATGTTTACTTTCATTATAACATCACTCTCTCAGGTTTGTATTAGTCTCTGATTTATTTAATTTGTTTGATGCTGAACAATATTCAAATCATTTACTAATTCTAATCATGTGAGTTAACCGCATCTTGTTGTATAGGACATTATGAAACAAGTGTCGCAATGTGCGAGGTCTCTTGCAGACAGGGATGGTGTATATTCTCTGAGAGTCAGGGTAATAGAGAAGATAAGCATACATGGTTCGTTGACTGCGCATCCTCTCGAATGTGAACTGTTAAAATTCGAGGATGAGAAGGTATTGTAGTTTATATGGTCATAATATTTGAATATTTCCTGTTTGAATTGTTTCATAGTATTGTGATTTATATGCTATTGTGAGTGCTGGGGTGGGGAGTTTTGCAAGACCAAATTTATGTTTCGTTTGATTATTAAACTATTATGTGTAAGGAATTTGAGTTCTGCGATGTGTATTGGCTTCTGTGTGTTAATGGTGGCATATGGTTGAGATAAACATGGGTTGTGTATACAGTGGATGTAGTCTGCCGGAAGTTGGTGTATTTAATTTACGTTATTGTTCTCGTGTGTTTCTGTTGTCTGCGAGCCTGTGAGTAGGCATGGTGTAGTTCTGAGGGGTTGTGTAGTTTTGTAAGTATTTTGCTTTCTTTGTCGTTATTACTTGTGGTTTCTTTTTGAATGTTCAAGGGATTGAAAAAAAAGCATTATGATTTGAGAACACACGGTATATGTACTTCTTCATTAGCCGTAGATAATTGTTCAGAGTTTTATGTTGCTGTCAACAGTTGCGACTTGTGTTTACAGTTTCTCTACATTATGGGAATCTAACGTTTTGGTGACAATTTGATTGGTTAATTTATGTTTCTAAAGGGTGCGAGGCTAAGAACTGCATTTCATAATGAGGAACTTGAGTTATTTGGCGATGTAATGCATGATCAGGTCGAGTATGAAATTACAATGCTAGAGTTAGGGTTGTTGGAGGTCAGTGTTGGAGCGATCATGATAGTCAAGTTTATGAACTTATTTTCAACAGCGAAACTGTTGTTCGGCCGGTATGTGGTAGGCAGCTCTTTGATCCTGTTCGGTACGTGACTGTTGCAAGTATACTGAAGAGGCTTTCAGTTGAAGAATGTTATGGTCGGTCACTTTTTTAAAAAGAATGGTTTCTCGTTCTTTGGATATGTATTGCGTGTGCTGGTTTAAACGTGATTTGTGTACAGATGTGGTTGGTATTGTTGTGTTCGTTGATCGGATATGTCAGAAACCAAGGCTGGTTGGTAATACTTGTGAACTGTTTGAGATTTACATTGTTGATACAAGGTATGGTCTTTGAACGCAAAATTTATATCTAATCTAGCTGATGTATTATCTGTTTGATTCTTGTGGTTGGCTTGTGTACTAAGATCTTCAAAATTTGTGTATGCAGCTCTGAGCAAATTATGATGATAACTGTTTGGGAAAGACCTGCTGTGCGACAGTGCAGAAACTTGGAACTTAATGGAACATCCTTCCCTGTTATCAGTTTCTCTAATCTGAGAGCATGCAGCCGGAATAGTATTCCATGCTTCTAATCATGCTACATATGACTGTGTACCTTCGCTGAAGGCCTTATCTGATGCTAATGTATGTTGTTGTTGGTTAGGATTTTCTCTTTCTTCTACGAAAGAGACGCTTGTGAACCTCGTCCCAGACGGAAAAGAGGCTGATATGTTGCGTACCTGGTAAGGGTCTGATTTGCTGATGTACGTTTATGGTATTATTGAGTACTGTGAGTATTAGGCCATTAATGAGTTGTTGCAGGGGAGATTCCTGCTATGAACTTCTGGCTAATAAACATCGTCAGATTTGCGATGTACGCTGTCCAGCTTCTGAGCGCATAATTACTACAATTGGGTGGCTCCTCCAACAGGATGTATGTGTACATCTTCTAATAGCTGCTTTGTGATATTGTGATGTCCTCTTTCGCGTTTGTGTCTTTTGAATACACAGTGTGTGCCATAGTATGCTGTATTGTCCTAAACCAAAAAAATGCAATACTTCTTTATTGCTGGTTATCTGAGTATGATTATGCACTTTTTGGTCTATCAGGCGAGAGACGTCCTGCAGGAAGAGCGTCATTGGTTATGTGTGCATCTTCTCAGGCTTAATAAGGGAAATATCCAATACTACACCGGGTGTAGTAACTGTGGTACTGGTGGTTATGAAGAATTGGGTGTTTCCTACAATTGTTATGCATGCATACGAGAGAATGTAGTGGCTTCCCCTAGGTAATGAAGTTGTGTTCTGCAGCTTGCGTACGTTATTTACACTGTCCGTACCGACTTTCTGATCATTGCAGACTAATGGTAGCGCTAGATGTGAAGGATGAAACTGGCGTGTGTAGTTTCAATGCGCTGACTGATAATCCAGATAAGCTTCTTGATGTGGAAGCGGGTGTTCTCTTCTCAATGCTTCCACAGGTAATTGCTGCACTGCTTCTGACACTGTACGGGAGCTTCTTGGTCAGTTAGTCATAATCTGTTTGTTCAGTGAATATTATTTAATTACTATATTAAATCTTCATGTATGTTGCCTTAATGTCTGTGTCAGGAGAAGGAATGTTATCTGTCACAGGTGGAAAACCACTGGAAGAACAGTGAGTTTTATATTCAGGTGAAGCCAGCAAGGTCACTTCTTCTAAGTCGGGAACTGAGATGGGAGTTGGCCCAGATATCGCAGATTTGAAGATAACCATTGTTTTTGTTAGTGTGTTCTGGCTTGTATGTTTGCCTTTGCTTTGGGTAAAACAGGTTTTACAGGTTATTTTGTGTACTGGCGTATGCCTGTTGCCAATATCTACTTATGTTAGAAAGTTCATGTTGTTAGGCTACTGTTATGACAATAGTCTGTTTTTTGTTAACCCCTTGTGGCTGTTGGGTTTTGAGGTTGCTTGTAGTCGTACTGTGTTTCCGTTTTGTAACTTTTGTACCTTCACGATTACGTCAATCTATGTGCTGTTTTAGACGGTGTTGTCATATTCATTGAAATAAGAAGTGTTATGTTGCTGACGGAGTGTTGGTAACTATCGGGGTAGCGGACCATTAACTACAACCCTGTTGACTTATCGGACATATTAATAGCAACGACATATCGCACTGATCATTATGTACACGCTGCTTTTTTTGGTGATAGTTATGCCACAAATAAACACTCTTAGGTATATATAGCTTAACTATGTTCAATTATGAACCCTTTAAGCAGTATGTACAATGAAATAGCACCATCAACACCTGCATTTATCCCAATACCTCGTACGTCTCCGCCTACAACTGGCAACCAGGACATTCAAGTTGGGGTAGGCTTCATCCTGCAGTATTTGTTAAGAATCGGTTAATTTGTTGGATAAAGTGTTGCTCATATGTTTACTTTGAAATGTTCGAATCAGAGGAATCAGAGCCTGAGCCTTTGACGGACAACAAACAGCAACCGAGAATGCTATAAGAAGAGGCCTTAGTGTATGGTCAGGCATTGATACATAATATTAGGAAGATGCAATAAGCTGTGCAGAAATGATTAATTTCGTTATGTTAACAAAAAACTTTTGAAATTGTGGAACATGATATTGAACAAGACAGAATGAAATATTATACTCGATTAACTCCTAATTACATTATCAGTACACCATTTTTTTTTGGTGTTTTTACAAAAAAAGATTTGTTAGACTACGATCTGAATTGGGATAGGCCCTATACTTAATTGTCGAGAAAATTGCAAACATCGTGCTGTTTGCTAGACAACTACCTATGACTTTAACAATCAGAATCGGAATATCCTTCGCTTCCCGAATCATCATTGTATTTTTTTCGGACATTTCCTCCAAACGTGCAGCCTTGCGATTTTTTTCAACCCTTCTATGTATTATCCTCTTCTGCTTCTTGTCCTTGGCATACATGCAGGAACAATACACAAGAACAATACACTGCAACTAAATTGTTGCCTCTTGTTACCCTTATGATGCCGTTGTTGTTCTCCTTTGCCAACTGTCGCTGGTAATCATACCCAACCTTTGCTGTATTTGTCCCAACCAAAAACAGACCGGCCCAGGCTTTACATACTTCGGCCATGCTTCGCTTGTCTGTTCTATTGAGCATGTTAAATACATCGGTTGTAAGTTCAGGCAGGCTCAGGAATGGGTGATGACTTCTGGTGCCAGACGGTGTGTGCTTCTGGACAGTTGTTGTTGAAAACAGGGAGGTTGTTTTGAACTGCTCTTTTTTCCAGTTCACATACCCATTCTTAAAATCTTCCTTATCGTTCTCCTTTGAGTACATCTTTTCCTTGCAGAATTTAGTCATTGTAGATCAAATGGCGTTTGATTTTGCAGGAATTTCTGAAGATGAAAAGGTTTGTCAGTGAAGGGTTAATGTTTACTGTTTTCGATGGCACTTATAGGTGTAAATAGTGAATAGTTATGTCTAATCACATCTTTATAGGGAATGTATGAAGAAGGCAAAGAGTCATGCATGTGTTGGGGGTGGTTATACTCGTACAATGAACTGTGATTCCATTTGTAAAATCACTGCAATTTGTGATGTTCTTAATATACTTGGTATATATTGTACAGTAAATTGCATTTACATTTATACATGATTTAATTGCAATGAGTATAATTATGTTTGTAAAATGCTTTTGTATCTTTATTTTTCTGTTTAACGATTGTAACAATTACGTCTCAATATAATCAATGTAAAGTAACGCCGTATATGTTCTCTGTTCGTATGATATTATTGTAAATGTTGTATTTCGTCAATCAGAGTCATATGTTTACCCTTCGTTTATTTTCCTTTCACAAAATAAATTGAAATATGATTATTAAAGACTATTATTGTAGGTCCGAATGAAACAGAAACAGCGTAATATATCTATAATATACGAATAAAACGTCTCATTAATGAACAAACATGTAGTTACTTTAGATTAAATGCGATTAAAGCATCTCATTAATGAACAAACATGTAGTTACTTAAGATTTAGTTAGAGTTAAAGTATATATAAATTTTTTTAATTAAACCCATTTAAAATCCGGAAACTGGTTTTGCATAAATGAGATTCACCATTTCTCCAGTTTCAACACTACAAATTGCAGTTTGGTTACCAGTTTTGTTAAAAATCATAACTGTAGGATTTTTATATTGTGGTTTCGGGAACGGATGTGGTTTAGAAATGTGGACCGTTTTTTAAAAAAATTTGCTCTAATAATGAGTGTATGTTTGTACACCACATTAAGCAAAATATTAACGTAATCAAGTCAACAACGTATTAACACTAATCTTACTTTCTTTACATTGACCCTCTTTTACCATTCCAAGCAGAAAATCGATTCAATCGAGACAATAATTTTATCTTTTTTTAGTTTCCATTTTCTAATTTGTAACCAATGAAAGTTTGCCATGTAAGGGGCCAAATTACTCCACCTTAGATCACGATTTGACTCTCAACACCATTATGTCAATTCTAATTTTCATTTAATTGTAATTAACTTGAGCCAAGCAAACAAATGACCTTGCTCGGGGATGGTCTTAGTTATGTAGTTTATGTTTCGACCATATTGTTTAGGTACCGTAGGTTATAACTAGCTAATTAAATAGCCATTGATTTGTAACCAATGAGTACACTAACTTAAGCTGCTCCTATTTACTAAAATGATATACAATGATATAGTTAAATCTACATAAGTAATTGTATTCACTATTGACCCAAATTTTGTGGCTTTATGTTATTTGATTTGATTAAACTTTTTTTTTGACAAATAAATATATATAACTTGCTAATTAAATAGTCATCGACACCAACACGTCATTAATTAATACGTTGTATTCTTTTAATCGGTGAATAAGGCCATATTGTTTAGGTATTGTAGGTTATAACCGATTTGATAGGTTTACGATAGACGGAATGCGCAAATAGATGAGGACGGTTAAGATTAGACGCTCGAACACAAATATGATATCAAGAAGTACAAATTATGTATTGTCGATGCTCTACCCGTAATTGTTCCTGTTGTTGCGTAAAAACGGATATTAACTCAAACTACCTCTTCATAATCTAACTTTACACACAATGTCATAGTGGAATTGCAATGATTGTTCACACTTACTTTATACATAATTAACTTGCTTATCATATAAGTTATATTGCCTTAGTAGTCATATTCACATCATCATTCATATATTGTAATAGTTATAAAGTACATATTTAACAACTAATTTTTGTACATTAACCGTATCTATCAACCATGCCCATACCCATACTCATATCTAATAGTACTATTCTATAGGTAATGTAGTTATTGTACTATTGCTTAATTTAAGGGTTTTTAAAATTATATAATATACACCTATGATATACACAATCCCATCTTATGACGATTATTTCACATTGAAATACTCACAGCTAATCAAGATTATTTCTGAAATTCAAGGATATCAATGTATTTGATGCTTAACATACCTCAGTTTCTATATATCTAATAGTCACTTATGAATAAATTATAGCAAAAGTCTTAGTTTTTTGTATATCGTAAGTCTTAAATGACGTACTCCCTCCTATTCCCGATAACTGTCCCATTTCGGGTTGGGCACGGGAATTAAGGAATTCATTTGTTTAATGTAAAGTAATGTGTGGGGTGGGAAGATTGGAGAGAGGGAATGTATTATTGATTATTATTGTGAGTAGAGGTGATTAAAATAAGTAATGTTGTGGGGTAAGGTGGGGTATTGTTGTGAATTAAAGTGATTAAAATAAGTGTAAACATTTAACAAAAATAGACAATGGGACATTTATGTGAATAACCGAAAATGGACAATGGGACAGTTATGTAGAATAGGAGGGAGTATTTTTTTTAGTCTTAACTATAACTAAGGATAATTCGGTTTACATGCTAATTGTTAATATTATTTTTTTGTTGCTCTGTTTTTACTCCTATGTACGATTAGTGACCACGCTTTTTAAACAAAAATTACAGATGTTGCAAGTTCCTCCAACGCAGATTGCTCTTCCATTTCATCCTCTTCTGAAACAGATCACAGCTATACTTCACTTTCCGGAACCTGTATACCACATGTTAGATATGTCTAAAAACAGCGTGTATGTGGTGGTGAAGACAAATGTTGTAATGTGGTCTACTGGATTTATGGAGCTGACTTATGTGGGTGGCTCCGCTGATACAATTGAGGAGTCCTGTGAAGTTGCGGCAAAGAAAGCTGTCAATGATGTTATCAGGCGATGGGCTATTGTCGTTCAGGATCTTACTTCTGAACGATGTGTTGATCTAGAGCGTTGTACTGAGCTTTATAATCTGAAGCGGAGAGAGCTGCATAATTTTGTCGGGAGGAGCGCTGAATGTAGTCTAAAGGGGAAAAAATGTAATGCTGCTATGAGCATTACACATGTTTATCTTGATTACATGCCCCTCCTTAGCAAGATTGTCAAGATATATGCAGTCCAGTGTACACCATTGGAATCAATCAGGCATGGTGATGGTCAGTACAGTGCTTGGATCACTATCAGATCGTCATCAAGTTCTGGTTTGAATTTGATATTTATTGGATTATGTTGTGATACACTTGATGGTGCTAAAAACAGCTTGGCTAAGAAAGTTGTCCAGTATTTGATATCAACTTATAATCTTGAGGTTATTGATGTTAATTATCAATCTTTCAAATCAGAGATGGCTGCATTGTTATGCAAATTGGAGTTAGAAAGCTACTTAACTGTAAGAGAAAGGGTTTATGAGATTTCCAACGAACCTGAGTTTTCAAACACCCTCATTGAGCGAAATGAAACTGCAGTAGGCTGTGTGTTTGACTATATTCCTACAATTGTTCCAGCTGATCGCACGGATCATACAAGGAGTGGCCGTTTTGCAAGTCCTGACAATGTCGTCCATTGTTTAGCAGGCCGGATCCCTGTCACATACATAATTGCACCAAGTCGCAGTTCAGATGATTGATTTGGGGAACGATTCAAATTATGACTTTTTGGAGATTAGCAGTTTTTGTGTACTCATTTAGCATTGCCAGATTGGGAATTTTTAATGTGTTTCTGAAATTGTATCTGCGTGATGACGAGTACTTTTTTGCTTAATGTATCAGACTCCTGTATTCGGAAGAAGGCCTGAAAAACGTAGTGTTGTACGCACTCTGATACTATATTATATATGTTGAATCTCGTTATGTCTATTGATTATGATGTTATTTACACTTCAGTCTTTATGTCAAGTTAAGTATTTAGTTCGGTGTATTGTCATAACATCCAGCATTGCGAACATTGCTGATATAAGATATTGATTATGTAATACCATAAATGAATTATTTTGTATTGTTATTTAGATTGGTGTCTGCCATTAGCATTGTGGATTCAGCCTCAACGAATATATAATTTATGTAGCGATGCTGTATGAATATAGGTGTAAAGTAATCAACCTGACAGTTTATGTCCAGCCGGAAATTCCGTATAATGATAAGTACAAGACTAAATATGACCCGATATGTTATTTGTAACTAATTAGGTGATTACACATATTTAAAAGCTATTGTGGATGTTGTAGTTTCTTATTTTAATAAACAGGAATTCTACACTCCACTTGATAGTACTAAGCAACCATAACTCTATACAGCAAATCACTATTACACAGACTGTACTAGATAGGCAGCCGTCTATATGTTAAACTTGGCGCCAATTATAACTGACTTTGCCCTACGCCCATATCTTCTTAACCATACTTGCAACTGATATCTTATTTACTTTTTACATTTTGACTCCCTGCAATCTTATGTCATCAAACCATACCTATTGACGTCATCTGTGGCAATTATGTTAGTAAAAATTATATATATTCCTTCATAGGAAATCATTCTTACATCATTTCTCATTCTGAAATAAGACACTTCTATTAGCATACATTCCATAATATTGAAACTAAAAGGTCTGCATTATTAGATGTTGTTTCCTTTGTTATTTATTTTGGTTGACCTGCTTCTCTAATTGTTTAATGGAAATTAGTCTACTTTTCTTACATGCTGATGCCTTAGTAGAATGACATAGTATAATTATATAGTTCAACACTTTAAAGACATTATTTCTTATTTATTGTGTCGATTTACATTACATGTGTCTATCTACGTAGTAAAACTACAGTGACATTCATTTGAAAGCATATAAGTTTATATGCACATATGGTGGAAAGTTATATGAGATGAGTGTGGTAGTTGATATGGTAAATGGTTTTATTTGGATGCAATTTTAATTGTTACTGCAGCGATTGTTCTTTAACCTATAGTAATATAGTTTTCAAACTTTTTAAGGTTTATGAAATTTCTATATGCTTATGTATTAAGATTGTATGTATAATTTGGTTTAAGATGTCGTATGTCCACGAAATGCCGTCGCCAGTTATACAAATATCAATCCCTTTTCGACCCTTGCTCCATAGGATAACCAGTTTGCTGGGGTTTGAGGGACCACGCTATGATCTGTATGGTGGAGGGCAGAACAATGCATCTGTCACTGTAAAATGTGATTTGGCTGAAGAGGAATATGTTTACATAGGTGGTGTGTCATCTGTTTTTGAGGTTTTGTGCGAGCAGGCAGCACGATTAGCTGTTACAGACCTGATAGAAAAGTACGATATATATATTGCAGACTTCACAGCTGCATTAAAACAATCCCATCACAGGTGTGATAATCTCTGGAGGTTGAAACAGGAAGAATTAAGACGATTAGCAAAGGGATATCCAAAAGTTCCATTGATAGAAGAATTCGATTGTCCTGAGATATTTCATTTCCAAAACCTTTCTTTGGACATGGTGTCCCTTTTGCAGATTGTTGCTGGTAGACTCCCTATACAATGTAGCTCCATAACTACATTAGAGCAAACCCCTTCGTGTTTCACATCATGGTTAACTATAACTCGTGAAGGAGTTGAATGTGGTCCTACTCATATTGTTGGTGAGTTAGCCTCATCGAGACATACATCAGAGCAAACACTTGCTTTTAAAAGTATCCAATATTTGATCCCTATATATAATATTGACTTAATTGATGCGAATTATGCCCCTGAGGAGGTGAAATTAGCTGCCTTGACCTGTGAGTGTGCGAGGAACATGGTCATTAAACTTGAAAAGCATTTGCAAACAACTCAGGGAGCTACTTCAGGGATCCAGGATGGGAATCCAGATGTTTTGACCCTGAATGAAGAGGGTTGTATCACACCAAGGAGCGATCCTTTCTTGATTCATGTGCAGAAGTGCCCACCACCACCACCCAAAAAAAGGAAAACAAGGTCACAATTACCCGATCTTCATAGCTATATCGCCTCAAATAACAAGAAAGATCCATCTACTAAGTATGTGAACGACCGAAGCATTCTAAAAACCTGCAAAGTTTCAGTGAAGATGGCATGGAACCTATTGTTTTGGATTATGGATATGTTTTGCATGTTAGTGTTAGGCAGACATAAATAATTGCATAACTTCGTATCTATTTAGGAGTGGTTATGTTTGTTGCCTTAGAGCATATGACCTTTTTAATTTGTAAGATGCTTATCTACTATAGACTTTTGATGTATTAATTGCCATTATGTTTTATGGATGAATGAACATCGAAATCTTTTGCTTATAAGGTGTGTTTGAATCATACAGTACTTGCATAACTTACATTACATCTAATGTAGCATGTCGTGTTATATTTTCAAACAATCTACTATTTGCAATATAATTTTTACGTCATTGATGTTATTCTGTAATTAGCTAGACAAGTGCGTGAACAGTTTATATGTCACTTTGTGTTTAATTGGTAGTTGATACTTGTCAATGTGATTCTGATGTTTTCGTGGTGTTTGTTAGGCAGAGGGCTGGATATTTCTGGGTTACATTGAGGATTGATTTCTCTACAATTTTTTGCTCGATGGGTACGTTGCTATACTATAATGATGTCTGCAAACACTATTATACTAAATGTATATTTAATATGATTATTGACATTGTTGCTTACAGATGACAGCTTCCCGTATTACGCTAATGTACCTGGTTCTGGCAAGACTAAACGCAAGTGTAGGACTCAGATACAAGCAGAAACCAGCGAAGCGAGGTAGTGTAGCAATGCTTGTTACATTAATTAACTTTGTATTATTGTATAATGTAAGCACCATATTGTTTTTGTTGTCTAAATTTAGGGGTACGTTAGCAAAATCAGATACGGTTCCACCAAAAAAGCGTTGCAGGAAACCCCGCCCAAAACCACAGCCTGGTAAATGTGTGAATGGTAGTGATATGCATATTATTTTTTTTTAGAGTGATATATAATACTTCGTATCCTGAATTTTAGGTCTACCACTTGCTATGATTGGTCAACCATTAGTTGGTTCCCCCTTTAAGTTGCCGGATGTTCCATCATGTGGTAATGCTTTGCAAAGAGAATGATCTATGAATCAAAAACATTTTGTTGTTCAAATGGAGCTATTGTGCTGCCTTCCAGTACATTTCCACCCCTACTAACCAAGCTGTACACCTTAGCAGACCCAACAGCAGTGCATTTTCGAAAGTTTGCGCGCTTGTATAATAACTTGTTTGCGTTTACATCCATTGGTGAGAAGTTCGAATCACAGACGATTAAAGGTATTTATGTTTTTAAACTTCATGGTCAAATGTACCACAATGTACCAGACCTACTTCCATGTGGCAGTCGCCCTAAATTCCTACAATTGTACTTTTACGATGGCCTGCACGAAGCTACAAATCGTGCAGCATGTTTCAAAGAACTCGATGCAGCTGTCATTAATATATTAATGAATGTAACATAGACAAATCCATATGCTCGCTTCTTCCGATCCTTGAAAGATGTTACTGTTACTACCAACACTAAGATAGTTATCACAAAAAATCCTAACCAAGACCAGCGTGTAAGCAATGCTCCTACGTCTGACGAGGTTGCTGCGATCTGCCCTGACGATTCTACGTCTGGTGAGACTGATGGACCTCACATATTGGTTACTAGCCATAGTGAGGTTTCGCATCGAGTCATGCATTATTATGGCTGCTATGATCCACTGCAGTACCCGTTGTTGTTTCCCAAAGGGGAATGTGGATGGCGACAAGGGCTCAAGAAGCACGTTGCCAAAAATAAAACAGAAGAAGTTGTACAGAATTCAACGCCGCCTCCATCTAGCTTCACAGACGCTGATACTCTTTTGGATGCAAAGGCACAACGTAAGTCATACGTGTATATTCATTAAAGTCTGAATGGTAGTTGCAATAGACTGTTTACTGACTTCATTTTGTGTAATAATACAATAGTAATGTATTTTTCATTATTTCAGAGAGTTTTTGTCGGGAGAATTCAGAAGATCGAAATATTTCATGTCGTGAGTATTATTGTTATAAACTGCAAAATAGACCAGGAAATATGATGTTGAGAGCTGGGAGATGCTTACAGCAATATATTGTTGACATGTATGTGAAGTTAGAAAACACCCGGTTAGATTACCTCAGGCATAATCAAGATACAATCAGATCTGAATTATACAAAGGATTGCTTGACACCATTGATGCTGGTGAACAGTGCGCAGCAAATGTAGGGCGGCGCGTCATCCTCCCAGCAACATATATTGGTGGCCCTCGAGACATGAAGAGGAGATACCTAAATGCAATGGCTCTTGTTCAGCGATTCGGAAAACCGGATTTTTTTATAACTATGACATGCAATTCAAATTGGCCTGAAATCAAAAATGAACTGGCACCTGGAGAAGAGGCTCAAAATCGTCCTGATATCGTGGCTAGAGTATTTCGAGCTAAACTGTTATTGTTAAAAAAAAAGCTGGTTGATGAAAAAAAATTTGGGGAAGTTGCTGCATTTGTATATGTAGTCGAGTTTCAGAAGAGAGGGTTGCCTCATGCCCATTTCTTAGTGATTATGAAAGTTGGTGGCAGGATGAACTGTCCAGCTGATTTTGACAAATTCGTATCTGCTGAAATCCCTTCACGGGCAAATGCGAATCTGCGTGCAGCTGTGCTAAAACACATGATGCACGGTCCATGTGGGAAACTAGATCCTGAATGTGCGTGCATGAAACATAAAAGCAGTCCGGGCAAGTGCAAGTACTTATATCCGAAACCATACGTATCTGAAACAACCAACAATGATGACGGTTATCCAGTGTACAAACGTATGCCGACGGCTGATGTTGTGCGCGTGAGAGGTGAAATGCTTAACAATAGCTGGGTGATTCCGTACAACCCATATTTGCTAGAACTTTTCGATTGCCACATTAACGTGGAGGTCTGCTCAACTATTCAGGCGGTGAAGTACCTGTATAAGTATGTTTATAAGGGGCATGACAGGATATCATTCAACGTAGCGGGGGAAGGGGAGATCAAACTGGTTGATGAAATAGAACAATATCAGTCTGGCCGATGGGTATCTCCTATTGAAGCAATCTGGCGCATCTATGGATTTGAATTGTTTGAGATGCAACCTGCAGTGATGGTGCTGCCGATTCATTTAGAAGGTATGCAAACAATACAGATGAGGCCTCATGAGAGATTAACCCATGTCGTGTCCAACAAAAAACGTGTCAGGACTCCGCTGACTGAATTCTTTAGGTTGAATAGTGAGAATGCTGCAGATCCAAATTGGAGACATCTATATGGGAGCTTCGTTGAGCACTACCGATGGGATAGATTTCAACGAATATGGTTGAAACGTAAGAGAACAACATTCACAATATCTCGTCTTGTTTTTGTGGCACCCTCTGAAGGAGAGCGCTACTTCTTGCGTTTGTTGTTGACACACGTGTCTGCTCCAAAATCGTATATAGACTTGAGAACGGTCAATGGTTATGAATGTGCTAAGTTCTAGGAAGCTGCGTTGAAACTACAGCTTATCGAGGATGACAATATGGTAGAACTGTGTCTAGATGAGGCCAAACAAGTAGAGATGCCAGCTGCCTTACGGCGCCTATTTGCAACTTTGTTAATATTTTGTCAGCCCAAGGATCCAAGAGCATTGTGGGAAAAATATTATAGTTCATTGTCAGAAGACTATAGACAAGAACATCCAGGCGATCCATACGCTGCACGGGTCCTTACTGTGCAACGATTAGAGCAACAAGTTGAAGCAATGGGCCGGACTCTAAAAAGTTTTGGTTTATCGGATTTGCTAGGTCAACAGGATGCAGAGATCCGAACATCACAGGATACACTTGATGCACTCAATGCACCAATACCAAATGAATGTGTTTTGTGTCGCAAATCATTGAACCAAGAGCAGCAAAGAGCTTTTGACATGATAACTGATTATGCCACGCATAATAAACCTGGAGCTTTTTTCGTAGATGGTCCAGGGGGGACTGGTAAGACATACCTATACAATGCCTTGTATGCAGAAATAAGGCTGATGGGTAAAATTGTCCTTGCTACTGCTTCTTCGGGTATTGCTGCAGCCAATATCCCGTCAGGAAGGACTGCCCACTCACGTTTTAAACTTCCTCTCGATTTGGATGTTTCTTTATCATGCTCTGTGCCCAAGCAAAGTAGTCTTGCTGCTCTTGTAAAAGCATCCACTCTAATCATATGGGATGAGGCATCTATGGCAAGAAGGGAAAGTGTTGAGGCATTAGATCAGCTCCTCCGAGATCTGTGCAATCCTGATTTGTTGTTTGGTGGCAAACTTATTGGATTTGGTGGAGATTTCCGCCAGGTTCTACCAGTGGTACAAAAAAAGTCTATTCGTGAGTTGGTTAATTCTACATTAGTTGCTTCTGATATTTGGCCACAGTTTATCAAATTCAGACTAACTGTTAATGTAAGGGCTAAAACTGATCCACAATTTTCGGATTTTTTGCTATCCCTTGGAAACGGTCAACTCCAGACATGCGAGACTGAGATGGTTGAACTACCTGATGGAATTGTTCTGGATACAACTGAATTAGGTGCAGATCTTGTAAGTATAGTTGCTGATACTGTATATCCAGATATCGACCTCAACGGTATTGGGGTTGATATATTTATTCATCGTTCCATACTTACACCTATGAATGAGGATGTCGATGATATAAATACATACATGATTAACAAGTTCCCTGGTGAAGCAGTTACGTACAAGGGTTTTGATACAGTGCTTTCCGACAACTGCAACGTATACCCTTCAGAATTTATAAACAAACTTTGTCCTGGTGGCATGAGTCCCTATGAGTTGGTATTGAAGAAGGACGCTCCAGTTATGTTATTACGAAACCTCCTTCCATCTGCAGGTTTATGCAACGGTACAAGGCTGATATGTGCAGGGTTTACCCCAAATATGGTCGAATGTATTATAACCAGTGGTCATTATAATGGTCGGCATGTCTTCATTCCTCGCATCAAGATGCGTCCATCTAGCTCTTCAAACTACCCATTTCAGTTTCAGCGCAATCAGTTTCCACTCAAGCTTAGTTTCGCAATGACAATCAACAAGTCGCAGGGCCAGACGTTAGACAGGGTTGTTGTCTACCTTCCTAGACACTGCTTTTCACCAGGACAGCTTTATGTCGCACTGTCGCGAGTGAGGGAAGCGATCAAAGTTACTGTCATCACTGCATCTAATAGTTCCGATATGAACAGGAATTGTATCAGAAACATGGTTTCTTTTGAAGTTCTGAGACTTGCAGGTATTATATAGCATCTAATGGCAGCTGACCTTGTGTCCGTTCTTCTGTTATTTGGCTACAACATCTCAAACCGTTTACAGCATTGGCAGGATGTATGTAGTTTAACCAAAGACATTTGTGTTATTACACCAACCTAGCTTGTCATTACATTGTGTGCATCAATGGTTGGATGTACTGTAACGCAAAGGATCATTGTTTTGCTGCTTATAACAACCGATGATGATTATTGTTGAAAAATTTTAACAACTAATTATGCATCTGTAAATTGTCATATGCTATAGTGTTCTACAGGGTACTGATATCCAATATGTCGCTAGACGGCCATTTGAAAATCCATTCGTATCAAACGGTCGCTGATTCAGAATTGAAATTCGGAGAATGGTGTCGAATGTAATGTTAAGCGTAGCTCGTGCATTGTAGTCAAGCATTTACATTTGCACAATTACTATCAAATGTAAGTAGTAACTAAGTAATGATAAATCCATACAAGTATAACTCTTTACTTGCATCTATTTGATCCACACAACAGCTGATTAACTACTTAATTTGACAATCAGAACTATACAGTAACATCCATAATTCATGTACAGTCATTGCATCTAATGGTAACTGGGAATACACATTGTGTATTACATTCAGACATCCACAACAAACTAATCAAGCCATGGAAAGAAAAAATGTCAGCATTGTCCAGTATAAAAAAAACATATTATTAACCTCATATTTCTTGTTGCTACGTTATTATTTACAATGATAATACAGATTTGATAAATTTACAATCCCCTAAATCATGTAAAGTTAGTACATACACCATACCCCTATAATGTACCAAGTTAGACAACTTCACGCAAACAACTGTGCATAGTACATATTCTCAACAGCCACCACTGTACATATTTTGGTATGGACCTTCACTAATACTACACTCCAACTTTATTATGTAGAAAAATACGCTATTAATAACCATCTGATATTTCACCATACCTTTGCTCAATCTAACATATCTGACTTTCCAACACAGCTTCTCCAGGTATGAATTTCTATCCAAGCATTTCTGAATTCTTGGTGGCATTAGCAACTGAAAAAAACAATAGTGTTAAGGCATCATTTAATTATGCTAATTTATAGATTGTATATCAGTTATAAGTCTATAAGATATCCTTTTCAGAAATTTATTCCATTGTATTTAATAGACACTTATTACTATCTTCCTGCAACAGAATGAAACATCGGAAAGTTTACCTCAATGAGTTAACTGACACTGCCAAGAACTACAAAGTCAATGTGAGAGTGGTTGAGAAGCGTCGTCCGAAGTCATCTCCTGTTAAGGTGCAATATCAAAGCTTGTTATTCGAAGATGATAAGGTAACTGAACTCATTTATGCCAATCCGATAACTTTTCCTTATATATCAAGAACTCATTTCAAACAGCCTCCATGATATGGATGATGTTCTAAACAATTGATAAGGCTTCGTATCAGGACTAATGCATATATAATTACTGCTAATTGATAAATGATTTAGTATACTCCTCTAAAATAGGAGATTTTGACAGTGGTTATACGTCAAGAACCATTCCTATTCTTAACAATTAATAGGATGTTTTGTAACACAGATACATATACTCTAACTATTAGTAGTTGTAACGTTGAGTGAATTTCTTCACATTGTATACTCTTGCATAGTTGCTCATAGACTACTCTTAAATAAAGATGCAATCTTCCAAGTGAGTAACATCAATTGATGTCATCCTGATTAAAAATATAACACAGTAATGGATGTTGTTAAATTTACAAATACATTATTTTTCATGTGTACTGTCTATTTATAATCCTTTACTGACATTGTTAGTTCTTGGTGCACAAATTGATGTGGAACTGTTGCTATGTTAGCTTCATTGATTATGATTATTGATATACTTATCTGATCTATGAACAAATGAAAGACTGTTTTTGATAAGGTAGGTTTCTCGACATGTTTTGAGCAGGGTAACAAAATGCGTGCTGCTCTTTTTGCTGATCAAGTGGATATATATGAGGATGCTTTAAAGCGCAATCAGAAATATGAAATATCAAATGCTATCATAAGTCCTATGAAACCTGAGTATAAATCACATGAATCTGAGATGGACTATCAGATGTCTTTCAATAAACGTACCATTATCATGCTTGTTGAAGTTGATAGTGGATGTGCTGATATTGATTATCGCCCAATTTCCCAAATACCTCGTGCACCTGATTACAGTGAAATGTTTGGTAAATTTCAAAATCGCGACCTATCTACATATATTGCATGTGCTAACAATGGGTGTTGTTTATAATCAGCCTCTCACTATCATCCCTCGAATTCCTTGTAGATATAGTAGGTGTTGTTCTCTTTGTAGAAGATCAGCCACGTAAAATTGTCACATCAAAGGGCCGTGAAACAACAGTGCGTGAAATTGTCGTAATCGACCATAGGTGATTGTAACAAGATACTTTGTAAAATTAGACTCCATATCTTTCTGCATATTGATGACACCTAATATCGTATTGTTGCTGATACTAATGTTAACGCTCTTGCAGTACTACACAACCTCTGTCCATTTCGGTTTGGGACGATCTCGTGCAGGATGACTGCACTATACTAATACCACAACCTGGTAAATTCAGGGCAGTCGGTATAACTGCCCTCAGAGTATCAATGCACAAAGGTTCTGGTGGTCATGATCAATATTTTTTTACTGCATTCTGTAGATTAATGTTTTGCAAATTCTCAAAATACTAGCATAGATTGCATCAGTAAGACATTTAGTGCTATTCTAATACAGTTCAAAATGGAACAGGCTTCTCCATGACCACATCTACTTCTACTGTCTTTGTTCATTCACCTGATGGTGATAAAGCTGATGCTCTCAAAGCATGGTACTAAACTAAACTTCACACGAGCAGCGACATACCTTCTAGACAAAATGTATTGTTTCTTACAATTTATCTACATGAGTGTGCAGGATGGCTAGCCATATTATGGCATTGACAAAATTACAAAGCAGAGTTTTAAGTGTGAAGACGCCCGTGCTAGCTGACATCACAACGACCATTTCAACCCTCCGTTCCAAAAAGGTATCCAAAATACTGCATAATTACCTGCGCCATATTCACAATTGAACCATGTCAGCAGTCCTATATTAGTACAGAATGTTACAAATATCACACAATAGTACTAAGAAAGCATATTCCTTTATGATAAAGCATCTTACACAGTTTCCATGGTACTTTCAATATTTTTTAAAATAACTTTTTAAAACTTGTGCACAAAAGCATAATAATTTCTGACCCACAATCTTTGACGTAATAATAATGATTAATTCAAAGTTTCAAATGAGGAAGTACGATAATAATGGGGCGTAAAAAGTAAAAAATAATAGAAAGTGCTCTATTGTCAATCTGAAAGGGTGGTTGTACCATCATAATCGTACTTTTGGTCTAATGACAAACATCAAAACCAGCATAATTACATTAACACAAATTATGTTATTTAACTTTTTCGGAGTGACAAGTTAACAGTTGTTTAATACATAGACTTATGTGTCTTATATACCATGATCAGGCCAAAACGACTTTGCAAGATGAGCGCCATTGGTTAGAAGTGACAATTCCAGATGTTGATTTTGATAAGATAAATGCATACATGGGATGCTCCAATTGTTCAAAGCGGTCAAGCATACAACCAGGAAATACATACACTTGTGACACCTGCGCTAAACCTAACTGTACCTCAGAACCAAAGTAAGACTCCTGATCATTTGATAGTCATTCTGGACACTATAATTACACAACACATTTAAACTAGGAATCAGTACAGACTGATACTAGCCTCTGTAAAATAGAGAAAGAAAATTCCACCACTAATGTTCGCATGAAATGCAGGGTCACGTTCAATTGCGATGTATCAGATGGCACTGGAACACTATCCTTCACCGTGTTTACAGAAACCACTGAACAACTATTCAGAATGTCGGCGTCTGATATATTTCATATGAAGCACAATGTGAGTGTAACTTTAATTCAATTAATTTTCCAAGTAATAGGACTCCTAATATTAACTGGTGTATTGCTTGGCAGTCTGACGAGCCAACCTTTTCAACACTCAAACGATTACTTGATACTACGCCTTTCAAAGCCCAAGTAGCTCCAGCCAATACACTGTCAACCAACAATGTGCTGCAGTGGACTATGAAGCGTGTCATAGTAAGTCCTGAAAGCATACGTACTGACATCAATGAGGAGCAGCAGAGTGTGGGGATCACACAGGACAACCAGGATGTTGGGGATGTTAGCATCAAACATCCCACCCCTGCTCATGGCATTGAGCATAGCGACCGTACGTCTACGACAGTTGTTGATGAGGCTGATAAAACTGATCAGCCTGTGACTCCATGTAAAACCCCTCGCGAAAGCGGAAATATAAACACATAAAAGTACCAAAAATGCAGCGGAATTAAAACTTTTAGAAGATAAAACAACATGCGAGAAGCTTTAAACTGAAACTGAAAACAGAACTGATATAAACAACAATAGATAAGTAGCAGTTCTAAGTGCGGAAATGAAATATATACACAGCCTGGGATGGAACATCCCTACAGGCACCCAAAACGTAAACGACAAAAGTCTAAGAGTCTAGCTAAGCGTAAACGGGTAAGTCAACTGATGAATGGATCATCACTCGCTAGCTCTCCTGTAACCCTGATCTCCAACCCTGCATGTACCTACATACATGAAAACATGTACGCCACAATCAGTGGGGAGTGACTAGAGTTCTCCTAGCCACCTTTTGTGACAACACGTAACACATAAAACAATACAGAATACTCCAACATATATCAACATGTGAAGCATAAACACTCATCATCTGATCTCTTACTAACATGCGATTACCATGCACGCGGCTCTCAACTAACTTCATAAACAAATAGGAAGGAGAGCCGGTTTCCCTACTGGTTACCCAGTCGGGGGGTCTTTCAATCCAATTATTTATGAAACCGAACTAAGAGTCATCCAATGCCTTGGATGATTAAACCACAACTAAGTAACATCAACAACTCGACATGCATACCTGACACTGTACCATCATCTAGGCAAGCAGATAAACATCCATAACTCATCATGCATATCTGACACTGTACCATCATCTAGGTAAGCAGATACACATTCATAACACTAGCAACGGGTCCAGAGGTGAACTTAACACATATCCCATTACTACACTATGTCGGGTCCAGAGGTGAGCTTAACACATATCCCAACATCTAATCAAGTAAAGGGTCCAGAGGTGAACTTAACACATATCCCTAAACTTACAAATCATGAAAAGGGTCCAGCGGTGAACTTAACACATATCCCTAATCATCCAAAAGCAAAGGGTCCAGAGGTGAACTTAACACATATCCCAATGCTACAAACATGTATTGGGTCCAGAGGTGAACTTAACACATATCCCAATACACAGTCATCGCACAACGGGTCCAGAGGTGAACTTAACACATATCCCGTGTACGACAACCGATCACGTGTCAGGTCCAGAGGTGAGCTTAACACATATCCTGACACGCCCAAGCAAAACACGTAACGGGTCCAGAGGTGAACTTAACACATATCCCGTCACGCGACAGATAAACACGTAGTGGGTCCAGAGGTGAACTTAACACATATCCCACCACGCGACAACCATTGTAACCACTGAACAACGAAAGGTAGAAACTAACCTATAGTTCTAACTTCTTAAACCTCTAACCAACATACAATTGATTCCGGGAACGAGGACGAGGGAGAGCCGGTTTCCCTTTCGGTTACCCGACCGGGGGGTCTCTATCCTCACTACATTCCCGAACCCAATATAACGTTGCCCGCACACCGGGGACCTCAAATACATGCCACGGGTATACAAAACGAGTTTCAAACAAAACCGAACAACCGTTTGAAAGTTACGATTTAATTTCAAAAACATAAAATGGCATACAGGGGTCCCCAGCCGGTCGGCAGGCAGCCGGTCGGCCGGCTGGTGATCCCTCAGCCTACACCTCTTTCAAAACCGAGAACACATCAAGAAGGACTCCCAGCCGGTCGGCAGGCAGCCAGTCGGCCGGCTGGGAACCCCAATCCTAGCCTTCATTAAAAACCCGTATCCATCCCCATATGCACTCCCAGCCGGCTGGCAGGCGGCCGGTCTGCCGGCTGGGCTCCCTCCTATTCTATGTTTATCGCAAAAACATAACACAAGGAAAGTGACTACCAGCCGGTCGGCAGGCAGCCGGTCGGCCGGCTGGCAGTCCCAAGTCTAAAATCTCAAAATTTATGAAAACACACAACCGCTCTCCCAGCCGGTCGGCCGGCCGCCGGTCGGTCGACCGGCTCAGAGAGCCTGATACGAAAAATCGGGTTTTCAGCTTGTCTCAAAACTTCACCATTCGACATCAAAACTTCAACAATCACAACAAGTAAGATTTGCCCAATATTCCTAATCACTAAACACTACTTTCTACCAGCATCAAATCCCATAACAATCCTCAATGATAAGAAAATCCATGTATCCGTCTGAACATAAGGAAAACTGAAAGTATGCTTAAGAACATATAAGCACGAGTTTAAGCATGAATTCTTCACAACAATCTCATCCTAAACATGTTACTAAATCTTTGAATCAATATATAACAACAAAAATCAGAAACCAAACAAGATTCACATCAAGTATGCTAATATACACATAAAGGCCGAGTTTCTCATTATCGTCACCTCTTAAGCTTATCCGGCTAAAGATCCTCCTCGAGTATGAAACTATCAACGTCCGGGTTGTCGAGTCCTTCACCTACAACACGGAAAAATCAGTTTAGGGGCATAAAACGGAATTATACCAAAACAGGCCGGATTTTCGAAGTGAAGAAATTGAAAAACTAAAGTGACGGATGGCTTGGAATTTGCGCGAGGATTCCGAAAAAGTACTTACTTTTGTGATTTGGAAGACGGATGATGAAGAATTTTCACAAAAGAGTTGGAGGTTTTATGGAGGTTTATGAAATGTTGAGTTTGCAGGAAGAAAGAAATGTTGAAGGCAATTTATGTCGACATAAGGGTTTATAAGAGTACAAGTGGGTCGCCTTTCCGAATAATTAAATGGAACGGACTGTTAAAACGGATGTGGAATGAATACTTGAGTCGGATATTTAAACTATGCCAAGTTGTATTCGTCGTAAGAACTGGAGGTTCTTAAGACGGATCTTATTTATTTATAAAAATTTCAGAATTATATTATTAAAATATTATTTTATTACGTAAAATAATTCAAAACGATTAAATTAGATTTTACGAAAATACGGGATGTTACAATCACCCCAACTTCAAAAAGTTTCGTCCTCGAAACTCGAACGGACAAAAATCTATATACTATACCTCAATCAAATAAGAAAGGATGCGCAGCACGCATCGATGCCTCAGTCTCCCAAGTCTGCTCCTCGATCTCGCCGCAACGCCAAAGGATCTTCACCAAGGGCACCACCTTGCTCCTAAGCTTCCTCTCCTGACGGTCAAGGATCTTCACTGGACGCTCCTCAAAGGCAAGACTCGGCTCCAGGTTCTCGATCTCTCTAGGCAAAACATGACTCGGGTCACTGATGTATCTGCGGAGCTGGGAAACGTGAAAAACGTTATGAACCTTGCCCAAACTAGGAGGCAAGTCCAAACGATAAGCTACGGCACCAATCTTCTTCGCGATCACAAAAGGTCCAATGTACTTAGGGCTCAGCTTGCCCTTAACTCCAAATCTTTTGACACCCTTCATCGGAGACACCCTCAAAAATACACTGTCACCCTCCTCGAACTCTAAGGGTCGACGACGGACATCTGCATAGGACTTCTGCCGGTCCTGAGCGGCTTTCATCCTATTCCTAATAAGCTGTACACGGTCAATGGTCTCAGCTAGCTGATCAGGTCCAAGGTCACGAACCTCGCTAGCCTGATCCCAACAAATAGGGCTACGGCACTTCCTACCGTAAAGAGCCTCGTACGGAGTCATACCAATGGAAGCATGATAACTGTTGTTGTAAGAAAACTCTACCAACGGCAAACTCTGCTCCCAAGAGCTCTGAAAGTCGAGAGCACAAGCGCGGAGTAAATCCTCAAGTGTCTGTATAGTCCTCTCGGACTGACCATCGGTCGCGGCATGAAATGCGGTACTCATCAACAAACGGCTACCCATAGCCTCCTGCAAGGCCTTCCAGAACCTGGAACAAAACCTCGGATCACGATCTGAAACTATCTCCCTCGGGACACCATGATATCGGACTATCTCAGCAATATAAGCCCTAGCTAAACGATCCATATCCCATGTCTCTCTGACCGGCACGAATCTGGCGCACTTAGTTAGACGATCAACAACAACCCAAATCGCATCCTTGCCTCCCACAGTCTTAGGCAAAGCAGTAACAAAATCCATAGATATGCACTCCCACTTCCACTGAGGAACGGGAAGCGGCTGTAGCAAACCACCAGGTCTCCTATGCTCTATCTTGACTTGTTGACAAGTCAAGCACCTACTAACATAATCCAAGATCTCTTTCTTCATACCAGGCCACCAAAACATAAGCCTCAAATCCTTGTGCATCTTCTCTCCTCCTGGATGAACGGAGTACGGTGACAAATGAGCCTCATCAAGAACCCTCTTCCTCAAATCTGGCACATCAGGGACATACATCCTACCACGGAACTTAAGGAAACCATCAGCATCTATCACCAAGTCGGGTGCAACACCACTCGAAATCTTAGCCTCGAACTTCTTGAAGTCGGCATCTAAAGGCAAACTCTGGCGAATCTCCCAATATAAAGACGGCTCGGCAGTCATAGCAGATAACCAATCAAAACCACTACCCACCATCTCTAATCTCAGCTTCCGGAACTCGGAACACAACTCATCGGGCAATACTCTCATGGCACTCATCGAGTGAGAAGTATTGCGGCTAAGCGCATCAGCAACTACATTGGCTTTTCCCTCATGATATAACAACTCGATGTCGTAATCCTTCACCAACTCTAGCCAACGTCTCTGTCTCATGTTAAGGTCTTTCTGAGTGAAAATGTACTTTAAGCTCTTATGATCGGTGAAAATGCGGCAATGGGATCCAATCAGGTAATGACGCCACATCTTCAAAGCATGAACAACTGCGGCCAACTCCAAATCATATGTCGGATAGTTCACCTCATGAACTCTCAACTGTCTGGATGAATATGCTATCACCTTACCACTCTGCATCAGTACGCATCCAAGTCCTAGCATCGAAGCATCACAATACACATCAAAGTCCACTCCGATCTCTGGCAAAGCTAACACGGGGGCGGAAGTCAATCTGGTCTTCAACTCCTGGAAAGAACTCTCACACTTGTCGGTCCACACAAATTTGGCTTCTTTCTTCAGCAACTGAGTCATCGGGCGAGCCAATCTCGAAAAATCCTCAACAAATCTACGATAATAACCAGCCAAACCCAAAAAGCTACGGATCTCTCCAACATCCTTGGGACTCTCCCAATCAACTACAGCCTCTATCTTTGCGGGATCTACCATCACACCCTCGCTGGATATCACATGTCCTAAAAAGGCAACCTTCGAGAGCCAAAATTCACACTTCGAAAACTTTGCGAACCATTTCTGTCTGCGCAGAATCCCTAGAATCAATCGAAGATGCTCAGCATGTTCCTCATCGGTCTTCGAATATATCAAGATGTCATCGATGAAAACTACAACGCAGGTGTCAAGATACTCACTGAAGGTACGGTTCATCTGATCCATAAAAATCGCCGGTGCATTAGTCAACCCAAATGGCATGACTACGAACTCATAATGACCATATCTGGTACGAAAAGCAGTCTTCGCAATGTCAGCCTCTCTCACAGGAATCTGATGATAACCCGATCGAAGATCAATCTTAGAAAACCTCGAAGCACCTCTCAACTGATCGAACAAATCATCTATTCTAGGCAAAGGATATCGATTCTTCACGGTCACTCGGTTCAACTCTCTATAGTCAATGCACAATCTCATGGAACCATCTTTCTTCTTGACGAACAGAACGGGAGCACCCCACGGAGAAGCACTAGGTCTAATGAAACCTTTCTCGATCATCTCTTCCAATTGCTGCTTCAACTCTTTCAACTCTGGCGGAGCCATACGGTAAGGAGCTTTAGAAATCGGTCCGGTACCTGGAACAAGCTCAATAGTAAACTCCACATCTCTCTCTGGCGGTATCCCTGGCAAGTCATCTGGGAACACATCTGGATACTCACGAACAATGGCTACATCTTCAAGCTTCGGTAGCGATGGCTTAGCAGCTGTAACAACACACAGGAAGGCTTGGCAACCCTTCCTAAGAAGATGAGAAGCTTTCATCGAAGAGATAACACGAACACCCCTTTGAGGGCGAGTTCCCCTATAGGAAACACGAACTCCTGAAGAACTCCTCAAGCAGATTTTCTGGTCGCGACACTCGAAGCGAGCATGGTATCGCGATAACCAATCCATACCGAGGATAATGTCAAACTCCTCGAGAGGAAATCTCAGTAAGTCCGCTGGAAATGTGGCTTGACCAATAACAATAGGAACATCCCTATGGGACGAAGAGCATGAAAACACGTCTCCAGAAGGTAAGGAAATAGAAGTCTCCTCAACCAATGAAGACTCAAGAGCTAGACGGTCGGCGAACTGAGTCGATATAAATGACAAAGAAGCTCCAGTATCGAATAAAATAAGGCACTCAGCGCCAAGAACAGAAAATATACCGGCAACGATGTCAGGATGCGCCTCTGCCTCAGCCCTAGTCATCACAAAAATCTTCCCTTGCTTCAAATCCATAAATTCTTTCAACCTCTGCGATCTCAACTCCTTGGGATAGAACCTCGCCTCGAGCCTGTCTTTGAAAGCCTCCCAATCGAACATCGGGTCAAGAACAGCGGTAGGTCCAGTCAACGCCCACCAACGGTCAGCCTCCAATGTCAGGAAGTGAGCGGCTAAACGCACTCTATCCTCCCTAACGACTGAGTATAAGGTGAAGCTCTTTTCCATCTCTTTAAACCACTCTGTGAGGGCTACTGGGTCAGCCTCGCCTCCATAGGTCCTAACATGGCTTCGGGACATCTGAGAGGCAATCCAGGAAAAGCTACCCGGACGATTAGCCTCGCCACCCGGCGGTGGAGGAGGTGGAACATTCCCCGCTTGCTGTCTCTGAGTCTCAAGCAAATGCTGAATTGCTTGCAGCACAATGTTATCAGCAGCTCTGGGTCTCACCATCCTTCAAAAGAGAAAACAAGGATTAGCTTAGCAATTAGCAATCACAAATAGACTACAACATAAGTCCTTAGATCTACCCATCTCTCATTCATTATTTGTTTATTTGGTCAAGTTAAGGTTGGGGGTCACATGAGTGCGTCGGGAGCAATATTGCTCTGATACCAACTGTAAAACCCCTCGCGAAAGCGGAAATATAAACACATAAAAGTACCAAAAATGCAGCGGAATTAAAACTTTTAGAAGATAAAACAACATGCGAGAAGCTTTAAACTGAAACTGAAAACAGAACTGATATAAACAACAATAGATAAGTAGCAGTTCTAAGTGCGGAAATGAAATATATACACAGCCTGGGATGGAACATCCCTACAGGCACCCAAAACGTAAACGACAAAAGTCTAAGAGTCTAGCTAAGCGTAAACGGGTAAGTCAACTGATGAATGGATCATCACTCGCTAGCTCTCCTGTAACCCTGATCTCCAACCCTGCATGTACCTACATACATGAAAACATGTACGCCACAATCAGTGGGGAGTGACTAGAGTTCTCCTAGCCACCTTTTGTGACAACACGTAACACATAAAACAATACAGAATACTCCAACATATATCAACATGTGAAGCATAAACACTCATCATCTGATCTCTTACTAACATGCGATTACCATGCACGGCTCTCAACTAACTTCATAAACAAATAGGAAGGAGAGCCGGTTTCCCTACTGGTTACCCAGTCGGGGGGTCTTTCAATCCAATTATTTATGAAACCGAACTAAGAGTCATCCAATGCCTTGGATGATTAAACCACAACTAAGTAACATCAACAACTCGACATGCATACCTGACACTGTACCATCATCTAGGCAAGCAGATAAACATCCATAACTCATCATGCATATCTGACACTGTACCATCATCTAGGTAAGCAGATACACATTCATAACACTAGCAACGGGTCCAGAGGTGAACTTAACACATATCCCATTACTACACTATGTCGGGTCCAGAGGTGAGCTTAACACATATCCCAACATCTAATCAAGTAAAGGGTCCAGAGGTGAACTTAACACATATCCCTAAACTTACAAATCATGAAAAGGGTCCAGCGGTGAACTTAACACATATCCCTAATCATCCAAAAGCAAAGGGTCCAGAGGTGAACTTAACACATATCCCAATGCTACAAACATGTATTGGGTCCAGAGGTGAACTTAACACATATCCCAATACACAGTCATCGCACAACGGGTCCAGAGGTGAACTTAACACATATCCCGTGTACGACAACCGATCACGTGTCAGGTCCAGAGGTGAGCTTAACACATATCCTGACACGCCCAAGCAAAACACGTAACGGGTCC
This sequence comes from Silene conica, assembly GCA_029255685.2. Taxonomy (NCBI): domain Eukaryota; kingdom Viridiplantae; phylum Streptophyta; class Magnoliopsida; order Caryophyllales; family Caryophyllaceae; genus Silene; species Silene conica. The sequence continues at coordinate 81,422,659 of CM055312.2, read as the reverse complement.
AGAGGTGAACTTAACACATATCCCGTCACGCGACAGATAAACACGTAGTGGGTCCAGAGGTGAACTTAACACATATCCCACCACGCGACAACCATTGTAACCACTGAACAACCAAAGGTAGAAACTAACCTATAGTTCTAACTTCTTAAACCTCTAACCAACATACAATTGATTCCGGGAACGAGGACGAGGGAGAGCCGGTTTCCCTTTCGGTTACCCGACCGGGGGGTCTCTATCCTCACTACATTCCCGAACCCAATATAACGTTGCCCGCACACCGGGGACCTCAAATACATGCCACGGGTATACAAAACGAGTTTCAAACAAAACCGAACAACCGTTTGAAAGTTACGATTTAATTTCAAAAACATAAAATGGCATACAGGGGTCCCCAGCCGGTCGGCAGGCAGCCGGTCGGCCGGCTGGTGATCCCTCAGCCTACACCTCTTTCAAAACCGAGAACACATCAAGAAGGACTCCCAGCCGGTCGGCAGGCAGCCGGTCGGCCGGCTGGGAACCCCAATCCTAGCCTTCATTAAAAACCCGTATCCATCCCCATATGCACTCCCAGCCGGCTGGCAGGCGGCCGGTCTGCCGGCTGGGCTCCCTCCTATTCTATGTTTATCGCAAAAACATAACACAAGGAAAGTGACTACCAGCCGGTCGGCAGGCAGCCGGTCGGCCGGCTGGCAGTCCCAAGTCTAAAATCTCAAAATTTATGAAAACACACAACCGCTCTCCCAGCCGGTCGGCCGGCCGCCGGTCGGTCGACCGGCTCAGAGAGCCTGATACGAAAAATCGGGTTTTCAGCTTGTCTCAAAACTTCACCATTCGACATCAAAACTTCAACAATCACAACAAGTAAGATTTGCCCAATATTCCTAATCACTAAACACTACTTTCTACCAGCATCAAATCCCATAACAATCCTCAATGATAAGAAAATCCATGTATCCGTCTGAACATAAGGAAAACTGAAAGTATGCTTAAGAACATATAAGCACGAGTTTAAGCATGAATTCTTCACAACAATCTCATCCTAAACATGTTACTAAATCTTTGAATCAATATATAACAACAAAAATCAGAAACCAAACAAGATTCACATCAAGTATGCTAATATACACATAAAGGCCGAGTTTCTCATTATCGTCACCTCTTAAGCTTATCCGGCTAAAGATCCTTCTCGAGTATGAAACTATCAACGTCCGGGTTGTCGAGTCCTTCACCTACAACACGGAAAAATCAGTTTAGGGGCATAAAACGGAATTATACCAAAACAGGCCGGATTTTCGAAGTGAAGAAATTGAAAAACTAAAGTGACGGATGGCTTGGAATTTGCGCGAGGATTCCGAAAAAGTACTTACTTTTGTGATTTGGAAGACGGATGATGAAGAATTTTCACAAAAGAGTTGGAGGTTTTATGGAGGTTTATGAAATGTTGAGTTTGCAGGAAGAAAGAAATGTTGAAGGCAATTTATGTCGACATAAGGGTTTATAAGAGTACAAGTGGGTCGCCTTTCCGAATAATTAAATGGAACGGACTGTTAAAACGGATGTGGAATGAATACTTGAGTCGGATATTTAAACTATGCCAAGTTGTATTCGTCGTAAGAACTGGAGGTTCTTAAGACGGATCTTATTTATTTATAAAAATTTCAGAATTATATTATTAAAATATTATTTTATTACGTAAAATAATTCAAAACGATTAAATTGGATTTTACGAAAATACGGGATGTTACACTCCAAGTAATCTAACAATTGTTGACTCGTAGAAAAATGTGGCAGTAAGCTTGCAACACACAACACTTCCAAAGAGGAAATGTAAGAAGGATAAGTAAGTATCCCCAACTGCTGTCCTGTCTACGCCAACTTGAAAACCAGTGTCTACTCGAAATAATAACTACCATCAATGTGAAGCCTATCTATATAAAGAATATATCTTTTGCTGTTGTAGTGCTTATAATATGCACAATGAAGACTACTTAGTTGACAGCTACATGTCAACATGAACTATTTATATTACATGTTTAACTATGTGTGTTGGCTTAGAAACTTGATGTGATCCACAAATCCTATCTACAATAGTATAAGACCATGACTTTGAAACTTAAAGTGGTTCACGATTCATATCTACAATAGTATAAGACCATGAACCCTATACACCTTCTACGGTGTTCAATGATAGTCCCTGGGTTTCTCCCTCGGTGAAATCGTACACAATATTGTCGAAATCAAGCCCATCGCTTCATATGTCAATATAGAAGCAACACATCAACTTGATACATAACCCCATCATCACAAGGATGTTGTTGTACATAGAAGAACACCAACGAACCCCAACACCATCGGAGACTGTACTAATTTATAGGATTGTATACTAGCGAAATTAATAAGAAAACACACATAAGCTATATCACATGCTCTTCTCAAACATATTCCAGAGTAGAAATTAAGATACCATAAACACAGAAGAAACATAATAGTATACATTACTAGATTCTAATGCCTATATTTATTCATAAAGTTTACGGGAAAGTTTATTACCGGGCTCAGCAATCAGAGTCATAATACCCCTCGCTGCCAGACTTCTCAACATACACATCCTTCGAGCTGCTGCCTCTTCTGTAACATCCCTTCCTCTTCTTAACTTTGGACTTCCTTGGCTTGCATGAACATGTAATCGACACCAGCCTCTGATTTCTGGACACCCATATCTGGTTCCCCCGATTTTCCCTCACAAGTTCATGATCATAATCCAGATGAACTTTACCCGTTTCGGTACCAACAAGATACAACCTTGCCCATGCCTTACATACCACGGCCATGTTCCTTTTCCCCTGTCTATCCAGTCTGTTGAAAACACGATCAGTAAGTTCTGGAAGGCTGAGAAATGGATGATGAGGCCTGCTGCCAAAGGGTATTTGCTCTTCAACAACTGCTTTTGTAAATAGGGTCGTCGACTGGAACTGTTTCTTTTTCCAATCAACATATTCATTAACAAATTCTGGTTTATCATCCACGTTAAAGTACATTACTTCTCCACAGGAATTTTTCATGGTAAATGTGCAGGAAGTTTTGGTGTGTAGATGATGAAGATTGGAAGGTAAAAGTTAGTGGTAGTAATTATGTAATACAGTTGGGTTAAATCAAAGAGTTTAGGGAAGAGTGAGTGACATGCTAGCCGGCATATTGCTTTAGCTACTTAGTGATTACGTAATACATAATCACTACCCTTATACACGTAATTTCCATATGTTTCGTAACTTCGTATAATAACAGATTAAATTGATACGGTTTTATCCTTCTCACAATATATGTATCATTCAAATTCATTATCTAACTTAACCTACTACGCCGTCTAAAGAGACCTTAAATGTGGATTAGTCTATTTTATTATTTTAGTTAACTACACCTCTTCCAATTAACGGTCGTGTGTGAATTTAAAAAAAAAAAACAAATGTATAAAACTTCACCTACGTAGTAGGGCTGAGCAAAAAAATCCGATGATCCGGATTGATCCGACATCCGATCCGTATCTGTTCCGAATTAATGGATATCTGTTCCGAAAAGTGGTTTGGTTCAGATACCCGTTTCCGAAATATTTTGATTACGGAACAAATATGGAGAGTGGCTTAAAAATTTGGATATCCGATATCCGAAAGTTATTGGATCGGATATCAAATATCGGATCGTATATCCGATATCCGTGTAATAACTGTTCCATATACGATATTTGATCCATAAATATTAAATAACACTAGCGAATTTCATCTCACTCAATAACCATCATTCACAAAATCGTAAATAACTCTCGTCTACAAAACCGTAATGTTTAATTTCTTTTTATTAACAAAACAAATAATCAACAATTCCACATTCACAAACCCACATTCTCATTTTTATTACGCTACTTTTTCTTTTTTAATACAGTTTTGACAATATGTATTTACATTGATCGGATATCGGATAACTGATCCGAAATTTCCGGATAGTTTCGTATACTAAATTTCGGAAATCCGAACATTTTGGATCAGATCATGGATACTAAAATTTTGGATTTTCAGATCGGATACCCGATCCAAAGTAGGGTTTCGAATCAAATACCGATCCATACTCTGCCCTACTACGTAGTACCATACCAGGCACAAACACAAAATCGTAACATAACATCATAATACTTATTTCACGTCAAAAAAAAAACGACTAATCAACTTAACCTAACATGCTCAATTAATACAAAGTACATTAACTCCGACATTCTAAAATGATCTCCTTTCTCTTTTTGACCACATTTAGTGTTGATCCCTCTTACCATTTGGGGATAACTTTGTACTACAATTTTAGTATCGATGAAATCAAAATTCAATCTACCGTCTTTTGGGACAAAATAGAGAATACCTAATTACAAAATCTAAAGGGTACAACAATTAGAAATCTTCAAATTCATGTATACTTATTAAACATGTTAACAATTTAATATTATTGTTACAAACATAACTTTTTCGTTGCATAAGGTTCCTTCAAATGGATAATGTTCGATGTTTGTCATTAGACCAAAAGTACGGTTATGATGGTCCAACCACCCTTTCATATTAACAATAGAGCGGTGCTCCATGATCATGCTACTTAATAAATAGTTTTATGTTTAACTTTATCTTATTTTTTTTACTTTCTTTTGTTCTCTCCTTTTTACGCCCCATTATTATCGTACTTCCTCATTTTGAAACTTTGAATTAATTATTATTATTGCGTCAAAGATTGTGGGTCAGAAATTATTACTTCTTTCGTTCATATTTAAAGTGCATATTAGTATATGCTTTTGTGCACAAGTTTTAAAAAGTTATTAAAAAAATTATTGAACATACCATTGAAACTGTGTAAGATGCTTTATCATAAAGGAATATGCTTTCTTGGTAGCAGGATGAAACTTCACGCTCTTGACTACAGAACCTTGATTTAGGTTCGTAACTACGGTCTTGGGTAAATCATCAGAAGAATATAATGTTGGTGTAGTAAAATTTCCATATACTTAATGTGTTTTAAAATGTTTAATTAGATTTGAGAAATCAAAATACTAATGTTAAATTTACATTAAACTTTCTAAAAATACCCAAATTACCAATGTCAAATTTACATTAGACTTTCTATAAATTACCAAATAATGTATATTGTTCATTGTTTCAAATTGTTGTATATTAAATAAATTAATAAACGTGAAACTTCATTTGTGACGGCAGTATCTGTCACAAGTTTGTGATAGATACCGTCTCATCTCACAAATAACCAATTTTCCTCTTTCCGACACTATTCAATTTACAAATCCGTAACAGATAATGACCAGTTTCCGGTAAAAATAACTAATTAATAGATAAACTAATAAACGTACGTTTTATACAACCCAAAACCCCATTGTTATACCCTCTTTGCATCTATTCTTCTCCAGAATTTGTCTCATCCTCAGTTCTCAGACTAAAAAAACAAACACCCTTGCCAACAACGTCCTTCATCACCATTGGACGAATCCTCGTTCACCTCCAAAACACCGTACCAGTCTTCCTGCATTTATCTGTTCGAATCAAGGTATGCTTTTAGGATTTAAATGTACTTAATCCTAAATAGAGAATTAATTAATTGTACATTGAACTCCAATTGTCATATTGATACGATTATATGTTGACAAACATTATTTGTAGTACAAATTATATATTAGGATAGTTATGTTAAGAAATATTAATTCGCTTGATTAGTTTGATTGATTTTAATGTTCCTTGATTGAGTTGCTGTGGTCTGGATTAACTCTTGCACTAAAATTATGTTGATGTTAATAGACACGTTAATTGCTGCAAAAAAAAAGGGAATTTAATACCTATGTCTGAGATATGAGTGATGATCAGCATTGACAGTAGGAAACAATATAAGCATGTGTATGGCTACTGGATCTGTACTTCTGATTGTGAGTATACAAGGGTTTCTGGGTAATTTGGAAGGGTCAGAGCAAATAATTAAGATAGCATGAATTTGGGTGTTATTGCATAGCATTGACAATTGTAGGTTCTTACAGAGAAGGGGGTGAGGGTGGTCACGGGTGAGGACGAGGGAACTGAGGGGTTTTTGTGTTAACAACATTGTAATGCAAAGCTTAAGCAAATCAACAACACCTAACCATTCCAGTTTATGAACAACACAAAAGGTTACTACTAAAATCAATCAAATTGCAGTGACTGATTCGAATATCGAGTCTCAAGCTAAAGTTTAATGACGTGTACCCCTATAGGGGTTCGGATGTATGCAACATCTCCCCTCTGTTTTCAATGGATGGGTTGTTTCAAAATGACTGAAACATGGCATTTAACCAACTTTTCAATTACTAAGAATTGTTATGGCATTTAGTCGCATTGCCTAAGTTAATAATGCTGATATAATTGTCATTATGTCCTGAAGATATGTATTGCTTTGTGTTATTTGATTTTTGTTATTAGTAGTTTAGTGCATCATTCTTAGGTCTACTTGACTGGATTTGATTGGAAGGAGTATGACACTCATAGTTGCCAGTTAGTTTATTAAGACCAAAACTCTTAGTTGTACTGCTAATTCATATTTTGGCGTTTTAGAAATCTGGTAGTTTAGTGTCGTGTTGCTGTTGTTGCTACCTCTCTATCAATTTTATTCGAATGTGGTAGTCATAGGCGATTTGGAGTGAATTGTGACTAAATTGCATATTTGTATCACTTATTTGTATTGGTCATGTTAGGAAGCTGGTAAGATATGACGCCCTTCATAAACACAGAATTGAACTAAGCTAAATCTCAGTTTATACTCTATAAAGTCTTTAGCTTTAATGTATATTTTCTACAGCTAAATAGGTATGCCGTCCTGTACTGGTGTTCACTACTTTAACAAAGAAGACAAGCACGAGTTTGAGAATGACTACCTACGGTGGAAGAAGGAGCAATTCAGATCTAAATCATTGTTCAAGACACACTATGTGCTAAAAGAGACAACAATAGGCGAACGAGTTAACCATCTATTGTTCAGTTCTGATGAGCTAATGTTCAGCATTTTTGAGAGGCTCAATCATCAGGACAAACGTAGTATGTCTGAAGTGTGCAGAAAGTGGGCTTCTTTATTTGTAGTTGGAAAAGATACATCTAAGATGACAGCTGATTATAAGAGCCAAGTGAAGAAAGAAGAAATAGAGGGGTTAATAGTCAGATCAAGATGGGGTCGCGTGTTTTCGATCCAATGTAAATGTCTTGATTTACCAACAGAAGACGCAAGGTATATCTACCATTGTTGGATGGAGGGAAACAGAGATATCGATGATCCAACTGTCCATGACGATGGCCCCTTTAATATATTGACAGTTGATGACGTGTAGTACAAATCAGATTAGTATGCCGAAAGTGGTGGGTTTAATGTAATAATGTTAAATTCTAAGCTGAACTAATATAGTCAAAAACTATTAGTTGAAACTTTATTAGTACAATTCGGTGGCTTCTCCAGGAGGATGTATGTGTACATCTTGTAATAACTATTTTGTGGTATTGTGATGACCTCTTTTCTGGTTGTGTCTTCCGGTTACATAGTGTGGGTCATAGTTTGCTGTATAGTCCTTAACCAAACATTGTAGTACTTCTTTACTGCTGGCACCCTTCAGAAACGTAAAGGAACCGATCAAATTGACACCCCAAACGTGAGCTTTCCACAATATACAAAAGTTATAAACACAACTTTGCAATTGTTGACGCATATTACAAATCAGATTAGTACGCCAAAAGCAATGAAGTTAATGTAATAATGTTTAATAGTAAGCTGAAGTACTGTAGTCAGAAACTATTAGTTGAAACTTTTCTTGAATAACAACGGAGAAGAAATGAGAATAAACATGTTACGTATTATCATATATTAAATTGCAACGCGCTTTGGTACATTTAAATATGCTATACTCGTGTTCAATTTATACTATGCATTTGTACATAAATTCTGGACTTTATCCATATACAAACTGTGTAAGTCTAAAGATGATACCTTTGAAATAATCGAAAAAATTGAGTAAGTCCTATTTCAACATCTAACGAATGAGACATCTATTATAAATATGTTTTCATCTAGACTATTCCTACATTACATACATGTCTTAGTTATGTTCATAGTAATTGTTAAAAATACGATTTATGTAGGTAGTGTTTATCAATTCACCCAAAAATTATTATACGAATAATTTGGTGGATCATGTGCGCAACGGTCATTTCACAAACGCAAATATCAAATACGTGACAACATCAATTTTACAATCCACTACTCATTCTATTGGGATATGTTAATCATTCAATATATCAAAAACCAAACAAAAAAAAATGTTGAAACTATGAATATTAACATGATGATGGATCACGTCCCTTGGAATTCCGCGCGCATCGCGCGCGGAGTAACAACTAGTTCATTTAAAATTTAAAAAGTAGTCCCGTGAATTTCACGAGTTTAAACCTAGTTTGTTAGAAATTTGTGCCTTGATTGAATTTGTGCCGTAGACGGAAAAACAAAGAAAATAATATTTTGTTTCATTAAGTGGCGTAGGTCCCAATAGGGATTTCCTAGTTCACAAATACTCATAAAATTTATTTGGGGAAATAAAGACAAATTATTTGTGATTTTTTATGCATTTTATTCTTATCTTATCTAATCAAGTGAGTGTATTTGATCCGTCGCAAGCTTGTGATGGATATACCCGTCACAAGAGAGACTTATTGTTCCTAGTCTTATCTATATTAATACAAAAACATTTAAAGAGCTCTGGTGAATCCATGTCATCCATCCAACATTTCATTTTTATTTTTAAGTCATTTATGGTGGGACCACAGCAAAGTTTATTTAATTATTTTTTAAGTAACTGCATACGTTTATTTCCGTTGTGTAAGTTTTCCGTTGTGTAAACAATAATTTCTAAGTTTAACTTATTTCGTAAACCAAATTTCTACGTAAACGATTATATTTATATCGTCAACTTATATATTATATATTTAAATTTAAATTTTATCTATATAAACCAAAAACATTTCAATTTTTAAGCATTCCCCTTAAGCCACATCATCACATGCATGTTTTTATTTTTATTCTTTTTAAGTAAATGTGAGACCTATCGAAAAAAATTGGAATTAATTACTGAAAAATGTCAGTGTTTAAGTTTTAAACGTAAATGTTTAAGTTTATGTTTTTTACACGTAAATATTAGTGAATAACAACGAATAATAAATAATTTAAAGCGTAAATACTTCAGCACAAAGTTCTCCTACTAAATTACAATAAACAAAATCAATTGTTAAAAATTCAGTCCAAATTTTTACTATAATAATTAATTACAACAATAATTAAAATAAAGTACAAAAAAAATTCATTAACTATAATACTAATAAGATAAAACAAAATTTTAAAAAATAGTACAATAATACAAATTAGTTCTACAAACACAAAAAAAAGATTATTATAAAATTTTTCGAAAAATATTATTGCATAATTTTGAAATAATGACACATGATCGACTTAAAAAGTACAAAAAAGGTCATTCAGTTAAAGCATACTGTTGAACCATATATTCAAATATATATATAGTATATATGTTTATGTTTTGATAATGACAAGTCTAGCTATTTATATATTATATACTCGTATGTATAATCGTGTGCTAAGTGTACAGAACATTAGTAACAAGATCTAATCAATCAAGTATAAAAGATTCAAGCATGTTAGTCAATGAATTGACTAAGTCGAAGATTGATAGAAGATCACAAGCGCGCTTAATGAACTAAAGTTATATTTATCAACTATAGCTTTAGTACAAGATTGGTTCTAGTTATAGCCAGTAGTTATAACTCTATATCATGAAGAAATGATCAAGACTTATGTGTGTTTTAGTTGAAACAATTGTTTCCTAATTTGTGTCGTGTAGGTATTAGTGTTTAAATGGTATTCTATTTAAATATAGAATTGTTAATCTTAATAGGATTATATAAAATATCTTTTAGTTAAATAAGAAATAAATAATTGTCTTATGAGATAATTATTTATTACTAAAATAAACTAAAGATTTTTTATATGATTTTAATTGTCAAAATATATAATCTAAGATTTAGTTTGTTTCGATTTTGGAAATTGTGTGATATGTCACATTACCATAAATCGTATAGGGTTTATTTAAATAAATATTATGTATTTATTTAATATCCTAAACAAACTAAGATTATATTATGGTAATATATTTTATTATCTTTGACATGGTTTAGGAAGTTGATCTAATAAGGATACTAATTGTTTATTATATAAAGATCTTTCCTAAATATGAATTAGGAAATTGATTCCTTATATAAAACATATAGTATATTATTAAATCTTTCCTAAATATATTAAGATTAGATTTAAGGTAGTATTACTAAAAGACTAGTATTCTAGTTTTAGTAATATTACTAAATCATCTAGGGTTTGAATTACCTAGATACATATTCTATATAAATAGACTACCTATGACACATTAATCCACACGAAAAAACACAACACATATACACGCAAATCGAGAAAGAGAAACCACCGATCATATTCTTCAAGTTCGAGCTTTTCATTGTCAAATCCGATTCAAGATTCAAGTGCTCAAGCATTGATCTTATTTATTCAAGATTGTGACACCAAGAAAACATTGAAGACTTTATCTTATTTACGTAAGATAGATTGAGTATTTAGCGGTACTCATTGTAAGACAAATATTTAACGGTATTTGTCGTAGCTAGATATTTAACGGTATCTAGATTGAGTTGTGACTAACATCAAAGTCGCACGAGTAGGGTTGATAAAATTGTAATCTAGAGTTGGTACTAATTTTATTAATCGAGAATAGTGGACGTAGGTCTCAGAGTGTGAGACTGAACCACTTCAAAAATATCGTGTCTCTACTTTATTATTGCTCTACTCAACGATCATCATACAACTACACACACATCGAAGAAGATTCCGAAAAGAAGGCATACTCAATTCAACCCCCCCTTCTTGAGTATATCATATCTATAGACTCTTCAATTGGTATCAGAGCCTCGTGCTCTTGATCGCCTAGCCGCGTGAGTTTTGATCCTTCTATCGATTCTATATTATATACTCTTTCATCAATGGATTCCAAGCATCTCAAGTGCCCCATCTTCGATGGCAAAAACTATAGTTTATGGAAAAATATGATGACTCATTACATCAAGGGTTGTGATTGGGAATGTTGGAAGATCATCCAAACTGGACCAAAGAAGATCTTGGTCGCCGCCGCCAATGGAACAACCTATGAAAAAATGGAAAGCGATTATGTGGAAAGTGACTACAAAATTGCAGAGAAAAACTCTAAGGCTATGAGCCTCCTACAGAACGGTATGATAACCTCAGAATTCGATAGATTCTCATCCTGTAGTTCCGCTAAGGAAATATGGGATAGTCTCGAACTTGCTTATGAAGGAACATCCGCAGTCAGGAAACATCGTATAGACTTGCTCGTTCAAAGATATGAACTTTTCAATATGGAAAAGAATGAATCTATTGATAGCATGTCTGCACGATTTTCTTGTATTATTAATGAACTGCGGAACCTTGGCAAAAAGATCGATTCTGAGGATATCATTCGTAAGATTCTTAGGAGTCTCACCAAAAAGTGGCAACCTAAGGTCACGGCCATAGAGGAAGCACGTGATTTATCTAAAATCACTTACCAAGAATTGATTGGATCCTTAATGGCTCACGAGATCATACTAAATAAAAATGATGATGATCCCAAAGGAAAGCGCGTCGCTTTACAAGCCTCCACAGGTGAAGTAAGCGAAGAAGAACTTGAAGATGAAACAGTTCTATTCGCTAGACGATTTAAGAAAGCAGTTTTCAAGGGTAGATACAAAAACCCTAACAACAAAACATTCGACAAAAAGAAAACTGACTCTAAACAAACATTCTTCAAAAGAGGATGTTTCAAGTGTGGACAACAAGATCACATGATCAAAGATTGTCCCAGTTGGGACAAAATCAAAGACAAGTCAAAAAGAGAAAAGACCAAAACAGAATTCAAGAAAGTAATGCTTGCGTCATGCTGGGGAGAATTAGAATCTGAAGATGACGAGGACTCTGAAGAAGAAGAGGTAGCAAACCTGTGCCTAAGCAACGTCAGCCTAGATCTAATCTCAAACGACAATGATGAAGATGACGCATCTAATATGTGTCTCCTTGGAGAATCAGACTCAGACGACGACGACGAAGAGGTAAATTTTCTTCAACTCAAAAGTCAAGTTAAAAACTTATCTAAGGCTATGCTAATTAAATATTTTGAGAAAACCCTAGACCAATGTCATGAACAAAGTCTTGAGTTAGATGACTTGAAAGAGCAGATCCTCGATATTGCTGAGGAAAATCAACTTCTGAAAGCCAAAGCTAAGAAACTGAAATCCAAAATAAGCATTGAAGCAAATGCTAAGCTGGAAACAGTTATGTTTGAGAAAAAGGTTCTTGAGTCTAAAGTTATAGCTAATGAAGCTATAACCTCAAAACTAAAACTCAACATTAAAGAGCTTCAATCTAAAGTTATAGCTAATGAAGCTATAACTTCAGAATTAAGAAAGGTTAATGAACGGCTTAAGTCAGAATCTTCGACTATGGTCGAAGATGAGACTCATCAGGAAGAAGTTGAGATTCTCGAAAGCAAAATCATGGATCTAGAATTCAATTTATCTAAAATCAAGAAGGAACATGCCAAAATTGTGTCTGACTTTCATAAAGACATTCAAAACCTAAAAGAGTCTAGCAACACTGACCATAGTGAATGTAAGAAAGAAATAGACTCCTTGAAAGACCTCCTTCTTCATGCTCGGAAAGTTCACGATAAGTGGGAAGGAAGCACTAACGTCCTAAACTTCCTAACTGAACAATCCGACAACAACATGAAGATGGGTTTAGGTCACGAATGTTATGGAAGAAGGGATCACTCAAAGTGTAAACAAAGTCCAACAGATAGAGACTTTAGAAGAAGAAAATATGCCGACCTTCCTGAGTATTTAATATGCACTTATTGTGGCCATACTGGACACCTCCGAGAAAACTGTGTGAAACACGCACAAGATTTTAAAACCGGAGTTAAGTTTGTTAAATCCTTAGGAATTCCAAGCGACACTAATTCTGTCTCTAATAGTGATGGTGACAAAACTGAGGAAAGAAACACTGACCACAGATGGTTCTATGACATGACATTTGACTACGAAGAAAAGAAAAACAGAACCAAACAGACTCCTCAAACATCACACAAAAAATGGTCACCAAGAGTCCAAACTAAAACCTACACAAGAACATCAAAACCCAACCACTACCGATATAGAAAGACCTATGTAAGACAAGTCTGGGTTAAAAAGGAAGATGTATTTGTGATTACTAACAACAAAGGACCCAAGTATGCTTGGGTACCTAAATCCTGTCTTTAAAATTATTTGTGCAGTTTGTCGCCAAGGAAAATAACCTATGGTATCTCGACAGTGGATGCTCAAGACATATGACAGGCGACGTAAACCTATTCCAAACCCTAAAACCTTTTGACGGAGGTAAAGTCACATTCGGTGATAACAAAAAGGGAAAGATCATCGGAATTGGTAAGATAGGTATCTCATCCTCTCATGCTATAAATGATGTATACCTTGTAAATGGTCTCAAACACAATCTTATCAGTATATCTCAATTATGTGACAAAGGAAATAAAGTGGTTTTTCATTCAGATATATGTCGTATAATCTTAGAAGGCACCAGTAAAGTGATACTTGAAGGTCACAGGATGAAAAATGTTTATATGATTGATTTAAATGTTGTACCTACTGATTCTCTATCATGCATGAAAGTTACGTTAGATGATCCATGTCTATGGCACAAGAGATTTGGTCATATTAGCTCACCTATTCTAAGTAAGCTGAAAAGATGGGACTTGGTCGAAGGTCTTCCAAAGATCAAATTTGATCAAGACAAGATGTGTGACACATGTGCACGATGTAAACACGTCAGATCATCCTTTAAGCCAAAAAGAGTAGTTAGCACAGAACAAGCTCTTGAACTAGTACACATGGATTTATGTGGCCCTATGAAGGTAAGAAGCAGAGGTGGTTCCAGGTACGTTTTCGTTCTAGTTGATGATTACTCTAGATTTGTTTGGCCAATCTTTCTTCACTCTAAAGACGAAACATTCGATGAATTTGTTAGTCTCATGAAACTTGTCCAAAACAAATATAAATCAAACCTAGTAACAATCCGTACTGACCATGGAACTGAGTTCGACAATCATGCTTTCATCGAGTTCTGTAAAACCAATGGTGTTGGACATAACTTCTCGGCCCCTAGAACCCCACAACAAAATGGAGTCGTAGAACGAATGAACAGAACCCTAGAAGACATGGCTCGAACAATGCTTCTTTGTAGTGGCCTACCTAGAAACTTTTGGGCTGAGGCTATAAGTACAGCTTGCTATATTCATAACAGTGCTATGATTAGACCTATCCTTAAAAAGACACCTTATGAACTTCTTCGAGGTCGTAAACCAAACATATCTCATTTAAGATGCTTTGGTAGTAAATGCTTTGTTCACAACAATGGTAAAAACAGATTAAGCAAATTCGACCCTAGAAGTGATGAAGCAATCTTTATAGGATATTCAGATCATAGTAAAGCCTACAAAGTTTTTAACAAACGTACTTTATGCATAGAGGAAAGTATTCATGTTATCTTTGATGAGAATAATGTCTTCGATAAGCCATTACAGAATATAGAGGAAAACCTAGACGAACCTGATTTCAGGTTATCAAGGGAAGATCCTCCTGAAATGGAAATTGAAGAAGGAGAACCTCAAGGAACTCATGATGAACTCAACTTGGGAGAAAATGGTGCGAGAGATGAAACTACAGTTGATGATACTGTAGATAACTCTCAAACCAATGACTCGGAACCCAGAGTTACAGCTAATGAAGCTGTAACTTTGAATCAAAACCAAAGGGAAGAGGCCAGAGTTATACCTGACCCTACTATAAACCCAGGTTTGGATTCAGGGGGAACAATTCAAGATCCCGAGTCAAGTTCAGGGAATGCAAATGATCAATCAAGGAATTGGAGATACAAAGGCTCTCATCCTTTGGACAATGTCATAGGAAGCCTGACAGATGGAGTTCAAACTAGAAGGAGCTTAAATAACTTTTGCTCATTTTACTCCTTCCTCTCCACCATTGAACCTTCAAATATCAAGGAAGCTCTCGCAGAACCAGACTGGATAGTTGCCATGCAAGAAGAACTCCAGCAATTTGAAAGAAACAAAGTTTGGCATCTTGTTCCTCGACCTAAGGACAGAACTGTCATTGGAACTAGATGGGTATTCAGAAACAAATTGGATGACACTGGAGTCATTGTGCGAAATAAGGCCAGACTAGTGGTTCAAGGATACAACCAACAGGAAGGGATCGATTATGACGAAACCTTTGCTCCTGTTGCTCGTCTTGAGGCAATAAGACTACTCATTGCATTTACAGCACACAAGGGAATGAAGCTTTTTCAGATGGACGTTAAGACTGCATTTCTTAATGGCTATCTCCAAGAGGAAGTATTTGTTGAACAACCTCCTGGATTTCCTGACAGCAAACTCAAGGATCATGTATTCAAATTGGACAAAGCTCTCTATGGCCTGAAACAAGCACCCAGAGCATGGTACGACAGATTATCAAAGTTCCTATTGGAGAGTGGATTCAAGAGAGGATCTGTGGATAAAACCCTATTTCTTAAAAGCGAAAACTCAGATCTACTAGTCGTTCAGATCTACGTTGACGATATTATTTTTGGCTCAACTAATAAAAGGCTGTGCAAGTACTTCTCTGAGTTGATGACTTCTGAGTTCGAAATGAGTATGATGGGAGAACTAAAGTTCTTCCTTGGACTTCAAATACAACAAACTGAAGAAGGAATCAAAGTTCATCAACAAAAATACGTCAAGGAGTTACTAAAGAAATTTGGAATGGAAACCTCTCATGCAATGCCTACTCCAATGGTCACAGATAAGAAGTTAACCAAAGACGAAAATGGTAAGTCTGTAGATGAAACTACTTACCGAGGTATGATTGGCTCACTTCTTTATCTTACAGCAAGTCGTCCAGATATAATGTTTAGTGTCTGTGTTTGTGCGAGATTCCAATCTGCACCAAAAGAATCACATATGATTGCAGTTAAAAGAATATTAAGATACCTAATCGGAACCTCAAAATTATATCTATGGTATCCTATGGACTGTAACTTTAACCTAGTAGGATATTCAGATGCGGATTATGCAGGATGTTCTTTAGACAGAAAAAGTACCTCCGGACTTGCTACCTTTGTAGGTCCTTGTATTATATCTTGGGGATCCAAGAAACAAAATTCTGTCGCTCTCTCAACTGCTGAAGCAGAATATATTGCAGCCGCACTGGTATGTTCTCAACTTTTATGGTTAAAGCAACAATTACATGATTATGGTGTTGATGTTGGATGTGTGCCTATATTATGTGATAATACGAGTGCTATAATTATATGTAAAAACCCAGCCCAGCACTCGAGGACCAAACATATTGAAATTAGACACCACTTTCTAAGAGACCATGTTGAAAAGAAAAATATAAAATTGGAATTTTGTAGTACAGAAAAACAGTGGGCAGATATCTTCACTAAACCATTGGCTAGAGAACGCTTTGAGACTTTGCGATTGGAAATTGGTTTAATCGGTGGCACCTAATCAAATCTTAAAAGCAAAAATAACCCAATGATTGACTACGGTTTAGATGAGATTATATGACTGTGTCCGTATACTCCGCTGCATGTGTATGTATATATTCGATATTGAATTCTGTGATTATAGTTATATTATACGATTTACATATGAATGTGTACACAATCGACCTCACAATAATATTACGTCACATATTATAATTTACCTACATATACGTTTTACATATTATACAAATTATAATAAGCAAATATTACCAAATAAATTAAAACTTACCAATTTATCACACAAATTACGTGTGATGGTCCCCATTGCCACGTTTCATAAACCACCTAGCCCCACAACCATTTGCCACATAGCCAAACCTAGACCCTAGCCTTTGACTTTACCTACCCGTCATTATTACCCCACACTTACCACAATTTATCTCAATTATTTACCTCCTTACCATCCTCAACTAAAAACTCCATAAAATTCCACAAAACTTAAAACCTCCATTAAAACTCTTCCAAACCTCCGTCACAAAAACCACCTAATCAAAACCCAACACCACCATTCCAACCAAACATGCCTCCATCTCGTGCAACCCGATCTCAACAAAAGAAGCCTTCACCCCCTTCACCAACTTCGTCACCCCCACCATCTCCAACACCGATAGCCACCTCCGCACCACCATCTGACAAAGGCAAACGACGAAAACTCAACCGCTCATCTCCTTCCATTCCTGATGACATGCATGAAATGAGTTCTCCCTCTCGACATTCGCGTCCCCTGTTTTCCGAATATTCAATTGAAGCTACTAGGGAGGGTCTTGAGAAAGTGCGTATGACCAAACAAGAAGGTACGTTCATTAATCGAGTTTTACCTTACGCCATTCATGCGGGTCGGTTTTATCCTCAATCGTGGGTCAGTGGGTCAAAATCTTTGCGCTTCTTTAAAGATTTTCTCACGTATCAAGGATGGGAATATATAAGTGAATTCTCGGGTTTGTTGTTTCCTATAGAATTGGTTCAATTCTTTGCTTCTGTTAAACCTTGTGATGATGGTATTAAGGGTGTTGTGAATGGTCGAGATGTTGTTGTGACTAAGTCGGATATTTGTGAAATCTTTAAGCTTGATCAAGACGGGTTAGTTCTTGACCCAAGAAAGGAATGGAGTGTAGTTACTAAAGATCAAAAATTGGTGATTAAAAAATATTTCGATGACGATGCTACTGAGGTTTCTCCTCTGCTCACTGTCAATTTTAACCCAAAATTGAAGTTCTTCTTGAACTTTTTATGGAATACTGTTTTACCTCGTCGGGGTGGTCGGGATAAGCTCGCTAGTGTTGAGGCCGTAGTATTGTATAGCTGGTTGGAGGGACAGAAAGTTGATTTGGCATCTCTTATTTGCCATAAAATCTGTCAAGTTTCGAATGTTCTTGTTAAAGAAAAATTTTGCTCTACCATCGACATCCCATATGGAATGTGGGTATCCGAATTAATGCTTAAAAAGGGTGTTGTTGATAATGCCAGTTTCGGAATTAAGTCAAAAGATGCTATGTGTGATCGTTTGTTGAAGTTGATGGGTATTTGCTTTGATGGTACCGATCTTTCGTTTGGTAAGGTTGTTGGTCAGGAAGCTGCTTCGACTCCATCCCTACTCTTTGCCAATCTTGAGGCAAAAATGGATAAGGTCATTGATTTGTGTGAAGGGCAGAAGTGTTCTGGTGAGGCAGGGGGTAGTAGTAAGAAGAGAGGACGTGATTTTGAGGATGATGTTCACGAATGGATGAACAAGGTTGATAAACACTTAGTTAAAATTGGTTCAGAGGTGTCAGTTGTGTGCTCGGAGTTGCTAAGCATTAGTGATCGACTTTCTTTCATTACGACTCAGGGAGGAGCCATGGTTAGGGATCATGGGTTATTAAGGGAAGATGCGTCTCAAGCACTCGAGGCCGTCAAAGCACTATCCCTCAAAGTGCTCAAATTTGAAATTGCACTCAATGCTCAAGGGAGAAACGTATCAAGTTGTTTGGACAGGCTGGAGTCACTTGAGTATCGTACCAGACCCGATTATGTGAACCCTTATGCAAAGACTCCGGGTTCAAGCTCTCGCTCTTGATGATCCATATCCGTCCCTGTTCGTGTTGGATTACGGTTGTGATGTTGTTGTTTTTTGCTCTAAGTCAGGTGGACTTATAAACACTTCTCTATTGAGGCCCAATCTAATTACCTAGCCCATTAAGGAATCCGAAGCTTATCCTCTTTTGCTTCTTCGGATCTCCTAAAATCTGACTTGGCCCAAACATTATCCTAACCGGCCTTGTTATTGTTTTGCTGTGGCCCATCTAACATTACCTCATTTTGGCCCATCTTCTATTTATATCTTTTACAGGCCTACTTATCCGATTACACTAGCCGGCCCAATTTTCTTTAAACACTTCTTCATTCGGCCCATTGGCTTAATATTTTGGATTGCTTGTGTATATTTTTAACATTCCGTATGTGGTTATGTGATATTTTCTATGTTCATATTATTTCGACTCGTTTATATGCTTGCTTATGCTTCGTACGTATATTATTCTAGTCGTTTCATGTCTTTGTTCTCATCTTTTCGATGATGTCAAGAGGGGGAAATATGCGACTTAGATTAGAATTTGCCTAAGCTTGCTCCTTGTCGTAATTCATTGTCTCTTAGGGTCCTTAAAGGATATGGGATAGATAAAAGATAAAAACCCTAAGTTAATCTTTGCTATGAATGACCATTATTATATTGAGGGGGAACATACACTTAGACACGAAATCTAAGAAAGACTTGCCATCATCAAAAAGGGGGAATTTGTTGAACCATATATTCAAATATATATATAGTATATATGTTTATGTTTTGATAATGACAAGTCTAGCTATTTATATATTATATACTCGTATGTATAATCGTGTGCTAAGTGTACAGAACATTAGTAACAAGATCTAATCAATCAAGTATAAAAGATTCAAGCATGTTAGTCAATGAATTGACTAAGTCGAAGATTGATAGAAGATCACAAGCGCGCTTAATGAACTAAAGTTATATTTATCAACTATAGCTTTAGTACAAGATTGGTTCTAGTTATAGCCAGTAGTTATAACTCTATATCATGAAGAAATGATCAAGACTTATGTGTGTTTTAGTTGAAACAATTGTTTCCTAATTTGTGTCGTGTAGGTATTAGTGTTTAAATGGTATTCTATTTAAATATAGAATTGTTAATCTTAATAGGATTATATAAAATATCTTTTAGTTAAATAAGAAATAAATAATTGTCTTATGAGATAATTATTTATTACTAAAATAAACTAAAGATTTTTTATATGATTTTAATTGTCAAAATATATAATCTAAGATTTAGTTTGTTTCGATTTTGGAAATTGTGTGATATGTCACATTACCATAAATCGTATAGGGTTTATTTAAATAAATATTATGTATTTATTTAATATCCTAAACAAACTAAGATTATATTATGGTAATATATTTTATTATCTTTGACATGGTTTAGGAAGTTGATCTAATAAGGATACTAATTGTTTATTATATAAAGATCTTTCCTAAATATGAATTAGGAAATTGATTCCTTATATAATACATATAGTATATTATTAAATCTTTCCTAAATATATTAAGATTAGATTTAAGGTAGTATTACTAAAAGACTAGTATTCTAGTTTTAGTAATATTCCTAAATCATCTAGGGTTTGAATTACCTAGATACATATTCTATATAAATAGACTACCTATGACACATTAATCCACACGAAAAAACACAACACATATACACGCAAATCGAGAAAGAGAAACCACCGATCATATTCTTCAAGTTCGAGCTTTTCATTGTCAAATCCGATTCAAGATTCAAGTGCTCAAGCATTGATCTTATTTATTCAAGATTGTGACACCAAGAAAACATTGAAGACTTTATCTTATTTACGTAAGATAGATTGAGTATTTAGCGGTACTCATTGTAAGACAAATATTTAACGGTATTTGTCGTAGCTAGATATTTAACGGTATCTAGATTGAGTTGTGACTAACATCAAAGTCGCACGAGTAGGGTTGATAAAATTGTAATCCAGAGTTGGTACTAATTTTATTAATCGAGAATAGTGGACGTAGGTCTCAGAGTGTGAGACTGAACCACTTCAAAAATATCGTGTCTCTACTTTATTATTGCTCTACTCAACGATCATCATACAACTACACACACATCGAAGAAGATTCCGAAAAGAAGGCATACTCAATTCAACCCCCCCTTCTTGAGTATATCATATCTATAGACTCTTCACATACGATGAAAAAAAACAGCTCAAGAAGTTAATCTTTTAACATAGTTACAAAATGAATCAAAGTATGGCAATAGATAACACAACAGACAAATAAGCAAGCATCATTAATTTGCAACTATGGTGTAAAATGAAATAAGAATTTTAACAAAATTAAAAGGGAAGAACATCATTTAACTAACTAAAGATACATATTTTAACAAAGAAAAACAATTTATTTAAAACAAATAGACACGCAGAATATATATACAAATGTATTGGCTCTTTGATAAAAAAAATTTACCAATAATTCGTAAATTTTGATATCCTAAAGTGATTGCTCGCAAAGTACAAAAAACTTTATCTCAGACGAGCATTTGTCTTCCAAGACCAGTTCTAAATCAAGAAAAACTTGATGTATCGTTTTTCAAAATAACAATCAAACGAGGCGTGCAGGGTGTGATATTTGATAATAACATGCTTTTGTCTAATACAATATTTAAAATTGTTTAGAAGGAGTATTTTCAATATGCAAATTTTTAAGATTACTTATATACTTTGTAACGACTAATAACTAATATTTGAATTTTACTTATATCTAAAATTGTTGAATTACAAATATTCAATCACGTGCATTTATTAAACATCTTCAAAAACTACTTGACAATATTAGGTTAGACTATTGGTTAATATATTTTTAATATTAAATTTCTAAAACAACCCGTGCATTTTTGCACGGGGCTAAAACTAGTTTTTGTTATACCAGAAGGGAAATTAAGTATTTAAGTTTCCAATTCCTTTTTTATATATTTATTTATTAGTTTAGATATTTTATATTGGATGAATAACTATATTTTATCTTTTGTTGTTTCTTTGAAACTACTATATTTGTTGATAAAATACGCTATACTTTGACTCATATTGAGGGTGTGTGTATCGGCCTACGGTTGTACTATTTTCTCCATTATAATGAAATTGATCTTCTCACAGGGTGGACGTATCCAATTATTTTACCGGTGAACTACGTAAATCTTTGTGTCAACTTTATTTACCTTCGTTATTTATTATTCTTATCAACTCATCACTTAACCGTTACAACATTATCTTCGTTTAATATTTCTCAAATGTTTAATCATACAAATGCCTGCCTAATTACTTGATGTAACCAAGTAATCTCGCTTTGGAGGTTTTTAGAGGTTTATTTGGGGTAATTTTTTTATTGAGGTTGACGATAATTGTTTAAAATTATCTTCTAGGATCATGTATTCTTTTAGAATTGTTCTTCAAATTTACCAATCACTAATTCATTACCCTTTCCATTTTAGTCATGGTTAAAGCTTCATTAACCAACGTTCATTCCCAAACAAGCTTGTGGTATATTTGTCAATGTTTCCATACTGTTGGTAAAATGCTGTAACAACAACAAAACAGAGATCGTAAAACGAGAGGAGAAGAAGACAGAACCGTAAAATGTAGCGCCGTGGTAGGAGACCACTGCCTTGAAAACTATTTTTCCGGTACGACCGTGGTGGCGATCAGCTGGTGCCGGTAGTTCCCCAAGGTTAACACTACAGCCTCCACGCAGTTCCGCCCACTTGGAACTGTGAGACTTGGAACGATTATAAACAATTACCCAGAAAGCAGAGAAGAGAAGAGTATTGAGAGAGGATATGTATTCTGAGTTTGCAGAGGAGGGTTTATATAGGCAGGAGGATAAACCCTAAAGCAGAGAACTGCCTCCTCGAAAGCAGCAGTCAAGGAGCTGGAAGTGGGGAGTGAAAATCTCACCCACTAACAGTCAGTTGACTGACTGTTTCAACACCAGATTAACCTGGACGGTTTCCATATTACACAGCAAAAACAAATCCGCGGCCCAGCCCGCCACAGGCGATTGCCAAATCCCGAATCCCCGAATCCGGATCCGGATCCGGGCCGGGCTCGGACTCGGGCGCGCGCGTGTGCGAGCTGAATTAAGCACCTCGCAAGGCCTCTACAAAAGGCTCCCTTGACCCACTAGTGATAAGAGTAGTAATAGAAGGATATATAAACACAAGCAAACTTCTATAACTCTCCTATGTGGGACAAATGTTAGAAAATGACTCCCCTTAACAAGCCCCTATTTCCAACACATACATAATGGAAAAATTTAAGGTGGTTTAATACACAAAGATGTATTTTAGAATTGATAAATTCTGGAGCCAAGGATTTTAAAGTGTTTGCTGAAGCTACTGCTAAATTCTGGAAGCAAAGGGCCAAGATTAAGTAGACCAAGGAGGGCGATGTGTGCTCTAAATATTTTTTCAATTGTGTGAAAGGCCGAGCAGGTAGAAATTTTGTTCATGGCATTAAAAAGGATGAGGGAGAGTGGGTTTTTCAGGAGAATGAAGTGGGAGGGGAATTTCAAAAGTCTTTCAGAGATGTGTTTCGAGCTGATATGGTTTATGAGGATGATAGAGGGGCGTCGGTTTTCAAGGAGTTTTTATTTGTTATTGATATTCATATCCATGATGAGGATGCACAGTGGTTGGCCAAACCTTTCACTAAACAGAAGGTTCGAAAGGCAGTTTTTCAAATGGGTCACTTAAATCTCCTGGGCCGGATGGAATTTCGGGTATTTTCTATCAGAAATGTTGGGGCTTTGTCAAGAAAGATGTTTGTGATGGCATTTTATCCGTTCTGAACTCGGGTAGGGTCCTCAGAGAGCTTAACAGAACTTTTATTGCGCTCATACCTAAGTCGGATGCACCAGAGAAAGTATCGGATTTCCGTCCTATTAGTCTATACAATGTTACTCTGAGAGTGATATCCAAATGCATTGCTAATAGGCTTGTTAGAATTTTGCCGTATCTGGTTGGAGATTTTCAGAGTGCCTTTGTTGCTGGTAGGCAGATAAATGATAATATTCTGTTGGCTCACGAATTGATTCACAAGGTTAACAACAAAAGGAAAGGGAAACATGGTCTATGTATATTTAAGGCCGACATGAGTAAAGTCTATGATCGTGCTAGGTGGGATTTCTTGAGGGAGGTCTTAAAGAAATATAGATTCCCGGGTCTTTTGGTGGATCTAATTATGGATGTTGTTACTTCGGTAAGTTATGAAGTTGTGTTGAATGGTCGGCCTATGGAGCGTTTTAACCCAAAATGTGGTTTGAGATAGGGTGACCCTCTCTCTCTGTTTCTCTTCATCTTGTGTATGGAGGCATTGTCGTGTCAGATTGCTCAGGCTCAAAAGAGAGATTGGATTCGGGGAGTTCGATTAAGCAGAGAGCTTGAGAGAATCCCAAATCTGTTCTTTGTTGATGATTCGGTTTTCTTTTTTGAAAATCGGGAGGGCGCCGATAGGAAGCTTATGGAGATTTTGGACCTGTATTGTGAAGTTTTTGGGCAAAGGCTAAATCATGATAAGCCAGGTATCTTATTTAGCCCGAGCACTTATCTCCTTAAAGTTCAACAAACCCTGAGGATATTCAAGATTAGGAATAATAGAGGTCTGGGGAAGTACCTGGGGCTCCCGACTGAGTTCCAACAATTAAAAAAGGATATCTTTTCAGGGCTCGTGGAGTATGTGAGGAAACGTATCTCCTCCTGGAATGGGATTTTTCTGTCTATGGCAGGGCGTCTTACTCTGATTAACTCTGTGCTATCAAACATCTCAAATTACTTTCTATCGGTATTTAAAATACCGGTAAGTGTGTCAGCAAAGATAAACTCGATGTTGGCACATTTTTGGTGGTCAGGGTGTAACTCTAGCGGTAAGATTTCTTGGTGTAGTAACAGATTTCTCAGTCAGTCAAAGAAAGATGGGGGATTGGGGATTCATGATATAGGGTGCATGAACAAAGCTCTTCTGGCTAAACATGGGCGGAGAATGTTTTGTAGAATGTTTAGAACTATCTTGTTCGACTCTGACGAGGTAAGGGAGGATATGAGACCTTACTTGAGATCTAACCCGTC
Source organism: Silene conica (assembly GCA_029255685.2). Classification (NCBI taxonomy): domain Eukaryota; kingdom Viridiplantae; phylum Streptophyta; class Magnoliopsida; order Caryophyllales; family Caryophyllaceae; genus Silene; species Silene conica. The sequence goes on along the minus strand of CM055312.2, from coordinate 81,397,637 downwards.
TTGGGGACTGCGTAGTATTTATCTGGGAGCCGATTGTATTCGCTCTAAGATTGGATGGAAGCCAGGGAGGATGTCAGAGCTTAATGTCTGGACTGCTAATTGGGTCAATGGTGAGTGTCCATGCATGTCCAAAAGATTTTTGGCTTCAGGAACGCTGGGCTTTTCTAGCCAATATTCGGGTACATGAGCTGATGAGTAGGTTTGGAGGATGGGAGGAAAAGAGAGTGCGGGATTTATTCGAAGATGGATGGGCTAATAGGATTCTGGCTATTTCTCTGCCTTTGTCCGGGGTTCATGATGAGGTTTTCTGGCCGTATAACCGGAAGGGGATTTACTCTATCAAGAGTGGGTATGGGATGCTATCAAAGGACATGATCAGTAGGAAAGGGAGCAGAAAGGATGGCTTAAGGATGACGGGAGGATCTAAAACCTTAAGTGGTAAATCTTTGTGGCATCTTTGGGTCCCAAGCCAGTGGAAAATCTTCCTTTGGAAGATTTTTGCAAATGTTCTCCCATGTGGAAGTGAATTTGAGACGAGAAATATGGTTGGGAACCATACGTGCTTGATGTGCTATACAAATGCGGGTACGGTGGAGACTAAGGAGCATCTTCTAAGGGACTGTGAATATGCTAGGAGAATCTGGTTTGGGTCGAGTTTGGGCATTAGAGTGGAGCATGACCAACATATTTGCATTCAGGAATGGATTATAAACTGGATCACTTTTCTTGGGAAGATGGAGAACGGGAAGGAACGTGTCTGCATGTTTGTTGCTACTCTGTGGGGAATCTGGAGAAACAGGAACTCTCGTGTTTTTTCCGGTGACCTTATTCCCCCGATGAGGCTCTTTCCTTGGATTGAGAACTATGTTCGTGATTGTGTCCTGGCATTTGAACAACATGGGGAGGATAAGAAGGGCTCTGGTGATGTCAACATTGGGCCAGACAATGCGGATGATGTCTCTAAGTTTGATAGGTTTTATGTGGTGGAAGGTGATGGGGTTGTCTGCAATTCTATTTATGTGCAGGTGGATGCAAGCTGGAAGGCTAACTTTAATGCAGCGGTTGGTTTCGTGGTTTGGGAGGGTGATGGCACTGTCGTAACAATGGTACAAAAGGTCTTTCGGGCTGAAGATGCAATTCAAGCGGAGGCTGCGGGAATTCTTGAAGTTCTTAAATGGGCTAAGGATGCAGGTCTACTTCATGTGCACATTGAGTCTGATTGCCTAAGGCTAATCTCTCAGATCAAAGGAACTGAGGCAACGAATCATCTCCTAAAAGATATCATTGATGATTGTATGAGTCTTTTTAGTTTTTTTTTTCTTTGTATTAGTTTTGCTTTTATTCCTAGGAAGATGAACAAGATAGCTCATGAAATCGCTACCAAAGCGAATTGCAGGTAACAATCGTTTGTACACCGGGCAAAAAAAAAAAAGAATTGATAACAACATGATACCATCGAGGAATGGTTTTTGAATCACATATCATTTGTACTTAGTAACTGCTTAGTTTGATCATCTCTCGGGACGACTCAAACAAAAGATTTTATTAGGTTTAAAATAAACTAGTTTTACGCTCGTGCAAAAAAGAGCACGGGTTGATATATATTAATTGGTACGACATCGAAGTGATGAAACTTAACTGAGTTGTACCAGGTCGTAAGGAAATAAGAATATTACTAATAAGAATATACAAAACTGATGACAATTATCTTTTTATTCACTCGTTTAACTGCAATATACGGAGTAAAATATAAATGTTTTCTCCGTTCACTTAAATTTCATACTTCCTCCGTTCGAATCCACACTGCATGTTTGCTTTTTCACGTTTGTCAACGCATGTATTACGTGGTATATATCTTCAGCTACGTATTTCAAAAAATTATAAAAATTAGATATTTTCAATGTACTCGTAAAGACGAATCAAACAAGTCCCCACATGCATATGTTTCTCTTACGTATTAGGAGAAAATTGAGATTAAATGTTCACTCGTGAATCGTGTATAAAATAGAAACATGCAATGTGGATTCGAACGGAGGAAGTATGTTTTATTAAAATATACTTCATATATATTAAACAAACGTATGAAATAGAAGTGAAAAGGGAGTTATTAATTTATGACATAAAACTAATATGAGATTTATAAATATATTTTTATGATTTGTGAGCAATATATATTTTTCCGCTACTTATAATCTATAAATCTATTGTATGTGTTTGTATATAATTGTCTAATTTATACGATTTTAAAGAACGAAATATATGAAAATTTTCTGAATTCGTGTCGGAAAAGAGATCAATTAATAAATGGAATAAGAGAAAATAATTAAATATATATACACAAGTGGGGGATCCCACATAAATTAATGTTTTTTTTCACTCCTAAATTTCTACGCCCAATAGGAAGCTAATAAATTATATCGCTTTTATAGTAAAAAATTTCAACTAAAAGATTTAAATTTAACAAAAAGACTATTTATTGTGCAAACAATATTTTACTGATAATTAGTTGTTTCCTTTTCGTGTCAACTTTGTATCGTTTGGTTTGAAGACGAAAAAGATTAGGGTGATTCTGATTGTGCTGATACATGATTTTTGTTTTTTCCAATATGGGATTTTTATGAAGAGTTTGGCGAAATATGATCATTTATGATATATATCAGACTGTTCTATATCGTATTTTATCTTGTTTGGTATCTTAATTTGTATTTGATTTGATTGGAAAATATAATGTAATTTAATACTTGGACTGTAATTATTTTTGCGGTTTGTAAATTTTTGTTTTTCGGATTTAATTTTTGGACCGATATTATTTTTGCTGTTTGTAATTTTTTGTTTTTCGGATTTAATATTTGGACCGATATTGTATTTTATTTGACCGTTGTATATTGTTATTTAAATATTCGATTACTAAAAATTTGATCCTATCATATTTTAATATGACAATAACGAAATGTAATACTGCTGCAATCAATTACGTAATTAGGAATGACAAATATTAGAATACGTAATTAGGGATCAATGAAGGTCGGAATTAATTGTGAATATAGGAGAGAAGGAAATTAAATAAATTTAAAGTTGGTAGGCCCAAATATTCCTTATTTTAAGGAACTAATGAGAGGGGTTTAAAATCTACTCCTTTTATAGAGATAGATTAACCACGCCATATATACCACACAATTTTATACATTATATTTTGGGTAGTGCTAGGGCGACACCGGGTGTTACTGATTTTGGTAACATCCTAATAAACAAATACAGTAGAAAATTGAAAAATAAATTTTCGTTTTTGCGCCAATCTCGAAAGGGTTGAACCGTAATTCACATATTTAATTATTTATCAAGGGAGGCCGACGGTGGTTGGCCGTCAACGCCGCCGGTCAAAGGTGGGGGTTTGACCACTAGTCTGCGGCGGTTAGCGACCATACGATAATCAACCATTAAATGAAACATCAAAAATGTTGTTAGTGGGCTTGAACACATGACCTCTTGATTGAGTTGAGTTACACATACTAATGCCACTACGCTACACAAATTATTTTGAAAAATTTGTATCTCTTTTGAGATATATACATATATTAAAACTTGAACACAAAATTTTGCTCACTTATACTTATAATAATTAATAAATAATGTACTTATAATTTATAATCAATGTACTTTTAGTATGTGTTTGGCCCTGCTTTTAAACTGTTTTTTCAACTAAAGAAATAGAAGTTAGGTCAAACACCACTTTTTAAAAAACTAAAAACTAATTTTGTTAAACAGAAATTTTAAAATTGACTCCTAGAAACAGCTAGAAACAGAAGTAGCAAATTGCTACTTCTGTTTCTCTTTTCACGTTGCTCTTAAGTTATTTGAGCGCCAAAACCCAAAAAAATACCGTCAAATAACAATTTTCAGATTTTCATGTCGGAATTCTCGCTAGTTAATCCCGCTCTTTTGTATATCTATATATAATATATTTTAACAAAATAAAAAAATTATAGAAACTAGTTAGGCCAAACACGATAAAACTGATAAAATAGTTTTTGAAAATTTTTGGCCAAACAGGAGCAATTTTATCAAAAACTAGTTTTATAAAAACTCCTTTACAAAAGTAAAAATTATTTTTCGTAAGCAGGGCCAAACATGCTCTTAGTATAAAATCAATATAGTATGTGTTTGGCCCTGGTTTTCAACTGTTTTTTCAACCAAAGAAATAGAAGCTGGGTCAAACACTACTTTTTAAAAAACTAAAAACTAATTTTATTAAACAGAAATTCTAAAACTGACTCCTAGAAACACCTAGAAACAGAAGTAGCAATTTGTTACTTTTGTTTCTCTTTTCACGTTGCTCTTAAGTTATTTGAGCGCCAAAACCTAAAAAAATACCGCCAAAACCCAAAAAAATACGCGCCAAAACCCAAAAAAATACCGCCAAGTACCAACTTTCAGATTTTTTTACCTCTTATAAAATAAAATTGTCTGGTGTGAGGGTGAGTCTTACTAGATGTAGGAATTCTCGCAAGTAAATCCCGCTCTTTTGTACATCTATATATAATATATTTTAGCAAAATAAAAAAAATTGATAGAAACTAGTTAGGCCAAACACAATAAAACTGATAAAAATAGTTTTTTAAAAATTTTGGCCAAACAGGACCAATTTTATCAAGAACTAGTTTTATAAAACTCCTTTACCGAAGTAAAAATTCATTTTCATAAACAAGGCCAAACATGCACATAATGCTTACTTAAGTGAATTTTTTAAAAATTGAGCACAAAATTTTGCTCACTTATACTTTACATAATTATTATAAAATTTACATTTATTATAGGTGTCATATTATTTTAACAAAAAAATGTATGCACGTAAAATATAATTATGTCAAATGTACATTATATTTTCACTAGGTACATAATATTTTCCTATATGACATGCGATGCATCTTTCAATGTTTGATTTAACAACTTTTTATTTTCTTCAATATTTAATTTATTTTGTTTTTAAACTTAACCATTTTGTTAGATGTTGATTTTATTTTAGCCAAAAGGAATATTCTTTTAATTTGTTTTAGCAAAAGGAATATTCTTTTTTGAGCGATATCTTTTACTTATGAGGTTTCTTTTTTTTTCTATTTTGTGAGTTTCCTTAGAGTATAAATAAGTATATGTTATATTTTGAAAACTATTAAACGGTAAGTAAGTATGTGTTTGGCTCTGCTTCCCAACTGTTTTTTCAACCAAAGAAATAGAAGCTGGGTCAAACACTACTTTTTAAAAAACTAAAAACTAATTTTATTAAACAAAAATTCTAAAACTGACTCCTAGAAACACCTAGAAACAGAAGTAGCAAATTGTTACTTTTGTTTCTCTTTTCACGTTGCTCTTAAGTTATTTGAGCGCCAAAATCCAAAAAAAAATTGATAGAAACTAGTTAGGCCAAACACGATAAAACTGATAAAAATAATTTTTTAAAAGTTTTGGCCAAACATGAACAATTTTATGAAAAACTAGTTTTATAAAAACTCATTTACAAAAGTAAAAAAATTCTTTTCCATAAATAAGGTCAAACATGCACATAATATATTCCATAATTCATTAAATTTATAATTTAATTAATAAAATAATTAGTATTACTCTTAAATTCAAATTTATAATTTAATAAATAAAATAATTAGTATTACTCTTAAATAATATTATAATCTAATATGTCAGATTTATTTAAATATATAACTCTAATACAACTAGGTAATCAACTACTATAATATTAACCACCCATGTAAGTAGTAAAACCAACAATAATAATAGTAACTCGAGTAATGAAAGTCATATTAGCAGCAACAAGGGTAGTAAAATTAACAATAATAAATGTTGGAGTAGTGGAAGAAAAAAAATAATGACGGCGAGAGAAGTAAAAGTAATAGTAGTGACAACACATACATGTAGCGAAAGTAACAATGGGAACTACGGAAAGAGTATAAAAAATAAATTAACAATTTGTTTTTAAGAAAACATTAACTTATTTAAATACATGAGTTTGATAGAACTAACGGGTTAACCGCAAAAATAGCATGAGTTACAAACAACAGTAACCGAAAAATTAGTGAACATAATAGTATTAACAGGGAATGTAGTGAAAGTACTCATATTATCAAGGGGCCAGGATAGGTGAACGTGTCTCATAATTTGTTGATTAATTTTACTTCTGATCTTAATTTCAAGATATAAATTGTAAATATATATGTTAACCAAATTTAGCGAATCATATTTCATAGAAAATAAAATTTAAATGATAAATAAAAGTAGTCCGATAACAATAATTATAGCGAGAGTAATGAAAGTAATTAACAATTGTAATAACGAATGTAATAAAAATAACAATTCTAAGAACAAAATAAAGTATATATATGAAAAATTAGCTAAGCCATCGATTTAAGTAAAATAGTAATAGCAGGAGTAGTGAAATCGTCTCATAATTATATTTAGTTCATTGTAATTTTAAGATATATTCCGTCTCATAGAAAAATATATTAATGTAAATTTATTAGTTATGTAACTTTAAAATAGTTTTAGTTAATTGAAAATATATTTTAATGCTAAATAAAGGTAACCCGTTCGAAGTCGGGCACCTCCACTAAAAATAAAATGTACTTTTGCCAAAAATACATTGTACGTACATAATTTTTGTTGTTATAATAATATGACCTGTAATAAGAGTAATTTCGTAATATAATTATATAATTATAATTTCATAAAATATTTTGTTCATTTTTTATCAAATACATTTAACTAACTGAGAATTATATTGATTTTATACCGGATACCTTGAATATAAGTTAGAAGTACATTTAAAGATTATTATAGGGATATATTGATTTAACTCAATATTTTGCTGACATATATATAGCAATAGAGATACTAAAATCACAACCAGATGCTTATGTTATGGTGGTAATAGTAATTGTATTTCACTTAAGAGGTTACAGGTTCAATCCCCGATTACAATAATATCCCGGGTGTCGCTCACTTTGAGTAACACCCGGTGTCGCTATATCATTATTCTTATATTTTTCTTTTTAAAATCTATTCATATGACTACTTTTATTTTTATTTTCACAATACATCTCATATTTTACATCACAAAATTTCCACTTTCAGTTTTTATGGAAAGAAAGGATTTTTTATTCTTCAAATGGCAATATATACATCACAAATTCTCATTTGAGGACGGCACTATCGTCACAAGTTGAATACGGATAGTACCCCTTTCACACAATATAAGTGCCACGAGCCCACGATCCATGAAATGCCTCCCACTTGTCCTTCCATTTACCTTGTTGTGAGAGAATTACTATCCTTTTTCAGCTTGTAACGAATAGTATCCGTGACAAGCAAAACTCTTTGTATAAACATTACTATGAAAGTTGTAGTAAACCACTTAAAACTTGTAGTAAACCACTTAAAACTTCAATTACCACCCACCTCCGGGTTCTCCCTCCCTATCCCCATCCCCATCAGGGCCATCACTGGTCACTACTATCAACTATAGAGTACTTATTTCCAGCTTATGTCAAACATCCCCTCCTACCGCCTCTAAAGCTAAAATTGCCAACCATTAGATGACAAGGGAAGCGGAGGGAAGGGGATCTCATCGAGAAAAGATGGGGAGGGATGTGAGAATTTTTTTAAGCAGGGGAGCAAGAGAGTGGTTTAAAGACACATGAGGAAGTAGTGACGTTGCCACGTTGGCAATAAAATAACGTTGTGAATTTTATCGAACAACAAAGTGATTGTGCGCCCGAAAACTACACGATTTGATAACCAGGTAACTTAACAAGAGAAACTTCATACTAAAAAACTAACGTCAAGCATACAGCCGTTTTCATAGAAATTGGGATAGATACACCGCGCTACATCCCACATAATGCTGGAAACTACTGGGGCTTCAAAACATACAACCAGAGTGAGAGTAGTATCAAGTATCAACACAATCAAAATATGAGCCCAACTCCCTTACTCATAAATTTGTTAAACTTAACAACTATTCTGATGGATTAGCTGATCAAAGACAATCCTCTTTGGAATGCCAGCCTATCTAGACATCCTAGCACAAACGCGGTTTTCAAGAGCATATTCTAATTCACATTTCTTCTAGATTGCTTCTGTTTCCTTACCTTTAAATGGTCTCTTCTGACTTTCATCTCCACCATCGGCATCAGGATCACTAGGATCATCACTTTTTTGTAGAAAATGACTCCCTTTTCACCTTCTTTCCCCCATTGTCGGATCCTTCTTCTGAATTCCTCTTCACAGTAGCTGTCGTCCTACCACTACTTCTGGTTGCCTTCATTTCCTTAGATCTCACAGTCCTCGCAGCTTCTTCCAGGCCATCAGAATCTTCAGATCCGCGCTCATTCTCATCGGTATCGACCTTGTCATTGTCCTTGGTCTTTTTAGCAGCTGGTTTGCGAGGTTTAGCAGGAGCTTTTGTGGATTGTACTCCGCTAAGCTTTTGTAGCTCTGGTACATAAGCTGATGTCTGCCAGAAAACAATGAAACCTTCATAAAGTGCACCCCACATTTAAAAAAGAAAAGGGAATCTGCATATAAGACGTACCCTTCCGCCAACAGAGATAAAATCAATTTGCTTTCCTGCATAACACCAAACCAGGTATTAGTATATTTTCAAGGACCATAAATCTAAAACAGAAGCTAGCTATATTCACTAGAAACAACTGTATCAATCATTAGAGTTGAACCGATTTAGTTCCCCAACGATCCATACTTCATAATACTGTAAATTACCATTATAAATTATAATCCAATGTTGAAGACTGAGGATTCAAATCGAGATTAAAATTGTCATAGTTTCAAGCTGAGGTACAATAATATCCGGGAAGACCATGGCATGCATCATGGTTGTGCATCTTGTTAGACATTTGCTTAACCTTTCTAGGATCTTACCCATCAGATCTGATTTAAAATAATTGTTATGTGAATAAGAAGTCAAACCATCAACAAAAGCCTTCCCAGGCTTCTTTTCTCGTGAATGAAAAATCCAACTACTTGGATATTGACCACTGTCAGCCCCAACCTCAACGGCCTTTTCAAGTACCTGTAAGTCAAATGTTAAATGGTAGTTTATCAGAAATCTTACCTTCAACATTTCCAGGTTTTTTACCCCAACGAAAATGAAACAACCAATTTAAAGGGAAGAGGCAGCTATCAGCATCAACTTCAACCGCATGTTGTACAACCTACAAGTGTCTTATCTAAGCCTTCCAGTTTTTACAAAGTTGAAATGCACAAGTTAAATAAAGAGCTATAGCTGTAACGTCATCTTTGGTACATGGCCACTCACCTCTCGAATGCACTTCAGCAGTGTAGCACTGTCTTCCCCAGAAAGAGAAGATGCATTTTGCAAAGGATGGATTCTTGCCTGGATAAGGAAAAGGAAAAACATTAAATATTCATCAAGAACTTAACTTGTGATTCAACATTTGAATTTTTCATGAGGATTTCAGGAGTCAATTACATGTCAGGATTAGGTTAACTTACTTGATACAGTACTTCATCAGCAATCCAATTTCCGATGCCAGAAATAAAGTTCTTCAAAAATGGGAAACAACTAGGTATTAGGATGAAGGTTAGGAAAAGACAAAAAACTTGGAAACAGAAGCATTGAGTTACATATCACAGACTATATGAACTCTTAAAGTTCAATGCAAAATTCTATGGGAATCAAAAAATACACACGTTCGTGCGTGTGCACGCGCTATGCGTGCGATTGAGTGAGTTTGAGTAGTGACTAACTGACTATTAGTATTCAGGTACTGGAGACATATCTCAAACCTGGTCAAGTAAGAGAGTTTTAATGGCGATTTTTTTCCTGCTTAAAGAGTTATTGAACTCTCCTTCAGTCATAGGCTCCAATAAAGCATCTGGACCAAGCTCAGATATTGGTGGAACAGAGGCTGGCTGCAATAAGAAAAAAACAGCATATAAATACTAAGTACAACTTAAGGTGAGAAGAACTTGAAAACGACGGGACATGGAAATTGTCATACATCATCCAACAAGCGAACTTTAGCAAATCTCCTTTTGTCAGTGAAGGACATCTCCAAACCATCATTTAACTGGATAATCACAACAGTAAATTGAGGGTCTAAATTCAGGAACTATATTTCAGAAACAATAGTACGAGAGAACTTGTTTCAAAACCAACTTACCACGAAATTTATAAGATATAATAATTCACTCTTTTACCTCAATGAAAAATTTGGAATATTTTGAGGGCCATTCATCAGCATCATTTACCGCAGATCTGTTAACAACAACATATGTCACCAGTGAGACGGATTCATCACATGCTGGAAACTTTTTCGATTCATCCTTAAAAGAGATCGTGTCTTCGGCATAGGCTTAATGCTTATAGATATCACAAAAAAGTTAGCATAAGCATCTGAGATGAGCATACAAGAGAGGCCAGGAAAATGATGACAGGCTGAATAATAGAGGGCAACTAAACAAAATCACCTCAAGAAGAATCAATTAACAGGATGAACTCAAGTAATTTCACTCTTTCCTACGATTGCTTGAAAAAGACGGAGAAATCGACCAATAAACAAGGTCAATCTAAATGACACTACAAGTCTACAAGTCATAAACTAGATAAACTAGCTTCATGCACAAAAGGCCAATAGATACACGGCTACATTAATTGGCCTTTTGGCCCCAGGGAATGGAAAAGCATATGTAATTATTTACAGACAAAATTTCAGACAATTAGAATCAAATGTAAGTTGTTGTCTTGAGATCCTGAATTCTAGCTCCTAAACAATGGTGATGGAACTGGTTAAAAGTTATAAAACTACTGCACTGAAATACAAAGATTTAGGTAAAAACCTCTTGTATTTGGTGACTGCGACACCCTTAATGTAAACAGCACCAGCCATGCCTGCAAAACATCATGCAGTTTAATTGACACCTAGCAGTACCATCAAAATCAACATCAGTAGAAATAAGGCAAACACACTCCATCATACAGAAACTCCTGTTTTCTATTTAAAACATGAAACATATTATCTTTCCACGGTTATCCAGTATTTGTAAGCATTCCATTCTTACCTTTATTACTTTACACATATAATTGCCCGATAACTAACCAATTCTTATAAATTACTCCGACGTATTACTCCTTTTTAACCTAATGAATAATCTTACATGATGAATTGGTCTGTCTATAACTACAAACAACATCCATACCATATCAAAAGTAGCGTCCTACATGAAATGAAAAAAAAATACTTTACACCATCATTGAACTTTTGTGAATTCTCCAATATATGTTGAGAAACAAGTCAAAAAAGCTAAAACCTTGAGTTTGAATCCTAAGTAATTAATTAGCAGCAAAATTTCTCAAATTGTCGATGAATAATCAACCCAGTTGAGTTGAATCCTAAGTAACACAAACAAAGAAAGAGAGTTAGAGTTGTAATATTTAGAATCACCACCTAGTGCATTTCTGTTCAAAATGCTAACAGAAAGCTCATATTTCACTGCCAGAAAGTAGTGATGAGAAAAACAGATACTCCCACTGTTCCAGACTGCACATTCTAATTCTAATTATTGTGAAGAATTGCTCTAATTGCTCTATTTAAGTTATATAATCAAAGAACCAAGCTCGGACGTTATCATAATTCCTTCCGTCACAAATACAAAGTCCTAACACCAGTTCCACTGTCTCCCTAATCTTCTAAAATTACATTTCATGAGTGCCAATAATTTCTTCACCTCAAATTTTCATACAGTGATACAACTGAATACAAATCATGACATTCATAGAAAACTAACAAAGTTAAACCCTGAAAATCAATCAAAAATGCGAACAAGTAGAGGTTGAAGTAAAGTAAGAATTAGGGTTAGTGAAAGTACCAAATTGAAAGGAAGGAAAAGGAGGAGAATCGAGGCGAATCCACAAGTTTTTGCCCTTACGATGAGCAGAAACGATAGTTTTACCGAGAAGAGAAGATTGGAATAGAGAAGGAGAGACGCCATTGATGACCTTGTCATCGTCGGCGATGATCGCTCTTACTATTTTCTTGCCGATACAATTTCCCGCTATCGCAGCCCGTGCCGCCTCCACTTCCGGTAACTCCGGCATTGCTGATATTGGCGTCGTCGCCGATGCTGAGGTCTTTTTGTTTCCCGCCTTTTTTTTCCTTCTACTGGAGTTCTCAGTCTAGCAATACCCAACTGAATCGCTCATGGTAGAAGATATTACTATGGTAACTTATTTTAACGCAAATTCTCATTTGCGACGGCGGATTTGTGACGGATATCGTTTTACTCTAAAAAATACCAACTTTTTCTCTCTCTCCGACATTATTCACGTGATCTTCTTTCCACTAACTCATTTTATCTCACAAAATATGCGTCCCAACACTCACAAGTAAGACTTACTATTATTTTAACACAATAGTCAATACGGTAAAGTGACAAATAAGTCTCATACGTTTACTCTTATGTGTAAATAAACCCCACAACTTTCGTTACGAGCAAATTAACCCCGTATAATAAACCCCACAACTTTCGTTACGTGCAAATTAACCCTGTATGTTTAGCAATTGGTGCAATTTGGCCTCATTAATTATTTCACCTGATTTCTCTCTTCTCTTATTTACGTACTTGCTAAATCTCGCACACTAATTTGCTTTATCCAACACTTTTTTACCCTAAATTTCTATAATTGCCCTTAGTGAGTTTTTTTTAAAAACTAAGGAATTAAAAGACTTCTCTCTCATTAAACCTAATCAATCTCTTATTCGTTCGACTATTATGGGTCGTAATTCGCACATATCAAACGTAAGTCGTCGTTTCATCGTAATTTTTTATTAAGTTCCGTCTTTTATTCAATTTAGTTGATGTTTTTTTCTAAAAAGAGGGTTTTTTAACAATTAGGGCTTGAACTAAACTCAAATTCAATCAATCTCTGAAATTGAATTGCAATCGGGAAATCCAATTACAATAAAATAAGAACCAATATATTTATATATTCTAGTTGCTATAAAATCAAATCTTAGAACAATTGTTGAAATCGGAAATTCAATTACAGTAAAATCAGAACTTGAAGTGATGAGTTGATTTTTGGGAGGAGTTGATTGTTGGGGATTTTTGTTTCTCTCTGGTTTTTTTGGTGGGAATGATAAAAATGAGGAGGGTATATTCGGAATAAATTAAGGACTCTAACCAAACTATTTTTTTTAGTGATAATCTATATCTATCTATCTATTTATATTAATAATTGTTTCGAATCATTATAGAGAGTCAAATATCTTACAACTTCCTAAATTATTTTTTAATGACGACATACTTAGAGATAACATCCAAATATGTAAAAAAAAAATTTATTGAGGAAGAGAAAAGTATCATTATTCATTATATATATTAAAGAATATTGTAAAACTGCTGATGTGGCGCAATGTGGTTTTAGAATTAGTCTAATGAAGCTCTCTTATTCAACCTCAGAATTTTAGTTTTTTTCAGCCAATAACGTGAACAATAGTAACCATGTCACTTTCCATTAAATTTTTACATTGTTTCCATTTTCTGCAATATATCGAATATAATTATCTTAATTTTGTTTCTTTAATTAATTTACATATATCTTTTTTTTACAGAAAATTTACATATATCTTAAAGTTCTCAAATCTGAATTTTATAGTTTTCTTTTTTAACTATGTCTTAATAGTTCCATTTTTATACCACCTCACAATTATTAGTCCTATTAACATTATCATATGTTATCTTATTATATATTATCAACAATTTTTTCAAATGTCCTTATGTATATATATTAATTTTTTTCGTTTTTATTTTAAGTATAAACTTCAATAAATAAAATTTCTGGTTATATATATAATTCGTCGTCTTCTTTTAAAATAAAAGTACACAGGCCCGTAATTTTTCACGGGTGTTATACTAAAAATTAAAATGTTGAAGACGACCTTCATTATGAATGAAAGACCTTTATTATGTCAGAACTGTGTTGGTTGTAAGAACGTATTTTAATCCCCGCCATTTTATAGAATTTGAAATATCAACACTGACATTAATTCACCATTATTTTTTCAATAAGTTTAACAACTTTAAGACACTTACAAAATATTAAACGATCGCAATAAAACGAAAACTTCAAGGTGTACTTATGAACAATTTTGATTATATAATAACTATAATTTGTCGTCTTCTTTTAAAAAAAAATACACAACCCCGTGATTTTTCACGGGTGTTACACTAGTTATCTCATTATAGTAATATGCCAATACAATATTGATGGTGTGTAGCTAATAATCAAATCTAATAAACTACTTCTAATATTATTAGTGTATATATTTTTTGAGATAATAATTAAGGTGCAAACTTTATTATATATTACGCAGTGTGTACCGAAGATAGCGGCTGCGGATTCCCTCATAAAAAAATTATATATTGGGGAAGATAATATTTTATTACATCATGGCCATAACCCAATCCTAAAACGAGGGCAATGCTATTAAAATTCTACTCTATATTATCTTACGTAAGCTAATCAGTTTTTTTGAAACGCTTTCGCCTCCAAACTTTTTTAACTACGTCAATTAATAGATAATTTATACAATAATAATTTCCCAACGATAGATAAAACAATTTAAACAAATTCAAATAAAACCAAACGATAGAGTTTGTGAGAAATAATGAATGTTAATTAGAAGTTTAATAATAGTAAAATTATTTAATTAATCTCATTGTACACGTTTTTTATATGCCACTGTAATTGCTACCTCTTTCAAGTATAAATATAATTTCCTTTTTCTACTCCCACCCATAATTTTTTGATTTTTTGATGTTAACGTTTTTTTTCATGTAGATTTGTTTGTCTTCCACATTATACGTAGTTGTTTCTACTGAGAACTATTTAGTTAACCAGATTGTAATGCATGTATCTCTATTTCGTCAATTATATGATCAAATTTAGCATTTATGTCTATTTTTTCAATGCTTTTATGTATTTTCTTATTCATGAACGCACAAATTGTTTACTGTATGAATCATATTAAGCAAGTTCTCTTTATTGTTTCCAGATTATTGTGCAGATTTCAACCAGAAATGGATAGAGTAAAATATAATACAAATTAAAAGGTATGAACTATATCTTAGCATTATAAGAGCATTAACAATGGCTCGTTCTTAGATAGGGTTCTTAG
This sequence comes from Silene conica, assembly GCA_029255685.2. Lineage (NCBI taxonomy): Eukaryota > Viridiplantae > Streptophyta > Magnoliopsida > Caryophyllales > Caryophyllaceae > Silene > Silene conica. The sequence continues at coordinate 81,382,413 of CM055312.2, read as the reverse complement.
CTAAGGACAAATTGTGGAATGCAGTTTTTTTTATGGTTCGTACTTAACTGTTTCTACTGACGAACTCGTTCTTATATGGAAGGAGAGAGAAAGCAAGGAAATAAAAATCCCAAGTATTGAAAACAGAAAAACAAATATGTGGGACCAGCATGGTATTTGGGATCCATCCAAGAACCATATGAATTTGTTTTTTTTTTCCAACTCAACTCAACATTTTCGAACTCAACTCAACTCAACTCTTCTAAATTTGTTTTTTTTTCTTTTTAAATTTAGCATTTTACATTTATTAATTTTTTTTAATATGTTATATTATTTATCTATAAATATCAACCTTAGTTTCATAAAAAAAAATGCACAACATAGGCGTGTAGAGATTCGTGATCGAGATATTCACAACAATCTAAAAGCGGACTTGGTTGAACGTATTTGGCAATGTTTCGGAGAAAATGTCGATATCTAATTTTATCGTATTTAATTATGCTTAAGTTTGTTTCATCTTATTGTTTAAAATAAAAAGTTTGTCATATGTAAGAATATAATTATTTATGTCATGTTTTTAGTTTTTATGTTTTAAAAATTAAAGTTATAAAAGTTATTAAATAATTAATTACAAAATATTTTTATAATGTCTTTTTTTATGGTTGGTTAATAGATAATGGATTGTGGGTTCCATTTAAGAACAAGGGAAGAACATTTGTCATTGTTGTGAGTAGTTCTTAAAATGTTGAGTTTAGTTTTAAGTGACGTGGCGTATATGTGACAAAGAACAAACCAATTCTAGGTTTGTCCATTGATAATGCTCTAAACATATTTTTTTTGAAAAATACAATTGAAACTCTACATATTTATGAGTGTTTTAAAAGATACAACTTGTGAGGGATATTTGAAAGTTCAATTTATATGAAACCTTTTCAACCGATATCAGAAAACTCACTTATACATATTACTCGGATTATGAAATTCGAATATAAAATAAAATTTTCAAGTGATATTAAAAAGTACAAATTTTGATCGAAATCTCGATAATAGGAGTAATAGGAAAATAAAATCCAAATCTAAATTGCTACATTGTTATAAACTTCGAACCTCCAAATTTAGTTAGCAAGAAGATTAAACTTATTGTGTCCAACCACTGGATACAAGGACTTCACTATTATGCGTTAACCACTGAAAAATTCAACATCTTTCAAACAGAAGTTAGTTTTCCCGTTTACAATTTAGAATAAAAGATTAATAATTTATATATGAACCTGCAAATCTAATCAATGTCTTGCATGGAGCTTTTGACCGATGTCTCCCATTCTCTTAAATTAATTAAGAACTAGGTTGTAACCCGTGAACTTCACGGGTCTGTTTTTAGTAATTTAAATTAATATTGTTAATAATATAAAGAGAAAGAAATCAATTATTTTAGAACTTTAATAATATGAAGTTAATATTGTTAATAATTAAAAGATAAAGAAATTAATTATTTTAGAATTTTAAAATATGAAATTAATATAAAGATAAAGAAATTGATTATTTTAGTACTTTAATAATATGAAATTAATATTGTTAATAATATTAAATAAATATAAATACTTTTAGTTTAAAAATTACATAGCGTTATGTGAAAAATCGTGTTAGATTAAAACTAAAATGCGCTCGCATAAATTAAGAAGCATACATTAATATATAAACCGAGTCGGATTAAATTAATCCGACCTCTATATTTATAAGTTAAAAGACAAAAAAAATGAAAAAACAATATTAATCATCTAAATATTCATTGTCGGCGCATCATTGCCAACCAACTAGAAACCATCATCATCATCATCATTTGTTGTTTATCTAAGATTTTCATTTTTATCACATAAACTCAAATTCAATTACTATTCTATGTTCATCTCGTCACTCGCCTTCCCCGCCCCCTTTCAAAGCCCCTAATTATACAATCTCACACGATTGCAACTAATAGTCAAGATTGCAATATTCCATAATATTCCTTACTACAGAAATTCCTTTAGTTTAGGAAAAAAGTCAAATAATAGTCAAAATTTTGCAATATTACATACTCCCTCCTATTCAACATAACCTTCCCTATTTGGGGAAAGCACGGAGAATAAGGAGGGGATTATTATATGGGAAAGTATTGGTGTGGGGTTGGGTAATTGGAGAGAGAGTATGTATTGTGGGGTAATTGTTGTGAGTAAGGTGATTAAAATAAGTATAAAGTTTGTGGTGGGGTGAAATGATTAAAATATGTATAAAAACTTTACTAAATAAGGAAATAGGGAAGATATTGTGAATAGACGAAAAAGGAAATAGGGAAGGTTATGTTGAATAGGAGGGAGTACTTTAACTATATTTGGTTACAACCTAAATTAAGTGGCTAATGCAACAACAAATATTTGATTGTAAATTGGTTTTCAGGAAATGGGAATCGTGGTCTGGAGCTTTGCAGGATATAATTTATTTTTTTATGGTTTAATCTATATTAAATATGGGTCGGAATAATTACTCTTCCTCAGTATATACACTAATGTGAGCGTCGTAATATATTAGACTATATTTTCGATTTATTGTAAGACGACTATTCACGTGAATGCGAAACATTTTAACAACTACGGAGTATTTATTTAATATAGTAAATGAGTGATCATTTAATAAATTTGGAATGTTTTCGTGTAAGACGTCGCACGCAATAACTGTTATTTACTATATGAACATCTTTAGTAAATATAATCAAAAATACGTTTTTTAACCCAACTATACATTTACTACTCACGTCTCATCATATTATTTACGTTTTGCTTTTATTATACGATATGTAATATACAACTTTATATTATATATGGGTTACATATTTTAAAAATGTTGTAATGGGTAATTAGAAGTATACTAATTCTACTGTAAGTCTCGATCATCTTAATGAACAACTATATGATAGCTCATGTATGCCGTCATACCGACATGTATCATAAATAATTCGAAATTTATTTATACGTATATAATTAATCAGCTTTTTTTGATATTATTAATTACGGTATTCATCTAAAGTTAAAAACAGACCACCGTAAATAATTAATTTGTTTATCTCCAATATTATTAACTATATTCATCTAAAATTTAAAAAACAGACCCGTGAATTTCACAGGTTTGAAAGATCTGCACGGTTTCAGTTTTGGAAATTTTGCACGGGAGTTATTATTCAATATCTTTAGGAAATCAATTGTATAATTAGAAAATTAATTATTAATTATTAATTAATTGTATAGTTGTATGAGTAAATTTAGTTATTGTTTCACATTAGGATTTAGTTTAGTAAATTAATTTCAAACCATAATCTATCCATATTTAAAATCATTCAGTTATTATTCTTTTCAGATTAGGTCAATTAATTGTGCATAATTCATGGATTCACGGAATCTTGAAATTTTGTTTAGGAAATTAATTGTGCATCATATCTTTCAGTTATTATTATGATTATGATTCTTTTCAATTTAGGAAATTTAAACAAAATTAACGTAATTCACGGAATTTACCATGATTCACAAAATTATTATTATTCTTTTCAGTTTAGTTTATTGACCATGATTCACGGATTTTAAAATTTTGTTTTGGAAATTAATTTCAATCAAATCTTTAGGTTATTATTATTATTCTTTTCAGTTTAGGAAATTTATTGAACATGATTCACAGATTTAAAAATTTTGTTTAGGAAATTAATTTCAATCAAATCTTTAGGTTATTATTATTATTATTATTCTTTTCAGTTTAGGAAATTTATTTTGTGCATGATTCACGGATATTGACCATGTTTGACGGATTTTAAAAATTTTATTGGACAACAATTTAGTAATATGTTAGTAGGCTTTAAATCGCGCCACGTAAGACGGAGCTTGTTTTATGTGATGCCACGTCAGCAGCTTGGCTTCTGCATTAGATAAATATATGATGAGAAATATTACCCTTTTTTTCTCATGTTAATTTGTCACAACTAATATATTTTTATATTTATATATTATGGGGTTTAATTTTACACTTTTTATGTTTCTTCAGGAACAATGAAAAATATGCATTTAAGGATCAAGAATTGAAGCAGTAGGAGGATCAAACATCTGATGTATTGTTTTTGCGTTTTGTTTTAAAAATTATGAGTATTGGTATAAAGTTTTTGTTTTAAGTTATTAAAACATTAAGCTCAAAACATACAATAAAACTCAAAAAACATTACATATAAATTTAGTTATATTTTAGTTTTAACGAAAAAAAATTAAAATCTAACTTATAAATTTTTATAAGCTCAGAAAAAATACAGATATGCTCAAAAACAGATAAAGTTTGACATAATAAACTCAAAAAAACTCATATACCCAAAAACAAATAAAGTTTAAGGTAATAAGCTCAAAAAAATATTCATAAGCTCAAAACAAAAAAATTCTTATACTCAAAAAAATATACATATGCTCAAAAACTAAGAAAAGTGTGAGGTAGTACCTCCGATGTATATTCTTATTTCTCGAATTGAAGTTGCAATAAGATTAATATTACTACAAGTATCTTTTTAATAACATAATGCTGATATTGGCAGTATCAGAGTTACTAAGAATCTTTTACTACAAGTATCTTTTCTGCCTAATTACTTAAGAAGTGTATTTGATTAATGAGAGATAAATTTAAAATATTTGTAAGCCTATAAAATTACTATCATTTAGTAATTTAATTACCCCATATCTGAGACGTAAAATACATTTTTTAATGCTTTTCAAATACTTTTATCCTATTTTTATTTTATTCATCCAAGAACACGATTGTAGAACATGACTTTATGAATTTGCTAATTATATTCGTATTATTTCCACAGAAAGCCCACAACAATAATGCATGCATGGCTCGAAATCGAACACTTGATGCACTGAGTAGAATATGTAATGAAAAGAGATAGATATGCATCAAACTAATTTAAAGGATTAAGTTGTTTGATATTTGTTGTTAATAAATTTGAATTAGATTAAATATAATTTGTATGAATTTTTGCATTGTTCTTTGATAGGTTGTTTTATCTTGACAAAGAGTATACGTGACTGCCATTGTTTACACTTTTACTTCTTCAAAATTTGATATATTGACGAAAATTACTAAATTAATATACGCCGTATTTTACTTTGAGCGTCAACAGTAAAAACTCGTCAAAAAATAATCCCAAGATGATTTATAGAAGTCGATGCATAAAACATAGACCACGATCTTGGGTACAATAAGCTTTATTGACGAATTTGTGTGGCTGCTATAATTTCGGAGCAATTGAGAGCCCAAATTTTAAAAAAAGACGTTCGAACAGTATAATAATGTAGATCATTTTACTACTGAAAAGACAAAAGGAATCAAATTCCAAATGTGGCAAAATTGTGTTATGCATGCTATTTAGATTGTTATTCAGTAACAAACATACAAAACAAATACTAAAGTTTTTTTAAAAAAATTCATTAGTAAATTTTCGTTATTTTGTATGAGTACAAGATTCCGACAACTGAAATTTGATTAGAATCATTGGTAACATATCTTGGTAAATCAAATACTTCATTGCATTCTACATAAATAAATTAAATAATTAATACTAATTTAATATAATAAATAAATACTAGGTACTACTTTACCATCGAATAAAAAAGAATCTCAACATATTATAAACTGCTAATTTTTAAATTATTTGTCTCTATTTAGATAAAAATTACTACTACGATTTACGACTATATGAATGAGAAGATTTTATATATGATAAGAATTATAATATATCTCTAATGTACCGTACAACAACGTGTTACCCATACTCACTCATTCAAAAGGTTTTTTATCTTTAATTGAAATACATCTTATAAAAGAATAAAATTTAGTTGCTAATATTCAGTGTATAATCTTTGGCTAATAATGATTACACGGCTCAAGAAATAAAAACATACATCTTTCCAAATATTAGCAACTCGGTTGACTGATTGATGTAAACTAATTTTCCATAATAAATAATAATAAATATGCAGTGTATAATCTTTGCCAATATTAATATACATATTAATATTCCATAAATATAAATATTAATAAATATTAATATACATATTAATATTCCATAAACTAATTTTGTCTCACTAATTTTCCATAAAAATTTAGTTGCTAATATTAAGTGTATAATCTTTGGCTAATAATGATTACACGGCTCAAGAAATAAAAACACACATATTTCCAAATATTAGCAACTCGGTTGACTGCTTGATATAAACTAATTTTCCATAATAATAATTAAATATGCAGTGTATAATCTTTGCCAATATATTGAAATGAATATACCTTCGTCGTCTTTAAAAATAAGTGTATACAACCCCGTGATTTTCACGGGTGTTACACTAGTACTTCACTATTTTGCCATTGATCACACATTTAACATCTCAGTAATTAAAAACTTCATTTTCTATAACTCAATGCTTCTCTCTTTAACCCTTGATTTAACATACTAGCCCTAGCCCTACTACTCGGAATCTTCAATATTGAAAACTCGAAATGTTTCAATGAAAGAGGTTGAGCTTTGCAGATATCCACAATCCTCCCAATAATCAGTATCTTGAACGGAGTCGTACGCATTGTCACCACCACCACCGTCATGGATGTCATCCCCAGAAAGATCAATTACTTTGAGTTTACCAAGAAAATGAGCGAAACAGCTCCCGATACCTGCAAACCCGAATACGCTGAAATTTGGATTCTCAAACTTAAAAATATTTTCCCAATTATCCAACCCTCCTACATTAGAGATCCTCCAAACGTGATTAACCTCCCTTCCTTAAAATATGAAAATGACAAGTGATTATCGAAAATGTGGGTTAGGTAATCATAAACGTATTCTGAAAAATGGGTTGATATTGAAATCTTTTTCATTTTTTCCAGTATCGATGTCAAAACAAAATAAACCCGAGACAAGTCTAGTTCCATAATTGTTCCAAGGCCAGTAACATTTTCCTTTTATACAAACATGTGGCGGATCTGGGGGAGGGAAAGGGCGGGTAAGTGCCATCACTTATATGTATAAGTTAGTATCCTTCTTTTACAATGTAATGATACTGATGTAGTGGTAAATGAAAAGCACTGTTAACTCTTAATGACAAAAACGATTCGTAAGAAAAAAGTTTATGTTAATCAATACCTACATTATCATAATATATAGTCAAAATTTATTTTCCACAATTTACTAAACATTTGTAACGGACTATTAGTATTTTGCCACGAATATTGTTACGTTTATTACTGTTTTGCCACGATTATTGTTATTATTATTGTTTTAAATTTTTTTGTTATGTAATTAATTCAACCTAAAAGAACTTTGTTAAAATAAAAATTTCTAATATTTTATTTGTAAATTATATATAATTCAAGAAAGATTGAGTGACTGGTTAATATTGTTATGAAAATTATGATAAGAATTACAATTTAATATTAGATATACTGGTTTACATACATTATGATATTTAAACTTTTATATCAAAATTGAATATTTTTGGAAGTAAAAATTTTATCCAAATAGATTTGAACATTAATTTACTTATTTTTAGTTGAAGTAAAATAAAATTCAACAAAAAAAGATTTCTACTCATGATTTTGTGCATAAAACAGATTTTTATTATCATACGAAATATTATTTGGACCATATGTATATAAACGTAAAACAATATTGAAATTATGGTTGAAATGATTTATGCCCTCCCGAACCCAAATTCCTGCCTCCGCCCTTGATACAAACCCCACATTTTGTATATTTTGTTGAAAAGTTAGTGCTTCTTAATTCACTCAATTCTTTCCAAACTCCGGATTGAAAAGAAAACACATAAAACATATTAGACTTGTACGCCAGGTATGGAGGAGCTATTTTAGAAAAAAACAACAAAGATTTTAAAATCATGGTTTAAAACACTAAAACCAAAAGCCGAGCTATTATATTCCATTCCACGATTTAAACCGTATCGAATCTCCATATACTGCCGAGTTGCAGAATTCCAAATAAAAAATAAGTTAGCGTAATACAAACTCAAACAAACTAAACCATTGCAAGAATCCACAAACTCATATCTACCTCGGTATTGGGAAATACCAATTTAGCCAAATTAGCCAAGTTATTACTATTTTTATCATAGGACAAAGATAATAATAACATCCGATGCCTGAATTCCTCTTCCTTACCCAACAACAAAAGTTGTGGTAAGGTTGACTTACAGTTAAGTCGGGTTTTCACAAAATCAAAACTGGTGATGGTATTGTACCAATCCTTACAAACTACTTGAAACCTCACAATAGATTTATTAGGGAGCCTTGGGAGTATGTGACCCAAGACTACCTTGGGAAGAAGCTGAGCAACTGATTTGGTAATTTTAGCAACTTCTATTTCTTCCATATTTGAGAATTTTAGAAGGAGAAAACAAATAGAAAGTAAAAAAATAAGAAATAAAGACACGTTTTGTGAGGAAAAAGAGACGAAAGAGTAATAAAGGTGGAAAGTGGTGGTAATAATTATTCAACCAAGTAATGATATCTCTAAAACTTATATCAGTCCGTTTTTTTCTTAAGACGGACGTACTCGTCGCAAGCTTGCGACGGGTCAAATACGTACCATATTGTGAATGTGGATCTTGCAAGTGGGATGATGTCATGAAGTGAGTTGACATGTTGGGAATAAAAAAATCAATTAAATCTTCCCACTTCCCCAAACCTAAAGACCTCAACCATCAATCTGTGTACCTACCCTCTTTCACTTCCTCATGATGTCGCTTTGCGATATACTTAGGGTGTTTTTTGCTATTGTTTTTTCTACAATATAATGTGGTATAAATGGGGTTTGATTAGAAATTGAATTTTTGTTCTTGATTTTTTCAATTTCTTTTGTAAAATGAGATTTGAATAATGATGCATATTTTGCTCTTGTGTTTTTAATAAGTCACCAATTTTATTGTTAATATAAAGATTTCTGTGTAATTCGTATGAAGTAGATATGAAGTAAAGAAAGAATTATAATGATTATTGGATTTGGAAATTTAAAAGTAGAGAAAATATAATGAACTAGAGAAAATAAGAGAGAAAGAGAGATAAAAGAGGAAGGAGAGAAAAAAAGTATAACAAGAGAAGAAGACACTAGAGAAAATGAAAGAAAGAGATAAAAAAGAGGAAAGAGAAAAAGAAAGCACAATGTGGCAGAGATTAGACGCAACAATCAACTCCACATTAAGGTTGACCCAGTTCCATTTTCACACAATATGGTACGTAATTGGCCCGTCACAAGCTTGCGACGGGTAGTTCCGCCACAAATGAGAATTTGTGAACTTATATAGGGTGCATATTAAGTGTGGTGTGTCCTCCAAGGTCATGCATCATTGAGTAGTTAGTGTACTCGATTATATTTCTCTTTATTACTTTTAATTAAGTATAGTATTTTTGCCTAACTTCTTTTTTTTATTACTTTGAATTAAGTATAGTATCCTCACCAAACTTTTTTTAATAAGTCTCCTAAAGAAAGATAAAACTGATTAGTAAAATAAAAATGAAAAAGTTTAGGTAAGACGTTTGTCCGAACTTAATTCTATGAGCTATCATTTTTCTACACTTACCACTACCCAATATCAGTACATTACGAACAAAGAGTACCAACTTCTGCATATAACTAAAATTTTTAGGTCATGTGATGACATTTGTCCACCCTTTCCCTCCCCAAATCCGTCAATATTTGCAAACACAATTAGATCCTATGGGATTAATAAATTGAGTTTTTATGCTACAAGAATGCAAATGTGTAATGTATGTAATATGTACACCATATCATCCCCAACGGTGGCAGCAGGGCGGGGACCCGACCAATATCCTTAGGGTTGGACTCTAATGGGTAGGGTATGAGTCTGAATTTTTGGAATTCATTGGGTATGGGTTGGATATGGGTCGTGCATAAACATTTCGGGTTCGGGTCTGGGTCTCATTTACTGGATCCGAACCCGACCCTAAAACCCAGCTTAAATTTTTTTTTAAAAAAAATTAAAAAAAATCTCTTACCATCCCCAAGCAAAGTCACCAAGAACGTCGTGACCTTGTTTGGTCACGGTAATTACATAACTAAGACACTAATTTTGGTGATATTGTATAAATTTTGGTGACCTTGAAACTTTTTGAGGTAAATCTGTGACCCTGAAATCAGTGGGTGACCTTCTCGGCGACCTTTAACGTGTCAAAATGTTATTGGCTTATTACATTATTTGGTGGGATTAGCGAATGTAGTAAATGATTGAAAATGTTGATAAATGGAAATTTGAGTTGAAAATGATTTTGTTGATGCCCCTAAGACCATCCCCTAGCAGAAAGTTGCACTAATCGGTTCACCAACATTTTTAGTCTTAATCTCACCTTAATTATATTGACCCACTTTTAACCCACTTTCAGCCAACCAAGCAGAAGTTCACGACTTAGGAGTATCAACCCAATCATTTTTCACTCATTTTACATTTTCAACTTTCCCAATCATTTACTACATTCTCCACCCCGCTAAATAATGTAATAAGTCAATAACACTCTGACATGTCAAAGGTCACCAACTGATTTCAGGGTCATAAATTGACCTTGAAAACTTCAAGGTCACCCAAATTAATACAAGGTCACCAAAATTAATGTCTTAATTACGTAATTACTGTGACCCAACAAGGTCGCGACCTCATTGGCAACCTTGCTTGGAGATGGTCTAAGTCGTGACATTTTGCTTGGGAGCTAGGGTGAAAGTTGGTTGAAAATGAGTCAAGATAATTAAGGTGAGATTAAAAATAAAAATGTTGGTGACCTGATAAGTGCGACCTTCTGCTTGGGGACCATCCCCAAGTTGTATGTCATGCTAACTCGGTCACCAACGTTTTAGCTGTTAATCTCACTATAATTATCTTGACCCACTTTCAACTCATTTTCACCCTCTCAAGTAGAAGGTCACGGCCTAAGTCATCAACCCAATTATTTTCCATTCATTGTCCAATTTCCAACATTTAAAATTATTGACATTTGTACTTTTTTTGGTTGTATTAATAGTCTAAGACACCAAGCACTCAGATTTGGACACCAAGGAGGTCAGCGAGAAGGTCATCAATTGATTTCAGGATCACAAATTGACCTCGGAAATTTCAGGGTCACCAAAATTAACACAAGATCACCAAAATTAGTGTCTTAATTGCGCAATTACCGTGACCCAACAAGGTCCCGACCTCCTTAACGACCTTGCTTGGGGATGGCCACACCACCTGTAAGACCATCGCCAAGCTGAAGGTCGCACTAATTGGGTCACCAACATTTTTACTTTTAATCTCACCTTAATTATCTTGACACACTTTCAACTCACTTTCACCCTCACAAGCAGAAGGTCACGACTTAGGGGGCATCAACCCAATCATTTTCCACTAATCAACATTTCCAATCATTTACTACATTCTTTACCCCACCAAATAATGTAATAATCCAATAACACTTTGACATCTCATAGGTCACCAAGAAGGTCACCAACTGATTTCAGGGTCACAAATTGACCTCGAGAATTTCAAAGTCACCAAAATTAATGCAAAGTCACCAAAATTAGTGTCTTAATTACGTAATTACCTTGACCTAACAAGGTAGCGACCTCCTTGGCGACCTTGCTTGGGGATAGTCTAATACTCCATTGAACCGAATACATTATTCGGGTAGGGTAACCCCTTGAAGAGGTCTATTGATACGCTTAAAATCTGACTAGTGCTTAAAAAGATTGAAAGTACTACTCATATCAACAAAGTGCACTTTCTTTTCTGGTTATCCATGCGAAAGAACTCCGCAGTTAAGAATGCTTGGCTGGGGTAGGCTTAGGATGGGTGATCTCATGGGAAGGTTCCCGAGATGCGCATGAGTAGGGATAAAATGTGTTGGAAATGACCTGTGTTGGTTTGTGGGCCATGTACATAGTCTAGAGAGCTACCGTGAATAATATTTTTGGTCCTAAGTTTGACCCGGGGTGTGAGTGAGTGTGACAATTGGTAATCGAGTGTTATCGCTCCTAATGCACTCATGTGATCCCCAAACTCAACTTGACCAAAACTCCAAATAATAAACGAGAGATGGGGTAGAATTGAGGACTTAGGTTGGTAGTCTACTTGTGATTGCTAGATGTTAGGTCTAACCATTGTGTTCTATTTTGAAGAATGGTGCGACCGTCGGAGGCAAAGAATACCATAATGCAAGCTCTTCTACAAGTGCTGAAGAACCAGCGGGTGCAAGATGATCGTCCTCCTCCACCACCACGTTTAGGTTATGAAGATAACCGTCCCAATGGTTTTTCATGGATTGCGAGTCAGATGTCACGTGCTGGTGTGAAGACCTATGGTGGCGAAGCGGATCCTATAGCTCTATCTAAGTGGTTTAGAGACATGAAGCGAAATTTCTCTCGTTATGTTGTTGCTACAGAAGATAAAATGGGACTAGCGTCCCATTTTCTAATGCTCGAGGCTGACAGGTGGTGGAGCATGGCAAGCCCGACTGTTTTTCTAGATCCTCTCTTTGACTGTGATAGTTTCAAGATTTGGTGGAGACCCGTTTTTACCCATAGGAACTACGCGCTCAAAGACTAAAGGAATTTGTGGAGTTTCGACAAGGCAAGTTGTCGGGTCAGGCCTACACTGATAGGTTTAATCAGCTAGCTCACTTTGCTTCGCATTTTGTCAAGGAAGAAGAAGAAAGAGTCTACTTTTATCGGAGTAAGCTCAACCCTAGAGTCGAGAGTATGGTTCAATGAGATTTGACTTCCTTTGTAGACGTGTACGATGATGTCATCGGGTAGAGGGGTCTATCAAGGCCATGGATGATAATGCTAGAGTTTCTTCCACTTTCGCCCCCCTACGGACTCACTACCAGGGGAAGAGGTCGTACGTTCCTACTTGTGCTCCTCCAATTTCTTAAAAGAGGAAGTTTGAGAGAGATGAAGATCCAAATGTTCGAAACTTTGTCCACAATCCAACCAATTTCGGCAAGTGTCATCGTTGTCGCAAGGATCGTCATTCAGGATTCGATTGTAAGAAGAATCTTTTTACCTATTTCATCTGCAAGAAGATCGGGCGCCGTTCCTTCGAGTGTCCTGAGAGGACTAATGTTGTTGGTAGAGTTGCTACCGGCGCCTCTGTTGTCAAGAAGCAGAAACCCAAGAGTACGATCTATGTGATGAGCAGAGCTAAGGTCGTGGCCAACCCCGACATCACAGATATGTTCACGGTTAATGACTCTACATACCTTATTTATTTGGTTCAATACTAAAGGTTCTTAATCCTTCTTTTCAACCTAAGTTCTCCGACAAAATCAATCTTAAATCCTCTGTCTGCAAAGAGACTTCGGTATCCTTACCCTGTGGAGAAGTATTCTCATGTTCATCTTCTTATACGGATGTACCCCTTATGATAGCCAATGTCTTATTTTCAGCGAACCTCCGTTGGTATTACTTTGGACGATATCTTCATGCTTTCCCGACTTATCCCCATTGCTCGTTTCCCTGAGGTGCCTTGTAGATAACCCACCCTTAGTTGGATCTGGAGGAACATGTTCGAGGATAACCCCTAGCCTTGTTCTAAGAAGTGTTGATATTTGGGAAAGCCTAAGAAGTGTAGTAGGACGTGTCTTGGTGATCCAGGTGTTTAGTTGTTGATCCAATTGGAAGAGTGAAATTGGTTGATGAAATTCTTAGTTTAATGTTGAGTTGTATGTGTGATGTTCGATGGAACTTAATCTTGGGTGTTAGAGGTTGTGTCCTCGACAATATTGTGATCACATATTTAAATCTCATTTAATGAAACACAATTATTGGATATGTTACTCTTTTAAAGTTGACTGATCAACATTTATCGATAATGATTGGCTGTCTAGAGTTTGACATTATCGTCATATGATGGTGGTGATCAGTTGATCCCTTAATGTTATATCTTTAGGGAATTTTGTCTCAATAGATTATTTAATTGATCGTATATGGTTACGGATTAATTAATACCTCGAAATTGGAAATGGTTTTATGTGACGTGTATTATTATAATGGGATTATAATAATAATTGTCAAAGTGATAAAAATTGTTTTATTACTTGGTTTTATTAATTGTTTACGAAACAATTAAATTGAGAATGAATACGGTCGATCATAATTACAAATAGTTGTAATAAAATTATGATACCACATTTTTATAAGATAATAATTATGAATTACTAGTGGAATTATTTAAATGTTGTGAATTATGAATTTTAAGGAGTTAAAATTGCATAAACGACACATTGTCTCATGTGTTATGTGACATGTGTGACATGTTACAATTTTATACAATTGACCAATATAAAATGAAGTCCATTTTATGTTGTTATGGACCATGTAAAATGAAGGGCAAGTGAATATGGTGATTATCTTATTTTATTGTGTAGTCTTACACTTGTACAAATGAGATAATATCATGCATTGACCAAAAATTGGAAGAGCATGCATAGGCCTTTGGTTATGCTTTTGGCGGGCCCTCCTTAGGAGAAATAAGAGGATTATTTTCTCATTGTTATTCGTTCATTTCTTCCACTTAGTTTTATGAGATAAAAACTTTGTGTTTCATCTCTCTAAAAAATGTTTAGAGAGAAATAAAATCATATCCCACAAAATAATAATATTAAGTGTAATATTATTATAATTTTTAGGTTCGTTAATTACAATTTCTAGTAACAAATTGTTTTTAGCTTTTGAGACGGGTCCTTGATAGGTTTCTTTTAAAGACGATTTTGTGTTAGATCGTTATAAGGGTATTTCGGTTTTACAAGACTCGATTAGTAAGAGACTAATTGAGGATAAACCTTTTAAAACCAATGTAAGGACCTTCCTTCATTCTTATGTAATCATTATGCTTGCATAAGATCAAATTAAGTTGTATGACTAAACTTAAATAATTAAACTCATATGAGATATGGGCTATTATTCTGAAATTCGATTTCTATCATTGGGAACCATACTTGAGTTGTGGGAATTGGAGGATTGAAAAGCCCGCTTATGGAGTAAAATGAGATACTAGAAGGCATAAAATGAATTGAGAAGAATAATGTGTTTGGGATGCTAGTAATGACGAATGGTTGAGTGAAGTAAATTAGTACTACGTAACACTTGAGGATACATTTGACTTAAGTAAAGACTGTACAATTGAGGAACGAGGATAGTTCGTGGTGAGAATTTACGATGTGACCTTTAAGGAATTGGTCCAAATTTCAGCCTTTCGGTTTTGGTGGAATTAGCAATGAAACCCTAGGAAACCCCTTTTAAGATGGCGCCTTTGGACATTGATGGATTAAGTGAAGTGCAATCATATAGATTGAAAAAAACTTTGTCGGCTTAGAGGTCTAAAGAAAGTTTGACTAATAATTAGACAAAGATGTTGTTAATTAATGAACTATGGTGATCACCTTTGAGGTATATGATAATTTCAAGGATTTGCCCCTCGTATGTAATTAAGGTAGAATGATTCGTTGGGAAATGAAAGTTTTGGGAACTGTAGGTTAGTGAGTTGGTAATTTATGGAAGGTGATGTTAGTGAGAAAAAAGTGGTTTGCTTTGACTCAAAAACAAACCAATCAAAGACTAAGATTTCATTGATAGGTTGACCCTTACCGATTGAGTGTAAGTAGGCTTGAGTTGGCTCATTGACACCGTGGATAATAGAAAAACAAATTTGAAGGCTAGACATATTACCACGGTGTAAAGTATTTAACCATTCTTCAAACATGTATATATAAGCACCAAAAGATTCCTCTGCCTCCTGTGAAAAACTTACGGTAATCGTCATGAGAAATGGTGTAACAACCCGGATTATAAAACAAAGGAAAAACATAATATAAATGAATATCAGAGTGTAACTCAATGATAACTGGGTTAAGGTGGCGGAAACACCTTACCCAAATCCGGATCGATACTCAAATCGAAAACCAAACTAATACATTATTCAAAGGTTCTTAAAAACTTAAAGCAAAGGTCCTAAACAATTTATTAAGCTCGCTTCGCACATTCCCCAAGCAAGCATCAACCAAACAGCAACAACCTGAACAACCTGAGAAGGGGGTCGACAATCAGTCGGGAGTAACTAGATGCTCTCCCAGTCATGTTTACAACAATTGAATGTAACCAACAATCAATAACAATTGAAATGCAAAACAAGTGAACATGTGAGATCATCTATACTCATGAAAGTCCAATCAAACTTACCGTTATCTGAAGACATACTACGACGATCATGTGAGGTTACGACACAACATGACATGAAAGCAAACTTACCATACCATGATATTCTCGACACCAAACGAATGAAACCAAACGAACCTAGACCATATGCGACCACTAGACCATGAACATTTACAACTTAAGTAACTCACGACTCATAGTAACATAAGGCACAATGCTAGCAATAAAGCGTAGCGAATATGGTGACACACAATCCATTGCAACAGAAGGCACGAAGCTATCATCAAAGCATAGCGAATAGAGCGAACGCCCGTTAGAGCGTATCACCACTGCCTCTAACTTGTCAGAGCGTATCACCACTGCCTCTGACTGACGGAGCGTATCACCACTGCCTCCATCGGTGTGGAGCGTATCACCACTGCCTCCACGGTACTATGTATAGCGTATAACCATTGCCTATATGTCTAAGACCTGGCCAGACCTCTCGATGCAATAACTGTACACCGAACGACACACGGGGACCGGAGCGTATAACCACTGCCTCCGACCAATCCCGAACATAGACCAAAATAAATCCCAAATCAATGGGTGGCGTTAGTTCATTCCGATAGTATATAACTGATACTACCGTCATCTATTCAAACTAGCAAACAACAATGCACAGTATAACTGACTGTACTAACATGCGTGAATACCATCACGACTCAACCCAGTAGAACATCATAACAGACTGTCCTAATATCAAATGCATAGAAGTATCCAACGACATATGCAAACACAATATTATAAAATCACTGAACACAACTCAACATGTGAATCAAGTATAAACAACCAAAGTTATAGTAACTTAGCTATAACATAAGTAATGGATGCGAGGTTATACTGACCTCAACTATAACTTCCACATATGGCTTGAGGTTATAGTAACCTTAGCCAAACCTTGACACGAACCTAAAGTTATACTAGCACCAACCATAACCTTGAGTCATACCTCAGGTTTACGTTAGACTCAGCTACAACTTTAACTCGTAGTTCAAAGTTATATTAGCTTCAGCTATAACTTTAACTCGCAACCCAAAGTTATATTAACATCGGCTATAACTTTGACTCGCACTTAAGGTTATACCTCTTCAGCCATAACTTTGAGTCGTACTCAAGGTTGTACTAGTTCAGCTATAACCTTGAATCATATTTTCAAGGTTACACATACTTCACTATAACCTTGAGTAACACTCTTGTCCAATAGCCGTGTCGTCATCTAGGGTTTTCCTCGCGAACCCTAGTTGTGCGCACGACACCCATAACGACTTATTAACATATTATAATCCATAATTAAGATAATAAGACATACATAAATATATGAAGCACAATTAATTCATGACAATAAATAATCAAACATGTACTAATCGTACAAACAATCATTAAATCATATTAATCACATCAATTGGCATAAACACAATTAAAAGAGAAACACCTAGTTACCTCTTTGCAATTATTGAAAACCTTCATAAAGAATACGACCAACAAAGTCTTGTCTCCGACACGTGTCAATAACCCCAAAAATCAACTTTAAAGAAAGCGGAAATCCAAATCCTTGTGATAGAAATTGTACGAAACAATAACCCTTTCGAAAACGTCAAAGGGAAAGACATCTTCTTCTTTACCCACAAAACAAGAGACCCAAAACGTAGGTCTAAAGGTCCATACAAATAATTCCCAATAAAATATTTTGAATAGATTATATTGTAGAGGTAAGAGCAAGGATTGTGAAAATATAATTTATCTTTGAGTTTTGAAGAATAAAAGATATTCAACAATGAAGTCAAAGGGAGAAAAGAGAGAGAGAAGTTGAAGAAGAGGGGCGCGGCAATGCTTTCACGCACAAAACAAGAATTTTGACCTAGTTGCTTGCTAGGTTAAAATCTATTTATAAGGAGATTAACTAATGGGCTTTTGGTCCATTAGCTCATACAATGGATTATCTGATTACAAATCTGATTGAGTCATACTAAAACGTAAGGAGAACTTGAAATAGAAAAGTAAATATTAAATTAAAATAATCAAATATTGCACGGACGTTTTAACCCATCCAAAAGTAGATCAAAACGAGGAAATAATTAAATAGAGAACAGAAGCTATAAATATATATTTCCAAAACTCATTAATAAACTTCGAAATAATTAATTTAATAAAACACTTTTATAATAAAATATTATTATAAAATACGGGGTGTTACAAATGGTCTCAAGGAACTAGGGCTCCCTGAGATCAGAGACAAACTAAAAGGAAAACAAATAAATAAAAGTTGTCACCCGGCAACGGCGCCAAAATTTGATCGGGATTTAGTCGTATACCTAATCAAAGAATAATTAAAGCAATGTAAATAAGAGATGAATAATAATAAAGGAAAGTTAGGCGAACTCGTCGTCAAGTAAGTATCGTATTCACTAGTTAGTATGTATTGAGATAAATTATGCTTGTAATGGCTGTTAGTAATAAGTTACATGTTATCTTAGGAGGAGATTTTGTAGAAGAACAGCGGTAGAACTCGTTCAGATCTGTGCCCTTTGCTTGTATGATTTGCCTTGAGGTAGGGTTTTTCCTACTCAATTATCTGTTATGTGATCGTGACGATGTTATTGTTATGTTGTAAGACAGATATCACAAGTAGTTTATGAGATGAGATTGGAACATATGTTTAGGACCATTGATGGGAAATGGCTCTCAATCCTATGATCGCCCTTCGTGGTTCCCGCCGCAGAGGGGATGTACACATTAATGATCTTGGTTATTGGTGATATCAGCATGTTGTGCTTTGAGATTGTTATACTTGTTCTTGATTTTAGTAGTGACGATATTGCTATACAGTAACTGACGCTTGTAGTGTATTACTGTGAATCTGTGATGATCCATGGTTATGGTGAGCAGATTCTTAGGTATTACATTGAGGTTGTTGATGTTGTGGCTGGGAGGATTGGGACATCGTGTCTCCCTTCCTGACCCGTCTCTATTTATTTACACTACCCACAATCAAGTCCTTTATGTGCTTGTCTATGTCGATGACATTCTTGTCAACGGTCCGTCCCACACCCTCCTCACCAATATTATCACTTAGTTTTCAACCAAATTTTCCCTCAAAGATCTCATCACCCTCTTTTATTTTCTGGGTGTCGAGAGCACGCTTAATCGTCATGGTCTCCTCTTACCACAAACCAAGTATATTTACGATCTATTATACCGCCACAACATGCTTGAGTGCAAGCCCTCGTCCATACCTATGGTCACCCTATCCATTTTTTCCCCGGAAACAAATACACCCCCTGCGACTCCAAAGACTATTGATCTACTGTTGGTACCCTTTAATATCTTTCTCTGACATGACTGGACATCTCCTACTCAGTTAATCGTCTCGCTCAATTTATGTAGAACTCATAACAACAACACTGGCTCGCACTTACACACTTGCTTCGCTATCTCCATGGTACGATGCATCTTGGTCTTCAACTTCACCGTGCAAAACCTTTCCAACTACATGCCTTCAGTGGCGCTGATCGGGCTGGGGACAAGGACAACGATTTGACGACTACTGGCTGCCTGGTTTACTTGGGTAAAAATCCGATTGCTTGGGCCTCACAAAAACAGAAAGTTGTTGCACTCTCATCTACCGAAGCCAAGTTTCGGGTTATTGCTAATGTAACCTCTAAACTAATGTGGATCAATTCTTTTTTATCCGAACTTGGCATTACTTTTAAAGAACGTCATGCGATCTATTGCGACAATATCAGTGCTACACATTATTTCGCTAACCCCATTTTTCACTAGCGAATGGAACATATTGCACTGGCTTTCCACTTTGTTCGCACACATGTTCAAAATGGTACTCTACGCATAGCTCATATTAGTGGCAATGATCAACTCGCCGATTTACTTACCAAGCCGCTACCTCGTCCTAGATTTGAAGCTCTTCTTTCCACGATCGGACTTTCAATGGCATGTCCGTCTTGTTGGGGATTGTTAAGGAAACCGCATAATCCTACGTTCAAGCTCCATATCTTTATTATTTTATTCTTATTTTGTGTATATTTGTATTATCCTTCTTTCCTAACTTTATGCAATTAGTTGCTCTTTAATAAGATTGTTAGCTTATTTATAGGATTAGCATATCTTGTAATATTAGTATAAATTGTCTTGTATACATCTACCATTATTGCAATATACATAAATTACATTCATCATCAACTTCCTTGCTTCTCTTAGACCATCCCCAAGCAAGGTCAATAGGTAGGTCGTGACCTTGCTTGATCACGGTTAATGATGTAATTAGTGTGATAAGCTTGTGACTTTTGATGGTTAATTTATGACCAAAATCAACAAAAGGTCAATTTGTGACCTTGTTTGTGTCCAATGGACCTAGTAGGTGTCAGTTTCTTATTGGTTGTACAATTATATTCAATTAAAAAATTTACATAATTTCCAATACTTTAATAGTTTAATGTCTATTTAATGTTTTTATTTTTATTTTTATGTAACCACATCAATTTATGTCGAATAATGTTTTTAATAATTTTTCTTTTTTTCAATAAAATTGTATTTTTTACGTTTTCAAATTATAAAAGAGTTATTTAATATTTTATCCTGAAAATTACGCCATAAGATTAATATTACCGTAAAATATTTGAGTAGTTTTTATTTTATTAAGATATTTACCATAATAGAATAAAAAAACTAAATTTATAAAATGTTAGGAAAATAATTGTAAAAATGAGAGAGGGAAAAATGGGGTAGAGAATGTTGTAAAGTGGAAAATGATTGGGTTGATGACCTAGGCCGCGACCTCCTGTTTGAGAGGGTGAAAGTAGGTCAACATAATTAAGGTGTGATTAACAGTAAAACCGGGTGTGACCTAATTAGCGCGACCACTGCTTGGAGATGGTCTTATACACAGTAATAGTCAGGGTGTTGGTTTCTTCTTCCGTTTCAATGCTGGTTGAGTGTTGGTTTTTCTTTCCTTTTTTGGTAAATTTTTTGTTGTCCAAATTAATTTCATGTGAGATAGAGTGTTTTGTGTAATCCAAAATCATTTAATTAATTTTGGCGACCAAATGAAAGGGAATCAACACCTTAACTAGGAGGAGGGAGTATAATGATAATAAAAATAAAAAAAAATATTAATAATTGGGCCAAGATAGTACTTCCTCCATTCATTTTATATTAGCCCACTTCCCTTATTTGGCAATTCATTTTATATCACCCCATTTCTTTTCTTTCTATATTAGGCAACCCATTTTTACCATTCTATCCTTATTGGACATTTTTATTTACAAAAGTGTCATTATTTAGTGGGCCTAATTTAAGCCAAACTAATAATTTAACCCAGTTAATTACCTTAATGACTCCCTCCAAATTTATAATACACTTCCAAATTTTCCACCCAAAACCAACCCATTTACTACCTCCATTAATGCCCCAACCCATTTTCTCCATCCATTAATGCCCCAACCCATATTTGATTACCTACTACTTTTACAACAATTGAAAACCATAAAACCCTCTAGTCTTCCACCCGCCTCCTTCTCTCTCTTCAATCATTTTTCATTTTTCTCAAAACCCTCTACTGTTCGTTCTCCTCCGTCAATTTTTCTCTAATCTCCCTCTTTTTCGGTATGGAGGACCACAGATCTAGCAATGATGAAACCTCTTGCTGCGATTTTTCCCGTTGCAAATACTTTAAAGTGAAGCTAGTCAATCGTCGCTGCATTTTTTGTGGTGTAGAAGATGTTTCTGAAAGTAATGTCGTTGATAGCAGACCTGTTCTTGATGAAGTTGTTGAAGGGAGTTCCAGATCTGATGAAAGAAACCCTAAATCTGATAAAACAACCCTTAAACGACATGAACCTTGGAGTGAAGAGTCTCCAAGTTATAAGAGATTTAAGGCTTATAGAAGAGGACCAGAATCCGTGAGAAATTGGAAGGTAACAATTTTTCACTCTTTTTATTGTTTTGTTGATTATTTACAACTTTCTGATTTAATTACAATTTTTTTTGATTGCATGTATGACCTATTAAGGAGAAAAGAGAATTCAAGCGGAGGAGGAAAAAGGAGGAAAAAGGAGGAAAAAAGGGTGAAGTAAGAGAAAGAAATGATGTGCGGGAGGTAACAATCTGTTTACTGCGTATTGTCCAAATTTATTGTGCTGCTATAGTTGTTGTGGATTTACTGCGTATTGTTGGTTTTATGGTGCTGGTATAATTGTTGTGGATTTACTGCGTATTGTTGGTTTTATGGTGCTAGTATAGTTGTTGTGGATTTACTGCTTATTGTTGGTTTTATGCTGCTAGGTACTCTGTATTGTGGGTTTTATGCTGCTAAGTACTTCGTACTCTTTATTGTGGATTTTATGATCGTATATAATTTCTCTCATGGGTTATAAGTTGTTGTGGGTTGTATGCTGCTGGTATAAATGATGTATATATGCTGGTGGTATAAAAGTTGTAGGTTCGCTCAATGATGATTATTAGGCTTAATGCTTTGAGAGCTAAATTTTGACTTGCACAATTAACTTTGGTTTTCTCATAGTTTCATGCATTATATTGGCTTTATACAGGATGCTATTGTTAGTAAGCTCAATGATGATAAATAGGCTTAATGCTTTGAGAGCTTGGTGGTATTTGGGTGTTCCTGTGTATATGCTGATTATATGTCGTTTATCTGTTTGAAACCAAAGCATTGTTTGAGTCAATTTTTATTGTTACCAGTATGTATTGCTAATACAGTTAAATAATCTCAGTGAAGACAATGCTTATTGCTCTGAGAGATTGGAACCAAATAAACTCAGTGATAATGTTGCTAATTGCTTTGAGAGTTTGTTGCTGGTTGTTTCTTATTGTTTTTTACGTGGTACTATAAATAAGGATTCCATTTTGCTTTTGTGATGGGTTGATCTAATTGTTGACCAATGTTTTGGTAAGAGGTCTTTACTTGGCCAATACAAAA
The DNA here is from genome assembly GCA_029255685.2 of Silene conica. Classification (NCBI taxonomy): domain Eukaryota; kingdom Viridiplantae; phylum Streptophyta; class Magnoliopsida; order Caryophyllales; family Caryophyllaceae; genus Silene; species Silene conica. Next base: position 81,359,176 of record CM055312.2, on the reverse strand, counting down.
CCATTTTTTTCAACTTTTAATCAGTGACCGTGACATTGGTAGGCTTTAGGAGACCTTGTTTATGGACCACAAAAACTCAATGATATAAATGCAGATTGTTATGAGAGCTTAAACCAAAACATTCCGATTGAATAATACTTTGATGTTTACAAAAACTTGTACACGTATTCATCTTTATACTCCGTCCATTTAACTTTTATCTTCTTTTGTTACCAAAGATATAAGTTGAATGGACCAAATATTTGAAACAATGTGTCTTAGAAAGATAAAAATGCAAGAGGCCGGTACACTTATTTCCTCCAAATTCTCATCCTTTCCTGCCATACTTAAATGATCAATGCATTCCACCACCATGTCTCGATCTGCTTGTAAGTTACCTGCCAACTTTTGTGCTTTCTTGTGCAAGTGTGGTAGTTTGATGAAGTCATTATGTCTCCTTTTCTTCATTATCTTCAACATACAAGTTTGTAGACTTCGCCATACATCGCTTAAGCATAGTGCTAGTTCTTCATCACATGCTTGCATTACATTCAATACCAATTCATCTATAGTTTTTGCCCTTTTCTTACTTTGGAGTGACTGAATTTATCTAAAAAACCCTAAATCCAGCGCATTAAGATCGGGTGAATTGGGAGGTTGTTGGGTTAATGAAATGTTATAACCTATTGCTTCTACTTCCCTTATGAAATATGGATCACTACTCTTTAAGTGTGGTCGAGCATTGTCCTGCTGGATGATTATGTTTCTTGATAGTAAGGCTAGCCATTTAGTTGTTATTGCTGGAAAAATATTGTTGATAAGCATTTCCTTAATCACTTGTTTGTTGATAGATGGTATTGACTTTGTTTCCAAAGTGTTTGCCTCTCTGTTCCTTGATCTTCTTCTTGCTGGTTGCTGAAATGTGAATGGAAAAATTCCTATTTTTCCATCGAAAACAAGCTTGTTATTTTCATCATATATTGGTCTTGAGACGGCTGCCATAAACACCACCTTTGTTATAAAATTGTTGCTTTTTCAAGCCCTCTAAGGTTAAACTTCTTCACTTAATAGGTAATGTTTCGCACTATCTTGTGTTATCCTAAACCATTTTTCGTCGATATGTATAACATTACACATGTCTACGAACTGCAAAGTTCTTGTGATGCTATTCCACAATAATTTGGTGAGAACAAAATTCAGCCTATCATATTTGTTGTCTTCAGTTAAAGCTGGTTTTATTGAATTTCTATGACTCCTTAATTTGCCTAGTTTAACCCAGCAAATATAGTACGTACCAATTGAAACCTTTAAGGCTTCACTTAAAGCATTCATTGAACCCTTTTTTTTTCCTTTGACAAAGCTAAGATCGTATCAACTGGAATTGGTAAATGTGTCCTCCCTTTCTTCCCCTTTATGTTGGAATTCAGTTGCAACTCTTGCCCATTTTCTCTGATACTTTGCCTTTTTCCATATCTCATATATCATCTTTCTGTCTACACTAAATTTTTCTGCAACTAATTCCATTTGTCCTCTTGCTTGTTTGCAATTAATCGAATATCGAATTTTCGATTAAATGACACCCAATTTTGTGCCGCTGATCGTTTGTGAGATTTGGACGTACCATTATTTCGTAATGGTGAATCAATTTATGTAAGATGGAGAATACTGTTTAGAAGTGAAGGAAAAAAAATGGAGAAATGAAGTTCACAGAGGAAAAAAGATGGAGAATACTGTTTGTTTAGTGGGAGTATGTAATAGGGGGAAATATTATTTCCTTCCAAATTGTAAATTTTGGATTATAAAAATTTGGTATGGTATTCCCTATGTACTGTATTTTGGTGCAAAATAGGATTTTGGTGGATGATGGCCGATTTTTGCCGTCACTACCGGCCTTCAAACAAATTTATAAACCCGAATAAAAGTAGTACTTAGTTCGGGGTCGAACACGAAGATGGTGGGAAAGTTGTATAGTTACGTTCTAATTAAAGCTAGAGTCGGGGTAATAGGTTTGTGATTGAGATAACTAACAACTAGGGACAAAAGAAGGCAAATAAGTTAAGATTAAATTGATGATAAGGAGGACTAGGGTGTCGGGGGTCACCTAGGTAAGTCGGTAGCCAAACGTAAGGCAACGATCTTGTGTCACTTATATGGTAAGTCTAGGGTCGTCTCTTCTCTCGAGTCGACTACCCTTAGGTCAAGACTAGTCCTAGCTTTCGCTACAAACCAAGCTAACCTAACACACAAACATGCTCATGAAACTCAAGACCATCGTCTAAAGCAAACAAAGCGAAGACTAACACCCAACCGTCGTTGAGGCAATTCGTCAAACACGTAACATGCAAGATGTGAAAACTTAACCAAAGAAGCAAACAAGACTAACCCTAAGCATTTTTCATGGCTACTGACTACCCAAGCAAACCCCTAACCCTAGAATGAAACTACTCACACATGATTAAAGTAAACATGGAAACAATTGATGAGGAAATGCTAAACATGTTGGAATATAATGAAAGTAAACAAATAAACAAGGAAACTTGAACAAAATGAAACAACTAAGTAAAGAGAGGAAAGATTATACCAACAACTATGGAAAAGTAATGAACTTGGATAACAAGATGAAGAATTCTTTCAAATCCCTTCAAATTACAACCCAAATATCTTCTAACAATGCCCAAGAACAAAACTAGGAAAATAACTAAAGAGGATTAACAAGAACTAAAAGATTAAGATGAAAATCTAAGGAATGATTAAAATGTTTAAGAGAGTTTTTGTTGGCTAAGTATTCTTAATGAAACAGTAAAACCCTAGAAAGTTGCGTAAAAAGTGTATTGGAATGCGTGAAAATAAAATGATACAAATGCGGGTTTATATAGAGTGCAGAAATCTGAAATAGGACTCTCAGCCGGTCAACCGGCTGCCGGTGGTGGACCGGCTAGGAGTCCAAATGTAAACATCTGACTTTTTTTCTTCTTTTTTCTCAACTGAACCTTGATCTTCAGCCGACCGGCCGGCTGTCGGTCGGGCACCGACTGGGAGGCCTATTTGAACAATCTGAGTTTTTCCTTGATTTTTCAACAATGTACAGGTATCCTCAGCCGGTGGACCGGCTGCCGGTTGGCCACCGGCTGGGACTCCTTTTGCATGAATCTGCCCAAAAATCGCATTTTCTTCAATTCTTCAAAATTGACTAAGTATGGGATATGCTCCCCAGCCGGCTGACCGGCTGCCGGTTGGCCACCAGCTGGGAGCCCTTTTGCAGGGATCTGTAACTATTTCGCATTTTTCCCAAAAAGTCAAGTCAAGGTCCCCAGCCGGCCTACCGGCCGCCGGCTGGGAACCGGCTGGGAGTGCCTGGGAGGTCTTCTTGCTTATTCTCCTCAATTTCTTCACATATCGCTCCAAATTCGTCTCGATTGCCTCCGTTTCTTCGCCCCCCGCCGCAATACCTACAAAATGTGAATCAAATAGGAATAGTCGAGGTAACGGGCATAAAAACAATCAAAGGCACGCAAAACGAGGTCGAATCGGGACCGAAAATGAAGAATATATAATAAAAATAATGACCAAAATGGAGCTCATCAGTGGAAAATTGTAAACATTTCAAACTTTCTTAATTATTGGGTTGGAGGGAAAATTATTTTCCCAATTCTTTTGAAACTTTCAGTCCATTCTTTTGAGGGAAAAATGTTGTTTCTTTTCTAATTAAAGACTAATCAACAATACTAATCACGAACCACTTGCCTTTCTTTTTCATTGTTTATCAAACAAGTACAACTTTTTATTCTTATTTAATTGGTGTCTTAATAGTTGTGCATTTAAAAATGGGGTGATAATTTATAAATGGAGGAAGTATCTCGGTTGCCCACCAATTTCTTGTAAACTTTGTCTCTATCTTTATAATAGTTGCACGAGTGTTTTTTTAAATAATAGTAATAAATAATAATGTTATTTTTTTATGTAAATTTTTTTCCCAATGACTAGGGGGTTGAATCTTTCGGACCTATGTATTCATGCGCCACCACATGGATCATGTAAGTCACCCCTTTGGGGACCGCACTGACCAAATGTTCATTGTGCCCATGATTCAAACACGAGATCTCTCAACTTTTTGCCTTGATTAGTTTTAAGGTTTAACTCGAGACACTGGACTCATTATTATTATTATTATTATTATTATTATTATTAATATTATTATTATAATAATTACACAAATTCAAGTTGTAAAGTCGTAAAAGTATATAAAATTCGTAATTGTGATTGAGTATTTTAGCCATAACTTATGATCGACAAAAACAAAACTTGTTGGTAAAAGTAAAAAATGTTCATGGTGATTTGAAAGAGTTAAGGAAAGTAGTACGTACAATGGGCTGTATTGTTGCAAAAAAAAAGTACAATGAGCTGTATAAAGCTAAGGGGTGTGCAGAACAAAACTTGTAATGGGGTGTGCACTGTGTAGAACGTTCTCAGACCTCACCTCAATGTGTGGACTGTGGAGATAGAGTGTTAGTATATTCGTTTGTACGTTTATGACTAGTATTGGACTTTATGCTTATCCGTTATCACTTATCAGGGTATTTTGATTGAGAGTTTATTTTGGTAACTAAGAGCATGTACATTGAAGAGGATGATTTTATTCTCTTATTTTTTCTCTTTTCCACTATCTTTTTGACACCTTACATTATCTTTCATCCAACTCATTTTCCACTATCTCATCCTCTTCCCCACCCTCTTTTATTTTATTTTCTCTACATCAAAGAGGATCCTCTTTTATTACTCTTTCATATTTTAATTACTTTTTAATATTAAAAGCATCAATTCTATTGGATGTTGGGCAAAAGGGCCAAGATTTTACTTCCTCTAAAAATAAAGGAAGTCTTCCTCATCAATTTTCCATTGCGTAACTCGCAAGTGTTTAATTATGAGACCCTTTTTTGTATGTACAATTTCTCAAGTAGTAATGGATAATATTTGTTGCTAACACGTCAAACAAAATAATTTCTTAATGGATAAATTATTTGTAATTTCTTGGGAAGTTTCATTTTTATTTATCTACTCATGTGAATATTATTTAATCCATCACAAAATAAATAATAATAATAATAATAATTAAAACTAAATAATAAAATGGTTAATCAAGGGAGCAAGGCTTGAACACATGACCTCATGGTTGGAATACACTTACTCATACGACTACGCCACATGGATTTTCTTAATAATATTGCATATCTCTTTGTATATATGGGTAAGTTAAAATTTGAGTTAAAACAATATGTACCTATAATTATTAATTATTATTTTATAACTTATAATCAATGTACCTTCACTCTCTCAGTATAAAATCAATATAATGCTCAGTTACTAAAGTACACTTGATAAAAATTGAACAAAAGATTTTGCCTTGTTATTTTGTAAAGAAAAATGTATATAATAATAACTACTCAATTTACTCTCTTCAAAATTATTACTCCCTCATATATTTTTGTCCGTCATTTAATACAAATGAGATTTTTTAACTGACCTTAGCCTATTTTGAGCAGAAGATTTTATAGTTGGGTTTATTCAAAGTTAAAATGTAGTATGGATTAATATGAGAAGATCATTCATAGTTGGGATCATTGTTGTGAATTAATCATTTATTATAAGTGTCATATTATTTTAACAAAAAAAAAATGTATGCACGTAAAATATATTTATGATAAATGTATATTATATTTTCATTGGAGGTACATAATATTTTCCTACATGACATGTCTTGTATATTTCAATGTTTGATTTAAGAGCTTTTTATTTTCTTCTATGTTTGATTTTTTTTATTTTAAACTTAAGCATTTTGTTAAATGTTGATTTTGTTTTAGCAAAAGAAATATTCTTTTAATTTGATGATTTTGTGAGTACTACGCCTTGTTTTATAAACCTTGAAGGTGGTCATTTTGTAAAACTTGGTGAGCACAATCACCATAGTTGTTGAGCTAGGTATATGATTTAACACAGCACCAACATAGTCCCACACCCTCCCATATTGGTGAGCACAATCACCATAGATAATTAGTTTGGCTCTTGCTCTTGCTAACCAACACATAGCATACTTAACATCTACCCCAAAATCCCTTTTAATTTGTTTCTGCCACAACTTTATTTTCCAACTTTGATTGATCCTGCAATCCTCCAAATACTTCTCAACTAAGTACTTTGCATTGATCTTTTTATTGATGTCCCTAAACACACAATTATGACCTAATTCAATGCTCCTAATTTGCCAAACTCCAGGAGAACCCATTGGTGTTGCATAAACAGTGTATGTACAATTTCTTTTAAATCCACAAGTACACTCAGCAAACATTGATGTTATGGGATGTACACTTGCACTTATGTCTACAATATGTAGTTATTCACTTATTTCCATTGTGTTCATAGTAGAAGTCATACCTGTTTTGAACTGCATGGTGTATTAGAGCTTTCTTCAGTACCAGCTTATCAGGGAACTTCTGGCCTCTTAACAACACAATTTCTCCCTTAAAATCAACATCAGGATTAAAAGATGGACAGTCACCAGCTTCATCATTTGATCCCTTTAAGCTTCTTAGTTCATCATCATCATCAATATAAACTTCTTCCTCAACTGTTGGATCCACATACCCTAAACCTCTTCTGAATCTAACTAGGCTAAGAGACTGGTCAACCTTATTTGTCAATGATCCCTCATCCTGTTGAATAAACACTTCTTCTGCCTAAGATCTTCCTCTCCCAAAATGAAATCCACATTTGATTCATCCTCCCCTGAATCCTCTTCAGAGACCTCAAAATCCGCATCTAAATAACCCCCATCACCTTTGCTTAATTTGTTAGGTTTTCTCCTTGACTTCAACTTTGACTTAAGCTCACTAGATCTAACCTCTAAATCATGACTAGTCTTTGCTTTGCCCTTATACTTTTTCAAAGCCTTTGCCTTACCCTTATTCTTTCAACAGAAATTGCCTTACCCTTATCCTTTTCAAGAGATATTGACTTACCCTTATCCTTTTCAACATATATTGCCTTACCCTTAACCTTTCGCTTTTTAGTTTCAGCCTTATTGACTACCTTACTCACTTTTGCATTGACTTTTGCACTCACATTTTGCCTTATTAATTGAGTTGGTTTACTGGTACCACCATTTAAGACAGTGAGTTTGGGAGTGGGTGAGAGTGAGTTAAGTTTAATAGGAGAACCATGGTTTCTTGGGCTTTTTCTGGTTGGGGTAACAGGTTTGGGCTACAACTTTGTTTGATTTTTTTGGATAAGAGGCTTTTTCTGGTAGGGGTATCACATTAGGTGCTTTGTCGGCATCCAAAGGCATGCTCCAAGTGTCAACATATAAATCAATAACATTAAATTTATCCCTTGACTTGATGATCTCATCCATGTCCTCAACTTTGCATATCACTGTCTTACCATTAGTGAAATTTTTACCAAACTTTTAAAATCACACAAAAGGCAGAACATTTGTACGGGCAACTTTTCTCGCAAGTTCAATAAAAAACAACCAACTCAATTTATTCGACAAAACCTCAGGGATGACATTAGTAGAACCTCCAAAATATTCAGTTTTACGCTTAGCATATCTAAATCCCCCCCCCCCCCCCCCCCCAAATGCATTCTAATATCAAATCTAATTGATGTGTCATTGTTCATCCTACATAGAATTAATAAATCACCGAATAAATCAAACAACATAATGACTTCGAACCAAAATCAAACACTAATAATAAGCAATACATCAAATCATACATGCGTTTCAAATTTCATAAACAATATACTTAAAGATGAATAATATCATACACAATAGTTTAATTAATTATAAAAAGTTGGGCGAAAAATCACATACGTTTCGAATATTGAAGATGATAGGCGTCTTAAGCTGAATGTTGAAGATTGTTGATGAATGCTGATGAAGAAACTGATGATGATGAAAATGGCGATGAAGAATATTAGGGTAATTTGAGAAGTTTGGGGTGAGAGAATGGGGTGGGGTTAAAATTTTGATGAACAAAATGAAAATAGAGGAAGATGATAGGGTGAGGTTAATTAAAATATAGTAAGTCTTGCTTGCGACGGGTCACCATTTGTGACGGATATTTTGTGAGGTAAAATGGATAGAAAATGAGTTAGTGGAGAAAGGGACCACGTGAATAGTGTTGGTGAGAGAGAAAAAGTGGGTATTTTGTGAGAGTAAACGGTATCCGTCACAAGCTTGCGACGGATAGTGCCGTTGCAAATAAGAATTTGTGATTAAAATAAGGGTACTTTTGTCATTTTAGAGGAGTAAAAGAGGTTAAGTGGAAGTTTCCGGCCATTTGGTACTACTCATTGAAGGGAGTAAAAATGTTGGTACCGTTTATAAATTAAACTTTATGTTGGTATTGATTACGAAAAAGGGTAATTATATTGGTACTGTTTATCAATTTACACTTAGGATTATGATATGTTATTGACTTGTCTAATATTTTCTGGAGATAGTGGTACCCTGTTTGATTTGTGTTTAAGTGTAGCTTCTGTACCCAAAAAAAATATACACATCTTTTTGTACATCGTTAAATGAATGAATTAATCGGGAAATAATAATCTATTATTCAAGTTTTTAGATCAATTAGACTTAATTTTAGGGGAAAAGGTTCACACAAGCGTCAATTTTCTTACAATTAGAAAAAAGGTAGGGAATTCTACGGTGTACCCTCGAGTTTTTCAATTTTCTATGTTGTACCCCTAAATTTTTAAAATTCTATGGTATGCCCTTAAACTCTATACATTAGTCTATACAATGACCTTATCTATTGGTTTTGCTAGATTAATTTCTTAATTTATCTATTAAATCGTTTATTTAACATTTCAATTACTCGATAACCTACTCACTTACTTATTTGTTCGCCGAATTACCATTAACCAACCAAATAGTATACAAATCTAACTCAATTTCATCATATTGCTGTTATTATTTCATGTTTCATAACATATGTTTTTAATAGAAGTTTATACTTATTTAAAGTTATTTGTGATACTTCCTGTATAGAATGATGATACCACTTTTATGAGTCAAAATAAAGGTCAAATTACGACTTTTTACAGTGATAATGTTATTGGAGATTTAAAGGATGTCATTATGGAGAATAAGTAAAAAGTTTAAGGGTATATCGTAGAAATTATAAAATGTAGGGGTACAACATAGAAAACCGAAAAATACAGGGGTACACCGTAGAATATCCCAAAAAGGTATGTTATGAAAATAATTGACAAAGCATATGTAAAAGAGTTAGGTCCGTATGTAAAAAAGTACTTGCATTCAACAAACACGAGTATATTAAAAGTAACACTTCATATAACAAAGGTTAATATAATAACAATAATACTAATAAGATGAGAAAACTAGAGCCGATCCTGGGATATTTAGGTAGACTCAACTCGATTGAGCGACCTCTCTTTATCCTCTAAAAGGTCGCTTCTCTCATTATCCTCTAAAAGGTTGCCTTAAAGAAGAAATACTGGAAAAGATAAGGGTATCGAAATAAAGAGTTGCTTTATACATTTGACTATAATTGAGGGGGTGAAGATTGTAAACATGTTGGTCTTCCACATGGGCGGGATCAATGAGACGTAGGCCAGTGTTAACCGTTGATGGGACACACTTATATAGAAAGTTCAAAGGCACGATTTTGACAGCCATGTCAATTGACGCAAATAACCAAATTTTTCCCGTTGCTTTTGCTATCGTTGAATCTGAAAATACTGATAGTTGTCCTTGGTTTATGGCTTGCATAAGAGCCTTTGTGACCAAAAGCAGTGGATTATGTGTCATATCAGATAGGCATGCCGGGATAATGAAAACAATGAGTGAAATTGGCAGTGGTTGGGAGGAGCCTTATGCTTATCATAGAATATGCATTCGGCATTTGGCTTCAAGTGTTAATACAAGATTTAGAAATAAGCAAGTGAAGGAAATGTTTGGGTCAACGACAATGCAATATCAAAATATGAAGTTTGACATAGGTTTTAATCGCCTAGGTGAGTTGAATAGAGAGGCACAATAATATGTTGTCGATGTTGGAATAGAAAAGTGGTCAATTTGTCATGATGGTGGACATAGGTATGTCATAGTGACTACTAATTTGGCCGAGGCATTTAATAATGTGCTAAAAGGAGCACATTTTCTTCCAATAACCGCTCTTGTCAAGTGTGTCTTCTTCAGAGTTAATGCATACTCTGTTGAGCGACGTGAGATGGCAAGGAAACGATTGTTGAGGGGCCTTCATTATAGTAAAAAAAAATGACTACATTGTTGGAGGAAAATTGCAAAAAGGGACCATATCATAAGGTGGTTGCTTTTGATCATATTGGAGGGGTGTACCAAGTGACAACTCATAGACGTTCACGAAACGGGGCATATGGGAACCACTTACACACTGTTGATTTATCAAAGAGAACTTGTACTTGTAACAAGTTCCAAATCTACAAATATCCGTGTTCTTATGTGTATGCCGTTTGTAAAAAAAGGGCTTAAATGCTAGTCAATATGTGGACATCAACTACTCTACGAGAGAACACTTGGCTTCATACGCTTCTAAATTTCAACCTTTGAAAGATGAAGCTTATTGGGGTCCTTACAATGGGCCTACAATAGTGTGCGATGAGCTCAAAAGACGTGGAAAAGGTAGACGGAAGAGTAAGCGATTTCCCAATGAAATGAATGAAAAATCTAAGAACACGGTTTCATGTAACTTGTGTCGTGGTGTAGGCCACAATAAAAAAAACTTGCACATTGAGAGTGAGGTATTCATTGCTTATAGTTGCTTTTTGTGGAATTTTGTGTGTCTTTTTTTTTCACATTTTTCTTATTTTGCTAATTTGTTCATTATCTCATTTATGCAGGAATCATGGATCAACGTCAACACCGTCTACTAGCGGGCCCGGTGAACCCGAAACTTCTCACACGGCAAGAACTCCATAGGAGCAATGCAATCTTGGATGGTGAGGACATGGGTACCCTCCAATGTAGATCGCACATCGTTTCGCACAAGCGGTTTCAAGTAAATCCTCAAATAGTTGATTTTATTGGGGAGGAATGGTAATTGAACTTCTAGGTAAAACACCGGGTGCTAATGATCTCAAAGGTGCTTCATTAAGAATTGGTTGGTTGTTAGATAATTTTAGCGGTCTCTCGGTAGATGCTAATGAAGAAGTTCTACATCAATATGTTAGAGCTTATTTGCTTATCTTGATGACGACTATCATATTTCCCGACAAGAGTGGTTGAAGAGTCTATTGACCTAGATATACTCAAGAAGGGGAGGGGGGGGGGGGGGGGGGGGGGGGGGGGGGGGTTTGAATTGAGTATGCCAACTTTTTCGATTCTTCTTCGATGTATGTTGATGAAAACGTGGTAATAGCAAGTAACGAGTAAGAACGATAAAGTAAAAGGAGACACGATCTTTTGAAGTGGTTCAGTTTCACAAATCGAAACCTACGTCCACTATTCTCGATTAATAAAATTAGTACCTTCTCCGGATTACAATTTTATCAACCCAACTCGTACAACTTTGATGTTAGTTGTAACTCAATCTAGATATCGTTAAATATCTAGCTATGACAAGTATCGTTGAATACTTGCTTACAATGAGTACCGTTAAATACTCGAATCTATCTTAATTAAATAAGATGAAATCTTCAACAACTTCTTGTGTTCAACGATCTTGAACGTATGAGAATATTCTTCAAAGCTTGTAGTCTTGATTACGAGATTTGACAATGATTGGGACGGAAAACGAGACGTATGTGAGGTATCGTTCATTGCTTTCTTGGAATGCGTGAGGCGTGTGTTTTGTTAATTTTGGACGTGTGATGTGGTATCTATATATATACTAATTTAGATCTAGGTTGAATCCTAGATAGTTTAGCAATATTATTTTATCTAGAATACTTATTCTAGGTAATATTTAAAACTTAATCTTATTTGATTTAGGAAAAGATTCTAATAAGATATTACTAATTTAAGATATAAGATTATATTTCCAAAAACCTACTTGATTTAGGAAACAACTATATCATAAATATAGTATCCTACTTTAAATCGATTCCTAATCCTTGTCAAGATATAATAAAATATATCTTTAATCAAATCCTAGTTTGACTTGAAGTAAATTAAATAAACACATATTATTTATTTAATTAAATCAAAAAACAATGAAAACGTATTAGTAGTCGTGTAGGAAACGTGAGGCATGCTTCCTCGACACGTTTCCCAAAGCATGCTTCCCGATGTACGTTTCATAAGACACGTTCTTCGAGACATAGTTCTCGAAGCACGTTTCCCTAGGAATTCGGATTTTGACAATAACGATTTAGAATAAAATTCTTAGTATATTAGAATAAATAATTATCTCATAAGATAACTATTTTAGTCCTTTTTAACCAAAGAATATTTTTATTCTAAAAACCGTTTTAAGATTACTAAATTAATATATGACAATATAATAACCATACATAATTATTTCCACACTTTACTTATTTCACGCATTTCTCATTTCTTCAATAGTTATAGATACGATCTATAACTTAGGAACTCTTTGATTCTGCAATAAGACTTTATTCTTGTAAGTCTTCAAAAAGACTTGACACGAGCTTGATCTTTCTTCAATCCACGATTAAATCTATACTTTGCTAAACTATGATCTTCGCTCTATAATTAACTGTACACTTAAACGCACGATTACACGCATATGTATATAAAATATAATTATCTAGACTTGTCATTATTAAAATATAAAACAATATATTAAATATATAAAATATATTACTCAACAGTGGTAATGATATCCAACTTGTTTATTTGCCATTGTTGAGGGATTTGACCATGTTAGACACTTACTCTTGGGGTAGTGTCGTTCTAGCTACATTATATCGTAATTTATGTAGATCGAGTGACATCAAGCCCAGAAACATTGGAGGTCCCCTAATTCTTTTGCAATTGTGGGCATGGGAGCGGATTCCAATTGGTCGACCTATAGTCATATATAGGTCCAAACGAGACACCCACTCATCAAGGACCAAACCCGTTAGGCACTCAACATTTACTAAGGATTGACTCATTGGGTCGAAGGTGGCTAAGTGTGAACCGGAAGAAAGCACAAAGCATATCACTACTTGGGTATAGGGATGCTTTCGATACTATGCGCCATGATCAATTTATATGGCAACCTTACACCCAAGTTTTATCTTTCCTACCCGACTTTTGTCATGATGACTTGGATGATTGGGTTGTCATAGCTCCTATGATTTGCTTTGATATTGTTGAGTGCCATTTCCCTAATTGAGTAGCTCGCTAATTTGGGTGGAAACAAGATATTCCACAACCATGTGACACGGAGCCTAATCTACAGAAAGTAGATAAAAGAGGTGCCCATACCCGAAATTGGATGGATAAACATGCTCTATACATAGCAATGTGGGCTAGGAGAGGGCTATTGAGGATTATAATGAAATGCACTACAACGACCCTTACATGCTTTGGTACCGTGATCGCACTCTTCGACTCATTAGCCCTACCTCGCTACAACCGACTTATCAAGCACCATTTGGCGTCAACCAATATCTTGTAAGTATACTATATAAACTTGTCTATTGATACTTAACTGATTAATTATAAATTATCACTTCTAACACTCACTCTTTTTTGTTGTAGGCTCATGGTTTTGCGGATGTCCATATGACATGCAATAGGGAGCTTCAACAAATGCCTCTCGAAGTACCCCTCATTTCCGTTCCATGGTTCTGACATCCCTGACTACTCCTCTCAAACACTTCAACAAGTCGGCTTTTCACATCTTCTCCAACCATACGAGCAACCAACCGAAGCACCAAACCAAGAACCCACCCAAGAAGCAACCCAAGAAATAACGGGGAATGAGTCCCTCGACTCAGTGATATTGGAGGACGATGTGCCATTAGTAAACTACTCTAGGCACGATCGACGCTCTATATCTTCCATGGATCCCATCACTGAACAAGGTACTCCCGAGCCATCAAAGGGAAAGCGGTTTTTGTCTCGTTTAAGAGGAAAGAAGAAGTGAAATGCTACAATCTATGTAATAGCTATATTGGTGTACTATTGTTAGATTTTCTATACTCCTTGTGCGAAACAATTAAATGTGCTTTAGATTTGATTTCAAATGACAATGGTTTGACATTTTATTTTCTGTGTGCATTGTTAAATTTTGTTTGACATTGTTTAAATAGCTAGATTGGTGTGTATTGTTAGTTTTGGTTCTTCGTTTTATCACTTTCCGAGTAACATCACCAAAAAATATATAAAAAAAAAATTACTGTAGAAACACGCGACAAGAAATGGCGTGTCTTCCCCCCTTAAACCCGCCATCCCAAAAGGCGTGTTTCAGCCTTACATTTTCAAAACCTCCTGTAACATTTTCAAACCGTAAAAAAAACCCCGGAAGAAACACGCCACAAGCAAACGCGTGTCTTCCCCCTTAAAACCGTCATCCCAAAAGGCGTGTTTCAGCCCCACATTTTCAAAACCTCCTGTAACATTTTCAAATTTCTACCAAGTTGAAACACGCCACCACTTATGGCGTGTTATATAGACGAAACACGCCACCACAAAAGGCGTGTCTTTTTTGTTACCCCAACTCCAACTTTCTGTAACTTTTCCCGAAATAACTACTCTGCTTAGACACGCCACTAGTGATGGCGTGTGTTTGGTAAGTAACCCGCCACTAGCAATGACGTGTTTAGGCTCGTTTTCCCGATCCTACGTGGACACCATTTTGACAAATACTTTCAGAACCAACCCAAAACGACAACATTATTTCAAAAAATCGTTCCCTATAAAACAAGTATTTGTGATTCTCGGCTGCATGAATGAATTGCAGCAAAAATGCATTTCCTTTAAGATCGACCGTGGACAACTTTTTCCATGAATTCCAATCATGCTGACATTCCATCCTCCTCCCCCACACATTAGTACATGATGTTTGCGGTATATACGGCAGAGAAAAGCCAAGCGTCCATCGAGCATTCGAGCACAAACAATTCGACAAGATCGTAATGATTTAACCAGTTCATCCATGTGACTTCTTCCCATTATTCGGTCACTAAGGCTATGTTTGGATAGGGGGATTTGGAGGGAAAGGGGGAGGGAAAGGGAGGGATCAACTTCCCCCTTGTTTGGATACAATATTTTGAGGGAGAGAAATGAGGGGGAAAGAAATGGAAGGATGCATTTTCTCTCTTTAGACTAAATTATTTTCTTTCCTTACGAGGTAAGATTTGGAAGAAAAACCATTATACTCTCATTTAAATTATGAAAAGATAATTTTGTTTTTATCACAAAATGTAATACACTCTCAATTGAGAACTTAGGTTGGATATTTTTAACAATATACACTCACAAGCATATTTTTACTTCTTCATATTTCATAGCATCCTCCATCCAATATATCACGTCCCTGTTACATTCCTTCCATTTCCCTCTCAACAATTTCATTATCCAAACAACCACATTTCCCCTCCCCTCACCTCCTTTTCCCTCCCCTCCCTTTCCCTCTTAAAATTGTATCCAAACACACCCTAAATTAGGGCTGTTAATGAGACGAGACAGCTCGCGAGCAACTCGAGATCGGCTCGATCAAAGCTCGGTCAAAGCTCGGCTCGTGTGAGCTCGACTCGAGCTCGGGCTCGGCTCGAGAGATTAACGAGTCAAGCCGAGCAAAGGCTGGCTCGACTCGAAAAGCTCGCGAGCGGCTCGAACATTTGAGATTACATAAGATATTAATCATATTTTATAAAAATATGCTCAAATTTATAAAAATATTTTATCAATATTATATCTTTGCATCATATATATCAAATATCTTGTTGATTTGCTAAATATTTTTATATATGATCTTCGAACCTTATTATTGAAAATATCGGAAGAAAAAAAATAAAAAAAATAAACAATTTAATATAGGCTCGATTTGGCTCGAGTTTGGCTCGAGCTCGTGTTAAAGCTCGCAAACTTTGTAACGAGCGCATTTTTTTCAAATTCTGTCCCTATAAAAAAAATATAAACAATTGATGATACGTTTTATGATTTTTGAGCGTTTTGTTCTATTATTATCAAATTTAAGATAGACATAAATATCAATCAAGGTTCATGACTTTTGAAAATTGATGTTTAAAAGACAATACTAAGTATTTTAGTATGTCATGTGTTATTAAAAAGTCATATTTAAAATCATGTATCACATGCTTAAAAATACAAAATAAAAATAAAAAATGTTAGTTGCAAACACAAACATAAATTAATACAAACTATTTACTTTTCTTTCCTAAATTTTGTTATTAACCTACATATTTATTGATCTTTTATTTCTTTTATTTAATAATATAGCTTTTTGGTTTCCCTCACCATTTATTGTAGGCTACTATTTAACTTAACTTATCATTTTTGCAAAACTTAGGATTTTTGGCAAATTGATACAAACGATATATTAAGACTAACATTTATTAAACTTCATAAATATGCTACTATTAAAAAATATGATTTACAAGAAATAAAATATTGAGATAAAAGCCTCTAATTTAAATAGAAAATAGGTTTTAAACTCTTTACAGTGGAGAATTTATCATTCTAAAAAAAGAATAATAATAATCAAACATTATGCATTAATTTGTCCTTTTGTCTTCCCTCACTAACTTCATATGCCTAGATAATAAAGGGGCGTTCAAGTTTTATATAGAAAATTAGTACACAATTTATCTATACAATCTAATCTAATAAGGCAACTTTAAGCATTTGATTTTTTTTTCCACATAACAACTACACTAAATTATTAAAAACATTACATTAAAATATTTATTAATATTTAATTTTGTTTATGTTCATAGACCCCATGTTGCTGGTGGTTTTGAAGGTGAAAAATTTATAATTATAGGATCAATAATGTAAAATTGAATTTCGATTGATTTATTATTTATGTTTTTCATTGACTGTTGATACTTTCTCATTCACGCCCAATTAAAAGACCTCTTATCTCACATGCATTTCAATGTAGATAGCTTTAAAACAGTTCAACATACTTTTTAGAATGAGTTTATGCATGAGTGTCATGAATTAATGGACTCATTGAAGGCATTTTTTAAAAAAATTATATGCTATTAGTATATTAATCAAAATAAAGTACAATATACAGTTTGAAAAATAAATTAGAGATGTCGAAAAAATAAGACATTAACTAACTAACTTTTATATATTTCAAGACTATATCTTCTTAAATGGATTAGCTAATTACTCGAACAAATCTTAACAATACAATAAAATAATAAGGGGAAATTGATAATCACTACCAACATAAGTACCCATTTCACAATCACTACCTACTTAATAAAACCTTCGTAATCACTACCCTAAAACTAACTCCGTCAACAAAATCACTACTAATTGGCCGGAAAACCTCATTAAAGACCTAAAATTTGAATTTCCCTCCTAAACTTATATTTATTATACCTAAACTACCCCTCCCCTGTTATTTAATACTGGTTCCTTCCTTCTTCCCCCTCCCTGGTGCAACCATTCAGGCATTCACATACCTCTCTTTGCTTATCAGACATGTATGACCCTGTTAAGTCATTTAATACTTCTAGGATGTCATTGAAAGTCACCTTTCCGTTACCATCTGAGTCATAAACCTTGAAAATAACTAAAGATGCAAAAAAAAGGTTTCGTTAGACAAAATAACTGAAGCTACCACACGGTTTTATCCCCATACTATAAGTTTGCAAATCAGTAAATATGAAGGTTGAGCATCAATATACTGCAAAGTATCCCTATCCAAAATTGGTTCATGAGTTCATAAACATCGTAATCTTGTACAGGGGAGAGTCTACAGAGAAACGAAAAATTCAAAGTTCATCATACATCATCAATGTCAACTGAAAATCACCGTAACTAGAACAACATCAGAGCCTTAGTCCCAAAATGTTTTGGGGTCGGCTAACATGAATCATCCTTTGGAATCGTCATGAGTAAACTCTCATCTCAACAAGAGAAAAAAGAAAGAGAAGAAAAAAATGGAAGTGGAGTGAAACAAAAAATGAAAATCACCGTAACTAATAGCCTTAAATGAGTAAGTGACTTTTCTTGTCATTAACAATTTATAAAAAGCACTTGAAACAATCAGCAAAGTTTCACAAATTCACAGAAATCCTAAAACAGTTAACAAACTCATTCACATTAGAATTTACTGCCCCAGACGCCGCTTCTGATGATTCAACAGACAGTGAAACAATCTCTAGCTACACCGACCAATCAACATTCTGAAGATTAAAGAATATGGAGTAAAGCAGAAAAAAAATGACCCCACAAAAAAGAAGCTGGTTCATATGCTTGTTAAATCAGACAAAATATACATATAGCTATGACAAGGTTGTTTTTATTGGTTATACAACACAGAATGGCAAACGAGACCTTACTACTCTCACCTCACAACCAAGATGTTAAGAGGGCCAAAATATCACACTAGCAGCCACCGTAGGAATAAAGAACCAGGGTGTTAACAAAATAAAAAATACTTACGGCCAATTTTCTGTTCAATGCTTGCTTTAGGACTGAATGCTGACAGAAATGCCACAAAATCCTTAAAATTCAAACCGTCCACCATCTTGAGCAACCTCTACATAGACAAATCCCACAACAATCATACCATAAGTTCATCTGAAAAATCTACTCTTAACATGCAATCCAAAATCCAATGTGAATAACGACAATTTCGAGACCTGAGCTAGAGGATTCATAGCAAACTCAGGCACGGACATGAATTCATCAGCTGAAATAAAACCCTTGGCACTTCGATCGAGTTGACAAAACCTTTGATACAAAGAAACTATCTCTTGCTGATTAACTGAATTCAAACATTTGACAAACACAAATTAGATATTTTCCCCTAAAAACCAATATAATTCAAACAAAAAGAAAGAGAACTAATCACCCCACATAATATAGTGCAGTGTTCTTGAACTTCTTCTATATCATATTGAGTAAGCATTGATGGTGCATTACCCATTTGATTGATTCTGTACAATGAAAAATTAACCAATGTTCAGTAATTATCTTCACAACAAGATCAAACTTTTTAGATTAACCAAGAATAGCAAGTGATTTACACAATTGTAAAGCGGTCATATATATGTTTACTGTAAAACGGGTTCTTTTAATAACTAGTCCACTTTTTCCCGACTAATCCCGTTATATTTCGATCCGTTTTACACTATCATTGCGAAAAACCGCTATCTACCTATAAAACCGCACTACACAAGACTAAGTAAGTGAGTGATTCATCTTAAATAATCAACAGCTGCCTAATAACATAGAACTGCAAAAAGGACAGAAATTCGAACAATTAAGTTTCAGAATCAAAATTTGCATGTGAAAACAATCCTAAAATGAACAAGTGAAAACAAAAAAAGCTAGTGATTTCAACATCCCAGTAGTATAGTGATAAAAGAAATAAATAAATAAAAACAAATAAAAATTGCATGTGAATGTGATGGGATAAAAGGGGGGAGAAAGAACCTGAAGAAAAAAGCAGAAAGATGCGAAGTTAAAGCTTGGATTGGTGAGAAGATGAAGAAGGCGGAAAATGGTTGATTACGTGATTAAACAACCCAGTCGTTTCAAATTTGTTCCTCATCCATAATTTCCAAAGCTAAATCATCTCATTTTCATTTATTACTGCATTTTCTCAGATTTTTCGTTTTCATTTTGATCGTCTGTTTAGAGCATTGTCGTTGCTTCAATCGCATACTCCACAATCTACATGTCACACTATGCCGAGTTGAACCCGAGAGGTCTTAATTTGGTGGTTAAGATTCATACATTAATAAGTGGACCAAAAGCGAAACGATCAAATTATTCATTAAAAGTATACTGAAATAAAAATGTAAACAAATAGTATATGAGACACTTAAAAGCGGAATATATGACCACAAAACCTCAGGGTTTCGGGCTTGTTTCAAGTATGTTGTTCTCGGTCGTCTGGGTGGCTGTACTCATTGGCGCAAATAAACAAGCACCAAACTAAGAAAAATACTCACAAAACGGCACCGATGAAAATAGATGTTTTTCATTGTATTGACAGTCTAAAACTACTATAGTCGTAACTGAAACAAAATTAGACTAACATCCATGCCCAATTAGGTCTCAACATTTTCATCATTATCACTCTCGTAGCCTCGTCTTCTTCCTTCTGCCTTGCGAGTCGTCGTCATCATTGTCATCGCTTTCATCATAAATATCAGGAACTCAAGTAGGCTCACTACTATGTTCCAAGAGATGCTGAACCAGGGTTAAAGAAGCGCCAGTTGCTTACTGGTTTAACATGAATAAAGAAGCAACAAGCAAAGAATAGAACTTACAAAAGGATTTTATCTAGGAAAAGGAAGATATCCCGCATCTTCTTTCACATAGCAAAAAGCAAACGGGACTAACATCGAAGCCCTAACATAACTCATCCCAAAAACCCACCCAATGATGAATCTCTAAAAAAAAAGATGGAAAAGAACTGAGCAAAATTGCAAAATTTTGTATCTCACTTCTTTTTCAATGATGGTTGTTGCTTATTTTTTTCACCTTCATTCTCATCGTCTTCATCATCTTCATCATCTTCGTCGTCACTGTCTGAGTCGATCTCATCATCATCATCAGAATCATCATCTTCGGAATCATCACTACTTCCACTGTCCGCATTGGTCTCAGCATCACCATCATCATCACTTTCGTCTTCTTCGGAGTCCTCATCACTATCATCATCGTCATCATCACTGTCATCGTCATCATTATCACCATCGGTTTCATCATCACTGTCAAAGTCATTGGCATCCTTATTCTCACTCTCAGTTTCCTTTTCCTTCGTCTTGTACTCGTCAAGCAGAGATAACCTACCAATTTTAGATGAGATTATTACGGGAATTCATAGCCATCAATATGACTCCAGGAAATTGATAATAGTAGGGAAAATGAGTAGCTACCGCTTGCTCTTGAGCTTCTCTAGTCCGACAGTCTGCAACATGAAATCCACACGCAAAATGAAAATGATTAGATGAGAAACAAGGTTTTGAGAGTACCATATATTAGTTCAAAACATGATTCCAAAAAGAAAGGATCAACACTCCACGTTTAAATTCTCTACATTTCCTCTTTGCAATGTTCCAATCGATTTACAGTTCCAATTTGGGTAAGAGAATAACGCACAAAGCTGTTCCATGTGAACTAGGGACCATATCGCTCACATTATACATCAACTATAACTCTGGTTAAAAAAAAATAGCTAGTTCAAGTGAATGGAGAAAGTATTATGTTGTCTCCTTTAATCTTCAACTTAATGTGAGCTTGTCGTGGACACAAACTAATCCCCTAAATTGATCATCTTTCGAAAAGAGTGGATGTTAAAGTGTTTACGGGAGCATTTGCCAATTATAATTGATTCACCATAAAAAAGCGAATTAAAAAACGCTTCAGACATTTTGATGAATCTAATATCCAGTAAACATACTCAAAACTTGTACACCATTACCAGAAAATAGACTGTAGAAGAGGCATATATAACCTTCAAGCTCAATTCAGGGCTATGTTACCCAGACTTGTTTAGAAGTACCCGACACGGGTACGTGTCCAAGTGTCGGACTCGGCTATTTTATTGAAAAATATGCACATTTTGGTCTAAAATGAGGTGTCCATGTGTCATACCCATGTCTGAGTGTGGAGTGTCGGACACGGGTACGCGAGGAAATTAGAAGAGTCGGAGTAACATAGATTCAGGGTCACTTTGAATGGAGATAATTATTAGGGAAATAAGAGACCTCAAATGAACTAGATAATCGAACCAAATAGTGGTGGGGGAAGGTTGAAATGAGAAAAAAAAGCTAACATTTCCCTCTTTATGAGGGAATAATTACCTACCTCCTTCCTAAGAAATGTATTACCCCCCATATGGGGGTCACAGTTTCTCACTAACCTCCTCTTTCCACCCTCCGTTATCACCACAATCCACCAATCTCCTCTTTCCACCAATCTCCTCATTTTTAGCTCTAATACTCCCCTAGTTAATCTCATTACAAGCGACCCCTCAATTCAACAATCTGAAACTTTAAACTATCTCAACTGTCAAGCCTTACAATTGCACGTAAAGCATACCCACTACCCAGCAAAAGAAAAACATATGCGTAATAACTTGTCCGGCAATAGCCTCTTTGTATTGGTCAGCATAGGGGTAAGGGGATTTTGGAAACACGCAGCCTTTCCCCGCTACAAGAGTCCTTGATAACTTATACTACCAACCATTAATTGCTATGAAGAAAAAGAAAACTACACTACACAGAACTCATACTACTAGAAACCATGAACTTTACAACCAAAATCCATGCTAAGAACAGAAACTACACTATACGGCCAACAGTAGAGATGATGATTATGTAGAAATGAAGACGAAATAAACTCTTGGTAAGGCTAGCAGTCATATGATAGCCACCATGGTATTGAATTTGAGCCTCCACAGCAAAGAGCAACCATATTATTAAAGGTTCTGCAACTGCATTTGAGGCTGTATGGACAGGTATCGGCCGCATTTATGGCACAATTGGCTCGAAATCAGGTTGTGACAACTGATTCCAAAATTCAAATTTCAAAATTGACTGCTAATACAATGATAGCTCCAAAACTGACTGTAGAATACTCTGAAGTCCAGAACCTTAGTTACTCAGTCGCAAATCTGTTTCGCGGCCGGTATTTAAAAGTTAAAACTATGATAGCCACTGCAAAATACGTTACATGTCCTAGATTAACCAAACAAAACTATTACTATTCCACGGTTCAAACGAGGGGAATTAGAGGATAAGCACTCCTAAGCATAACAAGAAAACAAAGGATATTAAAATTCACTTAGGGTGTGTTTGGATTGAGAGTTTTGGAGGGAAAAGAAAGGGAGAGAGAGTAAGTGATTTAGAATCCTTTGTTTGGATAGCAAATAAGGGTGGAAGATCCTCCAAGACAAATCAAAATCTCTCCATAATAGGCAAGATTTGGAAGGAAATTGTATCCAAACACCCCTCTTTCATTTGCCTTCCCCTTCCCTCCCCTCCCTTTCTCTTCCCTCCTTCCCCCTCCCCTCCCTTTCCCTTCATTTTTATTATCGAAACACACCCTTAGGCTATGTTTGGATAGAGGGATTTGGAGGGAAAGGGAGGGGAGGGAAAGGGAGGGATGGAGTTTCTCTTGTTTGGATACAATATTTAGAGGAAGGGAAATGAGGGGGAAAGAAATGAGAGGATCTATTTTCCCTCCTTTAGTTCAAATTGTTTTCTTTCCTAAGGAGGTGAGATTTGGAAGGAAAACACAAATTCAAAGCTTAATAGTTGTATGGGAAGTGTATTATTGTCATTATTCATCATATTCCATAACATCCTCCATACAATACATCATGTCCTTCTTTTATCCCCTCCCATTTCTCTCTTAAAAATTTTATTATCCAAACAACCACATTTCCCCTCCCCTCCCCTCCCCTCCCTTTCCCTCCCCTCCCCTCACCTCCATTTCCCTCCCCTCCCTTTCCCTCTTAAAATTGTATCCAAACATAGCCTTAGGGATTGCTTGGATATCAAAATAGGAGGGAAAGGGAGGGGAGGGGGAAGGAGGGAAGAGAAAGGTAGGGAAGGAAAGGAAAGGGGAGGGGAAATAGTGTGTGTATGTTCGAATACAATTTCCCCCCAAATCTTTCCTATTGTCAAGAGATTTTGATTTGCCTTGAAGGAGGGAAAACGAATCCCACCCCTCCATTTCCTTTCCCCTTAAT
Organism: Silene conica; assembly: GCA_029255685.2. NCBI lineage: Eukaryota > Viridiplantae > Streptophyta > Magnoliopsida > Caryophyllales > Caryophyllaceae > Silene > Silene conica. The sequence continues at coordinate 81,335,327 of CM055312.2, read as the reverse complement.
TGCTATCCAACAATGGAATTTAAAATTGAAATACCCTACTCTCCCTTCCCTCCAAATCCCTTCATCCAAGCACACCCTTAAAGACCATCCTACATTCACTTTCTGCACCCTTTTCCCTTTATTGTTCAAACCTTGTGTAAATTTGGAATTGTATCTTGATGCTTATGTAGCCACACATTAGCGATCGAACAGGCAAATCAAACATTAAACTACTTAATTATCCAGAAAGAGCTTGGCAATTACATCTGATGCTATAAAACAATCATATATCAGAACCTGAACCAATTACTCGTAATTAAGTAACTTAACAACTTTCTGTGCAGAAATTGGCTATTCACAAGCATGGAGATGTTGACACCCACACAAATTCTCCGATTACGACTGTTGTACGGGGTACAGCGACTAGTATAAGCTATTATGGGATCGACCTAGGAGGTCAACTAAAACATTCAACTTAACATACAAGAGATCACACATGTAAATTGCACACTAAAAAAAGGTAATCCCCAAATTAAATTAACTGCTAAAAAATCAAAAAGCATAACATAACTGATAAATGATAAAAGAAGGTAAAGAAAAATTACCCAGAAGAGTAAAAATAAGAAGCAGGAATGAGCAAGCAACATCCATGCTTGAGCAATTTGAAACTTGCGAAATTCAAGTAGTATATAGGAGCCAAAAGTATTCTCCATTGAAGAGGAGATCCTATTACTCAGCTTTTGTGTCTTCATTAATCCTTACTTGGTTTAACATAAACAAAAAGTAGAGCATTGAAGTTCAGAACAAGTAATAGGAGAATACAGGGAGATTTTTAAGGATTCAGGGGATTTTAGATTGGCTCAACACCTGTGGAACTGTGAAGTAGGAATGGAGGATGATTAAATCTAGACAACTAGACCTCGCTGTCGGGCAAGCCGGATCGGGTTTGGGTCACATTGTCACATTTTGGGGTTAAACTTCGGGTCGGCCCTTTTTCCGATTTTGAGGTTATCTTGAGTTATTTAATGGAGAAAAAAAAGTGCAAAATAGGATTGCCTATCTATAACTTAATTTTGATGATTGATTCGTATTTAACGTGAAAGTTATTATGGGTGATGTTATATTAGTCATTTTAAGTTATGTTGGGTCTAAAAAAAGTTTTATTTTGTTGGGTGGAGTTGAGTGGTTTTGGATTGTTAGTAATGGGTCAACGAAGTTTAGGCCACGGAAAGATAGTATTTGGTTAATTCAAGTTCCATGTCACATTTAGGTATTGTAGTTGGGTCAATCTCAAAGTGCGGGTCAATTTTTTTGGGTCAGTCAATCAAGTCAAATTAATTTTTCAGGTCTAATTAAAAAGGGGAAATGTGGTTAGAACTCGTTTCACAACTAAACTTGCTCGACTCTCAACAAGCCCTACAAAGTGGGGCTCGCATGCCGATTTAAGGGATAATATAGGTGATCAACAGATTGCTTTAGCGAGGTTATATGGTTTGTCAATAATGGACGTTCTTTGTGAGTTAAAAATGGGCTCTTTTTTTATAAGTATTATATGTATAGAAAAAAATAATCAAAATATAGCATAAACTAAAATCTATTGATTTTTTTGCAATCTTAATTCTTAAGACCCCAAAAATGGACAAAATAAAAAATATTTATAAACTATAAAAATTATTGTAGGACAAAAATCAAAAATAATATCAACCATATGTTCAATATAAATATATAATCGGCAAAAGTAACATCTCATGTAAACATTATGTTTTTACACCAATTTTATAATTTTTGAGCATTTCTAGTAACGTTTTTGAGTTTTGTTTTAAAAATTATGAGTATTAGTATAAAGTTTTTGAGTTAAGTTGTTAAAACATTAAACTCAAAAACATAAAATAAAACTCAAAAGCATTACATATAAACTTAGTCATATTTTAGTTTTGACGAAAAAAAAAAATTAAAATCTAACTTATAAATTTTTATAAGCTAAAAAAAAATACACATATGCTCAAAAACAAATAAAGTTTGACGTAATAAGCTCAAAAAATCTCATAGGCTCAAAAACAAATAAAGTTTAAGGGAATAAGCTCAAAAAAAATATTCATAAGCTCAAAAAAAAATATTCATATGCTAAAAAAAACACAAATTCTTATTTGCAACGGCACTATCCGTCGCAAGCTTGTGACGGATACCGTTTCCTCTCACAAAATTGTAGGCGATATGACTATGAGACGAACAATGAACGAATAAACTTACAGAACTTTTTGAGAAAGAAGATGTCGTGGCGTGACGGAATCACTGCCCTAAAGTTGTATTTGCCCCGCTCGATACACACGGCCTCTTAGCAACCAACTTCCCAGGGTTAACACGACTTCCAAGCCTTAGGTGTACGACAAAGACTTAGATTGAGGACGTTGCCAAACAAGCTATTTGAAATAGGTAGAGAGGAAAAATAAGATAAGAGAAGAGAATTGTTGTTGTGGTTTTGAAATCTGGTAGATGGGGTATATATAGTAGTAATAGGAAGGATCTAGAAAGGTAATAAATACGCTCTCGTAAATGTATTATAGAAGACTGCATAATCAGTTTGGTAGATTGCATAATCAGTCTAGTAGACTCCATAATCAGTCTAGTATACTCCACAATCAATCTTGTTGACCGCATAATCAGACTATGAACTTCCGCAAATCAGTCTTAGAAGACCGATATTTCAATACTACCAATGTGGGATAATAAAGCATTCTTTTGAAGCAATACTTCCAACAATCCCCCACATGATTCAAAAGAAGAAGAAAGAGAAATAGCTTGTTAAGGCAACGGAACATAGGTCTTAAGATGGCAATGTTCCTGAGGAATTGAATTGTCACCCAGTGCATACAATTACCTGTTGCAGCCGTATTGAGTTGCTCTCGGCATTGGACTCTCCACGGTGGGTTGTAACGAATAACTGCGCACAAACCTGCATTCGAATCTGTGTTCGTCCTCGCGAAATGTCATAAAAAAAAGGTGCCCCTCACATGCCTAGGATTTCGTGAACGCTCTAGAGGTCCTAAAGCCTAAGAACCTCATAGGGGGTAGGACATTTCCCCCACATCCACATAGGTAAATCCATCAGGTTTGACTGTCACAAACCATCCTTTAAAAAGGACTATGGACTTATTAAGAGCTTAGTTCAGCCTCCTCACATGACAGAAATAACACAATATAAAAGAATACTACATCACGTTTTATTAAAAGGAATTGTAGTAGTATTACACCATGAGATCCTTGTGACTTTGTTTGACCCATTGAACTTGGTTAAACCCAAGTTGGGGAGCCCCATCACAATTCACTCCCAATAGGCTTTAAACCCATTCCTTGTGCTGACTCTAGCACTAATTTTCTGCAGAGGCCTTTCGTGAGAGGATCCGCAATATTCCTCTCCGATTTTACGTAATCTAGTGATATCACATTATTTCTGATCAGATTCCTCACTATGGCGTGTCTCAAGCGTATATGTCTCCTTTTTCCGTTGTAAGCTTGATTGTTTGCCACACCAATTGCCGCTTTAGAATCGCAAAGCATCGAAATAGAAGGAGGCGGTTTCCCCCACAAGGGAATGTCTGCAAGCAGATTCCTTAGCCATTCGGCCTCCTGACCTGCCAATTCTAAAGCAATAAACTCAGATTCCATTGTTGACTTTGCAATACATGTTTGTTTAGAAGATTTCCAAGAAATAGCACCACCAGCCAAAGTAAACACATAACCACTAGTAGAGTGAATCTCATCATTATCAGACACCCAATTAGCATCACAAAAGCCTTCTAAGACACATGGAGTTTTGCAATAAAGTAAACCCCAATCCATTGTTCCCCTAAGATATTTTAGAAGTCTGAGTAAGGCATTCCAGTGTGACTGATTTGGGCTATGTGTATACCTGCTAAGACGACTTACCGCATAAGCAATATCTGGTCTTGTGTAATTCATTAAAAACATGACACTGCCAATTATCTTAGCATATTCTTCTTGGTTTACACTAACACCTCCATTCTTTTTTAGGTGTATACTAGGATCATATGGGGTTTTGACTGGTACACAATCAAAACAGTCAAATCTTCTAAGAATTTTCTCAACATAATGTGACTGATCCAAACGCAAACCCCGTTTGGTCCTAGTAATTTTTATACCAAGAATAACATCGGCCTCACCTAGGTCTTTCATATCAAAACGGGAACTTAAGAAAGCTTTGGTGTCATTGATCACAGTCATGTTAGTGCCAAAAATGAGCATGTCATCAACATATAAACATATGATGACACATCCATCTTTGTCACCTTTGGCATAAATACAAGCATCTGAATTATTCACATGAAAACCATAAGACGTAATAGTTTGGTGAAATTTGTCATATCATTGTTTCGGAGCTTGTTTTAGGCCGTACAGTGATCTAACCAGTTTACATACCTTATCTTCTTGTCCCGGAACCACACAACCCTCTGGTTGCTTCATATAAATTTCTTCGTTCAAATCTCCGTTCAAAAAAGCTGTCTTAACATCCATTTGATGTACAAATAGATCATGTATAGAAGCTAAAGCAATTAAAGCTCTAATAGTAGCAACTTTAGTAACTGGAGAATAAGTGTCAAAGAAATCCAAACCTTTTGTTTGTCGATTACCGCAAACAACCAACCTGGCTTTATATTTGTCGATGGACCCATCTGGTTTTAGTTTCTTTTTAAATACCCACTTGTTGCTTAGAGGCTTACACCCTATAGGCAGATCAGTAAGAATCCAAGTGTTGTTACCTTTGATGGAGTCTATCTCACTGTTTATTGCTTCAAGCCAAAATGTAGAATCAAAAGAGTTCATGGCTTCCTTGTAAGTTCTAGGATCATTTTCCAGAATAAACACACATATGTCTTCCTCATCAAGATACACCTTTTCTGTTAAATGAGTGACAAAATCTGGACCAAAACTCTTTTCAATTCTAGGCCTTTTGCTTCTTCTAGGTTCAACCACTACACTAGGAGAAACATCATTAGTAGAAGCAGAAACAGAAGGCAAACGAGGTTCAGGGTTAGTTTCCATCGGAAAAATATTCTAAAAAAATACAACATCTCTTGATTCTTTAATAGAACCAAAACCTGAACCATCTTTTAAAATAAACCTGTATGTCGCGCTATTAGAAGCATAACCAATGAAAATACCGTCGATTGTTTTTGGTCCAATTTTGCTCCTTTGACATGCAGGTATTCCAATCTTTCCCAAACACCCCCACACTTTGAGGTACTGAAGATTGGGCTTGTGGCCTTTCCAGAGCTCATACGGAGTCCTGTCTAATTTTTTGTGTGGAACCCTGTTAAGCACAAAACAAGCAGAAAGAATGGCCTCGCCCCACATATTAGTAGGCATACCAGAACTAATAAGCATAGCATTCATCATGTTTTTTAAGGACCTGTTTTTCCTTTCGGCTATCCCGTTTTGTTGAGGTGTGAAAGGGGCAGTGATTTCATGGATAATACCATTTTCTTCACAATATTTCTTTAAAGGATGACCCTCATATTCACCACCCCTATCAGACCTAACACGTTATTTTAAGATCTAATTGATTCTCAACTTCAGCCTTATAAATCATGAATTTTTGTTCGGCTTCGTCTTTTGTGCTTAACAAATATACTTTTGTATATCTAGAAAAGTCATCAACAAAAGTGATATAATAACGCTTACCTCCACGGCTCATCGTGTTTCTGAAATCTCCCAAATCCGTATGGATTAATTCAAGAAGGGTAGAGGCACGATTGACTTGTTTATTAAACGGTGTCCTGGAATGTTTAGTTTCTACACATATCTCACACTTGTCAAAAGCCGTATTACTAAAGCCATGTATGAGGTCAAGATGTTTCAATTTTTTAACGTAATCGACATTTATATGACCCAACCTAGCATGCCATAAAGTAATAGGTTCAGCGAGATAAACGGAAGCGGTAAGGTTATTATTAATAGTTACCACATCGAGCACAAAAAGCCCGCCATTACAAAAACCTTTTCCAACAAAGTTATTGTTTCTAGTGAGTACAAGTTTGTTGGATTCAAAAGTGAGTTTTATACCGGCTTTATTAAGTAAAGAGCCTGAAATAAGGTTTCTACGAATTTCCGGAACATGAAGAACATTATTAAGTTCGAGAATTTTACCGGAAGTGAGCTTCAATTGTACCTTTCCTTTACCAATCACGCTTGTAGTGCTAGAATTTCCCATGAATACACATTGTCCATTAGTTTCTGGTACATATTCCTTGAATGCCTTTTTGTCACAACATATGTGACTCGTGGCTCCTGTATCTAGAACCCATTCTGTCACATTACTTACCAAATTTACCTCGGATACGACTGCGGCAATGATGTCATCTGATTCGGTGAGGAGAGCATGATCTACAACTGACTTGTCATCAACTATACGAAAATTTAACCATCTATTGCAAGCATATTTTTTAGCGCCAAACTCATATGTTCTTTAGCGGTAGTATGTTTGCTATAGATTAAAAATAGAGGCTTGGTCATATAATGCAGTAAAAGACCACTGATGAGTCATAATTATATACATCTTTATGCCTTCCCTTATATACTTTTGTTACGGTTTTGTGCACTAATCCATGTCGTATACGCCGTTTTTGTCATAAATGTCGATACTCCCGCATTTTGTTGTTTCTAATGTAGATGGATGCATTCCGATGATTTACTGAGGATCATACGAGTATCGCGGAGTCGGCAAGGCAAAGATATATAGGAAGATAGGCAAGAATCAAGGGAGATTGCCAAACGAAGAATTGTGCTGACAAAGTGGAGCACTCGATCGAGTGCCACCAACACTCGATCGAGTGCACTGGACACTCGGTCGAGTGCTTCTTCTGTCCGGATTTTCATAAGTTTTTAGCAAGAGTTTCCATAAATCGTTTAGTAGTTTTTAGCAAGTATTTCCATATATTGTTTAGTAGTTTGTTATAAGTAGAGACTTCGTAGCCTCTTCTTAGATACACTTTGATTACTCTAAAAACCCTAATTATTACTAGTAACTCTCTAGATTATTATTTAGCACTTGCCTTCGGATCTTGTTCTCCTATTTACGGTATTTAATCATAATCTCTACTTTATTGTTCTTCAATTATTCTTGTTCTTAGTTTATTGCTTTATTACTTATGTTTTCAATCAATATTGTTGTAGTTAGATCCCAAGCCATGCATAGCTAATTTATTTGTCTAGGGTGAAAAGGGATCTAGGTAATTAGAAGGGGGGATCAAACTTTAATGATGTTTAATTGTTAAACTGCTTATTATTATTGTTCTATTGTTGTTTTAAACCTGATTAATTAATTACTGGTCAGGATTAGTTAATTAGTCTCGCAAATTAGTCTTAGATCCGACCGTAGACTAAGACTAAGATAGACCACAACAATTGAATAGACTGACCTAATTATAGCGACCGCATGTTAGGTTTAGATCTAAAGATTATATGAATACCGACCGGACATATGATCTTAAATAATAATTTTGCCCAATTAAATTAGTTAAATCCCATTCCCCCGGATAATTGCCTATGTGAACTTGATCCCTAGATCTTTCCTAAAACTTGTTTACATCTTTTTACTTATTTTGCAATTAGTTTGTTAGACAACGTAAACAATCAAAACAACCCAATTGTTACTTTAAGACTTATTTACTTTAGCAAACAATTTATTACCGCCTCCCTGTGGATTCGATACCTTTCTTACCGCTAGCTATTAGTTAGTAGTATCCTAAGGATTACTTTGATTTAGGGTGACGACTTTACCCTTATCAAATTTGGCGCCGTTGTCGGGGAGGCAGCAATTTATTTGTTGGTTATTTGTTTAATTTGTCTTTTGTCTCAAGGAACGAAAGTTCCTTGTGACGGCTCTCACCATTTTCTTGTTTAAGTTCCTTGTATGCCCAGGTCAACTCGGTCCGAGATTACTGCTTTTGATCCTGAACCAGAGAAGACTTTTCGCTACAGAAGGAATTTTAATAGAGAAGTAGGTCAAGTAGAAGACTTGAGTATACTTGACGAGGTTGAGCCTTTCATTACTTCAGAAAACTCATCCTCTGACGAGGACGATACCGTTTCTGAAACCTTTGTCGCTACACCAAAGATGGCTACACCCACCTTGGCAAGCCACAACGAGCCTACTTTGGCTTCTATTCCAAAAGGATTTATTCCTCCTCCTACCGATGCTGCAGAAAAGCCTTTTGATATCAAGCCATCCTATCTCGCGTTGGTAGAAAGGAATATGTTTGGAGGTCGAGCTGGGGAAGATCCTGCTAAGCATATGGATAAGTTTGTCACTTATTGCAGTTCCATCCCTCTGCAGACAGGAGTAACTTATGATCAAGTCAAATACCGACTTTTTCCTTTTTCTCTCCAGGATGATGCTAGAGAATGGCTGCGCGAGTTGGATTTAACTGCTCACGCCATTACTGATTGGAATTCCCTTACTCTTGCATTCTACAAGAAATATTTTCCTCCACAAAAGACAAACAACCTCCGGAATCAGATTACTAACTTTAAACAAGGAGGTACTGAAGATTTCAATGAGGCATGGGTACGTTTCAAAAGATTAGTTCGTGCAGTCCCTCATCATGGGTTTGAGAAGTGGTTTCTTTGTAACCAGTTTTACAACGGGTTATTCGATGATCATAGAGCTCTTTTGGATTCTTCTGCTAACGGAAGATTTCAGAATAACACCACTGATGATACAGCTTATAAATTGATTGATGATATGGTTACTCATACTGCCGAATATGGAAATCCAAGAGGCTCTGCAAGGGGAAGTGGTACAGATAGTGCCGTCGCAGCCCAGTTAGAAGCCCTGAATGCTAAGATTGCACAAATACAAACAATACAAGCTTTGGGTGGCCAACACCAAGCGGTTAATATGGTTCAACAAGGGGAAGTACTTTTCTGCGGGAGATGTGGTGTAGAAGGTCATATTGCTGAGGAATGCATAAGTCCTGTGGAACAAGTACTCGCTTTCCAATCCTACAAGCAAGCTAATCCCTTTTCCAACACTTATAATGAGAGGACAAGGGAACATCCCTTTCTTCAGTGGTCAAGCCAGAATGTTCAAAATCCTACCCCACCTCAACAACAACCAAATTCAAATTATGTGATTCCTCAGAACCGCGGCCAACAAGGAAACTATAGACAGAATCAAGGAGGTCCTCAGTTTAACAATCAGCGCCAACAGCAGTTTCAACCTTTGGTGCCACCTCCTCCACCACCCACTGCCAATAATGATATGTCAGAGATTAAAGCTATGTTGCAGCAAAGCCTTAAAGCTCAGATGGAGCAAAAGGCACAGATTACTCAGATACTAGCTCACAATAAAATATTAGATACTCAAGTTGCCCAACTAGCAGGCCAAAATACAAATAGGCAACCTGGAAACCTCCCTCCCCAAGGACAACAAGCTCATGAACAAGCACATGCCATCCACTTGAGGAGTGATACTTCTTATAAAGAGCCGGAGATGCCCAAAGATGATAGTGAAGTGCCTTATGTTTCTCGTAAGGGTTTAGGGCATCTCTCTTTCAGCGATGATGAAGAAGAAGCAAAGGAGTTAGAGAAAGATCGTATACACGAGAATAACGAAAAAGAAAAACGAAAAGAAGCATTACGAGCTAAAGCACTCGATCGAGCTCGTGAAGCACTCGATCGAGTGCCAGTCCCACTCGATCGAGTGCATTCCCCACTCGATCGAGTGCCTTGTCCGCATACTTCTAATTCTTCTATTTCGCTTAATGCACAGGTACCGGATACTACTATTCCAAGCCAGAGTTCCCCAAAGGTCTCTAAAGATGCAAAGGAAGCTGAACCAATAAAGATCATCCTACCATTCCCAACCCGACAACAGAAATCAAAACTTGATCAACAGTTCGGGAGATTCATGGAAGTTGTGAAAAATCTTCAAGTAAGCGTTCCTTTCACCGAATTGATTACTCAAGTGCCAGCTTATGCAAAGTTTATGAAGGACATATTGACAAGGAAGAGATCCTTCAATGAGGTGGAGACGGTAGCTTAAGGATCCAGGGAGTTTCTCTATCCCTTGCACTATTGGTCCTTTGTTTATTAATAGAGCTCTTTGTGATTTAGGAGCTAGCGTTAGTGTCATGCCCTACTCTATATGCAAGAAATTAAATATGGGTCATTTAAGCATCACTAATATGACTCTACAAATGGCCGACAGATCCGTAAAACACCCTCTTGGTGTCTTGGAAGACGTACCTGTAAAAGTAGGAAAATTCTTCATCCCTGTTGATTTTGTGGTACTAGACATGGCCGAAGACACTCACACTCCTATTATCCTAGGCAGATCATTCTTACACACCGCAGGAGCGGTCATTGATGTGAAAAATGGGAGCCTTACTTTGGCTGTCGGAGATGATACTATCACTTTCAATCTCAAAATTCCCATGCTTTTTATGCCATTATTTACTGTGTTTAGTGTAGACAAACGGATTTTTGACCCCTAAGCCCTAGAAATTCGAGTTCACTAAGTATGGAATAAAGTTTTTTTTTTTTTTTTTTGATTTCTTTTGTCTTCTACTTTACTTCCAGGCTATGGCGAGTTCTTCAAGGAGTAACAAGAGAGATAGGACTACGCGCAACATCCCAACCCCGGTGATTCCAGGTTGTGAACCCTTTCCGGAATTCCCTTGGATTACATTTCGGGATAAACATCAAAGGGAGCGGTTTGTGGCGCTCGCTAAGCGGAAAACGATCCCCACTCGGGTCGTTTGCAAGAAGACCCTGGATACCTTCAAAATCTTGGAACCAATGAAAGAGATCTTCCAAGAGCTTGGATTATTCGGGCTCCTAACTCTTAGTGAGCTTTCCTATCGAGCTCTCACTCTGGAGTTCTTCAGTTCTTTCTCCTATGATACGGGCCTCCACTCCATCAGCTTCCGATTGTTGAACCAAGAAAAGACTCTAACAATGGATGACGTCTCCCGGCATCTAGGATTGCAAAAGCACTCCGACTACAATCTACTTGCCATGCCGCCTAAAGAGCTAACTGCTACAAGGTACTTTCCATTGTTTACAGGCTTTCCCAATCCTATCCCAAGTGCTCTCGCTCTCAGTGATGTCCAACATATGGTCATCAAGCTATTCATGAGAATCATGTCCCACTTAATCTATAGCCGCGCAGACATGAGCAAAGTTCACAAGATGGAGGTTCTGTTAATTGCCTCCTACCTTAACCCATTCCGAGAGACAGTATTCAAGTTCAGCCTGCCCGGGGTTATTTGCCACGCTTTGGCAAAGATGGCCCTCGCTTCCGGTGTCCTTGGTTGTGGTGCCATTGTTACTCGCCTAGTCAGGCGGACTTGCGGTTTTGATGGACATAAGAACTATGTACCCATGACTGAGTTCGACCCTGACCTACTTGATGAACAATATTTCTGGTACAGTGTCAAATGGCTACAAATTCTGAATGGCAATCTCTATTGGCTGGTGAAACCAACCCTTTACATGAGAATTCCAGATGAGGAGAACTTGCCTCCCCTTGAGGCCCTTGAGCCGGATTATTCTGAGGAGCGACCCGACCCTCCAACCTACCTTATCCCGGACGAGCTTTTGATGCCCCTTCCTAGGGAAACCACTACAAATGCCACCCGTCCTGATGCTCGTCGCCAGCCACCTTACCACCCACCCGTAGGCAGTATGCCTCCTTTCACCCCACAACCTCCTTTCTACCCCTCCTATACTATTGATTATGCAGTTGAGAGAGAGATGCGGATTCATCAAGGTGTGAACAATGACCTTGTTCATAGGAGGATGTGGGAGCAGATGTCTAGGATGGACCTTTCTGCTGGTTTGGCCTACACGGGTACTACTCCTAGCTATTACACCGAGGTTGGAGATGACAGCGCTGTTTTCAGCAACTATGGGATCACCAGAGAGCAGTTCACCACCGAGTTCAGCCACGAGCCCGGATGTCTTGGGAGGCCTATCTACGCACCCATTCGCCCCGACATGCCTGTTGGAGGTTTTTCTGACCCATTTGGGGCTGGTCCCTCCAGCCATGGTGGTCAGTTCGTTGCTCCCTCTTCTGGTGTCGCCCCCGGACGTGGTAGAGGCCGTAGGAGTCGGCGTGATCACACTAGAGGCCGCGGTGGAGAGCCGGATCCCGAGCTTGAGGCCATTTTCCGCCAAATAGATAAATTTCATTACAGTGATGCCGAGGGTGATAACGAAGATGATCCTTAGTGATGGTTGGTCATTCCTTCCCCCACTTTCCAGCTGGTTTGGGGGAGTCCTATACATATAGCTGGTATTATTTTTCTTTGTTTTCCCTTTACTTATTTTATCTTTTAGTTAGCTTGCTCCTTTCCCCTCTTTTTTTTAAGTGTGTCCTCTTAGGTTGCTGTGGCTGTTGTTGTTGATTTTTGCTGTGACTTCTATGCTGTTAGGATCACACTGAGGACACTGTGATAATTAGTTTGGGGGAAGAGTCTTTTATCTACTTTCGTATGCTTTAAAAAAAAAAAAAAAAAAAAACATGTCTTATTTTCTTTTTTTTTTTCTTTCAAGCTTGGTGATTTAAGATAACAATGATGATAATTTGCAGTTGAATCCCAAATAGTTATCCATGTACATTGTTTTGACCCGTTAGCCTATGAAAACAAAGCTCAATGATCAAGTCTTGACCGTAATTGACATACCTTATATTGATTAGACTTGACAAATTAAGTTGGTAAACCACTTAAATTCTGAGGTCTATAGAGCTTTCTAGGCCAGGAACATTAATAAACTGGTCTCATTGTCAATTAGGCTTGAGTGTGATTTCTCCTTGTGGAATATGTAATATCAAAACTGCATAAGTGTGAAATTGATTGCTTGATGCTTTTATGTGAATGTATGACAAGTACATGAGGATAGGCGGTCCTTACCCTTCAAATAAGTTTCACATAGCCAAAAATTTGTCTTTCTACCTTTGAAACCAAATTCCCTATGAAAAACCCGTTTGAAGCCTTGTGGCATGTTTTGAGTCTGATTATTTATAAGCCACAATCCTAGAATTTGCCTACCTTTTCGGGACAGTCGCAGTTGCTTGGTTTATCACGATATTTCATTACTATGGTTGGGAAGGGACTAATTTTGTCCAAATGGGTGTAGTGAAATCTTATGAGCAATTGTGTCAATCTCTTATGTTTGAAAAGAAAGAAAAAAAAAATATGAAGCGCAAGAAAAAAAAAAAAAAAAAAAAAAACAGAAAGAAAAAGAAAAAGAAAAAAAAAAGAGAAAAGAAAAGAGAAAAATTCAAAAAGATATTTGTGATACGAAAAAAAAGGAAGAAGAATGCTTCATTGGATCTTGTTAAGAGATTTAAGGAGACTATCTAGAGTCTAATGCATATTTGGAGAGTAATGTTATAAACTCTCATGTTCTTTCAAGTTAAGATAATTTCTCTAGTCTTGGGTTGTTTTTTTTCTTTCATTAAAGAAGTGGTTTTGGTTTTGTTTCGCGCTGCGACTACCGTCTTAGCTCCACATATCCATAACGTGCTTTGACACAAACCATTTCTTTACCCTTGCCCACTAGCCTCCTTGCCGTCTTGATACATGTACTTTGTCCATCTATACATGCATAATTGTTGGGGAAATCTCTATAACATTAGATTGCATGCATGTTCCATTGAGTTGAGTGAGTGTTCTTACTTCTTTCTATCTTCACATATAACTCACCTTTACATATATTTATGAGCTTGAGTGAATCCGCGAGAATCCGACTAAAATTTGTCTTGCAAGGTCAAAAGATGTTTGGTCTTTGTCTATATTACACCGTCATATCAACCTTGTGACTTGAGCTGCGTTTTCTATTACCCGTACCTTCGAATCTGTTTTATTGGTACATTTGGTCGTTACATTGTTACGGATATGGATAATTTGGGATTTGTATGTGCATTTACATTAGCTCTGAGTTGTCTAAAATCACCGTTTGTATGATTGCTTTCGCTTCAAGTTCTTTGCTTTGTTTGAGGACAACCAAAGAGTTAGTTTGGGGGAGTTTGATGAGTCATAATTATATACATCTTTATGCCTTCCCTTATATACTTTTGTTACGGTTTTGTGCACTAATCCATGTCGTATACGCCGTTTTTGTCATAAATGTCGATACTCCCGCATTTTGTTGTTTCTAATGTAGATGGATGCATTCCGATGATTTACTGAGGATCATACGAGTATCGCGGAGTCGGCAAGGCAAAGATATATAGGAAGATAGGCAAGAATCAAGGGAGATTGCCAAACGAAGAATTGTGCTGACAAAGTGGAGCACTCGATCGAGTGCCACCAACACTCGATCGAGTGCACTGGACACTCGGTCGAGTGCTTCTTCTGTCCGGATTTTCATAAGTTTTTAGCAAGAGTTTCCATAAATCGTTTAGTAGTTTTTAGCAAGTATTTCCATATATTGTTTAGTAGTTTGTTATAAGTAGAGACTTCGTAGCCTCTTCTTAGATACACTTTGATTACTCTAAAAACCCTAATTATTACTAGTAACTCTCTAGATTATTATTTAGCACTTGCCTTCGGATCTTGTTCTCCTATTTACGGTATTTAATCATAATCTCTACTTTATTGTTCTTCAATTATTCTTGTTCTTAGTTTATTGCTTTATTACTTATGTTTTCAATCAATATTGTTGTAGTTAGATCCCAAGCCATGCATAGCTAATTTATTTGTCTAGGGTGAAAAGGGATCTAGGTAATTAGAAGGGGGGATCAAACTTTAATGATGTTTAATTGTTAAACTGCTTATTATTATTGTTCTATTGTTGTTTTAAACCTGATTAATTAATTACTGGTCAGGATTAGTTAATTAGTCTCGCAAATTAGTCTTAGATCCGACCGTAGACTAAGACTAAGATAGACCACAACAATTGAATAGACTGACCTAATTATAGCGACCGCATGTTAGGTTTAGATCTAAAGATTATATGAATACCGACCGGACATATGATCTTAAATAATAATTTTGCCCAATTAAATTAGTTAAATCCCATTCCCCCGGATAATTGCCTATGTGAACTTGATCCCTAGATCTTTCCTAAAACTTGTTTACATATTTTTACTTATTTTGCAATTAGTTTGTTAGACAACGAAAACAATCAAAACAACCCAATTGTTACTTTAAGACTTATTTACTTTAGCAAACAATTTATTACCGCCTCCCTGTGGATTCGATACCTTTCTTACCGCTAGCTATTAGTTAGTAGTATCCTAAGGATTACTTTGATTTAGGGTGACGACTTTACCCTTATCAACCACGACAAGTTTTATTGTCTGCAAAAAAATTCCGTTCACTGTTTTCTAATGCTTCCATTTGAGTCAAAGAATAATCTACCTTTAACTGACTTAAAAGAAAAATAATTTTTTCAGACCAAATCCTATAGTTTTTACCGTCAAGTAAATCCAAATTTGACATCTTAGGGATAAAAACTGTAGGCATAAGGGTGAGACTAAACGAAGCAGCAGATGTTGGAATAGTCATATCGTCTAAACTGATTTTTTTTTTAACGAGCAAGAATTTTTTTTTTTTTTTAAAAAAAAAAAAAAATTAAACTAAATACAACTTTAGACTGTAGGCGATATGACTATGAGACAAACAATGAACGAATAAACTTACAGAACTTTTTGAGAAAGAAGATGTCGTGGCGTGACGGAATCACTGCCCTAAAGTTGTATTTGCCCCGCTCGATACACACGGCCTCTTAGCAACCAACTTCCCAGGGTTAACACGACTTCCAAGCCTTAGGTGTACGACAAAGACTTAGATTGAGGACTACTAAAAGAACGTTGCCAAACAAGCTATTTGAAATAGGTAGAGAGGAAAAATAAGATAAGAGAAGAGAATTGTTGTTGTGGTTTTGAAATCTGGTAGATGGGGTATATATAGTAGTAATAGGAAGGATCTAGAAAGGTAATAAATACGCTCTCGTAAATGTATTATAGAAGACTGCATAATCAGTCTAGTAGACTCCATAATCAGTCTAGTATACTCCACAATCAATCTTGTTGACCGCATAATCAGCCTATGAACTTCCGCAAATCAGTCTTAGAAGACCGATATTTCAATACTACCAATGTGGGATAATAAAGCATTCTTTTGAAGCAATACTTCCAACAAAAATATCCACTTTTTCTCTCTCTCCAACACTATTTATGTGGTCCCCTTTCTCCACTAACTCATTTTCTACCCATTTTATCTCACAAAATATCCGTCACAAATAACGACCCGTCGCAAGCATGACTTACTAAAAAAAAAAAAAAAACTCAAGAAAATATACATATGCTCAAAAGTTAAGAAAAGTTGAGTTAGTCCGTATGTATGTTCTTATTTCTCGAGAATATGATACGAGTTCAATATTTAATCTTGTGTTGTTTTCATAATCAAACTTGTGTAATTTTTTTTCAATTTCGGTAGCATAATGATTTAATGGTCATTGGCCCATACCTCTTTCAATTTTCCGTATTAAAATTTGTAGGTTGATAACTTGATGGCTGATGCATATCGAGTTAAATACATTCATTGCCATTATAAATTTTCATTTTTTCTAGTATTGTCATTATAGAATTTTTTTTTCTATTAGTGCCCCTCTAAAATTTGTTTTACTTCCCTCAATGTCATTTCATATTTGTTTTACCTACAATAGAAGGTTACCAATAATTATTATACTTAATTAACTTCAGCAAGTCTTATTTGCGACAGTATATCCGTCACAAGTTTGCGACGGGTCAAAAACTACTTACGTAGGTAGATAAGACCATGATTAATACTTGACCCGTTGCAAACTTGCAACGGATATGCCCCTAATGTTATTAAACAAAACCCCTAATGAATCAACATAAATTCTCATTGGAGATGGATACTATTCGTCACAAGCTGAAAACGAAAAATGTCCCTCTCACAAAATGTAAGTCGGATGATTCATGAAATGTTTCATTTAGTCCCACTTATTCTCCCACTCGTATGGTTGTGAGAGGGATATTATCCGTCTTCAGTTTGTAACGGATAATATCCGTCTTCAGCAAGACTCTTTGATTAATTAATTGTTTCCTGGAGATTTTTGCGTAAAATAATAAACAAAGCCCCTAACGTTCGTCAATCCCTTTCCAATTCCTAAATCAATTGATTTGTGACGGGCATATCCGTCGCAAGTTTGCGACGGGTCAAGTATTAATCATGGTCTTATCTACCTACGTGAGTAGTATTTAACCCGTCGCAAACTTGTGACGGATATACTGTCGCAAATAAGACTTGCTGAAGTTAATTAAGTCTAATAATGCTTGGTAACCTTCTATTGCAGGTAAAACAGATATGAAATGGCATTGAGGGAGTAAAACAAATTTTTGAGGGACACTAAGAGAAAAAAGATTCTATAATGGCAATAATAGAAAAAATGAAATTTTATAATGGCAATGAATGTATTTAACTCGATGCATATCCAAAAAGTTAGCCATTCCATTTTATTTGATTCACATAACTGAATCCGACCCGAGTACAGACCTAGCGGTGGACTGGAGATGGTGTCTGAAGTTGTTACAATGTTATGGAATTTATAATGAATGCGATTAAACAAGATGTAACTCTTCCCTCCCGTGTCTCTGTCCCTGTGAAAGTGTGAAGAAGTGTATCATGGTTAGAAAACTACCCAACTGGTTTGTCAGGACTGGATTGGACTGGTTTATAGTATATGATCAGAATGAGCTCGAAAAAGAAAGACATGGTAATTGGTAACATCGAAGATTGGTTTACTGTGGAGGAGACAGACACCTCCAGTTGTCAAGGAAATCACAATCACCTCTCAATTTGGTATCATATTGACCCCTCAGATCTAGCCAATTTTCCCATCTTTCTGCTCTTTTTTCTCTCTTTCGATATTTTTGCCACATTCCTTTTTCATCTTCTTTACTTTCAACCATTTATTTTGCTTATATATAATGAATTACACCAATGAATTTAAACTAGTGTCTCACCTTAACACCAATTTATGGAATTACAAATGAAAAGTATTGATCTTCATGATCAATATGCATCCCACATGCCAATTACTGTAGAACCCATTTCACCAGAATTGGTTTCAAGAAATGGGTATTCAAAATTTTCAAATGGGTTTGATGATTCTGATGATAATTACCCTCTTATTGTCGGTGGTATTGGTAAAGGTTCGGGCCTTTCTGGCGCAGTTTTTAATCTTACGACATCAGTTATTGGTGCCGGGATCATGGCTTTGCCTGCTACAATGAAAGTTTTGGGATTGGGGGTTGGCTTAATTTTGATAGTAATTATGGGAATTTTGTCAGAAATTACTGTTGAATTGCTAATAAGATTTGCAGTGCATTGTAAGGCAATGTCATATGGGGAGATAGTCCAATTTGCACTAGGTCGGCCTGCAAGAATTTTGTCTGAAATTTTCATTATCATCAACAATGCAGGAGTTTTGGTTGTTTATTTGATTATTATTGGTGATGTGATGTCTGGTTCAGCTCATCATGTTGGGGTCTTTGATCAAATGATGGGTACCGGGGTTTGGGATCAAAGAAAGCTCGTAATATTAGTGGTTTTACTGGTGTTTCTAGCGCCCTTGTGTGCGTTGGAAAAGATTGATTCTTTGAGCTTGACTTCAGCTGCTTCCGTAGTTCTTGCTGTGGTGTTTGTTGTGGTGACTTGTATCATTGCATTTATTAAACTTTTTGAAGGAAAGATTGAGGCTCCTAGGATGACACCCGATTTTAGTTCTAAGAAGGCAATTTTGGATTTGCTTGTGGTGATTCCAATTATGATGAATGCATATGTATGCCATTTTAATGTACAACCGATATATAATGAGCTTCACGGACGTTCTACTAAAAAAATGAATCTCGTGGGGAGAATCACAACTGTTATTTGTGTGGTGGTTTATGGCCTTACTGCATTTTCTGGCTATTTGCTTTTTGGAAAGGCTACTGAATCTGATGTTCTGACCAATTTCGACGTTGATCTTGGTATTCCATATAGCTCGGCCTTGAATTATGTGGTTAGGGTTGGATACATTCTTCACTTGGTTCTTGTTTTCCCAGTTATTCATTTCTCACTGAGGGAGACAGTATATACCCTGGTTTTTCCGGGTGCAGGGCCACTTTCAGAGAGCAGGCAAAGGCTTTTGGCCTTAACCATGGTGTTGTTGGCCTTAATTTATCTCGCTTCTACAATGATTCCGAGTATTTGGACTGCTTTCAAGTTTACAGGGGCAACAACAGCCGTTTCCTTAGGTTTCATATTTCCATGTCTTATAGGATTGCGCCTAAGTAAGCAAGGAGAAATATTAACTCCCCGAGAGAAGCGTTTCTCATGGATCATGCTAGTGCTGGCATCAATAGTTGGAACAGTTGGAGTAATTGGGAATATTTATGGGTTGCAAAGCCGATCTGGATGAAATATAGTATTAGATTTTAGGTTAATCTTGATCCTCTCTGAATATGGAGATTATATTGTGGACACAATTTTTATTATGGGTAAATCTGGGGTAACACCCTACATTCCTACCCCTTTACCTGACTCCGCCTTTTATTGGAGACTTTATGACACTCACTGGTATAATGTTGTTATACTTGTGCCTTCAAATTTACAAGATCTTTAATTGGGTACTCTGTTACATCACCAAGGAACTCGGTTGTATATTTTTCCGTTTCCATGGTGGACTTTGTCACATGTATACCAGATGATCAGAGTGTGATCAGATATTTGTGTTCATGCTCTAAATGTAAAGGAATGAACTCCAAGACGATACAACATGTTCAAGACTGAAGACTCGGGATATGTAAATGTACTCTCAGTAATATTGGTGGTATAGTAGTAGTAGTAGAAGATTAGTTGTAGTTGGAGTAGTTTGCAGTTGAACCTTTAAAGGCAAATCTTGTCTTCTTAGGTTCACAAAGTCACAAGCATGTCTTGATGTATTCCGCCGCAGACGACGATCCAAAATTCAATAGCCTGTATGTATATCTAGCCTCAGTTTGTTCCGAGAATTTGTCTTGAGTAATAAAAGGCCTGGCGAAATCTCATTGTTGCAGACTGATTTGAAGGAGTCTATCCGTTTTTTAGGAGGTACATTGCACTACAACATTGTTTGAACACCATTGCAGACTCTCTTCTACCTCTTGATTCTATAATCTAACGTGAACAACGTTTGCAAACTACTATGAATAACATATGTTTGTAAAAGTTTGACAACCATACCTTTACATACTTTATTGACAGAAAAACAGAAGCGTTTCTAGTAAATATGCCAAACAAGTTTAGGTTGCCAAGCAAGTTTAGGTCCATACCAAATCATTTGACCTGAACCAAATCCGAGGCGGATTTATTAAGGTCACATTCACTGTTCACATTTTTTGTAGTTTCAATTTTTGGACTGAATGAATTGAAATTTTAGTATTTGTCATTAATTTTCACAAGTTTATAAGGTAATCAAGTACTATTTAATTTTCAAAACGATATTGTAAACTTAATATTGGCGATTATTTATGTTAAAAATAATTTAATCAATTAGTTTATTTGATTTAATGAAATGAAATTGTAATTATTATATACTTAAAATTAAATAATTATCACTTCGGTCCAATTTGATCTAAGATCGGACCAAATCGAAAAATATGGGTTCGGTCCGGTCTTCAGTTCATCTAATTCTTTTCTCTGTTTTCGGTCTAGTCCGGTTTTGGGCCGATACTCACGCCTAACACGGACTACTTATTTACGAAGCCTATTATATTGGACACTTGACCACTCAGGGATGTAAGGCATATATTTAGTGAAAATTTTTTCGCTATAGATCTTTATGTGTAATTAGGAGAAGTAATTAGACATGAAATACAACATAAAATGGGATAGCGGTTTTAAATTGGTAAAATTTATTATATCCTTTCTTTTGGAAAAAGGAACACTTTGGCTAGTAATAAACACTTGACTACGACTTCAGAGAACGCTATTTTTTTCTTTTTAAATTATATACATTTACGAGATCTTTGATTTGAAAGAAAATGTCGTTTTTTAAGTCGTTTTTAATCACATAAATATACTTAACTTTCTAAATATGGTCATGACATGAACACGACACGAAATTAACGGGTTAGGGTTGAGGCTTGATGACACATTTATCTAAGTGGGTCGACACGAACACGACACGAAGTTTAATTGGATCGGATTTGGGTTGAAGGTTTTGTGACCCGTTTACATGTGACACGAACACGAACCCGACACGACCCGATCTGTTTACCAGGTCTACCGCTATTACTAGATCCCAACTCGTTCCATTTCCTGATATTCGAAGTTAAAACACCATTTCATTGTACTTCTAGCTTAAAACGGGGCTAATAGTTAAATAAAATTAAAGCAAGTTGTATAAAGAAAAATAATTTGTTTCTCTTAAATGAAATGATATTAGAGTTAGATGGGTCTTAAGGGAGAATAAATTGAAAGAAAAAAGACTAGTTGCTATTAGTCGATGGCCGCGCGCATTGAGTATGTGGAATTAGGGCACAGTTACGGACACCTTTTAAAAACCGTTCTTGAGCCAATATGAGATGGATGAACAAAAACTCCAAGTGTAAAAAAGCCTCCTAAGTTTGCACGCAAGACAAATGCCCAATCAACTCCTAAAAATATTCTTAATATGTATTAGTAATAATTTCCTTAAAACGAAAACCTCACAATACTACTCTAGTATTAATTTTGGACCAATATTTTAGAGAGAATGATCTCACTAGTTTATGTTATGAGAGATGGCAATATTCACCTTCTGCAAGCATGAGAATGGATTGTGTATATAAAGAGAAGGGAGCGCATTCCCCTTACTTGCACGGTTCAAGTGAAGGTGAATTGTGCCCCTTTTTTTCTTTTTTCTCTTTCTATGTGACTAGCCTCTTAGGCCTAGTGTATTGTCTTACAAGATCATCAATAGGCCTAATTTTTAATTAGAGCAAAATCACAAAATACAACCATCCATGCATGCACCATTTACACGGTTCACATGCACCATGCATGTGATCCATTTAAAACTTAAAGTTGTAAAAGATGTGTTATGTCACAAACGTGACATATCACATGTAAAAATGTGATGTCTAATAAAATTGCATCTAAACATTTTAAATACATCATTACAAATTAATACTTAACCTCTAAGCATCAATTATTAACGTTTCACATTAGGTTAATACACGTTTGCAATTGTAATTAACCGAGAACCTTTAATACGATAACTTTTATCATTCCCGTTAAGAATAACATTTATTCTAATTGAATCTCGTATAATCAAATTATAACGAGACGCAAAATCTCTCATTTTATTTCGTCCAATTTTAAGGAATTTAATAAATTCGTATCCCATACAAATTATTAACTTTAATAATTCGGGCATCGTCCTATAGGTGTAACCTAAAGAGATCAACTGATCATCAGTATCACATAACGTTAATGTCAAACTATTTAAAGCCAATCATTACCGATAAATGTTGATCAGTCGACTAAAATATCATCCCATCCGTATTCTATATGTATGTTGATAATATGAGATTTAACTAATTATGGCTAAATCATGTGCACGCACTATTGTTGAGAACACTTACTCAACACAAAGTTACAAATAAAAGGAGAAAATGATATAACCCATCGACCCAAATCTTTTCTTATATCTTGGTTCCTGTGTCTGAACAATCCAAATCGGCCAAGTCCTCTATTGCTCGGTCGAGTGGGAATCACCCAGATGATTCTTCCCTTCAAGTTCCTCCTAGATTGACTCTCACACACAATATTTTCTACCCACATGCTAAGACACACTCCCCTTATGGGTTTCCCACTATTCGGATAAGGTTCTAGTACCAAAAAGATTTGATATTGCACAACCGGTCTTGAAAGAGCGAGGCACCTTCGTATCGGTAAACTTATAGTGAACATAGATGCAAATCGAGCCGGTGATTGGCTTACTAATGAATGAGTCGATTCTTCTACCACTATCACCCACCATAAAGTTCTGGCTGTCAATCACACTCTATTATGCCTGAAGATCGACCTACTCGGTGTAGCTCTTCCTCTAATCATTTATACATATAGTTTCGGGTTTTTTTCTCTTATGTACCTAAAAACAACGCATAATGACTTTGACATAATTATTATCATTTTTATTATTTGAAGCATGATGTGTCGCGAAATTAAGGCTAAGAATATAAAATGGGACATCAAAATCAAACAAATAATCATAAGTTAAATTTTATGAAGCAACGTTATTGTTGGGGTTAAATAATGAGAATGAAATTTGACAGAGGCAAAATTTTTAGCTCTACATCCCACGCTATCAGGATCATAAATCTAGGTTTGGAAGTCTAATTTGTATAGATATATATGATCACCAATTAGAGTAAGACATATTTATTGATTCTTATATATGTTGGAGTTTAAAATTTTAAAAATCATTCTTGATATCTGTAGTTTTAAACAAAAATATTTTTGCTTGTAAAATCATTTTACAAAATGATGGTTACAAAATTGGTTCTTATCTTATTTAACTATTCATGTAAGTAGACAAGACTAAGGATTCTAGATTGGCCTATAAATTGATCAATATATTTGAAAATCCCAATATTTAAAATGTTACACACAATCCATTATTCCTGAATAAGCGGATCCAGAAATAACTCAAACTTGAATTGACTCGACTCAAATTAAGTTAAGTACGAAAATGACTTGTAATACCTCTCCCTTTCATGCGTTGAGGTACTCGGCCGAGTAGTGTATACTCGGTCGACTACACAAAGTTAGAGTCCTGAATCCGAGTCTGCCTAGATGTACTCGGTCGAGTACCCTCGGTACTTGGTCAAGTGCCCGGAAAATAGACCGGTTCCGCGGGACGTTAATTAGACAAAACGAGTTAAACATAATCATTTCATCATTTCGCTAAACATTCACAAATCAGGTTTTTCTCAAGACAAAACCCTAAGTGTAACACCCTGTTTTGGTCAAAAATTACCAAGGTTATTTATGCAAGGTTATAGTGATCTTAAGTGAAAGACATTATTGATTATGCTTGGTAAATTGCAAAGTACAAGAAACAATAGGAAGGGATATTCTTATTCTTATTCAAAGGAACGATTGTTACAGATTTGCATAAGTATTCTTGCTGAAATGCAAGAAATTTGCTAGGTTGAATGGGTATTCTTGCTGGAGAGTAGGGGATTCTTCCTAAGTGGTCTCCTTCTAAGTCGGGTATGGGTTGGTTTTTGCAATAAATGAGCTTCCCTATTTATAGTGGGTGAAAGTACAAGAGTCCGTTGGGTAAGGACTGCTGGGCCCAGTATAGCCGTTTTTGCTGACAACATCCTCTCATCATGCTTTGGACTTGATCTTTTTGGGCCTTACTAAGGAATTGGGCTGCTTGGCTTCTTCAACACACTTCTCATGTGTGTTTCTCTTTGACAATAAGTATAGGGCTGAGATTTGTTCTTGCCTTCAATCCATGTACTCCGAGATCCTCCAGTGTCTTGCCGCCACGTGTCGTGGGCCAAATGATGCTTATTTTGGGGCCCAACATTAGCCCCCAATTCTCGTGTAAGTTTGCTTGCGCGGGAATTTCAGTTACGCTTGTTTTCTTCTTGCTTCGATTATCGTTCCCTTTGTTAACTGTTCATATCCCTTCCCTCATTTAATCCTAACCACCCTACTTAACCCTCTTTAATTTCTGAATCATTTTTCCACAACTTCCCAAATCACTTTTCAGAACAAACTTCACCCTTCCCTCTTCTTTTCCAACTTCCTTTTCGACTTCCTTTCCGACTTCCTTTTGTTCATTGCTCGCTTCTCCAGGTATCATTTTTGCTCTTTCTTCCACTTTTCTTCCTTTGGTAATTATGAGTGATGATCTTTTCCCCTCCCAAGGTCTCCTTTCCTCTTTGCATTCCTGTAACTCCATTTTTAAACCTTCCGACATAACTGCTATTAGAGGGCAGTTCCATTTTGATGATGGGGTGAACATCCACGTTCCAACGGTCGGTCAGAAGGCTGACTTCTGCCGTCCCGGATGGACTTGCATGTACCTCTATCCTTTCTCGTTGGGTTTAAGGTTCCCTTTTCCAGACTTTGTGCAAGAATTTCTTCATACCAACAAACTTCCCTTGTGTCAAATCAACCCGTATGCTTGGCGTACTGTCCTGTCATTAAACAGGATAAACGAAAAATACGATATGGGAATTACAATGGGTGATTTTGCGCACCTTTTTGCCGTGCGGGCCTTGGGCCGTGGTCAGTTCACGGTCCGGGCCCATAAGAGTGATGAACACTGCATAATCTTCCCTCCGAAACCCAAGGATGCTGATTGGTTTCGGAGTTTTATCTTCGTGGAAGTAGCTACACTGCCCCGTCCTCATGACTACATCTATACCCAGTGGAGGGCTGCCACAGGTACTTGCTTTAGTTACCTTGTTGGTTCCTTTTGTTGCTCACCACCTTACTGCTCTTTTCCTGCAGATTTGCCCAAGATACTTCCTGCTGCTAACGAGGAGGAGTCTTTGTCGAAGCTATCTGGCCTGGAACCAGCGTGTCGTTCCTTTAACTTTTTATTTGGTTACACTACTTTGGAGGAAGAAAGGGAGATGTCTACTGGTAATTCCTTTTTCAGCCCGTGTCTTGCTGAGTTGATTTCTGTTTCTTTCCCTTTCTTACTCTGTCTATTGATCTTCAGATTCTACCAGGCCAGTGATGACCCCGGCCATGATGATGGCCTAAAGGAGGAGGAAGACTGTAGCGGGTGGGCTAAGGGCTCCTTCCAAGAGGAAGGCAGAGGCAGCTGGTGTTGAGTCCTCTGCCAAGCAGTTGGAGCCTTCCTCTTCCTCTAATGATGTTACCATTCTTGCTGCTCATTTATCCTCCTTGGCTCCTCTAGGCCCTCCTACACAGACAAGGGCCTACTCTTCTCTGGTTAAGAGGGAGCCATCTGGATCTGGGGCTGGTGGATCGGGTACCAGAGCCGAGGATGCTAGAGCCGTGGACGAAGTGAACGATGTGATGTCTGACCTTCCTGAGGATGTTATCAGATTGCCTGTTGGGTTTGGGTGTACTGCAGGAGTGCCTTGCTGGCCAACTTTGAAGAGAGCGTTGCTTCCTGGCGTGAGGACGTACCTTCGTCCCAGGCCCACTAGGGAGTTGCTGGAGGATGCTGTTGAGCAGGCGTTTGCGGTATGCCTTTTCCTCTTGCCTTTGTACCAAACTTCTTGTCTTCCATCTTTCATCCTTTTCTTCCTGCAGACTTTGCAGATGTTGTTGGTTGAGATTGATCGCCTGCCGGAATCCGAAAGGGAAGTAACTTCTTTGAAGGCTGAGCTGAATTTGATGACCAGGAGGCTGGAGGCGGAGAAGGCTCAGGGGAACCAAAGGTTGGAGGCGGCTAAGGCGAAGGAAAAGGATTCTGAGGAGCAGATGGCGATAATCCTGGATGCTAAAGATGCCCTTGCCTCTGATGTAAAGAGATGGAAGGAGGCCAAGGAGGCTGCTGATGCGGAGATTGCTGTCCTGCAGGAGAAGAAGAAGTCCCTCTCTGGCGTGCTGTCTGACATTGTTCCTTATACTCACTGGGCAGCCAGAGTAGAATGCATGAAGGAGGTGCTGGAGAACAAGCACCTGGAATGGGATGTGGCGGAGGAAGAGCGCCTCCTGGAGGCTACTTTTCCAGTAAAGCCTGATCTTGTTGTGCTCTCTGATTGTGAGGAAGAGGGTGCTCCGGAGATTAACAGTCCTGTTCTTGCTGGCTCTTCCCCTGCTCAGGAAGAAGCGGCTCCTGCGACTCCTCCCCCAGGAAAGGATGACCAAGGCGAAACTGGTGCAGCTGGTGATTCCTCCTCCGTGACCAAGCATGTTATTGCGTAGTTGTTAGTTTGTTGTTTTCTGGGCCCTGTGTGGCGTGTTGTTTTTCCGTTCCTTCTGGACCCGGGTGGGTCCAGTTAAACACTTATCTTTTGGGGCCCTTAGTTTTTGGGCGTATTTTGTAAAAACTCTTTATTCCAGCCTTTTTTCCGGCTGGCGGAGCACCTGGGGGTGCGTAAGAATATTTCTGGCTCCAGGGTTTTCCTGGATCCTTAGTTCATATGCTTGTCGTTTTTGGTGTTTTGCATGCATGCTTTTGTTTGTTTAAATGGCCAAGTGTATATGCTGGTTCCCTTAGTTAGGAGTCTTCCAGACTTTTACGCGGGTGCTTAGTATTGTGGGTGATTGTATCCCACCTTGTTTATACCTCGCCACATTCGCACGTATTAGTTTTGATAATGTTTCAACAAGAATTGCTTGACTGAATCATACCGAAGTTATATTCAAGATAACCCGTGGGGTTTCTTACAAAATGTTCAAAAGATATCTGTCAAGATTCTAGCTTGACGTCAAAAGAAGAAAGAAAATAACATAAATAGCAAAAGAATCCTAGAACCTGAAGATTCAGGTTGCTGACCGTGGTGGCTTTTCCAGCTTCTAGATGAGATATTTTTTCAAGTGCAAGATGTTCCATGGCCTGGGTACCATTTTTCCATTCATGTCCATGAGCCTGTATGAGCCACTTCCAGTTGCACTCTCTACTTGGTATGGTCCTTCCCAATTATACGCGAACTTTCCTGCTTGGTGGTTCTTGGTGTTCTGGAAGACCTTCCTGAGAACGAGATCCCCCACCTGCAGGGTCCTGATTTTGACGTTTTTGTTGTATGCTCGTGCTACCATCTGCTTGTATGATGCTATTCTGATTTGAGCACTTGTTCTGAGTTCATCTATGGTATCCAGGTTGCTGGCCATTTCCGTCTGGTTACGCTCTTCTGTCAGGCATCCGTATCTTTGTGTTGGGATCCTGACTTCTGAAGGAATTACTGCTTCAAATCCAAACACCGAGCTGAAGGGTGTTTGACCTGTTGTAACTTTTGGCGTTGTTCTATCTGACCATAGGACGAGGGGCAGCTCTTCTGCCCATTTTCCCCCTGCTTCTTCCAGCCTTCTCTTTAAGTTGTCCATGACAATTCGGTTGCTAGATTCAGCCTGACCATTGGTCTGGGGGTACCTGGGATCAGCCTTTAGTAACGTGATGTTCTAGCCAGCGCAAAATGCCTCTGTCTTGTTGGATATGAACTGAGAACCATTATCACATACAATTTCAGAAGGTATGCCAAACCTACAGATTATATTACGTTTGAGGAAGGATATCACCTGATTTTCTGTGACTTGGGGGAAGGATTCTGCCTCTATCCACTTAGAAAAGTAGTCTGTTAGTGCTAGCATGTAAGTCTTGTTTCCTGGTGCCCTTGGTAGGGGTCCCACGATATCCATTCCCCACTTCATGAATGGCCATGGTGATATTACTGGGTGCAGAGGTTCTGCAGGTTGGTGCACTACAGGCGCGTGTTTCTGGCAGGGTTGGCACTTTCTTGCAAATTCCATAGCATCCTTTCTAACTGTTGGCCAGAAGTACCCCTGTCTGAGTGCTTTGTTGGATAGGCTCCTGCCCCCTGCATGATTTCTGCATTCGCCACTGTGGAGATCATGCAAGACAGCCCGACTTTCTTTTTCTCCCAGACAACGTAGGTAGGGTCCAGCCAACGATCTCCTGAATAAGATTCCATCTATTAGTGTAAATCTGGATGCTTTTATTCTAAATCCCCTTACCTCTTTCTTCTCAGGGGGAAGGACGTTGTTTGCTAGCCACTCAATGTACGACGTCCTCCAATCTGGGGCTTCTTCCTGATCGACAGTATTGCTGAGTACTCCTGCTTCCACTTCCCACTGGGTGCTGTGTAACATCCCGTATTTTCGTAAAATCTATTTTTGGCGTTTTAAATTATTTTAAGTAATAAAATAATATTTTTAATAATTTATTGTGAAAGACTTTAATTTAATTAGTAAGATCCGTCTTAAGAACCTTAAGTCCTTAAGACGAATACAAACTTGGTAAGGTTAAGCTCCCAACTTAAATATCCGTTCAAGTATCCTAACCCGTTTCATTTAATACGGAAAGGACACTTACTTAAACCCCTAAAATCACATATGTCGACATTTTATTCATCTCCTTCATCATTTCCATTGTAAACTCCATTTCTCCTAAAACCTCCATAAACATCATCTTCTTTTGCTCTTTTCTCCATCATCCGTCTACCGATTTAAGGTAATAATAACATTTTCGGAATCCTCATTTAATTTTCAAGCCATCTATCACTTTTGTTTTGTATTTCGTCGACTTCGAAATTTGGGCTGTTTCGCATAAATTCCGTTTTCTAGCCCTTAAACCCGTTTTTCGTGCTTGTAGGTGAAGGATTGGAGAACCCGGACATTGATAGCTTCGTGGTAGAGGAGGATCTTTAAGCCGGAGTGCATTTAAGGTGACGATAATGAGAAACTCGGCCTTAATGTGAATATTAGCAAGTTTTGATGTGTTCTTATGTTAGTTCTGATTTTTGTTAATGTATAATGTTTAATGGACTTAGTATCATGTTTAGGATTGTTCTTATGTGATGAATTCATGCTTGTGATGTTGTTATATGTTCTTAAGTTAAATTTCAGTTTTCACAAAGTTAAGACGGATACATTGATTTTATCATTTGAGGATTGTTATGGGATTTGTTTGCTGGTAGAAAGTAGTGTTTGATGATTAGAAATGTTGGGCAAATCATACTTGTAGCAATTATTGAAGTTTGTATGTCGAATTGGGATGTTTTCGAATAGGCTGAGAATTCGCGTTTTCGTATCAGGCTCTCTGAGCCGGTCGACCGACCGGCCGCCGGTCGACCGACTGGGAGCGTTTCTCTGTGTTTTTGCGAAATTTGTAGAAGTTGGCCTTGGGACTGCCAGCCGGCCGACCGGCTGCCTGCCAACCGGCTGGTGGTCTCTTGTGTTGTGTTTGTGTTGTTTTGCGAGAACATAGGAAAGAGGGGAGCCCAGCCGGCAGACCGGCCACCTGCCAGCCGGCTGGGAGTACATGTGGGGGTGGCTTACGAGTTTTGTAAAGGCTAAGGGAAGGTATTCCCAGCCGGCCGACCGGCTGCCTGCCGACCGGCTGGGAGTCCTTTGTGTTATTCTTCATTTGAAAAAGAAAGGGAGGCTGAGTGGGTCACCAGCCGGCCGACCGGCTGCCTGCCGACCGGCTGGGGGCCCCTGTAAGCTATTTTGAATTCGTAATTCATGCGTAACTTTCAAACGGTTAATCGGTTTTGATTGAAACTCGTTTTGTGTATCTTTGATATGTATTTGAGGTCCCCGGAGGATGGGCGACACTATATTGGGTTCGGGAATGGAGAGAGGATAGAGACCCCCCGGTCGGGCAACCGAAAGGGAAACCGGCTCTCCCTCAACTTAGTTCCCGGGATCAATTAAGTGTTGATTAGAAGTATAAGAAAGTAGAACTATAGATTAGTTCATAGACTTTGTATGATATTGTATTGATGCGTATTAAGTTATGCCTTAAGCTGGCCTCTGAACTTAATACGTGAGTTGTTTGTCATATATGGGGATATGCCTTAAGCTGGCCTCTGAGCCCTATATGTGTATGTTTGTCGTGTCTGGGACATGCCTTAAGCTGGCCTCTGAGTCCAGACATGTTTGTGGTGATCGCGTTGGAACATGCCTTAAGTTGGCCTCTGAGTCTGACGAGTAGAGCAGCTGCACAACGGGGCATTTAGGTCGTAACGCCTCACCCGGAGTGCAGATGTTTGATGCTAGAACATGCCTTAAGCTGGCCTCTGAGTTTAGTATCTTGTGATGTAGTGAAGGGACATGCCTTAAGCTGGCCTCTGAGTCCTTTACTTTTGGATGCTAGTCTATGCCTTAAGTTGGCCGCTGAGTCTAGTGTCTTGCTGATTGGCGGGTCCATGCCTTAAGTTGGCCTCTGAGTCCTTGCTTGCTGAATGCTTTGGTGTTTAGGTTATGTCTTAAGTTGACCGCTGAACCTTTACACTTGCTGATTGATTAGTATTAGGTTATGTCTTAAGTTGACCGCTGAACCTTTTACTTGCTGATGAATTTATCTGCTTGCCTTGAGTGGGTGTGTGTCAGATATTAATATTGATAATGATGAGTAGATGAATGTTTGTTTGATTTATGGTTTGATCATCCAAGGCATTGGGTGACTCTTAGTTCGGTTTCATAAATAGTTGGATTGAAAGACCCCCCGACTGGGTAACCAGTAGGGAAACCGGATCTCCTTCCTAACGGTTTTTGAAGTTGGTTGAGAGCCGTGCACTAGAGTTTGCATGATAGTATGTGATCAGTTGATGAGATGTTTATGCTTCACATGTTGATATATGTTGGAGTATTCTGTATTGCTTTATGTGTTACGTGTTGTCACAAAAGGTGGCTAGGAGAACTCTAGTCACTCCCCACTGATTGTGGCGTACATGTTTTCATGTATGTAGGTACATGCAGGTTGGAGCGGGGTTCACACGAGAGCTAGCGAGTGATGATCCTGTTTTCATCATATGACATACCCGTTATCGTTTAGCTAGACTCTTAGTTTCTTTTGATACAGTTTTTGGTTGGTGCCTGTAGGGATGTTCCATCCCAGGCTGTTGTACATATTTGGTTTTGATACTTAGAACTGTTACTTATCTATTTTGGTTTTATTTCAGTTTCAGTTCCCGTTTCAGTTTAAGACTTCTCGCATGTTGTTTACTTTAAAAAGTTTTAATTCCGCTGCATTTTTTGTATTTTTGTATGTTTATATTTCCGCTTCCGCGAGGGGTTTTACATGCTGGACGAGTCAACTTATGGATCCTGTCCTGAAGTTGAAGGTTCCAGCACATGGATGATTGGAATTGCAGAGAGTTCCCCTGGATTGAACGTAGCCCCCAGATTGGCTAATGCATCGACTTCAGCATTTTGGTCCCTAGGTATTTGGTTTAGCTCAAATGTGATGAACTCTGCTTTTAATTCTTTTGCCACTTTCAGATATGCAACCATCTTTGGGTCTTTGGCCTCGTACTCGCCATTGACGTGATTCACTATGAGTTGTGAATCACCAAAAGCTCGTAGGTGCCTGATTTTCATTCCCAGAGCCAATTGCAGTCCTTGAATCAATGCCTCGTATTCAGCAACGTTGTTGGTGGCAGGGAATTCACAGCGTACGGCGTGCGCAATAATGTCTCCTTGCGGGGATCGCAGCACCATGCCCACCCCTGCTCCTCGGCTGTTTGAGGCACCATCTACATGTAGCGTCCAGCATCTTTCTGCTGAATCCATTTCTGGAGGCAGGGAGGCTGTTTCTGCTTCTTTCTGTAAACCTGGACTGAAATCTGAAACAAAATCTGCCAGGGCCTGTGATTTTATTGTTGTACGGGTTTCAAATTTTAAATCGTAACCACTTAAATGTACTGACCACTTGGCCATTCTTCCAGACAATTCCGGTTTCCCTAATATAGATTTTAAAGGGTAGCTTGTTAGGACCGAAATTGTGTGGGATTCAAAATAAGGTCTGAGTTTATAAGACGCTGTTACTAAAGCCAAAACGAGTTTTTCTGGAGCGGAATACCTGGTCTCTCCAGGTAGCAGAGACTTGCTGATCTAATACACAGGATGCTGTGACCCTTCGTATTCCCTTACCAGGACCCCACTAGCTGCTGCCTCCGTAACGGATAAGTATAGGTAGAGTTGCTCCCCTGGTTCCGGCTTGGATAAGAGTGGGGGAGTGCTTAGGTATTGCTTGAGGCTTTTGAAGGCTTCTTCATGCTCCTCCGTCCACTCGAAGCTCTTACTCTTTCGCAGGATGTCGTAGAATAATTTCCACCTCTCTGAAGATCTGGATATAAACCTGTTAAGGGCGGCTACTCTTCCTGTAAGCCTTTGTACGTCCCTTGGTTTCTGTGGTGATTCCAGCTGCAGTAGGGATTTGATTTGATCCGTGCTTGCCTCGATGCCTCTTTGTGTGACCATGTACCCTAAGAACTTCCCGCTGGATACTCCAAAAGTGCATTTTGAAGGGTTCAACCTCATTTGGTACTTCCTCAGGGTACCGAACGTTTCCTGCAGGTGCTGAAAGTGTTGTTTTGCTGCTTTGGATTTTACCACCATGTCGTCAATGTATACCTCCATGGTCTTTCCTATCTGGTCTTTGAACATCATGTTCACCAACCTTTGATAGGTGGAACCTGCATTTTTCAGTCCAAAAGGCATAACATTGTAACAGTAGATACCTCTTTCTGATTGGAAGGCGGTTTTCTCCTGATCTTCAGCAGCCATCTTAATTTGGTTGTATCCGCTCCAAGCATCCAGGAACGTCAGCATCTCATGTCCTGCTGTGGCATCTATGTGTGGTAGAGGAAAGGGGTCTTTTGGGCAAGCTTTGTTTAAATCTGTAAAGTCAACACAGACTCGCCACTTGCCATTTTTCTTAGGCACCACTACCACGTTAGATAGCCATTTCGGGTATTTTACTTCTCTGATTTTTCCAGCGGCCAGGAGGTCGTCTACCTCCTGGTTTATTACCTGATTCCTCTCGTAGGCAAATTTTCGCCTCTTCTGCTGGACTGGTTTGTGGTTAGGATCCACGTTTAACCTGTGTAATACGACCTCTGGGTCTATGCCTACCATATCCTCATGTGACCAGGCAAAGCAATCAATATTATCCTTTAACAACTGTACAAGTTTTAGGCGGATATCACCTGTGCATTCCGCTCCCATCAGGACTTTCCTTTCTGGGTGCTGCGGATCCAGGGGGATTTCGTCCAACTTCAGCTGCTGTGGCTCGACATATTCCTCCTGGAGCCGCTTTCCCTTTGATTGTTATGCTGGTGGCGGAGTTGCGGTGGGTTTGAGCGCCAATTTATAGCAGCTCCTCGCCTCGTCTTGGTTTCCTTTGATTGTTTGTACTCCCCATGGGGTGGGGAACTTCAAGCATTGGTGGTAGGATGAAGGTATTGCCTTCATGTCATGGATCCATGGCCTGCCAAGAATCACATTATAGGTAGAAGGGTCGCCAATCACAAGGTGTCTTACCTGTTTATTTATTCCTCCAGCATAGGTGCGGATGAGTATTTCTCCCAGGGAGCTCTTTGTTTCGCCACTGAATCCTACTAGGGGCACCATCTTCTTTACCAGGTCGCTCTCGCTGGATCCCATGCTCTTTAGTGTTTTGAGCATGATCAGGTTGACGGAACTTCCTGTATCCACCAGTATCTTCTTGACTGTACAATTCCCTATGGACAGGGTAATTATCAGAGCGTCGTCATGGTACTCTACGTCCCTTCCTCCGTCAGTTTCATCGAAACTAACTGCTGGGAGGTCCTTGCTGCTGATCCTGCAGGAACTTTCTGGTTTGTCGCCTTTCGACTTGGTGGCGTGCCTTTTTGCGGCTGAATAGGTTAGTCCGCACAACTCTGACCCTCCTGTAATTACATTGATAATTTTTGTGCAAACGGGAGGGCTGGAAGGTCTGACCTGACTGGTGGAGTTGACCTTGGTTCCCTTGGCCAATAAATGGTTCAGGTTCCCTTGGTCAAACTGGTATTTTACCTCCTTCCTTAAGGTGATGCAATCCTCCGTTGTATGACCAATGTTCTCTTCATGGAAATCGCATCTCAGGCTTGTGTCTCTGTTGTCTTTTGTTCTTTCCTCTGTCCTCTTCCTGGGCCATTTAACCTTTTCTCCTAGGTTCTTGAGGGCTTTGATTACTCCTGCAAGATTGACATCAAAACCATACTCTTTTACCTTGGGAGGGAGGTTTGGATCATTCTTCCAATTTTTGCCTCCTGTTATCTTATTGACCGGCCTGCTGTAGGGTTTGGCCTTCTCGCTCCTTTCTTCCTTTGCTTTTCTGGTGGGGGTCTCAACACGCTGGCTGATCCTCCTGGGACCTAGGTCCTCCTCCAGGCGGACGACATTTAGGGCCTTCTGCTGTACTTGAGCGAAGCTGGTGCAGGTCCACTTGGTTAGATCTTTGTATAGATCTGACCCCTCTGGTAGCCCCCAGCGGAAGGCGTGGATGGCGGTAGCTACGTCACACTTTGGTATGGACACCATTTCATTGTTGAATCGGGCCAGGTAGTCCCTCGTTGGCTCTGTGTCGCGCTGGATGATGCGATACAGATCACTTGTTTGCTTTTCTGGCTTCCGACTGCTGGCAAACTGCTGGTTGAAAGCGTTCACCAGCTCAGCAAAGCTGGGGATGCTTCCATTCGGCAGGCTGACCAGCCACTGCAGGGCTGCTCCTGAAAGAGTTGATCCAAATCCTTTACACATGCATGCTTCTTTGAGTGGTCCTGCAGCCGTTATCACCATCATTTTCTGCTTGTATTGATTTACGTGGTCAATCGGATCGGCAGTTCCGTCATAGTGCGTCATCGTGGGCGGTGCAAACCCCTTTGGCACATCGACAGAGACTATGTTGCTGGTGAAGGGAGAATCTGCGTAGCTGTCCTCTGTTGCCTTTTTCCAGGGGTCACGGTACTCCTGGTATACGGTTGACGAGATCCCATAGCTCATTGTATTTCTGCTCCCACGCGTTAGATAATGCAGATGCTGGGGGAGGCAGAAATCCGCGCTCCGTGACCTCTGGAGCCTGGCTGGCTATCGGGAACGGGCTGGCGTACTGGGAGGTGTGAATGATGGAGGGGGTTTGCTGATAGCTACACCCTGGTGCTCCATTTCCTCCACTGTACTGCTGGTAAGGAGACAGCCTTGTTGATGACTCTGCTTGCCAGGCTGGGGCCTGCTGATATGAGGGTCCTGTAGGAAGAGAAAAGTTAGTGTTTGCGGATTGTACTTTTAAGATATCGTTACCTGTATGCGTGAAGGTTTGAGATGGCGACGGGTAGGACAAGAATCCCATCCCACTGGGAGTTATCATTTCTGGGGGAGTAATCCTGCCGAGATCCAGGCGCGTGAGTATCTCAGCCGGAATTTCCCTTGGCCTTTTCCCACTGGCCCTTCTTTGATGCCTTTCTGCGGTTTCTGCTGCGGCTGCTTTTGTACTAGCGGCGATTCGTGCCCTCAAATCCTGGTTGTCCTTCTTCAGGCTGCTGATTGCTTCCGCCATTGACTGCCACATTTCCGCAGTTGGAGTAAGTTGGCTCGGGTTTTGCTTTCTCCCGGTTTCCGGCTGTATGGTGACAGTGGTTTTGGTTCGGACCATGGCTGGGGTACTGCTACCGGCTGGTGCCATGGTTGTTGTGGATAGTGGTGGAATCGCGATTTTGGGTGTAGGTAGCAATGGATTTTTACTAGCGGATGAAGGTGTTGTCAAGGGGTTGGTCGTTTTTGGGGTGTTTCCCAACATGTTTGGGTTTTTGACTAGGATGATTTTGTGAGGTTTTCGTTTTGGGTACAACAATCGCTATAGCCCTACGGTGGGCGCCAAAATGTTTTGGTCAAAAATTACCAAGGTTATTTATGCAAGGTTATAGTGATCTTAAGCGAAAGACATTATTGATTATGCTTGGTAAATTGCAAAGTACAAGAAACAATAGGAAGGGATATTCTTATTCTTATTCAAAGGAACGATTGTTACAGATTTGCATAAGTATTCTTGCTGAAATGCAAGAAATTTGCTAGCTTGAATGGGTATTCTTGCTGGAGAGTAGGGGATTCTTCCTAAGTGGTCTCCTTCTAAGTCGGGTATGGGTTGGTTTTTGCAATAAATGAGCTTCCCTATTTATAGTGGGTGAAAGTACAAGAGTCCGTTGGGTAAGGACTGCTGGGCCCAGTATAGCCGTTTTTGCTGACAACATCCTCTCATCATGCTTTAGACTTGATCTTTTTGGGCCTTACTAAGGAATTGGGCTGCTTGGCTTCTTCAACACACTTCTCATGTGTGTTTCTCTTTGACAATAAGTATAGGGCTGAGATTTGTTCTTGCCTTCGATCCATGTACTCCGAGATCCTCCAGTGTCTTGCCGCCACGTGTCGTGGGCCAAATGATGCTTATTTTGGGGCCCAACACACCCCAACCTAGGACCGAAAATATTAGCCACAGTAGCTCGTCAGACTATGTACTGGCCCCACAGACCAACAACAGTCCTTTCCAGCGCATTTTGTCCTCACTCATGCGCATCCTGGGAACCTTCCCAGAAGGTCACCCATCCTAATCCTAAGACTACTCTCAGTCAAGCACGCCTAACTGTAGAGTTCTTTTGCATGGATAACCGGAAAAGAAAGTGCACTTTGTTGATATGAGTAGTACTTTCAATTCCTTTAAGCACTAGTCATATAAGTCTATCAATTGACCTATTCAAGGGGTTACCCCACCCGAATATCCTATTCGGTTCAATGGAGTATTACACTAAGTATCTCTAATTATCATCTCGCAAGGGAATCAACGTGCGATCATCCTAGTTCGTGTGTCCTTCGTGTTTCATGTAAGTTTCTTCTTCAATCCAATAAATTGATTTGTTAGGGTCTTGTAATGCCTTAAATCAGTTGGTAATAGAAATTTATATGTTGATATAAGAGGAGAGTTCGTAGAAAAATGCTTATAATTTATTGATTGTGCTATTGCCTTGAGGTAGGGTTTCTCTACTCAGCTCCGCTATCTTGATTATGCGACAGTGTGATTGATTATGAATGCTTGAGTATATTATTGGTATGAGATTGTAATTTGATGTTTGGAACCATTGTCGGGAGATGAATTTCAACCCCTAGGTCGCCACTCAGCCCGTAGCTCCCGTCACGAGGGGGATGTGCAAATTAAGGACCAGGGTACCGCTTGTTACGATGAGCGTAGCAGGGTGGTAAGGCTGCGGTCCCCACTAGGACTCCCCGTTGCGATGGGAATCTGGTAGGGCAACATGTTGCGATGTGTAGTAGGTTACAAAATGATTGATTGAGATTGTGATGTTTATGTATGACACTAATTACGATTGGTATTGATATGCAGTAACTGACAGTGTGTTATTATGTGTGCTGTGATGATCCATTGAAAATGGCGAGCAGATTCCCGGTAGGTCCCTCGTGTTTTATTCCATGTTTGAGGATGGGGATGGAGATTGAGTCATCACATAGTGTAGCTGTTTCTAGTTTCTGCCGACAATGTTTTATTTCATTTAATTGGACTTTGGATTTTGGTTTTCAGTTGTGAACACTTATTAATATTTTACTTAAGTTTCAGTACGTAACTGTGATATTTTATCTCGAGAAACCGAGATAGTGACACTCTCATATATAGGCTAAGGGTTCTTTAAAAAAAAAAACCTTGGATTATGAGGGTGTTACATGACTCGACTCGACACAAACCCGATCCCGACTAGTTAACACATTTACCAGGTCCACATGTAAAGGTTGGTTACCGATTACTTTATGAGGTTATTTAGCTAGCTAGGCAATTAGAATGCAATTATACATGTCAAATTTGAAGAGAAATTATTGTTTCTACTAACCTCTAAACTTGACCACTATCCACTATCCACTATCCACTATCCACTATCCACTATCCACAAACCACCAAACACCCATAGCCTCGTTGGGATTAAAAGAAAAGGAGTAGGAGGAATTTTTGCGTTTTGGGTGCAAACTCTTATCAATCCATTTTTCCTGAAAAAACAAAAACAATTCACATGCAACCCTACATTGTTATCTTGTTCTCATTTGTAATTATGACTAAAAATTGGAAGCAACTCCAAAATCTAAAACTCAAGTTCACAATTGAATGCAACGTCGCAATAATAATACATGTGAATACATGTGACCGTTGTACGTTGGTTTTGTAATTTGGGACCTATTTCGACCAATGTAATAGAATTGCTATGCTGCCATAAAAGTTAAAATGTTAACAAATAAATAAATAATACCATTATGAAAATATATTTTGTGTATTTCAAATATAATCAACCACCATAAAAATGAAATAAGAGTTATTATATTATTACAAAATTACTCGACGGGTATGTAATATGTTTAAAAAAGGTTGTTAAGTTTACACTAAATAACTTAATGTCATATGGTTAACTAGTTAAGTCATTCTTATTTTCGAAACAATTTATCTTATAAAGTTGGTGTCAAATTTATACGGAGTATATCAAAAGTGTGACATGTAAGTGGTATGCTACATTTTTGAATAATTGAAGTCATGAAGACACTCTTTTAGCTTCTAGGATTTCCATGTCCTACAATTAAAAAAGCTTGGGAAGCATAGGGGTCGGGAAAGAGGGAATAAGATACGGAGTAGTTGCTACTCTATAATTCACTTCTACTACCCACCCTATGGTGATCATGTACATACCCATCTTGTTTACAACTTACTAACTTGTTTCTTTTTTTCACCTTAATTTTAAGGTATTGAGTTAAACTTAATTTATAGGAGTCGTTTAATCTTTTAAAATTCAATTTATAACCGATAAATTGAAGTTATAGGATTTGAACTGAACTAAAGTTATAAAAACTTAATTCAAAAGAAAATGAGTCTGAATTAAGCTTAACTTTTCTGAACTGAACTTATTTGGAAATGAACTGAACTTTAGGAGTTGAACTGAACTTATAAAATCTTAACTTTTCCAAACTAAATTTAAAGGGGTGACTTTAATTTCAAAAGAATAGGATCCAACACTTGTGCACATATATAACTTAATGGAGATGAACTAAACGGAAGATAATATTATGTTAGGGACATAGGTTAAAAACTCAAATAAATGAGAAAGTTTGACGATAAATATACTATTGGAAAATAAAATATTATTTTGAATTTTAATTTTTCAGAATTCTTGCTTAGTTTATATATATATTTCATATAAATGATACAAAAATATTTTATATCGACACCGTTTATATCTGATAAATTAATCAGTCAACTTTTCAACTATGACATACTATTGTATGCAAACGACCAAGTTACCGAGATCACTATTTTCAACTATGACATACTATAGTATGCAAACGACCAAGTTACCAAGATCACTATATGACGATATCTGTAATACTCCTTATTTGGTCAAGGAGTACTCAGTTGAGTAGGGGGTACTTCGAGTAGGGTGTACTCGATGGAGTACACTTGTAGTTTGTTTAGTCGGGCTTTTGACGGAGTGGCATTCTATCGAGTTTGGCGATACTCGGTCGAGTTTATACGGTTTTTTTCGTCGAGTTGATTAAATTGATTATAGGTTACAAGAATTATATCCGCCGGTTTCTATTCATTTTTACAAAACCTAAAAACTATTCTACTACTCCTATAATCACCTTAATTATCTCCCAAGTAAGTAATCGATGGAGTACACTTGTAGTTTGTTTAGTCGGGCTTGTGATGTAGTATGTTTTGTTCATTGTTAGTGGTGATTTCCTAGAAGAGCAATTATAAATACTTGACCGTTATGCTTGTGATTACGAATCAATTAAGGTTTCCCTATTGGGCGTTTGGTTAGGGGTCTATAAGAAAGGGAAAGGGAAATAAAATTACTCATTTCCTTTGTTGGTGTTTGTTTGACGCAATCAAAGGGAATTGAACTCTCTCCCTTACCCCTCAATCTATCTAAATCCTTACCCCCACCCCCAAGGGTATGAAATTTCATTACCTTTGTTACCTTCAACCACTTTCTTCACCTACCACCACACTTACAACTACCACCACAATAGCCACCACCAAACCACCACTATGACGCCACCGTCGTCGCCACCGCCGCCACTACCACCGCAACCACCACCACCATAACACCCCCCACCATCACCACCACCGTCGTGACACTCCACCACCATCACTACTATGACACTCCACCACCCCCACCGTCGTGACCACCGCCACCGTCACCGCCATATCTCTACCACCACCATCGCCACCACCGCCATGACACCCCAACCACCATCACCGCCATGACCATCACCGTCGCCACCACCACCATCGCCGCCATAACACCACACCACCGCCATCGCCGCCATAACACCACCACCACCACTACCACCATGCCACCTCCACCACCGTCACTGCCGCCAGTAGATAAGTGGTTGTTTATGGTGGTGTGTGTTAGTGGTAGGAGTGAGTGTGAGTGCACCATTAGTTCTCTTTCTTAGAGTAACAAAACAACCAATTAAGTTTTAGGTAATCATTTTTCTTTCCCCCTCTTACCCTTTCTTATTCCCTTTCCTTTTCTCTAACCAAACGCCCCTTAATTTACTGTATGATTGATTTGAGATTGTGATGCATTAATTGTATTGTTTGATTGATTATTGTGGTATAGTAAACTACAAGAATTAATTACGTTATCAAGCGACTAAAATGAGTGACCTTATTTGACAATCGCCAAACTGGCGACTAATTAAAAATAAATCCGGGCGACCGAATATAATATGTTAACATTACTAAATTTCAAATAAAATGACAGCCCATTAAAAATTTAAAATTGAAAAGTAATAATTAAAAATTATATTAATTAACTATTAATTAAAAATATTACGTAGACTTGATCATACCAAATAACATAAATAAGTGAGTGACACGGCCTCATCATTTTGTCCTATATTGTTGCTACAGTTGCATATAACTAACATCATGTCATCAATGATCTATTCATCATGACAATAATATTTATTGATTGATCAGAAAATTTAATGTAGCAGTCCTTCATTAGGTGATCCTCCAACATTTGCACTTGCAGAATCTAATGTTTAATTCATACTGCCTCGACCTACTAGCTACTAGTCTACTAGTCTACTAGTCTACACCTCCTAGGGCTGTACAATGGGCTGGGGCTGGGCCGGGCCAGGCTGAAAAAAGCTAGCCCTGGCACAGCCTTAAAATAATATAAGGCTGGGCTGGGCCGGGCAAGGAAAAGTCAGCCCTGACTCAGCCCTGTAGGGCTTCTAGTTGTGTTTGTGGGCTGTATTTTTATTAGTTGTGTTAGTTTTATTAGCGGGCTGGACAGGGCTGGGCTGGGCTGCATTTCACACAGGGCTGCGAACAGGGCTGGGCTGACAAAATCCGGCCCTGGCCCTGGCCCTATTCGCTATCGGGCTGGGCTGGCCCAGCCCTAGCCCTATGTGGGCTAGAAAAATTGACCCACTTAACATGACTGGGCCAGGCCGGACCGGGCTGGCCCGCTACGTTGTCCAGCTCTAACTCCTCGTATGTTCTCAGTTCTCCTATTCTTTCATGTTTGGATGCGGCTGGTTACGTAAGAGCAAGTCTTCCTTGTAACGGATATATCCGTTATAAGTTTGTAACGGGTTAAATATTATTCATATTAATAAATAAGATAAAATAAAATGTTACTCCCTAGGTACTTAGCTTTTATCGTATCTTCCAAAGTGAGTATTATTCAACTCATTGCAAGTTTGTCTTGGATATGCCGATCACAAATGAGAATTTGTGGGTTACTAAAGCTAAACCGCAAAAACGTGCACTCTAATTTCAACCTAAACTCAGTGTTCAGCTTCTTTAAATTTTCTGTCTTTTGACATCTAAAAACGTTTAAAATGAAACATTTAAAATGGATTTTGGGCTTACTGTAAACAATTCGAATTGCTTTTGCATGCATTACAATGCTTACAATTGGGTACATGTAAATCAATTACAATTTTATCCTTTTTTTTCTCACACTTTCCTCTCATAAACTCATTTAATAATATAACCTTTCTTTCCTCCAAAAATAAATAAATAATGTGCCCCTAAAAACAAAATGTATGGGTCCGCTAGTTCAATGACTTAGAATTTGATAAGTTACCAGGATTCGAACCTTATACCTTATGGATACAATTATACATTTCTACCAACTATGCCATGATAACCTACTAACTATTATAAGTACTTATAAATATTTATTTCGGAAATTTCATGGGGGCACCTAACCCACCGGGCCCCCTGGATCCGCCCCTTATAACCATGGATATTGCCAAGATGCAATTTGGACTGCTAAAAGGAAATAGACTCTCCATTAATTATTTCTTTTTAGGAAAAGAAGATTAACTACGTGTAAATGTACAATAGAATCATCATCGTATCATCATATCTAAGCCAAATTGCTGACATAGCAACTAGCAAGTAAGGGAAAATACAATAAATATATAACAGCGCGCATCAAGTGGCTCAGGCTGCGCTGATGATGTAATCGCCTTTTTTTACTGCTGCAAAAAAAGTAAGGAAAAATAAAATATATATGTATAAAAAAACATAAATACTAGTAAATGTGATTGATGCTAATCAAATTAAGGCTCTGATTGATAAATGTGATTGAGGCTCATAAAATTAGGCTTTGTGTGATAAACAACATAGTGAATGAAATTAGTAGGTTCTAGCCTAATCAGTAGATTGACCAAGCAATCTACTATTTTGATGTGTTTTGTAAACGGCGTATTTTGATAATATATTGGTCGGAATTTACCATTTTAGAATATGTTGTCAATAGCAGCAGATTGACCGTATTTGGCAAATAATGGAAGCAAATTTATAATAACAAATACCATTAGCAGATTACGGTTAATAGATTTTAGTAGTAGGTTTCACTATCAAATTAATTTAGGAGATTTAAGAAAAGGTGTATGATAATTAGTAGATTATAGGACAATTATACTATTTTCATGTATCAAATTGAAAATGCTATTGCAATATGTTGCTAACTTGGTAATAGAGGCATATTCAAAAATAATAGATTCTGGACAATATACTACCGGAATATCTCATTTACCAACACATCTAATTAGTATATTGATTGGTCAACATACTATTTAGGTCGGAATCTCTACTAATTTTAGCCAATATGTTGTTCGCCAAACAAGGCCATTGCAATTTATACATCAAACCGTTCTAATGATCTTATAATTTGTTAATTACCAAATACCCTTTTTTATTTCTGCTAATTTAATTTAATAGTCAAACTTGCTACTAAAATTTGTTAACCGTATTCTGGTAACATTATCCGCTATCATAAATCTGCTTTTGTTGTTTGTCAAATAGGGCTTAAATGATACTGGAAAATATATACGGAGTACGTATTAGTTGTCTCTATGAGAAATTAAATTTCGAAATCTTACAAATCTCTCACCGAATTAGCCATTTTGCCCAAATTATTTCCCAAGCTAACTATTGTCAAAATTAATTACTTTGTTAAAACTTTGCAAATGGTCACAATGAGAATTAGATTCAAAAATAACTAATTTGGAAAATACTTTAGAGCATCCACATTGAAGAGGATTGCTCATCCTCTTAGATGAGAGAGGGTGTTAA
The DNA here is from genome assembly GCA_029255685.2 of Silene conica. NCBI lineage: Eukaryota > Viridiplantae > Streptophyta > Magnoliopsida > Caryophyllales > Caryophyllaceae > Silene > Silene conica. The sequence goes on along the minus strand of CM055312.2, from coordinate 81,291,194 downwards.
GAGGATGTCCTCTTCAATGTGGAACCAACATTGAACATCCTCTTTGAAAGAGGAAGAGGATGACTTCCTCTATTTTTAGAGGAAGTACAATCTAGGCCCTTGTGCCCAATTGCCAATGAAAATTTTGCATGTATATTTTATTTTATTTTACTTTTAACAAAAATAATAATTAAAATATGAAATAGGAGGAAGAGAGGATCCTCTTTGATGTAGGGAAAAAAATAGAAGAAGAGAAGAAGGAGGATGAAGATAGTGGAAAATGAGTTGGATGAAAGAGTAAGTGACGTGTCAAAAAGATATAGGGGGAGGAAAAAAATAAGAGGATCTTAATCTCCTCTTCAATGTACATGCTCTTATAGAAAATAGTCATCTTAATAAAAAACCAATTTTCTAACAATACCAAGGTAGACATAACACACAAACACAAAGTAGTTTAGTGGGTGAACCTCCACTTTAAATGCTCTTTGCCCCGTGATTCATGGCACACAAATACAATTTCCCCTTATTTTACTCATCTCGGGGTTTATCGAGTTTTACTCGTTTTTCCATAACTTCCTTCCCACTTAGAGTATTTGTTTGTTTTTAAAAAAAAAAATCAATGAAAGAATGGGTAGACAATTTATTAGATGACAAGTCGATCAAATTGAGTGTAAATAATTTAATTGTTTACGAGAGATATTACCAAAATAAAAAGACAAATAATTGATCGAGACACCCAAAGGTATGTGTTGGTCATTTTCGTCTACTAAAGGCAACTACAATGTGAGTGCAAAAAAATAAATAAACAAATGACAGGAATAAATGGAATATTCTTTCAAAACTCTTGAGTAAGATTGTTTCTTTTTTTCTTTAGAGCTACATAGAGGTGCAAGGATAAAATTGTTGATGAAGAAATGTAAATCTACCATATTTCATGACTTTAATAGTTGAGATAAACATATGTAATGTAAACTAACATCATATGTTTTTTTTAGTGTGGAAATTAACATATATTTTTTTTTTGAAATACTTATTTACTCCTATTTCTCTTCAAATGCGAAACATATAGGAGTATACAACAACAATAACAACAACATCAGAGCCTTAACATGAATCAATCTTTAGAACCGTGATGAGTGAACTCTTATCCCAATCAGAAGAAAAAGAAAGAAAAAAAAAGAGAGTGAAGTCAAATATAAAATGAAGGGAGTATCCAATATCCGTAAATTAGTCTTGTTGAAGACTTAATTTGAGCCTTCCATTATCTGACGGTAAAAACTAAAAAGACGGCAATTCATAGCGGTAATGTAGCGCCCTTTATTCTACCATTCCCATATCTTTATCTTTAGTCATTCTCAAGTTTGAACTGCCCTTTAATTTTTCTCAAGTGTACAAAAAGTCCAAAAATCCCCACATCAACAAGTAAGTAATCTAGTGCAAAACCCTCTACAATCCACATATATCCTTTTATATGCTTCTTTACCAATAACTCTCAACTCCTCATTTCATCAACCTAATTAAACAAATCTCATTAACACACTAATTGTTCCCACACACCAATAATTAAGCTACCACCTAAGACTCTCCACTCCGGCTTATATCAGGTAGGTAGCGCTATCTCATTTTCCAGTTCCATATAGTGTAAAATGGATTGGTTTGGTTGGCTAACAAAAACAGGATTAGAGGCATCATTAGTTTATGAGTATGGGTTAGCATTTGCAAACAATGAGCTTGAGGAAGAAGATATAGTCTACTTCAACCATGAATTCCTTCAAAGCATGGGGATTTCAATTGCCAAACATAGGCTAGAAATCCTCAAACTTGCTAAAAAAGAGCCTAAAAACCATCTTCTTAAACATCCCATTTCAAAACTTGTCTTTGTTTTGAAGAAAACAAAGAAATCCTTGACCAAATACATAGCAACTTTGCTGCATCCTAGGGATGAAGATAGAGCAATAATCATGGTTTCGAACAAAAGCAAGAATAATAATAATAATAGTATGATGAGGATTAACAAGGGTAGTGCTATTAGTTATAGCACAAGGTGGAAGAGAGCCATGATGGTGAAGAACAATAGAAAGTTGGTGATGAAGAACAACAACAATAATAATAATGATGATAATCATGAAAGATTAATGATCACTAATGGTGATTATATGGGTGAGGATGATGATCAAATGATTGTGTCGACACCAAAGCTTGATACTTTCTCAAGTCCTTTGATGTATGATCTTCAGCAAAACAAGGAGGATGATAAACTTGGTGATGATCATGAAGAAGATGTTGATGATCAGTATTGGAGTCCAACTCTTGAAGAAATCAGGTGGGATGCTATGTTTCAAGACTTAAAACCCACTTAATTTTTTCATTTTACTTAACTATCATTACCATCAACTCATGAAAATATCATTTCCTTTTAATTATATAAATCAGTCATTTGGGTTTGCTTCAAATTCAGAAAATAAAGACACAAGTATCCGCTGCAGTAATAAAAACGGGTCAAATATTATCACATGGATATATTTAACCCGTTTTAAAGTTAAGACGTTTATATCTTAAATGGGAATTTGCCAAAATATTATGTCCTTTTCTGGGCAGTTGAATAGATTCTCAGAAGGGGGGCTCAAAATATTGAGGGCCTAAATGTCTGTCTGTCTGTCTGTCAGTGTTATTGTCTTAATAATGCAAGTCCCAAATTTGATTTTCTGATAAATGTCGCCTCAAATTGATATTCGGACCCGAGTCTCTCAAATTCATTAACGACCCTAAGTACTTTTTTTAGTTTAACATTTTCAGAGAAATTTGGTTCCCACCATACAGTCTCAGAGTCTCAGTCTCAGCTGTGTGTGAGGAGCAGATTTTTGCCTTATTTTTTTGGGTTTGTGGCTCTGTGATGGTGGGTGGGGTGGGTGAGGCTTTGCTGAAAAACAAAATCTGAGTATGTGGGACAAATGGATTGATTATATGTTTATGCATCTTTATACAAAAAAGAGTGCACCTGAATTATGCAACCATGTGACTGCTATGAGTACTGGAATTGATTTTACGTCAGACTACAGTTTAGTTGGGAATATTTTTGGGACGAATTCAGATGTAGTTAGCAGTTGGAGTCATAAATATGTTTTATTACTTGATGTAATGTTTGAACCAGAATTGTACAAATATTCCAGTTTCTAGTGTTTGTTTGCAGCTCTTTGCCTAAATTTATTTGCTTTGCTGCAATATTTACGGTTGCGTCTGCTGCAAAACCATCCATTACAGATTCTCAAATCAGACGGTTTCTCATGATATTTACTATTACATCGCTTTGTTTATATCCCCACTATTTGCTCATTCATACGTTTAATTCGACTGTTATTAGTTTATGTCCCACAAATTAAGTTTATAGAGCTAGATTCTACCGAACCCTTGAAGGCTCACGTCGCTTTCAGATTACATAGCTTACCCAGCGACATCCTTAAATTGGAGCAATACCAATACGTTGAGAAGTACTGTATTCTTTTGTATAGTGAATCTCATAACAATTGTACTTGTAATCTGATAGCAATTGTACTTTATGTTTTCCGTTACATTCATACGGTTCAAAGCGTATATTAGCCTTAGGCCATTAGGCCAATCATCAGGGTTTCTAGTTTCTTTTCACCAGCCAGAATTGTATCTTATTGACTCATAATCAGTCAATCAACATGCTTAATAAACGATGATCAGTTAATATCATTAATCGATTGAGTGAACAGCATTGAGATTGATCGAAGTAATGCCTTGTTAACCATTTTTGCTTATCTAGAGGAAGGAAAAGAGGTCGAGTTAACTTTCCGTACACAAACTGTGTCTAACAAAGCGAGATTACAATACGATACATGAGACAAACTCATTGTATGTGACGGCTCGACTGTAACCCTTCTCATTTCAACTTAGCATATGGTCACATGATTAACAGGGTCGCTTTCATACGATGCATAATCCTCGTCAACTATTACAAATTTTTCGCTACCAGGCATTAGGCAAATTCTGCGCAAAATGTGGGCATAGCCGGTACCACAGAAGCAAGAAAGAGAGGCAACAGCAAGCACATGTTGCTGTTTTACTGCAAAACCCACAAAACGTCAGTCCACAGAACAACCACCATTCAAACATATATTTGAATATAAAAAAACAGAATCATTTACCAAACCCTTGATCGCTATGCTTCAGTTCATTCATCCATTTATCCAAATCAAATGGATAATCTTCAAGATCTTTACGAGGATGCTATAGAGTTGAAAGTGCAGTCTAAGCAGAACAAGCCATCAATATAAACATTGTATTCATGTTATTTACCAAACAAGGGATTGATTCCTTGGTCTTGTTTAAACAGTCTTGGATCAAGTCATCATACATGATCGCTCCGTTTGATATCTTTCTCTTCCTCTTTGTGGTTGCCTGTTCGGCGTATTTCCCGATGCTTCCTCAATCCTCACCCCCCTTCTTTCGGAGGAACATTGATCTTCTCAAAACTGCACCTTAGCAGCCATATTACCAAAAGCAGGATCGTCCTTCTCCTTTTTCCTTGAGTAATGTCTGTTTGTGAATCCTTCACCGTATTGCAATGCTTTCTCTGACAATTTCCTTCGTGAAAGTGCCTCTTCACATCTTTCACTATTTTTCAAAGTTGGGGAAAATAATACGGAGTCATGCATATCACGTTATGTATTACTCCCTATATATTGGTATCGAGCTGAGCAACCCTCAACATACCGAACTGCAATGACTAAATTTTTGGGTACGATACAGGCCATTGAATCGAAAATGAAGCGAAGAGTTGTAACAGTTTAGAACTTATCTAAAGGAACGAGAGAAGGGAGCAGAGGCGCAGTTATTCCCAGAAGCATGTAAAACCCAGATACCACTGAGCATACACTAACGAATACTCGGTAATAGTAGGTGAGTATAAGTTTTGGAATTCAATCACCACCGAAATAATATCAGTAAGCAATAAGTTGACGACATTTGCTTATTTTAGAACAAATACAATAAGATTAATTTATATCTATCTCATCGATAGTTAATCCGTACAATTTAGAGCCTACTGTTGGACTAGCTCAAAAGCTGACCTGTCCCACTCAACCTGTTTGACAGCTGATTAAATCTAATATCTACTCTAACGTCAGTTACCAGGTCTTTGGGGCAAACGAAAAGAACCTCCGGAATAAAGCATCTGGTAAACGGGTCGGATCCTTATCGTAAGTATTAAGCTTAGTAATGACCCCAATGCACAAAGTCCAGCGAGAACGAAAAATGTAAGCCTAAAGCAAGAGGGTCCTACACAAGTTGATACTCCTTGTTTCTTCGCTTCAGTATCATAAACATAGCCAGCAAGTAATCCTGAGAAGAGAAGAGCACCGATAGGGTTGCTTGCTTGTATAAAGTTGTAAATAAGCCCAAAATGTTTGAGTCCAAAAAGTTCTGAGGCAGTTGGAATCATTACAGCAACCTGAAGCCCATAGCATATTCCGAACAATACGGTAGCAACATAAAGCGTACCACTTAGAGCAGATGCATAAAGAAGGAAGACTATAACCATAATCAATTGTGTTATAGTCATCCAAATTGTCCGAGGAATTGTTTTCCATCTGCAAGGTCATTTCACAGGGAATCAGTTTTATGCAAGAAATGCCCTGCTCAGATTTTGACCAACTATTTATAGTAGGAAATGTAAATAGTAATCTAGTGTATAAGGTTCTTTGTTTTTCCTTAACCAGAGAAGGTAGCTAATGATAACAGTCGGCATGAGTGCATGACAATGAATTGGATTCAGAATCCATCCAAAAGCTATAAAAGTTCACATCGAATCACCAATCAAATCCAAATCTAATACAAAACCCAACCAGAAATCTATTTATGATGATTATTTTATGTAATCCAAACGCAAATCCAACTCAAAACTTCTCCTAAACCCGCTCATAACCAACTGTTTTTCCTTTAAATGTGTATTCTGTTGCGCAACAACGTTTACAGAATGAGAATTTTATACATAAATCAGATTGGGTCGGTTTCAGGTAAGAAAAGGATTGTGTAAGGATAAAGTTCGAGATCAGGAACGAGTTTTAAAACACAGGGCTGAAATCGGATTGAATTGATTTTGGTTCAGTATCTATCGGTTGCAATCACCATCCCAAGATAAGAGATTAGGGAATATTATCAGTATGCCAAAAATACTCACAAGCCCTACAAAACAACAGATGTAATGAAAACCGCTACCAAAATTACCTGATGGTGTATTCAGACACAGCACCTCCACCCAAGCGGCCAATGAAATTGCAGAAAGCAAAAATGGACAGCAGCATGGTTGTATCACCCTCTCCTTGAGCATACCCTATCTGAGCCAAATTGTTAAGAACAGTTATCCCAGAACCAACCCCTAGAAAGTACACCATCCACAAAAGCCAGAAATCAGCCTTTACTAATGCTTGTCGGAAGTTAAAATCATCCCCTCTACGAGGTCTCCTTTTCTGTTTTATCGCTCCCTGTCCAACTGCTAAAAGCATGTCCACTTCAGAAACATCTTCACCCTCACGAAAACTATTAAGTGGAGACTCAGAAGTGGATTTTACCAAAAGGGGTTCATTTTGGGGTATTTCACCGTCAGTTGGTGCCAGCATATCTGAAGAATCTACAGGTCCAGAAAGTTTTTTCTGACTGGAAGGAAATAATGTCATTTTGATTGGTATAGCAAGAGGAGCCATCATAAATAAGATCATTATCCCAATAAATGTATAGGCAATGGTTTTCCTGATGGAATATGCATGAGTAATAATGGTAGTTGTTACGAGATAGATGCCGAGAAGAATACTAGCTCCTTGTGTGAAAAAAAAGTGTACATGTTCAGAAGAGTCTTCCCCAGAAGCTGGTGTACAAGGACGGATGAAGTACATCATGATAAAACATATGACAGGGAGGCCAAGTGTGAGAAAAAGTAAGAGGTCTGAGTCAGATTCATTAAGCACCATACTATATATCTCCGTATATATTGCAGCACTAAGGCCTACATAGCCCTTCAGAATGCCAGCAACAGTTCCCCTACTCAGTGGAAAATTCCTCATATTGGTAACAAGGACGGCTGTCCCAAACCATGCACTACTATTACTGCCGATAAGCAACGCAATCCACAGCTGCCGTAAGTGAATACACAAACAATTTGGAGTTAGAAGAGTAACAAACTAACAATTATGATACTACCACCAATAAGGTGACAACTCATCTTCTAAAAAAGCAGGATCTAAAATGGGTAAACTCAATGATATATAAGAGTAACAACAAGAACAAAATTACTAGATTTACTCTAATGCGACCGTGTTTTCACAAAGAGCAAGTAAAATAGGTTTTGATGTATGCAACCTTAACTCTGTGCTCGCATCACACAAAAGGTTGATTTCAAATGCCCAATGATGAAATGCACGTCAAGAGTCGAATTAAAGGACTGCAACTTCACAATCAAAAGAGCGTAGAATGCAAAAAGTAGTTGAGTCTTTGGTTCCCTTTGGAAAGGGAAAATGTTATCCTTATATGTTACATAGTTTAACATAAAAAACCAAACTTGGTTGGTGCTAGAGGTAAGGGGTCATGGGTTCGATTTCTGACGCTTGTGAATGCAAAAACCAAACTTGGGAGGGGTCTACCCATTAAGTTTTTTTTTTGACAAACTGGAAACATTTTGAGAGAAGAGATGTTGGTTTATTTTGTCAGTCTAGAAAGTATATTGACCAAGCGAGCAATACAAGCAAACCACGCCTTTTAACACCAAAATATATAGCTGTTTAAATAGGTTTATACGGCTTAAACTGCCCAAAGAGGCCATTTACTTGGGCAAGACGAACCCGTGGTAGGACACTGAACTTTAGTGGCTTCCAGCTTAGAACTTTGAAAGATTACCGTAAAACCTTAAACCCTCACCCGACCTCCCACATGTCCAGTACTCCTTAATCAAGTTTCAAGCCCTTGAATAAGAGGAGAGTTTGACAAAGTCAAACCCATCGTGAATACCTTGATTAAGAGCTGATAAGACAAAGACCCGTACGAATTTCTTTAGCTCACAGAGTCACAGCCCATATTAGATAAAGTGCCTCAAGTGTTTTACAACTAGAACCGGATTGCTGTTTCCAAATGCAGGCACATATATCAACCTGCAAAGGCATAAATAACTCACAACTCAAAGAACACAAGACTTCAACATCAATAGGTATCAGAGGTAGGACAAAGTGAACTAATTCAGTTCAGGCAAGCACTCCTTCTGAAGGACTACACCTTGTTTGCTCAGCAATCTGCTGCCAGACTACGCGCTGAAGCGTACTAAATACAGCAATTTCAGAAACTCTCTGATTTCTCCAACTGAACTAGCAGGTAACAACATAATCGAAACAGTTTCAAAGATTGGATATTCAAAGCACCAAAAACAATCAATCCCACAGAAGGGTTTGCAATAATTAACCAAATGGGAATCAAAATCCTTCCAATTTCTGATACAAAAATTCTAAAAGAATCCATTATCCCCAATGATGGCAATCAAATTCTATTAGATACTATCACAAAATTCACATTAGTTCAACTAAAGGCAATCAAAGTCCAATAAAAGGGCTAAAACTCCATCATTTGACAAAATGGGGAAACACAAACTCATGAAAACCCTTAAAAAGGCAACAAGTTCTGAAAAAGACAGGAAGTTTTACCAGCCAATAAGGCAAGTTAAGGACAGTCTGAGAAACAGCAAGCCAAAGAACACCATAACCAAAGAAACAAGTGAGAGCACCAATAGAAAGAACAGCCCAAGGTGGGAACTTATTGCAGGCAATACCAGGTAAAATACCCATATCACCAAAATCATTAGCAACACCAAGGATTGTAATTTGTTGCTGATTAAAACCAAGTATGGATTTCAAGGAAGAAGTAAAAAGGGGAAAAGTATAACTGTTTCCTCCAGCAAATTCAACCCATACTGCTGCTGCTAACCCTACCCATGGTGGTCTACTACCTTCTTTTAGGGTTACTGCAGACATTTTTGGTGATATTCAGTAGTATGCTGGAAGATAGAGTAGTAGTAATTGAAGAAGATAGTGAGTAATATCTCAGTCGTAAGTACCTACCATACCAGAAACGCTCGTGTTTTAAATAAATATTAGGCAGTGACTAGATGTGTAGATCTAAGTTCTAAGTATCTAACTAAGTAGCGACTCAAAAACGTGATTGACAACGTCATGACTCGTGTCTTTGCAGTTGTCATGACTTGAGAGTTGAGACAAACGTGATTCGACCTCATTCGGATTGGCATTAGGTTTGGGTTGTTCATTTTAACAGTTTTTTGTGCTTTTTGAGTCGGGTTGGAGAATTGAGAGTGTTGTTAGTCGATGCTCGTTATCGTGTCAATTCGGGATAGGCAGCTTCAGTGGTATGGTTGTACACTTGTACATGTAGGCTGGATTGAAAGATAAAAAAACACAGATTAGGTCATTGAGCAGTCGAGTGTCGAGTGTAATTCTGATTCCGATGGTTTTCTCTAATCTGCTCAATTTTGAAATCAAAGAAAGCATGCATTGAAAAGAACAAAGGGGTGGTGGCGCAGTTGGCTAGCGCGTAGGTCTCATAGCTTTCTGAGTAATCCTGAGGTCGAGAGTTCGAGCCTCTCTCACCCCATTCTTTTTTTTATTTTTGTGACAAAGTGCAGCATGCACCTTTGCTTTTGGTCGTTCCAATTTGCTTTGTATCGAGTGATAAAAGACAAATGACACTCATTTTCATATACCAATTGTCGTACATGCCCACATCAGGCTCTTGGAATTTACGATACCTCTGCCACCATGCTTACGTTGCTTCCCATGAATCAAGTTACAACTTTTGTTGCCCGACTAATACTTGCCCTTCACAAATTTTTATTTATGACGGGTAAAATACCTAGAAAATAACACAAAAAAAAATTGTCTTAATTATTCATATGAATAATCGGATAGATAGTACCTGTTACTTAACTCGTTATAAATTTATAACGAATATGACCGTTATAAGAGAGACTTGTATTTTGTATTTTTTTGGCAGACCGTGCTTTATTAGTTTATTTCATTTGATTACTTATATTTTTTTTTGAAGGGAACACGATAAGAACTAGAACTCATACCTAGAGCTAACATCATACGCACTTGAGAGTTGAGACATACTCTGTATCTTTTTAACTTTTTGATATGAGATTTTCTCGCATATAAAAACAACAAGTCTCTCTTGTTACGGGTGTATCCGTCACAAGTTTGCGACGGGACAAGTATTATCCATGTAGGACAATAAGACAAAACAGTTTGCTTCTCTTTAGGTATTCTGATTTTGTCCTATACACCCCACATAGGTATTACTTGACCCGTCGCAAACTTGCGACGGATATGCCCGTCACAAATAAGAATTTGTGATGTAAAAAAGAGACTAGATTAGATGAGTACTTCCTCCGTCCCTGTTAATAGCTAGCTTGTTTTCTTTCCTCCATATAAAATAAAACAAATGTAAACTATTCATAAAATTGGAGAAACTAGTAAATAGGCAAATTCATCAAGTTGTTTGGTCTATAGGTTGAATAATTTAGATGAAGTGCCATGCTATATTAACATAAGACACTTCTTATAGAAAATTAGATACAGATACTTGAAGTCTTGAAATAAGAATATCAATGTAAAATCACATTGGACCGCATGGAGTAGAAATGTAGAATTGAGTGAAACGGTCGAAAAGTGGTGAAGCATTGCTGGTGGTGGTTAATTACGAATCCGAAGTCTGTTGTAGCGAAGGTGTTGAAAGCAATGGTGAGCCTCAATTCTAGTTATTCGTAAATCGTGTCTCAAAAGTCAAAACTACCGATAATGTTATTCTTATTCTTAGTTGAAGATTGACAAAAGTTTCTATTTGAAAGGGTAGCTGAATCCCTAATAATTCAAATTTCAAGCACATTCTTGATCAGGCACATTTAGATTTATTTAGAACAAAAATTTCTGGCTGGGTTGCTTAAGATCTTTTCCTGAGTCAAAATGGCCCGTCACATATGAAATAGCAACACTCCCAACAACAATCAAGATAAATTATATCAGCTTCGCTGCAAACACTGTGCGCCTATTTCTAGCGTAACCAATGATCGACTTTAATTCGATGAATCATGGTGTTATTACCATTACCGTTTGTTCTTCATTCAACTGCTTCAGGTTACAGGCCGCCATCAAACATTCAAATGATTTCCGAGTTAAGTGATGCAGTATCAATGCGCTCAAACGGCCGCTGAAACCTGAGAGTCCACTGCTTTCAGCACTTGATCACCCATCTCCTTGCACCCAACTAACTTCTGCAATCCAAGAGTCTATTAGTAAGAAAATATACAACAGTAAAACGGCGTTATATACTCATATGTTGAATTAAGCAAGAGCTAGTACCAAAGGGGATTGTACTAGGAGTATAAGATATGGAGTATTATTCAAAAATATGATCTGGTAGATGAATCTAAACTGGTTAAACTGACACAAACCCGAAAAGAGCAATCCGATATAGACCTAAATCTAATTGCCCGGTCAGAATTCAGAAACAACCCAACTCAAACTTTTCAATAAAAAACAAACCTTGATTGCCACAACCCAAAAATGACCTTAAGAGACTGACTCATGACTCATGGGTTGTAACCATTGACCTGATTCACCCGAAAATGACCAGAATTCGAACTCACTCGTACCTAAAGAGTCTCGGTGACAACACACTCAAAACGACAGTCTGTAACTCATAATGACTTGACCCAAATGACTAGTTCGTCTAGATATGCACATTTTAAATGTAATAATTTAACAGGGCAAAATAAATAGGATGCGCGAAGTTGCAAATTATAAATCACGTCAACATGATTCCACAATCAAGCTAGCATTGCAATAACAAATATGATATCGTGTATGGCAAAAATTAAGTTGATCTAAGTTCAATAAATTTCTGAATTTAGATGGGTTTACAGGTTCTGAAATGGAGCAAGTAGAGGCAAATAATGTGACCTTCAAATTTCTGACAAGAGCTTAAACAGGTATAGAGAATGGTATTTATAAAGAACATACATTTCCGGATGAAAATATGTCGCCAGTTCGAAATCCCTTATTGAGGGTCTCCATTACAGCAGCCTCAATTATATCTGCAGCTTTGTTTTCCCCGAGACCATACCGTAGAAGCATCGCAGCACTTAAGATTGTTGCTAGAGGATTTGCCTTGTCCTTCAATAGTCGACAAAGATATCATCAAATTCCACTTTACATCAATTTCATCTAAACATGAAAAGGTTTCAGATGTCCAGCAAAACCCACCTGTCCGGCAATATCAGGAGCTGATCCATGTATAGGTTCAAATAGCCCGGGACCCTGCATATAATTAATAAAATAGATCAAAAAAGTTATCTGCCGTGAGTTGTGTCATGAACATCATATTATCAACGCAAAGTCGTCATTGATGCAATAAAAATTTCCTCGTAGCTCCCTTTGTTTATGCAATCAAAAAAAAAAACTAGATATACACCTAGTCATGTAACATCTCCATACCGATTGGCCAATGCTAGCAGAAGGAAGCATCCCAATGCTTCCGCTGATCATTGATGCCTCATCAGATAATATATCTCCAAATATATTGTTGGTTAATATAGTGTCAAACTGCATTGTAAATCAAGAAGATATAAGCCTTTAATTATACAAAAAATGGGATGAGATGTAATGACATAACTGAGTCTTGTGTAATTGAGAACTAGAGATAAAGGAAGACCTGCTTTGGATCACGAACAAGCTGCATTGCAGCATTATCAATATACATATGTGAGAGTTCAACATCAGGATAGTCTGCTGCCAATTCGGTTACTCTTTTCCTCCAAAGCATAGATGCCTGACGTAATATTACACAAAAAATTATGGGAAATAATTTACATTGTTAAACAAATTAAAGAGTCGCATACACCAATCTACAACCATAAGGATGACAATAAAACATATACTCCCTCCGTTCTAAAATAATTGACGTTTTCATTTTACGAGGTGAGCCTTTGAATTCAATTTCTACAAAAATATATTGGTTGAAAAATTGTAAAAATCACACAATAAAATTCTTTACGAATAGAGCTTTAATATGAGTATACATTTCAAATTTTCAATATATTTTTAGGGATATAGAAGAGAGAAGTAAGTGTCTCGAAAAGTGAGAATGACAATTAAAAAAGAACAGGGGTAGTACAATATAACGGAGATAGTAGTATCTTATGCATGATATGGTATTGGATTGAGGCATACGTAAGCACTATACGTAGAGAAGAAACTCCCTCTCCTCACAAGTGCCTTAATATAATATGTACAGAAGTCCACAGAAAACTATTTGCCTCATGCCTGGCCGGCTGGGCCTACTGAGTTGATGAAAGAAATGCATATCACAAAACTCACACACTAAAAAGTCCTAAGAAACAGGGACATCAAAAAAGGAAACAAAAAAAAGAGCTCATTATTTCAAACTATATAACCATAACTGATAGATGCACAAACCTCAAGAACATTGGCTTTGTCAACAGAACAAAGCTTTCCACGCCTCTTCCGAGCAGTCTCAAAAGCAACACGAGCTATACGATCAATCTATCAATAAAATCAGCAAAATGTTCAGGAACCTAGATAGAATGTAAGGTTGTAATGAAAAATAAGGTAACATGCCACCTAGAGAAACATAATATGCCATAGTCTAGATGAATGGTTTCTCCAGTAGTCATTAACAATGACATATTCCTCGGTTCACTGAAATATAGGCCTTCTTAGAATAACCTAGAGAAACCCAACTGTCCATGTTTCTACACCATTTTTACTTTACACGACCACTTCACAAACAAAAGTCTGTATCAAAGGCTTAAGCTTGAGTCCTTTGCTAAACAGCAGAAGTTGTGTTCTCACCCTTTCCAGAATACATTTTACCTTCTAACTGTCACGGCTCCTTTTCTCGCTTATTCTTATCTATGAGAACATGTATATGTGACGACATCTCATTTCCAAAGTAAATTTAGTAGTGGCAACACTTAAATTCCCCGCACTGGGGAAACTAAAATATGATTAACCAAAATATAAAGGTTCAACTGTTCAAGAAAATGAAAGTACCTGTGGAACAGAGTACACCTCAGTGTTGAACCCAATCTCCTCTCCCTTTTCATTTACAGAAAACCCCCGAGGCTCTCCAAAATAGATACCTATATTTTACAATCGTCCAAATGCTTTAGCTACAAGAATGTTTCCTTGTACTGAGAAAAGCTGAAATCTTTGATAATTCCATCGGAAGTACCTGATGTGAGCTCTCTAACTACCATTAGGTCAACACCTTCAGCTACCTCTCTTTTCAAAGTTGTACAATCTATCAACTGAAATCCATATGCACCACAATATATATGAGAAATTTCAGAAAAATTATCATGGATACCAGGTGAACATAATGACTAATACGAAGTATGATGTTTGAAGTTGCCGCGTTTGATGCTAGTGGGGTTGAGAAAGGGAAGCCTGGGTGGATACAAACTATCTTCTTTTGAAAATTCAGCAGAAAGATATAGAAAAGTAGATTTCTAAGCTCCAAACTCCCATGCACGCATTAAAACCACATATTCCACTAAACAAATAATAGTTGGATTGAACAACAAAATAATTTTTTTTTCTAATCTTCTACTTATGCGATAAACTACCAAAAAAAACTGTACAGGATGAAATGCTGGTGTAATCATATTGGCTAAGATAAATGGAAAATTAATCCAATTCTCAATGACCTATAACCTTATAAGCAAATCTATTGCTTTCGCAAAGAGTAAAGGTTTCAGCATCACTAGCTACATTACTACATATCACTCTCTATCACACGCAATGTCATCTTTGGAACGAAACACTAATCTTTCATGATTTGAGGTAAAACAAAGAATATAAAAATAGGAATATAACAAATGATAACCTGTGGTAGAACAGTTGCTGGCCTTAAATTAGCAAAAACATCAAGACCTGATCGAAGCTGAAGCAAGCCAGTCTCTGGCTTTAGCTTCTTTTCAAGTTTATCCCATTTGTACCTAAGGTCCGTCAGACCCATGTTAGAACCCTTGCAGTCAAACATAACAGCTTGAAAAACTATACAACAAATTGTATATAAGCATTACCCTCCAATAGCCCCTAAAAGAATGGCATCTGATTTCTTTGCCGCAGAGAGGGTCTCTTCTGGCAAAGGCACTCCCGTTAGATCAATGGCAGAACCACCAACAGGCATCTCCTGATACTGAATCTCAATCCCTAAATAACCCGAAACCAATAACCTCAATCATAGGTACAATTTCACACTTTTGAATCGAAACTCACCAATTGCGTTACTATCTTACCATTTATATCGTCTTCATTTGACTTTGGCAGTCAACAATCAACTTTAATCGATATTTTCTCACAACATGACTTACAAATTGTACACCCTACTTCACTTATATTTGGAGAAACTAATAGTCGATGTCGAAATCACTTGACCATCAAAATCAAATGGGACAATATAAACGGGGTAAAGTGGCTATTACACAAACTGTCTCATTCTATCCATTCACATTTATATTAAGCTTAGAATTCAGTAATGAGTTATGACAGTAACATTCATATTGATACAAAGCACCACATAAAAGTCTTATTACACCCTACGTCTCAATCACGTATCATTTGTTTAGCTTCGATTAAAATGACTTACAAATAATTACACTAAACAAATGATTGGGACGGAGGTACATTGCATTAATTTGAACATGATCTCAACCAGTACACCAAAAGGGTGCCTAGAAAACCTACCAAAGTTGCAATCTTTAACCTCTAATTGTTACTCCCTCCGTCTTAATCATTTGTTCGTCTTTTGTATTCTTTGTAACGAGTATTTTAATCAAAGGCAAACAAATGGTTACAACAACACTAAAAACTAATGCTTTGATAATTATATAAAAAATCAAAGATTAAAATGGAAACCTTGGAAAGAAGCAGCAAGTCTGAGGACATCTTTAGCAATGGAGATAATTTCAGGGCCAATGCCATCTCCAGGAAGAAGAGTAATGTTGTAGCTTCTTTTGGGAGGTGTTGCTGCAGCTGAACATCTTACCGAACTACACTTTGATCTGTTGACAATGATTTTATTTGAAGTTGATGAAAATTTGGTGCATGGAAGATGAATTTGAGACTTGAATGGGGTCACCAAATTGAGCATGAACGCCATTTTGATGCACAAAACAATTCAACGACAAGCGAGAACCCAATGGGATGACCGAAATGAACTACTATTTGGGCTCCTTTTATGTAAAAACAAGTTTTCCCTTGAAAAACGTTTTGTTTCGCCCCTTTTTTTGTAAAACCACTTTCTCATAAATGTGGTCTGTTTGGGTCGTTCCCATCAAGTTTCTTTTTCTTTAAGCTTATACTAGTTTTAATCTCGTGCACAAATATGCACGGGTTAATTTTCAAATTATGATAATAATCAATCAACTAAATATGGATGCGTAAATGAAGATTATTTCAAATACGCGTAATAGTGTTTTATACAATGAAATATTACCGTGTGTTTTATTTGACATATATCGTAAAATTCCTCCATTTAAATAGAATAAAATAAAGAAAAGATAAAAAAAAAATAGCCAAGGAGAATGAAAATAAGCATATAAAAAATAAATAAAGTCCATTGCTAAAAATAAAGCTTGATTAATAGTTGGTCTTTATTTTGACGACCCCAAATTTGATCACTTTATAATAAATATCCACTCAAAATGTTACCCATCAAATAATGGTTACACATTTTCTCATAGAAATTGTCACCTAATTTATAACGAAAAGAACCCGCTTAATATATTTAAATGTTTTATTGTTTTCGTTTGTTTATTTTTTTTTCCAAAATGATTTTAGAAATCTAACATTTTAATTTTATTTCACTTTCCTAAAAATAATTTAAAATAGTAATTTTAATAACGAATATATTTAAATATACTCATTTTAACTTATTGCAGGTTTCTTAAAGAGAATTTAACTAATAAATCCAAAAATCCAGTAAGTTGTAACAATATAGTGCTCATTTTTTTTATTTTCTAAATTGCAGTGAATTTTATAAATCTAGTAATTTTTAAAATTTTCAATATTTTAAATTATGTTCGTTTATTAAATTTATAGATCTAACTTTTTTTACTATGTTAAAAATATTTATTTCATCTTGTAAACAAATATTTATTATATTTACAATATTAATTTTTGTTAAGAAAGTATGCGATATTTTTAATGTTCTATTTTAAAAAAATATTCATTGTCTATATTTTATTTGATCAGGTATGGGCGAAATTTATTATATCCATAATATTATTTATTAATTTGTACTATAATTTGTACTTTATTTTTTATTTTATGAATAAATATGCAAATTTTCCCTTTTTATGCATATAATATGTTTTTGTATATGATTAGATGTAAATTAAAGTGAATTTTGTAAATAACCCCTTTTATCTACCATTTTTTACAAATAACCCCCTTTTAAGTTCACTTTTACAAACAACCCCCTTAAATATCACTTAAACCTAAAAATGGTACATAAAAGGGGGTTATTTACAAATTGAAACATGTTAACATAAAAAGATTGAAATTATAAACATGGGATGAAAGAGAAAAGAAATAACAAAAAATGAACGTGGGGTTTTAACAAATAAAAAGGTTTTTACTCCTAAATATTAGGGACCAATAGAAAAGCTTTAAAAGTTATTCCTTTATAGTATAAGGATATAAACAGTAAGCCTCACAGAAGACGGAGATTTCCGTCACAAGTTAAAAAGGGTCAAATAATAACCAGGTTGGTAGATAAGACAAAGCAAATTGTTCATCTTCAATTAAAATTTGTGATACATAAATCGTCATTTGAATGATAATATTTGTTAAATCTATGTAATTATTAGGGATATTATTAGGGCGGAGCGATGATGGATATAGGCTCCTTTATACCTGTATGGCTGTATTTACCAAGCAATTATACTTAGACCCGCTCCATCACCCATAAAGGGCACAAGTTTCATACCCGTACTCGTACTTGTCTCACCGAGTGAAAATTTAGACCTCGAACACACCTCATTTACCCACAAGCCACTTATATCATATTTTTTCCAATACTTTTTTTAGCAAAATGTATTTTAATCCTATGATTTCCTCACATTTTCTTTCTTATATTTCTAGTTTAAAATTTTCTATAAAAGATAATAAAAAAACGTCATAAAAAGTAATTTTAATATTAATATTTATATATAATTTAAGATGTAAACTCATATTCCATAATAGTGTAAATATTAAAAATCATCTTTATAAGTATCCACAACATATAAATGATATGATAATATGAGACCTTTTAATAAGAAACCAAAGTGTAAATCCGTAAAGGTTCGGCCCAAATCTGACAATATTGTACTATTATAAATAGTGTAAATCAATGCGACAGAGGTTCAATAAAAGATCCTCACGCTTCCATATAATAATTGTTACTAAAGCCCACAAACGACTTGGGCTAGACACAAGAAGAATCATCAAGTCGAGACTTGAAAGTGTTGTACACTATAATATGTCATAAAATTCCTATAGTTCGGGGAACAACTAATATGTCCGCGAGACTCCATAGGCTTGCTGTGTTTTTATTGTCTATCTACGCAATCATAGTCGCCTTTCATCAATTTGTTCATGCCGTGTTGTCAAATTTTTTATTAATAGTTCCCTCCTAAAACGGATATAACCGTTTTAAAACTAAAACTGAATATTGTTGGATGTGTAAATGCTAGTCATTTGCACAAATTCCAAAATTGAATAGCTCGGTCTTCTACTCTAATTGTTGTGATTTTCTAAGGTAAAAGTTCAGTCTTCCATACTGACTTTTGTTATTTACAAGTATGATTGTGCAAATTACTATATGACATTTACGAGATGCCTTAATGATTGTATCTAGATCCTTCCCACATCCACTATATATACCACATACTTTTGTCATTTGAGACAACAATTCACTCTCATTCTCCCTTTCTTCTAAAATCTCTCTAAATCTCTTCTTAGCTGTAGCTGATTTTGGCAACGTTCTGTTAGTAGTTCTCATTCCGAGCCTTTGTACACCTTAGACTCGGACGTCGTGTAGCCCTGGGGGTTGTGCCGTGTGTAATTGAGCGGGCAAATTCAACTTTAGGGCAGTGATTCTTATCACGCCACAACATCTTTCCTGAAATTCTGTAAGTTTATTCTGTTCATTGTTTATTTAATAATCATACCGCCTACAGTCTAAAGTTGAATTTTAAAATTTCTTGCTCATTAAATTTTTATTAAGGCAATATGACTATGTTTTTGTGTATACTAATTTGTCACGAAAAGTCGAATTTTTTCATGCCTTCTTGACTTACATGTTTATTTGTCCTAGATTCCGTTAGAAGATGCAAAATTGTTTATAACAGTAAAGTTTAGTTAGACACAAGAGTATAATGTTATATACATGCATAAGGATAGGAGCAGCAACCATCGTTCTTTAATACCAATGACTTGATTTTTGCATTTTATTATCCATTACTACTACATTATTAAATGAAAAAGCTCTGATCATCCGTCCATATTTTTTTTTATATTTGAATGTTGGTAAAATCAAAACAATTTATGAAATAGAATAATTGTACTTGATTATTTATTTGTCACCTATTTTTTTTGCTTTGAGTTTATATGAGGTATATTCATTAAACACAATTTAATGGTGCGTCAACTTAGATGAGTTTTGAGAAGTGTGCGTCAACTATTAGCATTTATAATATTGTATGAGACGAAAACATTTTTGTAGAGGTGTATACGGGCCTACAATATGAGTAGATTATATCGTTAGATTCTGAACAATTGCAATGTCAATGTAACCTTGTGAAAATTACGACATTTTCAAGTATTAATTCCCTTGTCCAATTTTTTTTGTGATACGCTTGTTGCATTTTAGACACTATGGTTTAGCTATATTATAATATCAATACGTATCTCGGTTGGATTATTGTTAATGGTATGTGAGTTTAATTAATTCATTAACTATGTCTTGGCATCAATACATGTGTTCAAAGTAATTATTTTTTGTTACTGGATTATGCATCTTTCGGATTATATAAATATGTTGTTTAATGTATTTAAATGATGATCTATAATGATGGATATTTTTTAGTTGGTGCATGTGTATGTATTCTAATGGCATGAATGATAGAATGTTAAACATTAGATGACTTTAAATGTTGTCATTTTTCCATGTACAATGTGACAACATGTGGGGGAAGTAGATTAATGTTCTATTTATTAATTAGGTAAACTTTGTAAAGTTGTATTCATCCTTGATCCTTAAGTTCTGAAAAATATATCCCTTAAATATATGATATACTTGGAAATATATGGAGCGCGTTAAAATAAATTTTTGTATGTATTGAGCAATACACAATTGGATCTTATATAATCTGTTGTGGATATGTCGTTATGACAATGAATAATCTGACATCTTGGTTTATGAGTTTAATATATACTCATATGATAATGTTGATCTCTGACATAAAGGTATCATTGATCATTATTTTATGTCATCATGTATACTAGTGTGTAACCCGTGCATAAATGCACGGGTATAATATGAATCTATGTATAAAAAACTTATGTAGGTGACAGTTTTAACTCAAAAATATAAATATTTTGTAGAAATATGGAAATATTTAAATAAGTGAATATATATGTATAAATTCAATAAATAGTTTAAAAATAGATATCCATTCTTACACCTTAAATATTGAAGAGAAAACAAGCGTAAATATAACAAAAGTATCAAAGGAGGAAGACGACACGAGTAATCTCATCGTTAATGTGAAAAAGTACAATATTACGTTATACCTGAATGACTCCCATAAACCATGACGATGTAAGAGGTCGGAGATACTCAATTTTATAGTTGCGTTACCAAAACAAAGAGATTGTTTCCGAATGATAATTCGGAAATAAAAACAGAGATGATTCAAATCATTATTCCTTCATCGTAAAAAAAATCTAGTTTAAAATTGTGACACCCCGCGATATTACATAAAAATAAACAAACAATTTGCAGCGGAAATACGATATTTTAAAAACTTTCGACATATATAAATAAACTTAATCGCGGAATATCAAAAACAACATGCGGAAGATTAAAAACTAAAGAAAAAGTATAACTTATACAAGATAAATGAAAGTTTACAAGGGATAAGGTATCCCTCGATAGCAACAGAATTAAAACTAAGCTATACGTAAATAGGTAATTTGTCGACTAATCAACAATGCTCGCTAGCCACACGTCTTCCCCAAACAGCACCAACCTACATACATGAAACATGTACGCCACAGTCAGTGGGGAGTAATTCGAGGTTCTCCCAGCCACTTTTTGTCAGAAAACACGTAAACGGTAATACAACACAACATATACATATGAACATGCATATACCAAGATAAATACTCAAATATGACATATTCAAATATGACAAGCATGATCAAGCATGAACCAACATGTGAACTACAAACAAGGTCATCATGTGAACTATATCAAACGGATAATCAACCAAGTGAATGACTCAGCGGCCAACACTTGATGACATGTTCATTCACACACACAACAAGCAAGTAATTGACTCAGAGGCCAACACTAGATGGCATGGCCAATCACAGAACATACAAGAATAGAATGAACGCCGCCAGGGAACATAACCGTTACCACTGACCGCTAGATCGCATAACCACGACACTAGCTATCGGGACGCATAACCACGACACCGACTCTATGTATAGCGCATAACCGACAACTATATGCCTAAGACCTGGCCAGACCTCTCGATGTAATAATCTACACCGAACGACACACGGGGACCGGGCCGCATAAACACGGACACCGACCAATCCCGAACATAGATAAAACCCATAACCGGGTGGCATTAGTTCATTACAATGATACACAAATCGTACCACCGCTATCTATTCACAAACAAGGTGACATAACCGTCACCAACACAACTTGGAATGACATAACCGTCATCCAAACACATGCAATGTAACATAACAGTTACCCGACTCAACTTGAGATAACATAACTGTTATCAAAATATAAGTAAGACAACATAACCGTTGACATTACTACTCGAGCTAACATAACTGTTAACTAACCCATTTAGAACATGTGAGCTTCAAATCAATCAAGACAACACTTAAGCTAGTTTTGAGAAGCTAACTTGAAGCGGGAGTCGGTTTCCCTTCCGGTTGCCCGGTCGGGGGGTCTTCCCCCTCAATTTAGCTACTAAAACGGCTTAAGCATTCAACCATGCAACAACAACGGAAGCATCCAAACATTTTACCCACATGAGTAATACAATAAAGAGAATTCATGTGACGAGTCTCATGCACAAGTTTACATTTCATTCGGGAAATAAAATAACTAGCATTTGATGACAAGTTCATGTCGTAAGTATGTGAATTAACATGAAGAATGTACGTAATTCGAGTCATGAATCATAAATGATAATTGTATACACTCTAATATAAGTTTTATAATGATTTAACATACTCAACAAATGTCCGAACGAGCAACAACACGATGAGTAGCTTTTTATTACTAAGCATATGGTCGATTAACATAAGGCTAACGGAAGTATAATTTACGAAACTCATATAATATATTCATATACCATAAACTAGGTATTTTTATCATGTAACAACACACGACAAACGTTAAAACAATCGAGCAAAAACAATTCAAAACAGCCCGCGCAAAACAGCCCCGAAGAGCCCCTCGAAACAGCCCCTCGAAACAGCCCCGAAACAGCCCCGAAACAGCCCCGAATCAACCTTCAAAACAGCCCCAAAATAAGCCTCAAAATTGCCCCTAAACAACCCTTAAAACTGCCCGAAAACAGCCCCGAACAGCCCCCCGAAACAGCCTCAAAACAACCCAACCAAAACGCGCAAACCCGGTGAAAAGCGCAGGCTGCCGTGTAGGCCGCAGGCTGCTTTGGCCTGGCCGCAGGCCTGCGCTTGGGGCCGCAGGCTGCGCCAAACACGGGTGACCAGCTCTTCGCGCAAGAGTTTCGTACAATGCTCCATTCGTTCCAATACTTATGCAACAATTTAAGACGGGTTTATACATGATTCAAGCGGCATTATCAACATGTAATCTTATACATTCATGGGCATATCATTATTCATGTGTAAACAATTAATAAGGAGCACAATTATCGCACTCGACATGGATTAAATCGATCCAAAAACGCACTATTGCTATGAACACAAGGGCATGAGACGAATATCAATTTAACCCCTAAACACAACCAAAATCCATCCTTCATTACTACTAATCAACTAGAAACTCATATCATTCAATTGAACAACAAAATAATCAACACAATACTTCACAAATTTCAGAAATTAAATCAACAACAACCACACCTAATCGATTTTTGACTCAAAGTCGAGTAACCTCTCAAAGTTACCTTTAAAGCTCTTCAAATCTTCAAAGGACTCTTCAATAATGTCCAAACATCCATTCTCAACAACAAACAATAAGAAAAACGAATTAAAAACATAACCCTAGAAAAACGGGTTTTCAGAAAACTCAACAAAACTAGAAATTGTTTGTATCAAAAGAAGGAGGAGAAGAAGAGGAGAACATACCCATAAAGAACTCGGAATTTGAGCAAGAAACGAAGGAGGTATGATCGGATTTGTGCTCATGGAGAAACACCAACAATGGCATTTGGGGGTTTTGTGTTTATGAAGATGATGAAGGAAATGAATTGGGTTTGAGGATGAAACATAACATAAGGTTATAAGGGGTTTTGAGTCGGAAATGACTCGGGATTCATTTAATGAGTCGGGATGACTCGGAATTCACTAACTAAGACGGAAATAACTTCTTAAGACCAAAATTACTCGAGATAGAACCAATTATGCAAATAACCCGCAACTCATGAAATTATCCTACATACTTGCCATTTTCGAAAATTAAAACCGAAACTTAAATTTATAAAACTCGAAATGTTATTTGAAATTAAGAAGCTTTAAAATGAAATACTCATATTACTAAAATATATTTACGAAATTTAATAAAATATAAATTATTCTTGAATTTGAATTAAATCTTTAAATTTATGACATGGGAAATATCGGGGTGTTACAAAAATAGTCATTTTTCTATATTCCGTCCAAAATCAAAGAATTAATGAGACCGACTTCATCAAGTACAATAATATCAAACATATTAGTGCAATTCTAAATATAAATATCAACGGAATGTTGTAAATGTTGTATGATACAGGCCCACACCGAGTACTAAAATCAAAGAATTAAAAAGCTCATTTTAATCAAGTCATATCCAATCTCGTTGTATTTGTGCCTTCAAATTGAAATTGAACTTTGACACCCTTCGTTGTTTTCCTGGAATGCAAAAACCAAATGTTAATATAGTGTAACATTCATACTTTCTAATTGTGAGATAATTTGAATTTTCAGCATATGCAGTAGTATATTCTGGAAAGTTCTAGGGTTTATTGGATTTCAAATAATCTGTTAAGTCTCATTTAATGTGTCCTAGGAAATCTAAGTTGCACCAAGACGAGATTTGGTTAGTGCCTCATCCATGGAGCATCTTAGGCGCACTCGAGGTGCACCTTTACAAACTAAGACGGAATATTCAAAATTTGAGCCCTCCAATATGTTTTTCATGCGTTGATCACTGCTCAATGACAATGTATTAGCTAATTTGGCAAGGCGAAACAAATTAAAATATACGGAGTAATAAAATTTAGCACATATTATTTCGTCTAATTCCTTTGAATTGACCTATTTGTTCAAAATCCACATCAGAAATTTTGAAAAATGGAATGATTTAGAGTCAGAGGGTGTATGCCTTAAAATAGTAGTCTTACAATGATTAAATCAAATTAAAAATGAGCATGTCCTAATTTGGTAGTCGTATAATTGATAATAACATAGCCATAATATTACAACCAATACTTATAGCTATGTTGCGCAGACAGTCGCACACTGGACACTCGGACACAGGTATAACACTTGGATACTGAATTTTATACCAAAAACATGATTTATTTTCATATAATAGTCAAATCCGACACTTGGACACGTATTCGTGTATGATATTTCTCACTGAGTTCGAGCAAGATAGACTTATAGTGACTACATACAAATCACTTACTTCGTATTCGTCTATAAGAGTGGTCTAACCCCCAATTACCTACCTAAAATTTTCATTATCGTCCTCTTCAAGACTTCAATAGCCAACTTTATTTATTCTGTTAAGGCTTTATTTTGTTAAAGCTGTTAGCGTCTAGTACTAATTAAGCTAAAAATTGTGAAAACTCTCAACTCCTTCCTCTAAAGCTTAGTAGTTTGGAGCTAACTTATTAGAAGGTGTTGGTAGAGTTGTAGGGTCTATAATATGAGCTATTTATGCAAGGTGAAACAAACCGTAATAATGATCTTATAAGATGGTCAAATGTTGGTATAACTGAATATGAACACTACAAATTCAACAACTGAAAAACTAAATGTCAAAGGAGATAAAAAAGAATGTTAAGAAATCAAAAAGAGATGCTATTACATTATCGAACTTGTGCATAGAATCTTTAAACTCCTCTGCAACCATTAATCTCAGATCACTCCGACTATAATTTTTGGATTAAAAATCAAACAAAGACCCCTAGTTTTCGATATTCAGTCATTTCATAATCAACTAAGTTAAACATCTTTAGATTTCACCTTAAATCATAAGCAAACACAACCGAAAAAAGAAACAATACCAAATAATGTTGCCATCTTGATTTTCTTTGGAGATAGATCTGCCACCATTAATCAAGTTTATTTGTTGATTAGTTAATTTGAAGAATTGCATAGTCTAATAATTGAGTCTTTTTGATGTCTTAGTTCAGTGGTGAAGACGGAGGTATCTTGGACAATAAGTCTTAGGTTCGATTCCCCCTTCCCTCTATTGTAATGCGACCAAGTGCGTGCTTCGTTGAACCAACAAAAAATAATTGAGCCTTTTTCACGCTAAACACCCAAATCATTTTCGCAAATTAAGTCGATTACCATTAATCGAATCTGTCATCGTCAAACTAAGTAAGTTAAGTTAATCCCCAAATTATATCACCTCTATAAAAACTTCGTATAGCCTAAAACGACTCCGACGAAGAAAAAAGACAGAGAAAAAAAAGGAATTACCGGGTAATTAAAAGACTATAGTAGAAATAATATGAAAACTATCACAAATTATTCGATATTTCGTAAAGATGGCTAAATATAACAACAATTCATTATTTTCAAAAATCCTCTTTTAATAAATGATATTCAAAAGTAATTAAATTATTTGTAATTAATACAAAATTGTGACGGGCCACATATAATTTGTGTTTAAAATATTTATAAGGATAATTTGTGAGAAACTACCTTACATTTATGTCAATTTGTGAACAACTACCTTATTTTTTTTTTTGGTTAAAAACTACATTTTATTTTAATTTTTTGTTAAAAACTACCTAAAAAAAGTTCCGAGGCCAATTTCTATTTATGAGTTGGATTTTACACGTGTAAATTCTCTAAATTTTCATTCTTATTCACGAATAGCATAGAGTTCATACGATTTAGCCCATGTTCATCATCCGGAGCAATTATTCAACATGCTTAAAGAAAGAAATTGAAGCTAATGACAAGAATTCTCTTTCGTTTAGAACTTTAGATAAGAAGAATAAGCTTGGATATTAAGTTTAACGACAAAATAAGAATGAAAATTTTGAGAACTCACACATGTGAAACCAATAATAAATAGAAATTTGCCTCAAAACTTTTTTTAGGTAGTTTTTAACAAAAAATTAAAATGAAAGGTAATTTTTAACAAAAAGGAAAAAGTAAGGTAGTTGTTCACAAATGGACATAAATGTAAGGTAGTTTCTCACAAATTATCCTATTTATAATGTTTTGCCAATAGCCAACAACATTACAAATATTGAAAAATGTCTTTATAAACTACATTTGTTATATTACATTTATTAGTTTGTATTTCTCCAATATATAATTTCCAAACCCTTATTACGGGTAACCTAAAAAATACGGAGTAGTAATATAAAGTCGGTCATGTTTCAATAGTAACACAAAGTCGACAATACCTAATGTTGACTCTTATATGACAATTGAGAGTTGAGACGACGTCATCTTTGTTCTGGAAGAAAATATTTCGTCTCAATTTACCTCTTGCGACGGATGTTTAGGGCCAACGTTACTTTTGCGACAAAACCAAATGACGTTTTCGACGGACATTTCTGTCATGTTGACCTTTGTTTTGCGTAGTATAGTGTTAAAGCAATTTATAATACCTCACATAAGCTAAAAAAACACTACAAATATTGAAAATTTTCTTCCACTACATTAATAGTTATATTACATTCATCAAATTATTTTCTTTCACCTTCAATTTTCGCACCCTTCTTACACGTGACCCCAAAAATAGTTTCATAAAATCGGTCATGTCTAAAAACATGTCGTGATTAATAATAGTTAAGAAAACTATTATATGATAATTATTAAAAGTATATTAAATGTTTTGCAAAAATCCGGTATTTATGTGGAAATTAAAAGTATAAGTTGATAAAAAGTACAGAGTACTACTGTTACAGTTTAACAAAAATTCAAGGAATTAAGATGGCGAGACGATCGAGACAAATGAAAAATAGTGTGGAGTAACTTTTATAGATTAGAGGGGTGATGACCTTAATTAATTACGTAGCAGTTATTTTAGGAAAGAGTATGAGATAGTGAATGGGTGGGTAGTTTTTGTTTTACGTATTTACTGTGTACATAATCCGTATTTTATACGGTCTATCGACATGAGCGCGACACATCACCTTTCTTAATCTAAAATAGCGGTTACCGGTTGTTGCTTTAATATATTAATTGATTAGCGGTAAGGCATAAATTTTGTCTATTTTCACTGCTTTGAAGTTTGTTGTCGAGTCGGACATTTTATAAACTTTACGTAATATTACACTGTCAATTCTTGTGAGAGTGATTGGTCTCATTAGAATATGTTTGCTTAGCTAAGGCTTTGACATAAGTCAAGGATTGTGGGGGTGTCTAGTGAAGGTAAGGTTGTATTTGGCAAGGTAAATAAGGTACCTGATTTGTCTGAAATGACTTTTTTGTCAAAACAATCAGGTACCTTATTTTTTTGGGTGTTTGACAAGTACCTGATTTGAGGGAAAAAGGTACCTGAAATAAAAAGTTACCCTAGGTAGCATTTGAGAAATCAGGTACCTGTTTTATTTTCATCTACCTATTCTACCCTTGATTGTATAACGTTATTAAAAAAATCAAACACAATACAAAACCCTTACATACTTCCCAAATATAACTCATAATCACCCATCGTCAGCCGCCGCTGTCGCGCCTCCCTCCATCGCCGCTGCGCCTCCCTCCTGC
The DNA here is from genome assembly GCA_029255685.2 of Silene conica. NCBI lineage: Eukaryota > Viridiplantae > Streptophyta > Magnoliopsida > Caryophyllales > Caryophyllaceae > Silene > Silene conica. The sequence continues at coordinate 81,262,668 of CM055312.2, read as the reverse complement.
CGCTTCGCTAGCCTCCATCAGCTGTCGCGTCAGCTTCCTCGGTGGCTCCCATTTCGGTATGTTTACAGTTTATTGTTATAAATTTTCCCCAATTTTATCCCCAATTTTATCCCCAAATTTGATTATTGAATTCTTTTGATTGAATGTTAGGTTATTTTTATAATTGCTATTATTAGTTTGTACTCCCTCCATTTTTATCCATTTGATACATATTCCGTTTTGGGCCATTCGAATCCATTTGATACATTACTAAAAGTGGCTGAAAATAAGACCAAACTATCCAAATTACAAACCCATATTTACATAAATGTCATTGGTCCCCACTACTTTTCCACCTTAAAAACTACCCTAACCCACATTACTAACCCAAACCTACCCACTAATCCAACCCATTACCCATAATCTTTCCCTCCAAAAATCCCAAACCCAACTAACCTACTAACCCAATAACCCAACAACCCAAATCTATCTTCTCCATCCCAACTACCCCCATTAATAACCCTCTAGATCCTTTCATTCCCAAACCCTAAAATCCCTTACCAACCGTCTCTTTGTTTCATTTCTTCCTCTCCTCTCTCTTTCTTCCGTCTCTCTAAAATTATGTTAAAAACCTTACCCTGAATATCTATTCGTATAATTGTAGATTGTGGTAGATTTGAGGGTGTTTGATTATATTCTGTCTTGGTACTTTTCTTAAATTAGTAGTGTGCTAAGACATAAATTTTCTTGCTTTGATCGAAGGATCGAGAGTCCCTTTCGAGTCAGTTCGATTATCTTTAAAGTAATCCACAAGTTGCTTTAATTTGCACCTATGTATTTTCACTCTTCGTCTCTAAGAATTTAAATTAGAAAAAAGTTGGCTTTCACACGCACTGAATTTTAAAGGTAGCATCTCTTTTTTTTTCAGCCGTACAAAGTAGCATCATAGGTTAACTCTCATCATATACAAGGACATAAGTCCCAAATTTATTATTTGCCTTGGCATGTATTGTTTTGGGTGGGAATCTGACATAAGTCCCAAATTTATTGTTTGCCTGGGCATGTATTGTTTTGGGTGAGAATGTATACAGATTCTAGTCCCACAGGAAAGGAGACGCAAGTCATTTCTTTTTTGTCTTTTTCTCGTTGAATTCAATTATCCGTCGCAAGTTTGTGACGGATATAATATTACCCATGTAGCGTAGATAAGACAAAAGCGTAGTGCATTGGAGTAGCAAACTACTTTGTCTTATCTACCTATATGGATAATATTTAACCAGTCGTAAACTTGTGACGGATATGTCCGTCGCAGGTAAGACTTGTTGATTTATGTATAGCAATTTATATAAAAAAAGTACTTCGTCAACAACTATTCAATTATTAATTTATATGTTGGGTGTGCCTGAATCTTACTCTACCCAATTAATTATGGTATCCTAACACTCATCCACTTTCCTTATTGTTTTCATTAATGGAGATCTTTTCTTCTCTCTGTAAAATGACTTACTATTACTTGTTGCCTCTGTTGCATACATCCGATTCACTGAACTAATAAATTGGTTTCATGTTCAATGGTTAAGATGAAATCAAGTAATGAGAAAAAGGATGAAAACTATAGATGGTCAGATAATGATGTGACGGTCTTATGTAAAGTTTGTATTAATTACATTCATAAAAATGGGCGTGGACAAGCCTTCAGGTGGCATGAGATCCACAAAGAGGTTGAGGAGAAAACCGGTCAAAAGTATCAATTTAAAAGCATGAAAAATAAATTTGATTCAATGAGAGCTGATTGGTACCTTTGGAAGTTTTTAAAGAACGGGGAGACTGGGCTTGGGTGGGATCCCGTTTCAGGAAGAATAAGTGCTTCAGATGATTGGTGAAAGAACAAAATTGCGGTCAGTTTGTATTGAATATTATTTAGATATTCTTAAAGCTATTTACATAATAGCATAGTTGTAATTGTTTATATAATTTTTATAGGCTAAACCAGATGCAAAAAAGTTCAAAAACAAACCATTACATCCTAGTATCCTACCATTGAAGATCTATATTTCCAAATTTTTGAAGGAAAATGTGCTACAGAAGAAGGTGTTGTGGCTCCAAGTATGGATCCTTCAAGTGTGAATGTAGTAAATATAGAAGGTGATTTAAATGAAGGGGATGGTGAAGATGATGTTTACCATGAGTACATTCAACATTCATCCGTCTTAGGAAGTTTAGATAGTCAAGAACAATCTTTTTACAACAATTTTTTGAAGGAGGTCTCATCAGATACCCCAGCACCCACCTCAGACCACGGTTTAGATATCAATTTTGAGCAGAGTCAAAATACTAGTGCCACACAAGCCACCGTGGGGGAGAGAAGAAGCACCTCATGTAGTTCTAAACTCCCTCAAAGTAGTATTAGAAAGTCCATAAAACCTACTCAAATGAAGCGTCGAAGAAGACAATCAGCTGGATCGGCGATGTTATCCGGTCAGATTGGTGATATGGTGAGCACGTGTAGTCGTGCATTAGAAATTTTGGAATCTGATGTCAATCCTCCTGTTAGTGCTAGTGCTAGTGCCGAGAGTAGAGATTCTAGTATTAGTATAGCCATGGATGTTAATCGGAAGGTAAGTGAATGTTGGTTGTTAGTGAAGGGTAGTGAATCATGGTGCTTTTTGACCCATTTACTTGAGGATAGTGTGAGAACAGAGTTATTTGTGTAGATGGAGGATGATGAGGGTAGAATGGCTTGCTAAACTTCATGCAACGTAGAGACAAATAAATTCCTCGACTATTGATTTTTTTATTAGAAAGCACTCGTGTTTAGATGTTTTTTAGAACTATTACTTGAATTTATTATATTGTATTGAATTTTGTATTCATTAGATGAACAACTATTATGAATAAATAAGATTGTTTTAAATTTGTTGTGGGTTTATGTTTCTTTTGTTCAATTACGTAGGTTATTATGGACAATGAGAAAAAGAAAAAGAAAAAGCGTAAATTATTTTGGAGTATGGCGACAGCGCTACTTCCGCCATATCAACTTATTTTTATAAGTATATTTACAAGGAGGCATGCATGACTTCAATTTTTACAGGAGAGATTTGGATGCAAGAGGTTTTGAACGGACACCCTATTCGGTGCGTAAATGCTTTTAGGATGGAATCAAGTGCATTTAAGCAACTATGTCGGATGCATTGATGGAACACATATAGCTGCTTGTATTCCGGAGGCTGACCATTTACGTTACATAGGAAGTAAGGGAATACCGACCTTCAATGTCATGGGTGTATGTGATTTTGAAATGTGTTTCACATTTATATCTGTTGGGTGGGCTGGTACAGCACATTGATACTCGTGTTTTTACTCATGCAATTAATAAACCAGAATTGAACTTTCCAAAGCCACCACATGGTAGCTAGATATTATTTGGTGGATAAAGGATATCCTGAAAAAAAAGGGTATATGGGACCATATCCGAAGACAAGGTATCACAAGTCCCAGTTTGAAAATGAGCCGCCGGGTAACTCTAGAGAAGCCTTTAATAAAATGCACTCATCACTTCGAAGTTGTATCGAGAGGTCATTTGGAGTGCTTAAGAAAAGATTGAAAATACTACGATTTATGCCACAATATAGAGTAGAAACTCAAATTGATGTTATAATGGCAGCTTTTGCCTTACATAACTATATTCGGAAAAATTCACCTAATGACTTATTATTTAGGGCTCTTGAGGAGTATCCAGATTATATACCAGATGAAGAACTACCGGACACTGGTAATACTGTCACAAGTAATGAAACTGTGAACGAGTCGTCGTTGGAAATGAAAAGCATTCGCGATAGGATCGCTACTTTAATTTGGGATGAAGCTTACTTAATTTTTTTGTATGATTTTAATAAAGAATTATTTTTGTATCGCTAAAATATATTTTCAAGGGTGTCTTATTTGAATTTTTTTTACCTAATCGTTATATGTTAATTATTTCCTCATTCGCCTTGCTCTCAGCCTATTAAAAACGTAACGCCGTCAACAGCAATAACACAAGAATAATAGTAAAAACGTAAAAGATATCAATAATAAACCATGTCCTTTTCCGTCATTTTGTTAACTATCAACTACCTTTTCAGCTAGTATCCAAACAGTTTTAACAAAAATCAGCTACATTTTTAGGTCTTAATTTTCAGCTACCTTTTCTGGTAGCTTTTCAGGTTTCAGCTACCTTTTCAGCTAGTTTTGTCAAACAGACCCTAAGACTCCTTTTATCTTTGTCGTTATACAATTGAGTTTCAATGTTGAAAGTGGTCATATATAATGGCAATTGTTATATGGGATAGATTGATTATTCTGAAATGTGAATACTGTAATATATATTGGGATTGCTTAAAGCTATTTTTATGTTTAAGAAATTTATGAACGGTTGTTTGGTATACATGTTTGAGTAATTATTCCTTTTTTGGTTTAAATGTTTGTCTTGAACCAAGAAGGGGTAAAGGTCGCATAAATTATATTTATTTGACTTTGGAAAATGGTGTCTTTCATAAGACTATATCATACAAGTTATAGATGCGTAATTGCATTGTTGGATATGTAATGGAGTATGCATACATTGTGAATAATTTGCAGGATAAAAAGCTAAATAACTAAGTGGTTGTATTATTCCGTTGTGGAAATATTTTAACTTTATTAATTGTCTGCATCACGATCCGAAGCATACAAATTTCTGGCAGATTATCAAGAGTGATGGATAATCTAATCGGATAATGGGTTCACAAAGGTTGTGAATTGTAAGTGGTTATTGAGATACCTTACGGAAAATACGATCAATATTAATAGGTTCACAAAGATTGTGAATTGTAAGCGGATATTGAGATCCCTTACACAATGTGATATCATGATAGTACGTACGTAAAATGTGAAGATGATATTGAGATCATCCTACCAATGGCCATGGTAGAAGTTGGTGTTAGTGGCATCACGGGGAATGGGTTTAAAGCGTATTGGGAGTGAATCGTGATGGGGCTCCCCCACTTGGGTTTACCAAGTTCAATGGGTCAAACGAAGTCACGAGGATCTCATGTTATTGTAATATTACTACCATTCCTATTTTAAAAGTGACGTAGTATTCTTTCTATTGTTTTAAATCTGTCATGTGAGGAAGGCTAAGCTAAGCTCTTAATAAATCCATAGTCCTTGTTTAAGGATGGTTTGTGACAGTCAAACCTAATGGACTTACCTATGTGAATGTGGGGGAAATGCCCTACCCCCTATGAGGTCTTTAGGCTTTAAGGCCTCTAGAGCGTTCACGAGAATCCAGGCATGTGAGGGGCACCATCTTATGACATTTCGCGAGAACGAACGCAAATTCGAATTCAGGTTTGTGCGCATCTATCTGTATACAACCCACCGTGGAGAGTCCAAAGCATTTGTGCAACTCGACACGGCTGTAGCAGATAATGCATGCACTATGTGACAATTCAATTCCTTTGGAACATTGTTATCTTAAGACTTACGTTTCGTTGCCTTATATCAGCTAAACTCTTACTCTTCTTTTGAATCATGCGGGGGATTGTTGGATGTGTAAATGCTTCAAAAGAGAATAGTCATTTGCACAAATTCCGAAATTGAATGGCTCAGTCTTCTACTCTGATTGTTGTGATTTTCTAAGGTAAAAGTTCAGTCTTCCATACTGACTTTTGTTATTTACAAGTATGATTGTGCAAATTAGTATATGACATTTACGAGATGCCTTAATGATTGTATCTAGATCCTTCCCACATCTACTATATATACCACATCAGGGGCGGACCCACGTTGTGCATTTATGTAGCAAGTGTTACACCAAATCCCAGGAAAATTAAGAGAACATTTGATTTTGCTACACCCAAAAATTTATTATAAGCTACTAATCTACAATTAATGACTCCAACTTCTCATTGTTTATTGAGCATTGCGTAGTCGATTCAACACAAATGACATGAGACTATAACGGGTTATTTTGGATTCGGGTCATTTCGGGCTGCGGGTCAAGGTCTACGGGTCTTTGACCATGAAAAAGAAGATCAAATCGGGTCGTGTCGGGTCGGATCGGGCCAGGTTTAAGGGTCGAGTCATGTTTTGACCGTCTAAAGCACACATAACCTTTTCTATTAGCTTTCTTAATCTTTCTTTTGTTTCCCAGAGTCAGGTTTTGAGACTTTTACTTTTTAATGTAAAAAAAATGGAGATTACTTTTTGATAGTATGTCTTGCTTAATATTGTCTTAACTTAAAACATTTTATAACCCTTTTTCCGTTTCCCTCTACTATAATTTGTTGTGAGAGTCGATTTAAATTAAGACGGTCTTAGATACTAGGATAATGTTAATGCTAAAAACGGATATACATGTATGATTAAAAACGGATATACATGTAAAAGCTTGATGACTTAGGCCTGCTAAACGGTTCAGGTCGGCCGAGTCTCGGGTCGAGTAAGAATACGGGTAAGACAGATACGGGTCAGGTTATACGGGTATCAAGTCGGATCGGGATTAGAATACGTTTGAGAAAAGTTTATGACATCTTTTATTTTATCATTTTATATTAATAATATTATTATATTCATTATTTTAATAATTATTTTATGATTTAATGGTTTAAAAGTTATATAAAATTGACTTTTAAACTAATTTTTTAATTAAAAACTTAAGATTATTATTTCAAATTTAATATAAAAATATTAATATTTTAATAATATTCCTAATTTATCTTCAAAGCATCGGGTCGAACGGGTCGATTCGAATTTCAACCATAAAATAACGGGTTATTTTGGATTCGGGTCATTTCGGGCTGCGGGTCAAGGTCTACGGGTCTTTGACCATGAAAAAGCAGATCAAATCGGGTCGTGTCGGGTCGGATCGGGCCAGGTTTAAGGGTCGAGTCATGTTTTGACCGTCTAAAGCACACATAACCTTTTCTATTAGCTTTCTTAATCTTTCTTTTGTTTCCCAGAGTCAGGTTTTGGCAGATACTATATATAAATTCTTTTGGTCAATCGATTGCGGTATTATTGAATCAGTTTATGGTTAATGCAGTTAGACAATATTTTAATTTTAATTTAAGGTAGATCATTTACATAATGCTATATACTCTTATTACTACATTGATAATATAAAATTGTAAAATTTCATCTATACATATCCGTGCAACTTTGCACGGGTTCTAAACTAGTCTACTATATATACCACATCAGGGGCGGACCCACGTTGTGCATTTATGTAGCAAGTGTTACACCAAATCCCAGGAAAATTAAGAGAACATTTGATTTTGCTACACCCAAAAATTTATTATAAGCTACTAATCTACAATTAATGACTCCAACTTCTCATTGTTCTAGATGAAAAACGGAGTAAATTAATTAACAATTTTAATTGTCCCAATGCAGGTATTAAAAGAATTAGTGAAGAATCCTAATTTCATTAATTGTTTATTGGTATGAAGTGTGAACAATTGTTTACGGTCAAGTATATTTTAATAAATTTCCATATATGCAATGTTAGGGCAAGTGCAATGGTTTAGCTAAGGGACTTGCTTGCAAATATAAAAAGTTGTAAGCTAGTAGCCAAACCATTGTACCTCCACTTTTGTATTAGCTTAAATCAAGCTACTAGCCCCATTAAGCTACTAGCTCAAATGCCCCATCCCAAAATTTCAACCTATCAAATTAAAGTTTCCTATAAAAATTAATTATTTAAATAAAAAACTTGGAATTTTTATTGTATGTGGGTACATTTAAACTAGCTTAAAACCATTGTATGCAATTGTAGCTCAAAAATAATATAGCTTAAAAAATATGATGTGGCAACTCTAGCTAATAGTACATTAGCTCACCATTGCAAGGAATGTCAGATGCATATTTAAAGTTAGCGGGGAAAAAGAATATTTTCAACGGGGACAAAGGTCTTATAGTATAAGACAACCTCAAAAAAGTTCCCAAATTTTAATTGAAATTTCAAAATTTTCAAACATTAGCGGAAGCGAGCGTCTCTACTAGGCGTACTAGCCCTTCTCATACCACCATTTCTTACGATATAGGCCATATAGCATAAGACATGTTATTCATCTACTTCGTAATAATTATCATATTTGCATTTTGCTACACCTTAAAAATAATTTTGGGTCCGCCCCTCTCGATCTACCACATACTTTTGTCATTTGAGACAACAATTCACTCTCATTCTCCCTTCTTCTAAAATCTCTCTAAATCTCTTCTTAGCTGATTTTGGCAACGTTCTGTTAGTATTTCTCATTTCGAGCCTTTGTCGTACACCTTAGACTCGGACGTCGTGTAACCCTGGGGGTTGGTTGCCAAGAGGTCGTGTGTAGTTGAGCGGGGCAAATTCAACTTTAGGGCAGTGATTCTTACAACGCCACAACATCTTTCCTGAAATTCTGTAAGTTTTATTCTATTCATTGTTTATTTAATAGTCATACCGGCTAAAAATATACCCACTTATATAGATAAGAGCAAGTGCAATGGAAAAACTAGAAATAAAGTTCTTCCAATTCCAACTCATTTTCACCATTTTCTAAGTTTAGGAATGTTTTCCTACGATGGAAGAACTTTTATTTTGTTCTTAATTGGGTCACATTATTAAGTTTCTCCAAACTATTTCATCATTTAATTTCCTGAAACCAACAAAAAACTTGGTTCTTAAATAAAAATCAAGTTCTTATTTTGACAAACTCAATGACATCGACAGACCACAATAGAAGAACTTACTTTTTCGGTTTTTATTGACAAACTCAAGAGAAAAAACTACTATTGCATTTGTCCTAAGACAAGTTTTTTTGTTAATAACTATGCATTTTGTTTTTGTTTATATATATAGAGTGATAGCTATTTGACATGATTTATTGCTTCAAACAAATATGTTTAGTTTGAAACAAGAAATTGTGATTTTAGAATATCAAAGTCCAATTTCAAAAGTTTGCTATTGTTTTATAATTTCTTTTTTTGTTACAAACTAGTTTTAACCCGTGCAAAATTGTACGGGATTAAATGTATGAATTATGAAAATAAAATTTCACATAATTATACTTTTAAATATTAATAATATTCAATGTCCATAGCTTATAAATTATCTATAAAGTTATAAATATTGATTTTTTTCTCTTGTAATTACGTTCCATATATATCTAATAAAGTTAGAGAGTGTATTAATTATCTATTAAAATTACGTAATTTTGTTAAATATAATGCATAGTAAAGTTAGATAATCAATATATAAATTATCTAATAAAATTATAACTTTGTTAAATCTTTAGATTTCCGATCTAAAATTAATGTAACATTTTTATTAAGCGTAAATATGAAAAGAAAAAATTAATATAAATTATTCATAAATCGTTATTTATCACGAAGTAATATTTACGTTCAAAACATAAACGTAAAGTTTACGTACGAAACATAAACATTGACGGTTTTTTATAGAAATACTAATTCTGTTTCCCATGAGTTTCACGGGGCGTTTTGTTTAGTGATATTTGTAACAGTTTGTGATTACATTTTCATTAGTACGTAATTTTGTTGTGCATTGTTAATTTGTAAATGGATATTTTGTCTTCTCCCTTTTGTATTTTATAAGTGTTCTAGTTGTCTAAGTAGTGCGACATTTTTTAAGTACTCTAGTCACAAAAAAAGAATTTGATTTTCGATCCCGCTAAAATAGAAAACCCAAATATAAGAATTTTTTTCTCTAAAATGGAGGGAACAAATGCAATAAGACACAACTAATTTCAACAATAATATCTCAAATGTTGACAAACTCGGGTCGAAAATTTTCAAGTAGGTGAAACTTGAAAAACTGATTAGCGCATTTCTTATTTTCCAACACTACTTACATATTATTCGATCACCCTAACTAATTAATATTGTGGGTAATAGTGTAATACATAACTAAATGGGGCTTTGTAGCCTGATGCATTCGATTTTTAGCAGTGGTTACATTTTAAGCAATATAGTTGTGAAATTCAGAAATTTATATTAATGATGGTTGAGTTCTAAATTATTAGTCGGTTACTATATGATATTCTACATACAAAAAAAGGGGAAGAACTTCTTGTCAAACTCCACCAAAGTCATAGTCTCATTTCTAGGTTCTTAGTAACTTTTTTGTATCATTCCTATTGACAAAAGATAATTCATTAAACTCATTCCTAACTAAATATTCAAGAAATAAAAAAATAAAAATCAACTTCTATGAAAAGAATAGTGTAGGTGTCACTTACCAATTTTAATACATGGATGCGTAGACGTACTAAGCAAAAAAAAATGACCATTAGATAAATAAATTAGTATATATATGCTATCCTTCTAAAATCCAAATTAATTAGTCTAAAAAAAATTGTACCATAGTATCAAGACTAAATAAATGCCCATTTGATAAATAAAAAAGAGAGATAGAAATGAAAATTACACAAGAAAATAACTCAAGCGATAAAAAATTGCAAATACTATGGTGTCAAGTTGTCCATTGTTAGGACATGAGATGTAAGCTTAGAAAGAAAAATTGGGTTTTCAACACACTGATTTTCATTATATTTAAAAAAAATGAGATATATATATATAATGTCTTGTAAAATAAGTTACATAAAAGGGAGAAAAAGAGATTGTTTAATAGCAAATGAGTAATGATGAAATAAACAAATATTTAGTTAATGAACATATGAGCCAAAATGAGGAAAATGGTGGGTCATGAATATTTCTTATATAACTATAAGATGAATTTGTAATCAGTATGTAAGAATGCGCAATCAATAGAGATATTAAATTTGATATCTTATTATAATTATTAAAGATCTCGATTATTTTACATGATAGTAGTTGCTTAGGTAAATTAGTAAATATTATCTAATATAATAACACTTATGTAAAACTTTTTTTATATTACTATTACTATTACTAGTTTTATACCTGTGCATAATTGCACGGGTTTACTCATTAATCATTTGTTAGTATAAAGATCAAACGATTTTTCATGCTGATTTTATTGAATAATTACTGTTTCTTATTTATCGTGTGTGGTAATTAACCCCTTAAGTTTGGAATCTGGTCACATTAACACACAAATCATTCTCGCATAAAGACTCTCCACTTGTATTCTAACGTATACATGTAGTTGATGTGAATTTATAATTTTTTTTAAGATTTGTTTAGTTAATTGATGATATTATTATATTTAAATTTCTTAGTTTAATAATGGTTTTATCAATGATTTTTTTAAATAGATACATCTTGATTTGAATGGAGGTTGATTTAATTTTCATGACTTTTTTTAGATGTTGATTTTAATAGTAGTTAACAACTTATTAGCATAAATCTTACTACCTCCGATTTTCTATGATGTTCCTCTTTCCGTTTTGGTCTAATTACATGATGTTCCCTCTTTCCTCTTTTGGACAATTTTGTGTGGTCCAAAATCAATTTCATGTGGGGTCATGTGTATTGTGTGGTCCAAATTAATTTCCTTATTTCTTGTGTTAAAATCAAAAGGGAACAACACAAGAAATCGGAGGGAGTACAAAATAAAGGTCTCTTGTATTTTTGAATTTAAACTTATGAGAAATTAATTAAATGGAAAGGAATGGAGCAACTAATTAATTCACATAAAGAACATGGATGACCCTACAAAAATGAAAACATCTTCTCTCTTTAAAAATTATGGACCAATAGGATTGCAAAAAATTCTATCCCTTCTATAGTAAAGGGATTTTTATTTTATTATCTTTATTATTTATTTAAAAAATGAATAAAAACCCTCACTTTCCTAATATAAAACGTTCTATTTATTATTATTATTATTATTATTATTAAAGATCCCGATTATTTTACAGTATAGTTGATTAGGTAAATTAGTAAATATTACCTAACTTTATAATAACACTTATGGTAAATGTTTTTATATTATTATTATTTTTACTATTTTATTAAAAAATTGGAAAATCCTCACTTTCCTTGTATAAAACGTTCTATTTTATTATAAAACTAGTGTAACCCCCGTGAAAAATCACGGGGTTGTGTACACTTATTTTTAAAGACGACGAAGGTATATTCATTTCAATATATATCAATTCTATTTATTCGAACAAATTAATTTTTAACGGGATGTTTGCATATAAGATATGTTTGGTCAAAAGGTGAATTTGTTGGTGCACTAATTTAATTATAGCTGTTAGTAATGATGATAATATTTGCATTGCTTATGATAACATTAATGAATAAGGTATATAAGAAAAAACAATAAACGACTAAAAAAAAGATTAAATAACTAATAATGAGTAGTTTGGAAAGTTATTGTCTTTTGATAAATTGCTTACGGAACATATTTATGGAATGATTATTTAGCGAATCTCGGTATATGACTCGGTATGTAACAATATTTATGGAATGAAAATATATGACTTGAAATAATGCAAAATCCGATACTGTGCATATTACGCAAAGATTTTATAAAATCATGACCTAATTTTTTTTAGTAAACTTTTCAAACGAAAATCATAATTATTTTGCACTGCCTTCTAAGAAAATCTATGTTATCATTATAATAATAATAAATAAATAATAATATTATAATATTTAGGGAATCTCGGTACCTAACAATATTTATTTACGGAATGATTATAATAATAATAATATTATTATTATTATTATTATAATATTATAATACATAAAAATATATGACTTGGCATAAATTAAGGGTTCTCATTGGTCTACGAAACTGATTTTTGTGAGGGTGAATGTGAGTGCGCGAAAGAGTGAATGGTGGAATATTATTGCGCCACGTATGCAGTTATACATTTTGCTTTTATAGTAAGTCTTGCTTGCGACGGGTCACTATTTATGACGGATATTTTTTGAGGTAAAATTGATAGAAAATGAGTTAGTGGAGAAATTGGACCACATGAATAGTGTTGGAGAAAGAGAAAAAGTGGGTATTTTGTGAGAGTAAACGGTATCCGTCGCAAACTTACGACGGATAATGCCGTTGCAAATAAGAATTTGTGTTGCTTTTATAGTAATAATGATGATATATAAAAGCCCTCACTATTTTTACATGCATAATTGTGAATTTTTCATTATGGAAGAAATCAACGAAGATGATAAACTTAGCAACCTTCCGGACGCCTTAATCTACTACATATATATTCTCATTTTTCGACTTGAACGACGAGACGTTGTTCGATAACATGATTTCCGTGTCAAGAAAGCTACGTAGATTCACCCTTTCGATAACATGATTTCCGTGTCAAGAAAGCTACGTAGATTCACCCTTTCGAGCACTTCACTCGCTTTTACCGTCTACATCCACCACAATTCGACCTCGTTTTCTAAATTCCATAGCCACTTGAATAAGGTACTTTTCTCGACTTACGACAATGAGACGAACACGAGTTTGTTAAAAAAGGTTAAGTTTATCGTACCATAAAGGTCGTATTACTAAATTGGATTGTCAAGATAGTATACCGAGAGCCACGCCCGCTAGAGGTGAAGCGTTACACGGCCTAGAGACGTTGGTGTTACGATATTATGGACTCGATCTATGGAATTTTTCGAGGTTAGAAGAGTTGATTTCAAATGAATTTCCTCGTCTTAAGAAACTTGTTATATTGTTCGAGAATTGTGCTTTTAATGACGTCCTACTAGTTAAAATCGTCCCAGGTATATCGTCCTTAATAGACGTCGAGATGTCAGGTGTCGATTGCTCATCCGTCTATCGGAACCTTTCAATCAAAATCGATTGTCCGTCTTTGGAACAATTAACGTTGAAGAATATCAAATTCATTCATACAACGGGCGAGATTAGGATTATCGCACCTCAACTCCATACTCTTAGAGTCGATAGGGCCGAGTTTTCAAATCGTCGGCTTACTTTCGTACCACCTATATATTTAAGATACATCATGCGACTCAACTCCGGTCATTCTATTGGAAGGGTACGCCAATAACATATTATACAAGCGACGAGCCATTTCCGTCTTTAGAAGACGCGATTGTAGAAGTCGGAAACTACCATGATTATATTACTAGAAGAGGTGATATCAAGTAGTGCCTAAAGAAGAGTCCACACCTCTCTCTAAAAAAACACTAGAGAGCTTTTCTCTCATTTTGAGAGTTTCTTTCAAAAATCAAAACTCATCACAAATAACCTTCAAATAACAAATTTTAAACAAAATGATAAACTTTCCTGTTAATCTTATTATCTTCCAGTAGAAGGAATTCTATCCTATAACTAACTAAAACATCCTTCTTTATTTCAGAATTAAATAACAAAAAACATGTTTGGTTTTTCGGTATTCTATGTCTGACATTTGTTTTCATCTAGGCTACAAAGTTAATGCATGCAGTTGCTTCTTTGGCGAAAAGGCTGGAGTTACACTCAGTGTAGGGGGCTTTTGCTACACTTGCAATGGGAGAGTGACATGTGTCCATTTTGTTGGAATCTGATATTTGCATCTTTCTTGAGATTCCTTGCATTTAATGCCCACTTGCATGATGACCCCACCCAATTACCCACTAACCTATAGTTTAAGACATGTTTACTTTTTGTAATTTTGTATTTTTTCAACACAATTTGCTTTGGAGAATACATTTAAGGTATTTTGTATTTTATATGTAGGGTATACGGCATACGGAATACATTTATACGGTATTTATACGGTATACGATATACTATATTTATACCGTATACAGTAATTTTTAAATATATTTTATAATATATTAATTTTTAGTATCCGTATTTCTCGTATCTTAATATCGTATTTATACGGTATTTTTATCAATTGAATTTTTTTTTTACTAAATTAGAAAAAGAAAAAAAAACAGATTATTATTTAAAAAAAGGGAAGAGAAGATGATATATTTTTTATAAAAATTATTTTTAAGTAACTGAAAAAAAAATAATTTGAGATGGTTTTTTATGGTTTTTTCCCATTAACCACATCCTGAGTAGTCTTTATATTTAATAAAGATTGTGAAGTAATCAGTTGTTTACAGTTGGTGGGTTGGTTGATTGTTGTTTGCATAAGTTGTCATTTGCTCCATAGGTTGCAGGTTCGAGCCTTGATGAATGCCTCTATGTTGTATTTTTGGTAATTTTTTTTGTTGTGAGGGATTAATTAAATTCTTTTATTTATTTTTGTGATGTCGATATTTATTTTGTAAAAAATATTATTGTTTCCCTTACTTGTATTTACTAGTGAGGGACTTCCAATGAACGTAACCCATAGTTAATTTGATATTAGTAATTTGAACATATTTAGCTATTTTTTCGTATCATACCTATCTGCATTGATCATCTATTTTTTAATTTTTTTTGTGTAAAAATAAGAAAATATGCATATTTGATTTAATACGAGTATAGCATATTTGAATATACTAGATCGCGACATGATTTAATTTACGATAATATGTAACATGTTTATTGAAGAAAAGCTTAAAGTAAGAGTTCATGTCTACATTAGTTTAGCGTGTAAATCAATTACAATATTCAACCAAATCTACTGTAATTTGTGTACAAAGAGTTGGAGAATTGCGACTGTTGTTGAGAGTCGGAGTATTGCGATGATGAGTATTGCGGCCAATACTGATGTGGGTGGGATACCGTGGGCGTCGTTTGAGAAGCTGCAAAAATCGGAGTGACGTCCGTGGGTGTGTTTCGTGTGTCGCTGAAACCGCTCATGTACGATGATCCTTCACCGTTAGGGGGTTGGGTTGCTCGGGTCGTGCTCGTTGGTAGTATATTACCCGCGGCATCCATAGCCTTGGGGTTTCTCCTCCTCTTTTTCTGCTTATCCAAACGTCTCCTCCCCGTCCCGCGCTTGCTTGGAGGGTCGGCAATGTCGTCTTCCCGTCTCGCTGCGTTCGCCTTCGGCTGCTTTAAACTCAACCTATTCCGACCCCAAACTCTCAATGACACCCCATCTGCCGCAAAGGAGTCTACGGCATGTATCCCGGCCACTGCCTCAAGTTCGCTGATTAGTTCGTCCGTACGAGTCTTGTAGATTGCGGACGCCTCATCGCTTTGCATCGCCAACCTTTTAATGTAGTCGTTTTTCATACTCATCCCGACTGATTTCTTGTTGCGTTCATTCGTTTCCGGGTCGTAATACCCAACACGGATGGCCTCGTATCCCCGTACCAAGTCTTTTCGCCATCGATCCAAGATGTATTTATCCGGGATTCCCTTCACGTCTAACACGTCGAGGCACTTCATGATATGGCGGCATAAGATCCCACGGAATTCAAACATCTTACAGCCGCAAATATAGTCACCTGTCCTCGTGTCGATTGTCACCTCGAAAGTCCTGCGATCTTTCCTCCAAATTGGCTATGTGACCTTCGAAGTGGCCCTGTACCTCTTAATGTGATCGATAGGGCTTGGCTGTGTTTCGACGTTGGTGCTAATGCATCCGTAAACCTCGGTCTTGACCTCTTTGAATTTGGCGTTCGTGTAAACCTTACTGTAGATATCCTCGAAGAGCAGTTGGGGATCCCATTTAAGCGGACTCTTTGCGTCTCTTGCGTTGTTCACCATCTCGTCCTCTACCTTTTTTTGTACGACGTCATTGTACTGGTGCATGAACTGAATCAGTCCGGTTTCAATATTCACGTGTCCTTTGATCAGCCTGTTCGTCTGCTCACTCCTCTGCGTGGAAGACATGCCAGCAGAGAAGGTGTCCTTCCAGTACACAGGCATCCACCTTTCTCTTATCGACCACGCGTCGGCTAACCACCTGTTCTGTCGCAGGTGGTGTTTATCCAGAAATTCAGCCCACAGAGAATACAATTCTTCGACCGTGACACTTTCGTGAACTATTGTGCGCATATCTTTGTCTATGGCATCGAATTTAGGATGGTGCTTCAAATGATTATCAAAGTTCTGTAGGACATGCCAAAGACACAACCTGTGATCCGTTTCCGGGAATACTTCTCTGATGGCCCCACCATTTTCCCGCATTGATCGGTCAGTAGCACCCGTGGAGCTCTGCCCATGCATTTTACCCAGTTGTTGAAGACCCAGGTGAAGGACTCTGTCTCTTCGTGTGATATTAGTGTTGCTGCGTAGATTATTGTACTCCCGTGGTGGTTGACACCGACGAAAGGGCAGAATGGCATCTGATACCTGTTGCTTAGGAAAGTGCTATCGAATGAGACGGGGTCACCAAATGCCTGGTACATGGCACGACACCTTGCGTCAGACCAAAAAATGTTGAGCAATTTATTGTCCGTGTCCCTCTCAACATCGTAATAGAAATCTGAATTCTGAGCTTTCAACATTTCAAAATGATCAAGTACCGCTTGCGCGTCACCGCGCAATCTGGTTTTGCGTCGTTCTACGTTCACCAAGTTTTTGGCGTCCTTCCCGGTGAAAGGAAGATGTTGAAGTCCTCCAACCTCCCTAACCAGGGTGTTGAAGCTGCGGGTGATGGGGATGCCTGCCCTGTCATTCATCATTAACCTCTCTTTGAAATACTCGCTTACATGCCTGTAGTGGACGCAGTGTCGACTCATTTCCGGAGTCACTTCGTGGTTGTGCTCCAAATTACATGTTCTAATTTCGAATTTCCCATTCTCTTCATTCATTTGACCGAATATAAAAGTTGAACATACCTGGGGTTGTTTTATTTTCCGGGTTGGACTGGCCTCAGAACACATTAGCCTAATCTTGTACATCATATGGAACCGCGGTTCTTGTTGACCAGCGCCGTTCTTTCGTACGCCTTGCGACTTGAAGACCGGCATAATGGTGCTACTCCGGACATATAGTTCGAATCCCTTTTTGTATGCGTAGGTGAAACAGAAAGCGGCGAAGGTCTCCCCGGAATCAAATTCCATCCCTACGGTTGGCTCCACAGCAGGTCTTCCGTCACCATTTCCGACAAGGACATCGGCTGCCTGTTGTAGGATGTCGGTGTTGGTGTCAACCTCCTCAAAAATGTCGTTCTCTCCCGATTCCGAAACCTGATATTCTTCGTTTAAGTCAAAAATGGCGGCCATTAATAATTAGTATTTGGAAAAGATGAAGTTTGCAACTTGAGTATGAGTAATTAATTGTTTTCTTTAAAATTGTTGTTATTGTTTTGGGTAATTGTGTATGTTTTAGTGTAAGCTTAATATTAGAATAATATTTGTAATTTGTTCGTTAATTTACGCTAAACTAGTAGTATCGATGAATATTTATGGTAAGAAACGTGTATTTTTAAGAACGACTATGTGTTCAATATGTTTGCAAGTTGGAGTAAAATTAAAACGTTAAATTTTTATTAAAATTAAATTTTTTTCTAAAAAAAAGTACGTAATGAATTTGTTTACTAACTGAAAATAATTTAAAAGGATATTTGATTTTGAAATATGTCAATTATGAAAAACGAAAAGGATTAGAATTTGTTTAGAAAGCAAAATAAATAAAAAACGACTTGTGAATTAAAAAAGACGACTAATTTCGTAAATGTAAAGAAATTGCCCGAAAGATTTGAAAGATTAAATTTACTGGTTGCATTTGGAAGATTAATTTAACATTACAACTTTGATTTGGAAGACTTAGTTTGCAAGTTGATGATTAAGTCTTATTTTATTAAATATTATTATTTTAGTTTTGGGTATTTGTGAAGCTTGTTGTGGAAGCTTCTCTTTAAAATGGCTCTTTGGAGAAGCTTGTTGTGGAAGCTTTGGTTTACGATTTAGGGATTAGGGTTTCGGGTTTAGGGTTTAGGGTTTACGCTTTAGGGATTAGGGTTTCGGGTTTAGGGTTTAGGGTTTACGCTTCAGGGATTAGGGTATCGTGTTTAGGGTTTAGGGTTTAGGGTTTAGGGATTAGGGTTTAGGGTTTAGGGTTTATGATGAGAGTCTATGGTGTAGGGTTTAATTAGGGTTTTGGTATAGAGTCGATGGTTTTAGGGTTTAGGGTTTAGGGTATATGTGAAATAGATTGGACGGGTATGATTGGATCGTGGAGTCGTAAGACCGTGGTAATTAAGTAAAGTACATACGACTGGGTTGGATCACCAAATATTGAAACGTATATTCGTAAGATACTCCGATCTCCAGTAGAATCTTACGAATGGTAATAGGTTATGAACATGAACCTGAATTGAGTCAAATTTCATTTTTCACTAGTAATAAGTTCTAAATATGAATTTCATTTTTGACGAATTTCATTTTACTTAATACGTAACCCAGTCGTACTTGAATTATGTATTTTACTAAATAGTTCGTAAGTTGTATGTTAAGAATCCGATCGTACCCAATCGATCCTATCGATACTGCTTTCTACGGGGAAACATTAACATACTATAGTCAATCGTAAACCCTAACCCCGTAGAACCATAGACGATTTCGTTAATGTAAAACGTAAATGTAACCATTTAGTAAAATAACCACTAACACTTCATATTGTGAATTTAGAATACTATTAGTTTATAAGGATGAACTTAATTTTAGGCAAATATAATTTTGGATTTGTAATATACTTTAAGTACGAACTTCATTTTAGACCAATTTGATTTTAGATTAGTAATAGGTTATAAACATATAGTTGATTATAGACGAATTTCATTTTACTTAATAGTAATAAGTTATTAATATGATCGAGACTTTTTAGAGGAATATCATTTTACTTAATACGTAACCCAGTTCAACGTCGTATATGGATTTTTGTAAATTAGTAGGATCTTATAAACCTACAATCCGATCGTACCAATTTGATCGTAACGACACTGATTTCAAATGAGAAACTACAATATACGTTATAGACAAACTTCATAATAGACGAATTTAATTTTTTTTATAGCGGTAAATGAAGTATTACAAAGACGAACTTGATTTTAGACGATTTTGATTAAAGAATAGTAATAGGTTATATAGCTGAACTTGATCTTAGACGAATTTGATTTTAGATTAGTAACACATTACACTGAATTTCTTTGTCAGCCTATTTTCTTATGAATCTACAATCCGATCATACGAATTCGTTCGTAACGACACAAGTTAATGTGCTTCTTTCACACGGATTACCAACTAAATATGCTTCTTTGACATTATAAATATGACATCAAATCCTAACCATTCAATCCAAAAAATTGACACTATGAAGAAGATCTTGGCCATTGGTTTGGTATGTTTCACACGGATTACCAACCTAATGTGCTTCTTTCACTCGGTTTACCAACTTAATGTGCTTCTTTGACATTATAACTACGACAACATATCCTAACCATTCATTCCAAATATTGACATTATGAAGAAGATCCTGACCATTGGTTTGGTGTGTTTCACACGGATTACCTACTTAATGTGCTTGTTTCACACGGATTACCAACTAAGGTGGTTCTCATTTTTTCTATAAAAGGAAAGAAACACAAAGTCCATTAACATTTTATCAAAAGAACCCGTCACCTTGTCTCTCTTTCTCTCCAAAGCAGTCACCTTCTCTCTCTTTTTCTCTCCAAATCGTCATCTTTTGCTCCATTAAAAATAAACCCTAAAACTCGTATTAATATGGAATCATTTCGAACCCATACCGAGGAAGTTGTTCGAAGTTACGAGGAAGCATTAACCTTCGTCCGTCAACAACAACTCAAGTTGATGAAGTTGGCGGTATCGACCATTGAAGTTCGTAATGAAGGATGTGAGTTAGGTCGTGTGGGTGAGGAAGAAGTACTCGACCATGGGATCGAGTTGTTGATGCTAGCTTACAATGTTTGCGGTTCAACCGCGAGCACTTACAAGGACTGTATAAAGGAGTTGAAGGATCTTTTAAGTAGAATGTAATTTACTTATCATTTTGTTTATTTTGTTGATATTCATGTAAGTTAATTTATAATTATTGGTAAAAAAATTAAGTATTACTAAAGTTCCTTCGCATGTTTGTATATTGACTAAGAAATCGTGGAATATAGTATTTTATAAATTAAGTTGAGATTAATTTTAACTCGAGATTAGTAACATTTTGGATGAATTATGGACAATTAAATCTAAATTGATATTAAATTTAACTTGATGTTAGTATAACGTGAGTTTAATTTTAACTCGATATTAGTAGAATTTCGACGAATTTTGGCTAATTAAATATAAATTGATATTAAATTTAACTTCATATTAGTATAATTAAACTTGAGATTAAATTTAAGTTGATATAAGTATTATTTAACTTGGATAATTTGGACAGTTTAATCAACATTTCAGTAAATCAAAATTTTGGACGAATTATGGACAATTTAATTTAGTATGGATGAGTTATGGACAGATTAAATCAACATTTTGGAGGAATTATGGAGAATATTATGTTTCTATTACACAATTGATTTACATTACCAATTTCGTTTTAAAAATTAGGTTTAATTTAAGTTACGATGACACGAATTATCAATTTTTTAGTGTATTAAAAATATACCTATCTTTTAATTATTGATAAATTGTAGTAGTACGAACGTAAGCGAATAATCGATAATTCAATTTACTGCAATTAGTGAAGTGTGTTGCGATGTCATGATAACACTTGTACATGTTGCATGCAATTTGCAAGGTTGAACTCACTAATATAAACCTTCACTTCCCTTAATATTACTCATACACACCTTAACTGAACTTTGCATTTCTCCCAACTTCTCTCTACAAACAGTCCTTCCAAAACCCACTAAAACCTAAACAATGGAAGCAAGTTTAAACGACACCAACAACCTCATCAAAGCATATGAGGCTGCCATTACATTTGCCCGTGATCAACAACTCACGGTCATGAAGGAAGCGGTTGCGATAATACAATTTCACAATCTTGCATGTACTTTAGGTCTAGCGGGGGCATATGAGGCCCTTCAACCGAGTATCGATCTATTCTTGGCGGCATTTGCAAATGGTGCTGCCAGTATTGTTGAATACAATAGATGCATTGCGGAGTTGAAGGACCGTCTGAATAGGTCTTAGGTTTTTTTATGTTTATTTTTATTGTATAGGTTTTAGTTATTTTTAATTAGTATGTATGTGTATATACTTATGTTTATATTATTAATGGTAAGGCTTTTGTTTCTTATTTTCTTTATTTATTATTTGCATTTTTATAAGCGTTTTTTTTTGGATAGTACTTGACTATAATTTTTTGCATGATAAATATATTGACGTAGAAATAAAATGAAAACGTTAGAATAGTTGAACGAAAAATTAAATGAAAAAGTTACAACAGTGTAATGACAAAAACTAATTTCAATTATTAATACTAGGTATTAAAATATTTACAAATTTTAATGAGTCAAATATACGTAAGTCCGCAAAATTGTACTTAAGTTTATCGTTACATGTTACCGTTAATGTTAAGGCTTTATATTACCGCAAAATTAGTTGCATGATAATTAAAATGACATTGAACGAAAATGGAGGAGTTATATTAGTTGAACGAAATATTAAAAGAATAAGTTAGAATAGTAAAATGTTAAACAGTAATTTTATTAAGATCGTAATATAATTAAGATCCGAAAAACGTAAAATTTTTAAAAATTAAGTACGTAAACACGTAAAAAATTAAACACACTATTATCGATTCTATCTATTAAGATCGTTAAAAAATATCGTTTCCTGTAATTATAATTATAGAAGAGTATTGCACAAGTCACCCTAAGGGGTCACATCAAACCGACAAAAGGTAGTGTATGAGTTTCTAAGCCGTCAATCAATGTCAGAGTAAATCGTTTTGAAAATCTATTGTGTACGAGTTCGTTTTTTCAACCGTATTCGTAATTAATTATTAAGTGTATAATTAAGTTCAATGGCATATAATTAAGTAATAGGCGGTATTTTAAAAAGAGACATTTAGAAATTATAGTTTATACAGCTTTATTATAAGAGATGTCTTTTGTACAAAAGACTATTTGTTCATTACATTAGCGTATTTTCTTAACAATAATCGGTTTTATTAAGTAGTTAAGACGAGCAACAATTTATCGTGTAATGTGTAATTAACGACGAGGTGTATTACGACAGTAATGAAATAAACGTATTGTATAATTAACGAAGAGTATTGCACAAGCCACCCTAAATGCTCACAATCAAATTAATGTTGAGAATCTTACAAAATCTTATGCTTGACTATCATAAATGCTCATAATCATTACTTCAATTTTTATTTTTTGCAATTTATTTTAGAAGTTTAAATATATTTTATATTTGTAAATATATATATTATGTAAATATTATACCTTTTTACGTTTTTTTTAAATAATTTTGCAATTAGTACACTGCAATGAACAATATTTTTTTTTTGGGAATTATAATGTTTTTTGCAATAAATACAATGTCTCCCAATAAATAGGAGGCCTTTAATGAGTTGTTTAAGGAAATAGTGACTTTTAATGTTTTCGCAATAAATACACTCCATTTATTGTCGTTTTATTCTTCACGTTAGTCATTTGTACGAACCGCCTTTTTTTGGATAATTTAAATTTTTTTGCAATAAATACAGTGTATTGAGAATGTAACAAATTAGTTAAACGTTTTCCCAAAAAAATGGTCATTAGTTATTATATTCTCATGTTTTCAATTAATTAAATGTATTTAATAAACAAAAGACGTTTTTTTTAAATGATTAAAACGACCTTATTAAGTGTATAATTAACTAATAAGACCATATTAAGAGAGACTTTAATTTCTTTCATTTATCGCATATTATAATTAACGTCGAGTTATATTGTGAACGTAAGAAAATAATCGTTTCGTATATTTACTGTAGAGTATTGCACAAGCCACCGTAAATCCTCACACTAAAATTATTATAAACAATCTTACCAAATCTTTTGTTTTTGTATCATAAATGGTAATAATCATTAGTAATTTTATGCAATTTTTTTAAAACATTTGCAATTATTATAAATAAAATTTAAATTTATATATGTTACTATCATTTATACGCTTTTTTTTTAATTGATTTGTTATAAATACACTGGTCTGAACATACAACTTATGTTGGGATTTTAAGGTTTTCTGCCATAAATACAAAGCATTGAACATGTCATTTAAATTTTTTTAAAAATGGCAATAAATACAATGCCTTGAAACTATATGAAATTATGGATTTTATTGGTTGTTTATTTATTTCGAATATTGTCTATAAATAAAGCGTTACAAGTTGTAATATTATAAAGTTTTCAATTACTTCCCTTAAAATCTCAGGCTTCCAAGTTTCCTCCACAAAATTTTTTTCGTATTCGGTAAACCACAACCCTCTTTATGGACGCAATAAAAAACGACACAGCTCTATTAATGAAACGGTACGAGGCTGCAGTAACCCTAGCCCGTGAACAACAAGTCACGTTGTTGAAGAAGGTGGTTAACATACTCGAATATAGGAATCGTTCTTGTTTGCAAGGGATTGAGGGTGCCCATGAAGCGCTACAGTCCAGCGTTGATTTATTGTTCGTAGCGTATCAACGTTGTGTCACGAGTATCACCGAATACAACAAGAGTATTATTCAGTTGAAGGACCGTCTTAGTAAGATGTAAATTTTAATAAAAAATTTTTTGTTTTTTTATTATTATTTAAGATGTGTTCTCGTTAGTCTCTTAATATAATTCGTTTTTTCGAGTTTCGTTCCATTCTACGTGTTTATATATTCTCATTTACTAGTGAATAATTTCACAAATTGAACGACTTTAAATTTATAAAACCGACTACTTCTACGAAACGACAACTAAAATTACAATTTTCCCACTTCCTCTTCAAATCTACAATTAAAATAGTCAAATTAAACAAACTTTTCGAATTCTCCAATTCTTGCTTTTTCAATGCATAATCATTACATTTTTGTGTGTCTCAAGGCAACTCTTTTTTTTTGTTCAGTTTTTTCAGTCAGCATTAATTAGCAGTAAGTAGCCGTAATTAGCTGTCGATAACTTTGTTTATAATAAAAGTTATATTCTTTTTAACTGGTAAAATCATTTACAAATATTTTATTTGTAAATGATATTAACAAATCTGAGTATTTGCAAATGACGATTCCGTAATTCATACTTAACGATTTAACTTATTAATAGACGATAACTTAATATCAACAAGTCTAATATTTTCAAACAAACTTTTTCGACAAAATAACTATTGAAAATAATATGTGTTATTAGATTTGTATAAGATTTAGTAAACTTAATAAATAACGATTTTGAATAAGATTTTTTGTAGGTCTTATTAATTATGCGTGCACACTATAAAAGATTTTCCGTTCACACTATAATAGATTCTCCGTTCATTACCTTTTTATTTTAAACATAAATAAAACTTCAACCGAAAGGGTAATGTATCGGCTCGTACAGATTAAATTAATAACAAATTCGATTGATTTCAGTAAAACATGCAAAACTATTTTCATCTTTAATCACTTGTTTTTTTTTTAAAACAATCAACTACTTTACCAAATAATATTGAATAATTTTACTTACTCTAGTTTGAATATTTTAGTAGAAGATGTTAATGTAAATAACTACAGTACCACACTGTAAATTACCAACAAATAAATTTTCCAAAATAACCCAAACAATATCGACCAAAATATCCATTGATATTAAAACTAAATATTACTTTTACATAATAACAAGTAAATACTAAAACCGTATTTTTTTTTAAAAAACTACAACCTACTTAAGCGATCCTTCAAACTACTAATTTCTGCAAGGTAATCTTCTAAATTCACACAGCAATAATAGTACGCTAGCATCAACAGAAAGATGATAGGTTGGAGTGCTTCATGAGCACCCGGAATCCCAAGATCACAACCCAGGTTTCGGAATTCCATCACCACAACAACCTTCCTCAACAGGGACAACTGGTCCCGACGAGCCTGGCTTATTGCATCCTCGTAGGACTGGATCAAGTTAGCCATGTCCGACTTAAGAGCTTCCATTTTTTTTAGGCTTAGTGTTGTTTTCAGGAAAGAGAAAGAGAGGGGAGGCTTTCTGGAGAAAAGTCAAAGTAACCTTTAGAGAGAAGGACAAGCTCAGGATAAGGAAGTGAAAGGATGAGATTTGGATTGATTTTTGTACTTGACTAACAATTTAAAAATACACTTTTGTCTTTTGAATGAACGGCTATTTCATCTGAGATAAACTTTCTTTTTAAATAAAAAATTATGTGTTATCAATACTTATCACTTTTGTGTCGTTGTATCCTGTTACTTAAAATGATCCGATCCTATCGTAAATTTTAAATTTTGGTATAAACCGACTCCGTTGCAAAATGTAACAAATTATGGATTTAAAATGTAATTTCTTCTTGTTTCGATTATTCTCTATAAATAAACCGTCATTACTTGTAATTTTTCCAGTTTCGTTCCATCGGACGTATTTATAAGTTTTCATGATGCCACAATTTCGAAGACTTTTAAAAAATAAATCAAAACAACTAATTATGTAAACCATCACTACTTGTAATTGCTAATTTTATTAATAAGATAAAATAGCTGCATCGACTAGTTTATACTCAACGTTTTATGTTATTAATAGACGATTCCAATTTCTGCATACTAAAGTATATACTTTATACAAAGAAGTAAATTAAATAAAGAAGTAAATTAAATAAGTGACAATTAACAACGATTTTCCATTAACAGTATACGATTCCATCATTTTCACGAGTTTTAAATATTAAACCAGAGATTTTAGACCAACGGACTAAGCAATTTACGAATTCCCCAAATCACATTTAACGTAAATCTAAAACAAGTCAAAATTAACCAACTTTTCCATTTCTCCATTTGATTTTTCTTTTTCCATGCAAAGTCATTACAATTTCGGTTTAACAATGCTAATTAATGATGCTAACTTTTAATCTTCTTCGAATTAAATTTCAATTCCAATTAAATTTAAATTT
Source organism: Silene conica (assembly GCA_029255685.2). Lineage (NCBI taxonomy): Eukaryota > Viridiplantae > Streptophyta > Magnoliopsida > Caryophyllales > Caryophyllaceae > Silene > Silene conica. Next base: position 81,235,814 of record CM055312.2, on the reverse strand, counting down.
GAATTTGAAATTAATTTGACTTTGAATTTAAATTACTTTTTACATTTTCAATTAATCAACAGAAATTTAAATTTTACAAAGTTAAAATTTAAATTACAATTAATAATTTAACGAAGTTACAATTAATTATACAAAATTGAATTTTCAAAATTAAATTACACCTACAACGAAATGAGTACTTAATTTATTTAAAAATTAAATTTAAAGGAAATTCAATTCATTTAATAAAACGTGCAAAATTATTTCAATATGTTGTTAATTTTTTACTGTTTCTTTTCAATGTTAACCCGTTCTTCTTTTTTTAGCATGCAACTAAAATTGAAAATCAATTATCTACTTTTTAATGAGTCTACTTCAATTAATTTAACAGAACATCTAAGGGTAAATTAGTAAATTAAAACACTAAAAAATAACAACAAATCAAAACTGAAACCGAAACTAAATCAAACAAAATATTCATTCAAATTTAAACTATATTTACATACAAAATAAAAACTAATAAAACCGAAAAAATAAAAAAACCTACAACCTCCTAAGACGCTCCTTCAAACTAGTAACTTCTGGAAGATACTCTTCTAAATTCATCTCTAAGTATTCGTAAGACAGCAGCAAAAGATAGATGGTTGGTTGGAGTTCTTCAACAACACCCTTAAACCCTAGGGCATAAGCCCGGTTTCGAAATTCAATAACCGAAACAACCTCCCTCAACAGGGAGAGCTGCTCCGACAGAGTGTAGCGGATTGCTTCCTCGTAGAACTCGATCAATTCAGCCATGTCCATCTTAAGAGCATCCATTTTTGTTGCTTTTAGGGTTTTGAAGGAAAGAAAAGGGGTGGGGCGGTTTGTAGAGAGAGGTAAAAGTAGTTTTAGAGAGAATGAGAAAGTCAGGATATAATTGACGTTTTGGTTTTTAAAAGTGAAAGGATATGACTTGGATGAACTTTTTTGCTTGACTATAAATTAAAAAATACTCAGTAAGAGTTAAACAATTTATGTGAAGGGGTACGATTTCATTTGAAACTTTAGGGTTTCAGTTACAAAAAATTTAACTTAAATGGACTTTTGTACTTCACTTGAATGGACTTTTGAACTTCAGTAAAAACAATTAAAAAAAACGTAGATTATTGCAATTTGGAGTTGTAATTTTATTTTCAAAATAGACTTAAAATCCATTCGTCTGCTATTGAATTTGTGTAGTCGTTTTTTTTTAAGTTCGAGTAATTGTTTAAAAAAATAAAATCGTTTTCTTAATTCGATATTAATTTTAACTTTGTAATATTCAATGTTATCTCATTTAAAATTATTGAGCAGGATATATTATAACTACGACCGTAAATTTCAAATTTGTAAAATACACTTTTGTCTTCTGAATGAACGGCTACGATTTCGTCTGAGATAAAATCAATAATTATCAGTTTTCTGTAGTCTTATCCTCTTACTTAAAATTATCCGATCGTATCGTAAATTTTTAAATTGTGGTATAAACCGACTGCGTTGCTAAATGTAACATGTATGGATTTTAAATGTTATTTCTTCTTGTTTCGAATAATCTCAAATAAATAAACCGTCATTACTTGTTATTTTCCAGTTTCGTTCCATCGGACGTATTTATAAGTTTTCATGATGCCACAATTTCGACGACTTTTATAAAATAAAATCTGAACTCATTATGTAAACCATCACTACTTTTAATTGCTAATTTTATTAATAAGATAAAATAAACTAAAGTATATACTTTATACAAACAATTAATTTAAATAAAGAAGTAAATTAAAAAAGTGACAAAGTACTTATTTAATTTACTTCCAGGAATTTCCAATTAACAACGATTTTCCATTAACAGTATACGATTCCATAAATTTCACGAGTTTTAAATATTAAACCAGAGATTTTATACCTACGGGCAATTACGAATTCCCCAAATCTTATTAAAGGTAAATCTAAAACAAGTGACAATTAACCAACTTCTCGATTTCTCCATTTCAGTTTTCTTTTTCCATGCAAAGTCATTACAATTTCGGTTTAACAATGCTAATTAATGATGATAACTTTTAATCTTCTACGAATTAAATTTAAATTCGAATTAAATTTTAATTTGAATTTTAAATAATTTTGAATTTGAATTTAAATTAATTTTTACAATTTCAACTAATCAATAGAAAATTTTAATTTTACAAAGATAAAATTAAATTTACAAATAAGAATTTTACGAAGTTACAATTAATTATACAAAAATAACAAAATCCAAACTTGAACCGAACCAAAAACCTACAAGTTCCTAAGACGCTCCTTCAAACTACTAACTTCTGAAAAATACTCTTCTAAATAAATGACATATGTTAGAGTTTTACATGTTCACAATTTCTACAACGTGAACAAAACAAAACAAAACAAACGTGAACAAAACCGTGTCGACAATTTCTACAACGTAAATAATTCGATAACACGAATTAATACTACATATGAACAAAATAATTTTTCATGTTTTAATAAAATCAGTCGAATTGGTTTTTAATTTCATTTTTAAGTAAATTCAATACCCTTTTGGGTAAAGTTTCTTTTACTTTAAAAATAAGAATGTTTGTTTTATTTTTAAAATATTAGTCATTTAGTCAAAATTAATGGTAGTTTCTGGGTAATTATAAAATTAATACTAGTATTATATTTCTAAAAAATACAATTTGTTGACGTCATTTTTTTTTTATTAATATAAATAAGTGACGTCATATATTCTAGTAGAAATTAGTGGAGTACTCCTATAAGTTACTTATTTAATTGTAATTATAAAAATAATTACTTCTTATACAGGTATTAATGGCAGTCTGATCACAAAAGGAGATGACTTGCATTGAGACACAAAAAAGGTAATTATTACCTTGAAAATGCAAGGAATGCATTAATCGAGAAGTTGATTTAATTTGCCTTTATTATTTTACATTTTAATAACATATGGTTAAATCGTAACTTGCGTAGTCATTAGGTAAAATTAGGCGGTTTACTAATTTAAAAGGCGTCCAATTTTACATTAACGTGAAGAATTAAATGAAAACTTTAAAATCCGTACAATAGAACGAAACGTAAACAAAACAAATGACATATGTTAGAGTTTTACATGTTCACAATTTCTACAACGTGAACAAAACAAAACAAACGTGAACAAAACCGTGTCGACAATTTCTGCAACGTAAATAATTCGATAACACGAATTAATACAACATATGAACAAAATAGTTTTTCATGTTTTAATAAAATCAGTCGAATTGGTTTTTAATTTCATTTTTAACTAAATTCAATACCCTTTTGGGTAAAGTTTCTTTTACTTTAAAAATAAGAATGTTTGTTTTATTTTTAAAATATTAGTCATTTAGTCAAAATTAATGGTAGTTTCTGGGTAATTATAAAATTAATAATATATTTCTAAATAATACAATTTGTTGACGTCATTTTTTTTTTAATTATTATGAATTGTTGACGTCATATATACTAGTGGAAATTAGTGGAGTACTCCTATAAGTTAATTATTAAATTGTAATTATAAAAATAATTACTTGCTTCTTATACAAGTATTAATGGCAGCCTGAACACAAAAGGAGGTGCCTTGCCTTGAGACACAAAAAAGGTAATGATTACCTTGAAAATGCAAGGAATGCAGTAATCGAAAAGTTGATTTTAATTGACTTTATTATTTTACATTTTAATAACATATGGTGAAATCGTTATTTGCGTAGTCATTCGGTATAATTAGGCGGTTTAATAATTTAAAACGCGTCGAATTTTAAATTAACGTGAACAATTAAATGAAAACTTTAAAATACGTACAGTAGAACGAAACGTCAACAAAAAAAAATTAATAAAAATACGTTATTATAAGAAAAAAAAATCAATAATTTAAATTAAAATCTACATCTTACTAATACGATCCTTCAATTGCGTAATACTCTTGTTGTAGTCGGTGATACTCGTAGCATAACTATGATATGCTACGAACAATAACTCGACGGTACACTGGACCGCTTCATGGGCGCCCTCAATACCTTGCGAACATGAACGATTTCTAAATTCGAGTACGTAAAGGACCTCCTTCAACAACGTCACTTGTTGTTCACGGGCATAACTTATTGCAGCCTCGTACCCTTTGATCAAATTTGCTGTGTCTTTTTTTATTGCATCCATGTTAAGGTTTACGGTTTTTTGAATAAGAATTTTTTTTTTTGGAGATGACTTGAGAGCTTCAGATTTTATAGAAACTATTTGAAATTATGAGAACATAACACCTATTGACGGTTAATTTATAGACAGTAATCTAAAATAGTCAAAACATTGAAAAACACCAATTTCTTAAATTTTCTATGGAACGTTTTTATTGCAAATAAAATTTTTAAATTTTTTAAAAATGCGCTTCGTAAGAATGACTTACGTATACAACAAAACGAATTTAAATCTGAAAAGAATAACGCCTGAATCATTGAATGCACCGTATTTATTGCTAAAACCTTAAAAATCACTAAAGTCTTATATTTTCAATGCAACGCATTTATAGCTCTTTTTTTTTAAAGATTAAGTAAATAAGCAAAAAAACAGAATTATTCCCACAAAAAATTAAATGTAAATTGCAGTATATTTATTGAGAAAAACATTGAATGCACCATATTTATTGCAAAAAATCTTAAAATTCCCAAAAAAAAATTAAATGTTCGTTGGAGTGTATTTATTGCAAAATTATACAACAAATAAACGTGAAAATTTTAATAATTGCATTAAATAAATTTTGACATAAAAATATTTTAATTTTGGAAATCTTAATTATTAAACTGCATAAAATAATATTTTAAGTAATGATTATGGGCAATTATGATAATAAAGCATAAGATTTGGTAAGATTCTCAACATTAATTTGATTGTGACCATTTTCGGTGGCTTGTGCAATACTCTTCTCTAATTATACGATACGATTATTTCATTGCGGTCAGAAGACAACTCGTCGTTATTTACACAATATGATTAATCGATGAAATAGAAGATAAAAATGGTCGACCATTACAAATTTGTACGGACTATTAGATAACTATCATTTATAAAAAAATATCCTCTCTTATAATATGGACGTTTTAACTAATTTTACACTTAATATGGTCATGGGCGGATCCAATGTATTTGATTTAATTTATATTAAAAAATTGTTTGAAAAAGAGATTTGAACCCATGACCTTTCGGTAAGTTACCAAATTGTAAGCCATTGAACCACTTTCATTTACTGATAACTGTAGTACTAGAATATACGTATTATATTCTACGATATTTATTTTTTACATATACTCCAAATTTAAATTACTTTACAAAAAAAAGTTCATTTCAAGATATGTCTATACTCTATAACAAATATGTTTTCATTCTATTATTAATATCATGACTAATTTAGGAAAAAATATACTTAATAATACAATTATTGTCTTAGATGTGATTAGATTTAACTATGAATATGGTCGTTTTAACTAAATAAAAAAAAAGTCTGTTGTTAAAAAAATACACTTACTCTAAAAAATACACTTACTCTAAAATACGACTTCGCGGATTTACGTTTTTATGACTCGTTCTATTTTGTAAACATTTTTCAACCTAATGTTTATAATTTCAATTACTGTTTATCATATGACTAACTTAAAAACGTCTTTTTTATTTTCGTTTTACTATTGTAACGGTTTCCTTTTATTTATACATCATTTTATTTGCCATGCAAATAATTAAATTAAACTAGTAGCCCAAAAAACATAGGAATACCAACATGCAAATAATAAATAAAGAAAATAACAAAACATAGCCTTACCATTAATAATATAAACATATATATACATAAATTCTAATTAAAAAAACTAAAAAAAAGATAATTAAAAAACACATAAAAAAACCTACTACATCCTATTAAGACGCTCCTTCAACTCAGAAATACATCTGTTGTATTCGATAATTCTCGCGGCACCATTTGCAAATTCCCCCAACAACAGATCAATATTGGGTTGAAGGGCTTCGTACGCCCCCCCCCCCCCCCCCCCCCCCCCCCCCCCCGATCCCTAAACCACACCCAAGGTTGCGAAACTCTATTATCGCAACCACATCCTTCATCACCGTGAGTTGTTGCTCACGGGCTAGGGTTATGGCAGCCTCGTAGGCTTTGATGAGGTTGAGGGTGTCGTTTCTTATGACATCCATTTCTTAGGGTTTATTAGGTTTTGAAAAAAAGGAGAGTTTAGGAGCTTTTGGAAAGAAGAGGGTGTAGATAAGTTCACAAAATATGGGTAAAATTAAGGGAAGTGAAGGTTTATATTACTGAGTTCTACCTTGCAAATTGCATGGAACATGTACACGTGTCACCATGTCATTGGAACACACTTCACTAATTGCAGTTAATTGACATATCGATTATTTGCTTACGTTCGTAATACTACAATTTATCGATACTTAAAAGATACCTATTTTTTAACCGAAATTGTTAATTTAAATGAATTGTGTAATAGAAACTTAAAATTGTCCAAAACTACTAATCGTAAATTTAAATCAAACGTTCTTAATAATATTATAGTCTCGCAATTTTTATGAATCGAAAATTTTTAATTGATCACTTTTTAACATTTTTGAAAATCTTATAATTATTTTTATGACTTATGATTTTGTTATCACTAACTCATACTTGTACAATTTTTCACTTATCAATTTTTTACCACTACAAATATTTTTAACACTTTTAATTTTTTTGTTCACTTATACTAGTTTTTAAAACTCTTGTAATTATTTTGACTTGTAATTTTTTAAACTCATCCAATTTTTATCATTTCAAATTTTTTAACACGTTTAATTTTTTGGATCACTCATGTCATTGAGGTTGTCAAATCCAATTTAAACAATTCACTGTTACATGCAAATACTAAGAGAATTCGAATAGGTAAAGAAATGGCAAATGCAATTAAAATCCACATTACATATAATTAATAATATAGAATTATAATTAATAATATATAATTTATATATACAAAATAAAAAAATAAAAATCAAAAGCAAATATATCAAAATAATAGCAAACCGATTAAAAAACCTAGAAAATTATACATGTATTACTAATTAAATTAAGTCCAAAATCAGGGTTAGAAGGGCGTTATCCTGCTCCTCGAACCACTGCCTCTCCTCCCTTGCTATTTCGATGTTTTTGAAGCAGGTTGTAATAATTTGATGACACTCCGTCACCACCTCGTCCAGGCCAAGCAAGTAAGCGCGATCGGCAACTTCTCTGGCCTTGGCAATGGCTTCGTTGGCCCTTCTCTCCACATACCTTAACTGTTGAATCATTTCTTTGTGGTGGCTATGTGCTGACATCAATGGTGGAAGGGCGTACTTGTTCAACATTTTGAGGTTTGAAGAAAGGTTTGGGTTAGGGTTTGGAGATAAAGTTGTGGTTTGAGGAGATAGAGTGAGAAAGAGGAACTAAAAGAGAGAGGTTATAAAGTGGATAAAGAGAGGTTCATTTTAGGGTTTCTCTATATTTAGTTGCAACGAAACGTTCTTAATAATATTATCGTCTCGCAATTTTTATGAAACGAAAATAATACGATCAATTTTATAATAACACAACAACTACGTTATTCATTTTCACCTATTCTTTTTTTAAAATTATGATTAACTATGAACAATTTCATTTAAACTGCATTCAAAAATAAAATTGCCATCAATATAGTGATCAATTAACAACTCTAACTTTTTAAAAACATCTTGTTAAATAAAAGTCAAGAATAACTAAAATAGCACCAAGTTAAATTATAGTACTCCATAATTGAAGGGAAAAACACTTTTCTTCATTATATAATCAACATAATTTACATAAACTAAAAACATAAAAATACAAATAAATATAAACTAACTACACCAATAAAGCTAAAACATAAAAATATAACTAAGCCGAAGTTGATGAGAAAAAACGAAAGCTTAAATGCGACTACATCCGACGCAACCATCGAACTTAAGCTTCTTAGAACTATTCCTTGAACGAATAGTTCTCCCAACTAATCTTTGTGACTTCTTCGGAGGGGCTAAGTCGGAGTTGATAGGCACGGGGATTTCCCTTTCCCCTCGGGGGAAACCCTACGCCTCTTTGGTGTCACCAAGGGAGGCGGTACCACCTCCACCACCTCGTCCTCGTCCACCGCCTCCTCCACCCTTATGATGGACATGTCCACCTTAGGGCAAGCCATCATCTCCACCCCTTCCCCAACATTCTTCCAATATATCTTATCGAGCTCAAACCTCCCCCAATTTAACATGTTAAACTCTTCCTCGTACAAGTCAACGAGGAAGGGATTACCATAGTAACCGGGAGATGCACGCTCAATGGCGGTTTGGACACTTTTAGGACCGACTTCTTTAATCAACTCCCTCATAAATAAACGTGTGCATACAATGTCCCTAACATGCGATTTCTTTTCTTCCGACATTCTTAAGTTGATTAAATTACTTAATTAACTTGTTGTTGAGTTTTAGCTAAATCTTAGAAGTACTTATTAAAGATGGATTAAGAAGAATGTATGAACAAATATGGAGGGAACACCTACTATTTATAGAACATCTTTTCCCTCCAAAAATCACAACTACCTAAGAGATTTTCCCTCCAAAAATATACAAAAAATGGTAGGGTAACTAACCCTCTCACAATCACTATTCACTATTGTTTTTCCCTCCAAAAAACACTACTACCAATGATATTTTCCCTCCAAAAAAATTAGAAATAATTGGTAGGGTAACTAACCCTCTCAAATTAACTATAGTACTCGTATTAATTAAGTAACAGATATAAAGTAATAACTATGTTTAATCCAACACAATGTTCACTTATTTCACACTAGTCTGGTGGTAAGTTCTTCGAGGTTAAAACTGCATGTCACGGGTTCGAATCCTGCTAATGGCCATTTTGCTTTTCCTCAAATTAATTATTACTTGTATTTAAATAACAGATATTTAGCAATAAGTACTTTCAATCGTACACAATAATCAGTTATTTGTCACTAGTCTGGTGGTAACCTCTTTGACAACGACACTCCATGTCACGGGTTCGAATCTTGCTATTGGCGTTTTTGCTTTTCCTCATAATTCCGGGTTTTTTGTTGAAGTTTGGTATGAGAGTAATAAGTCTAGCCCAATAACTAATACCTCCTAGCATAGGCCTCACCCCATTAGTATAAATTAGCCCACACAAAATTTCCCCAAATAAGTGATAAAGTATGGCCCAATGTTCAGTCATATATAGTACTTGCTATATATTAAATACGTTTAATCCTGCACAATGTTCAGTCATTTGTCACTAATCTAGTGGTTAACTCTTCGATAATGAAACTGCATGTCACGGGTTCGAATCCTCCTAAAGGCTATTTTGTTTTTTTTTTAATATTCTTTCCTTTACGAAAGTAATTATCAACATACTAAAATAAATATATTATGTACAAATTTTTATTCTAAATATTTACTACCCTTAAAACACGTGCAGTACTATTTTTTTTTTATTTAAAATTATATTTTTAATTTTTTTTTTATATTTTCGAATATATAACACAAATAATCGTAACTTGTTTTTATTAAAAAAAAAAGTACGAACAAATTTATTTTTTCAAAAATATAACACAAATATAAAACCGACTGTATAAAAAAATGGCTTCTATACAAAATATACGTATAATTATACGGTATAAATACACCGTATAAATACAGCGTAAATACATAACAGAGATATACGGTATAAATACCAAGTATATGAAAACCTAAAAACAAAAAGAATACAAAAAGGAATACCACTTAATGAAATAATTAGGAATTATAATATGTTAATAAAGTACAAAAGCATTTATTAAGTATCATAATTAGGTGAGATGGTGGACAAGAAAGATTTCTTCTGAAATCCACGTGTCACTCTCCCATTGCAAGTGTTGCAAACCCCCCCTACACCAAGTGTAACTCCAGCCTCTTCCCTTCTTTGGCTTCCTTGCAGTTAACTTTTCAGTATAAAATCTTCTTTAGCTGAGTTCCAAGAACATACAATCATTGTTCACTGTCATTCAGTTGCAGTGGACCTTTTTTCTTTACTCTTTAACCTTTTCCTACCTTTAACAAAATAATTGTCCTTTTCCGTAAGCCTACTTTATCATGGAGAATAATCCGTTCTTTTACGTAGAAGATCAGATTCCCCCTTTAGAGGACCTTTTCCACAATGTTAACTTCAGAACAGAGATCACCCAAAATCCTGGAATTGTTAATGCATTGCGTTTCCCAAGAAGTGGGGCTGTTGTTTCTCCTCATCCACATAATTTTGAAGATTCTATTACCTATTGGAACAACTGCGTATTAGGATTTCTGGTTGATTATAGACTTCTTCGTGCTGGGAGTGTTAATGGGGTTATTGATGATCATTGGGCAACAAGAGGCCCTGTGCATGTTAAAAGGATGGGAGACATATACATCCTTCACTTTGATAACATGCATGACTTGGAGGATGTACTAGAGTGAAGTGTGCTAGTCATTGATGGTGCCTTAATGGTTTTAAGAAGATGGAGAACATGCATGATTCCAAGATGTGTCACTTTCCCTACAACAAGGATTTTGGTAAGAGTTTGTGGATTACCCTTTGAATACTTAAACCAAAATATGGCTGGTATTATTGCTCGCTTGTTTGACAATGATACCACCATTGAAACCTTCCATAACATTCCTGATCAAGATTATTTGAGAATGAGGGTAACCATCAGACTGGGTGAACCTTTAAACCCGGGTTTCTTTCTTGCATGCACGAATTCAAAACTCCTTTGGATTCAATTTAAGTATGAAGAAGTTTCAAATTTTGTACTAAATGTGGTCGTATTGGACACAAACGGAGTATCTGTCCAGAAAGAATTTCAGACATTGTGTCAAATCTCAACTCTCAACTGGAAAGAGTTATAGATAAAGGTTTCGTTGTTTTTCAAACCAGATATCAATATACCATGTTTAATTTGAACCTTTGTGCCCTACCTTCAACTTCGCGGTATATTACCTCTAAAATTAGGCTATGGGAACATAGAGGGGAATATGTCCCTGCAGATTACCTTGAAGAGTATGTCATTGATTTTGATCTTGGTCTTGTTGATGGTGGAAGAATCCAACCGGGTATGGAGTTTGCAGCCACTGCATTACCTTTCACTGGTCCAGTTGTTTTTTAGGCGGAGCATCTAATGCAAGTCCACATGCAAGAAGAAATCAATGGTCAAAATGGAATGGATCATAATATTCATGATGTTGTTAGGGGTCCTCCTCTGCATGAAGAAGGAGTTATCCATATGAATGATGATCAGGAGCAGACACTACAACAGGATGCATATTATTTGGGAGATCAGAATAGTGGGATTGGTATGGAAGTGGACCAGAATCATTCTACTGAACAAGAGATCTTTGTCACTGTGGCTACAAATGGAAATGTGTCTGTAGATTTGATGAAAATCTACAGAATCACAATGTGAATGAGGTAATAAATCAACAAAATGTTCTACCTGAAGGTAATGGTCGCATGCACGATTTTTCTTTGCATGCAGGATATACAGCTACACATGGTCAAGATAATATTCGTGTTCCAATGATACAACAACAAGTACATGTTGCTAATAATGGCCACTTACAACAAGCACCAACATCTCCAGTGATTCAAGAGCAGATGCAGCAGCAAGGACAGGAAAGAGAGGCTGGTGTTAATGGTAATAATCACCAGCTCCCTTTTCATGAGAATGAAGTCCTGCAGCAACCAAATCTACAACATGAAGATCACAACATGTTAGAAGATCCTTATGTTGGTTTTCAACAAAATAATCGAGGCCAAAGAGAGTTTGAATATCCTTTTGATGAGGCTGGTTTTATCTTAAATTCGATTAGCAATAGAGTTCAGCTTGATCCTTATCTTGTGAACTTGGAAAATGATGCTAGGGGGTATAACCAGGTTGTCAATATGCCTGGGTTTTTACCTATGATATATCATGAACCACGTGCAGAAAATAGAAGAGATATGGAGGAGGAACTTGGTGAACAAAACCAGAACATTGCAGCTGACAATTCTTCACTTGCATCTACGCCTGAATGGCCTCTAATTTCTTCTTCATCAACATCAGTAATGAGTTCTGTAAAGTTATCCTCTCAAGATTTGAGTTCTTTCAGGATGCAGTTGATGATATTGGACAGTTATTGGGACTGAACAATGAAGATATACCACAAGCTCTGAATGCTGATGCCCCTCCACGGGTTAATTTGGATATCATGTCTCACCCATATAATCAGGAGCAGGTTTTGGAGATTGGGAATACTAGTTCTAATAGGAACTCTTATGGTAAAGGCAAGGAGCTACAAAAACCAGAACATCAAGACTCTACAGATTCTAAAAAGGCCTATTTGGGTCATAAACGTAAGACTTTTTCTGATCCTGAAGCTAAATCAATTACTACTGACGAGCTGTATTGTTGGGAGGTGTTCCAAGCTGTCTCAAGCTCCCCCAAGAGAATTGTTGGAGAATCATCAAGAACTTGGCTGGGCGGTTTTCATATGGCTGTTAAAGATGAAGACATGATCATCTTATCAAGCTCATCAGAAGGTACCATTCCATAGGATGCAATAAATCAAGGTTTTGCGGAGGTTGTTCCCAATCAACCCCCAACATCAAAATGAAGTGCTTATCTTGGAATTGTCGGGGTTTAAATGATCCGCTTGCCCCGTCAATTACTAAAATAAAAGCGTTGATAAGTAGTAGTAATTTAGATATCATTTTCCTTTCAGAAACAAAATGTATGGTTGAACTTGTTGATGGCCTTTTTGGACGGCTGGGTTATGGCTCATTAGTAGGGTATGATGCTATAGGTACTAAGGGAGGTCTGTGGGTGGGATGGAAATCAACCCATGTTTAGCAGTGTGTGTTTAGTAGCTCGCATCTCATCGTTTTGAAAGTTTATAAGACCTCTACTATATTTTGGTATTTTTGTGCTGTTTATGGTGAGCCTAGGAAGGCTCTCAAAGAGAAAGTCTGGAACGAAATTGGCGATACATTGGCAACTCTTGATGCTCATTACATAATCATTGGTGATCTGAATCAAGTTGAATTCATTGATGACAAGTTGGGTGGTCAATCTGGGAATATTTTTGGAGCACATTTTTTTTACTAACTGGAAAGCAACAATTAATCTAATTGATGTTCCTTTCAATGGACCACGCTTCACTTGGTGTAACAACAGAAAAGGCAAGGACAGAATTTACGAAAGATTGGATAGAGCATTAGTATCATCAGAGTGGTATGACTCTTTCCCTGATACTTTTATCACGCACTTACCAATTCAATGCTCGTATCACTCTCCTATTATTCTTAACATAAATAATTTGAAGTCGCAGTTTTCTCGACCATATAAGTTAGAAACCTGGTCTTTTAGATATAATGAGTTACTCCCTATCTTACAACGTGAGTGGAACAAACATGACAAAGGCTCAGTTAGTTATAGATTGGGATGTAAGTTACACAGAGTTATAATCTCTTTCAAAAATTGGACTCTATCCAAGAGAAAAGAATGGACAAAACAGTGGTCGGAGTTATTTGATGAGGGATTAAGTGATAAACTAGAACAAGTTTTCCATGGAGCCTCTGAGGATGGGTATGACTTATGCCATCAAAAATACCTTGAGTTCAATCACACTGCAGCTGTATACTGGAAGCAAAGATCAAAACTGAAATGGTTAAGTGAGGGAGATGCTAGTACAAAGTTTTTCTTCAATTCCTTTACTCAAAGAAAACGAAACAATAAGATCTTGGGGATTAAACTTGAAAATGATTCATGGATAACTAAGGAAGATGGTATTGCAGATGCCTTTACTTCGTTCTTTGGGGACATCTTTTCTGTCAAACAATCAGCATATCTTCTCAAACATTTCGAGGAAATTAACATCTGATCAAAGAGATATCCTCAGTAAACCTTTCACAAGAAAAGAAGTCCGTAAAGCAGTATTTCAAATGGGGAGCAATAAATCACCTGGACCTGATGGAATTACTGGTATTTTCTATCAGAAGTTTTGGTTTTACATTAAAGATGATGTTACAAATGCTATATTAAGAATGCTAAACCAAGGTCATATCTTGCGTAAATTTAATAAGACCACAATTACTCTTATTCCTAAGAATCATGCAATGTGCTGATGTGCTGATGCGTATTGTATCCAAATGTGTGGCAAACAGAATGAAAGGGTTAACGAATGGCTTAGTCGGAGAATTTCAGAATGGTTTCATTTCGGGTCGTTCTATCACTGATAATATTCTTATCACACATGAACTCCTTAATCATATTAACACTAAGACAAAAGGTAAAGTGGGATTATTTGGTATAAAGGTAGATATGAGCAAAGCCTATGATAGCATCAGATGAAACTTTGTTCAAGCCACTCTAATTCATTTAGGATTCCCTGAGAATATTATTAATACCATCATGGAGTGCATATCTACTGTTACATATGAGCTGAGTATAAATGGCAGCGTAACTAAAACCTTCCAGCTTAAATGTGGATTACGACAAGGAGACCCAATGTCACCTTTTCTTTTTGCTCTATGCACTGAAATTCTTTCACATATGCTAACTACTGCTGAACATAGTTTGAAGATTAAGGGAATTCAATTGGCAAAAGGGACTGCTAGGGTTTCACACTTGTTATTTGCAGATGATCTGATTTTCTTCTCTCATGCAAACCAACAATGGTGTCAAGGACTAACCACAACACTTCAACTATATTGTGACATTGCTGGGCAGAAATTAAACAATGATAAAACTTCAATTACTTTTAGTCCAAACTGTACTTTGAAAACTACTGGAGAGTGCCTCGCTCTTTTGAAAATTCATAAACCAAGACCCATGGGTATGTATCTAGGTTTACCACTAGAGTTTGGGAGAAATAAACAAGACTTCACAGCCAAAATCATTGAAAAGGTCAGACAACGAATTCTTTCCTGGAACAACAGGTTTCTTTCTACTGCTGGTAAGCTAGCCTTAATCTCTTCTGTTTTATCCTCGCTATCTATTTACCCTCTATCGGCATTTTGTATGCCGGTAAGTGTGACTTCGAAGATTGATTCTGTGATTTCACAATTCTGGTGGGGTGATAACAGAGAAGACAAAAGAGTTCACTAGTGTAGTAAGCTTTTCCTGCAGTTAAGTAAAAGGGAGGGTGGTTTGGGCTTTAGACATTCTGAGAGTGCGAATCAAAGTCTCCTAGCTAAGGTTGGATGGAAGATTATCTGAACCTGAATCCTTAATCAGTAGGGTTATTGGGGTTAAGTTCAAATTTCATTATAACTCCAATTCAGTTAGACATGAAAGGAATTTGAAGCAGTTGTCGTGGGGAGGTAGAAGTATTCGTTGAGGACTAGATCTGTTATATCAGAATCTTTCTTGGAGTGTTGGTTTCAAATCTAATCTAGACTTCTGGAGGGATAAATGGGTGCATAATAAGAGTATTATGGAACTCCTTGATATCCAACAGATTAATTTGCCAAACACAAAAGTAGCTGAGGTCCAACATGAGAATGGTAACTGGAATATGGAGAAACTTATATCATTGGGAGTGTCTGATATTATGCACCTTATACTTGCAATACCAGTTCCTTTCTTCGAAGATATTGATACTATAAGATGGAATTCAACATCCAATGGGTCTTATTCTTCCAAAACTGGTTATACTCTCGCTTTTCAGACTGTGTGGCAATGCAAGGCTACTGAAAAGGACAAACAGAGACAGATCAAATCTAATATTGGTTGTCTTCTCAAGAAATGTTGGGATCTAGACATTATGAACAAATGGAAGGTTTTCTTGTGGAAGATTATGTCTAATACCTTACCTTGTGCAAAAGAGTTAGAGAAGCGTCATCTACTGTCTAATGATCATTGTCTGACTTGCCAATCACCATACCAGTCTAAGACTCTGGAACATCTTCTGAGAGACTGCCCAATGGCTTCCCACATCTGGTTCGCTTCTCCACTTGGAATACGAACTTCATCAGCTGAACATCTGGATTTTAAACTGGATTGCATACCTCTTAAAAGGGATGATAAGGATTTTGTAATCTCTACATTCATTGCTACTATATGGAATATTTTGTGTGGAAGAAATGGGAAAATTTTTAATGACAAGATCTTCAACTCTCAGGAATCAGTTGGAAAATTAATAGAGATGCAGCGGATAACCTCTTCAAAATCGCCATAAAAAATAAGGATCTACATTTGTCCTCTGCAACCACTTCACAAGAAGATATGTCAACAGCGGATTTGATAAGGAATCACTTTCCCTTATCAATCTTAGGTCCTAAAATTTGTGATCAACATATACGACTGAAGTGTGATGCTGCTTGGAAAAAGGATTTCAGAGCATCAGCAGGATGGATCCTTAAAACTCAGCATGGGGAAACAATTAAAGAAGGCGCAGCAAGTTTTTGGGCCATTTCTCCGATTCATGCTGAAACTATGGCTCTTTTGTTAGCATGTGTAGATTCAATTCGTGAAGGTTTCTATCACCTGGAAGCACATTCGGATTGTCTTAATCTCGTTCTGCAAGTAAATGGCTGTGACAATATCGACAAGGATATTGTCTCTACAATAGCTTATCTTTTAAAGTTAGTTTCAAGTTGTCATTGTTTTTCTTTTAATCATTGTACTAGGCTTTTAAATAGATCTGCCCATAACACTGCCAAGACAATGTTCTGAATGGATCATAAGCAACTGTCAAAAAAAAAAAATAATAATAATAATAATAATATTACTAGAAGAGATTTCTTGAAATCTTTACTCGGAAGCTTGCAACATGCCAAGAGATTCACTTTGCAACAACCCAAAAGTTCTAAAATATACAGGTTGTGTGCTCGTCGATATATCTCATCGTCTTGCTAAAAGATCGATGAGACTCAGAATCAGGTTTACGAAAATATCGTATCTTTTGAATTCAGGAGGTCTTGCTTAAGACAACGGTTTACTTTTGCTTTATTAAATTTGTTGTCGGACCGTTTTGACTTCGTAATAATTAATGTTTTTGGTTTTCATGTATGGTTTTGCATATATTTTTTGTTTAAATATCGTAACATTATGATTTACAATTTAAGAATCAATAGCGTAGGAAACGAACTATGTTTATAACCATACAACGGTTTCATATAAGACAAGCCGAGTTTCAAATGATTTCCTTTTTCGAGGAAAAGTAGGAGCTAAAACTGAATTACATAGTTATAGATCTAGTTTCAAGACAATGCAAGCTAAGGACCATATATATAAAGTGTGATAACCATATACTTGATGAGCATATTTCTTAGCCTAAATTAAATTTACTCGTCTTAAATGAGCGAAGGCGTGCTGACCTGGGAGTCGAGTGTGGGTGGCGCATTCTACCAAGATAGCCGAGGGGCAAGGACTCTAGAATCCCTGTCCAAGGCTTGAAAACTTGAATGGATGCACATTACTGAATAGCAAGAAGGCTATTTCAAGCCTTTGGTTTTGGTATTCAGTGCATTAAGCTCGATGTTCTCCACGACAGTGGCGACAGTGGCGAGTGCGAGTTGGCGTTTTTGAGAAGCATCTTCAATAACCATCCTCGTGTCCACTCAGCTGATAACAGCCGTTTTTTCTGACCTCCATTAAGTTCAACCCTGACAAAAGAAGAACCACTCTGTTTTGGAAACAGCATGTATTTCAAGAATCAGCAGCAAATTTAACAAATGGGAAATCTGATAAAATTCGAGTTAAGATATAATGTATTGCAGACTTTCCGGTCACTTAGATCATGTACTTCTCGGAACAATGTGGGTCAGGACAACTAGGTGATTTTCAGGTCTGTTTAGGCTGTGGCAGATAAGATTTTTGCATCAGATTACTCATATCCGGTCTGGAAACGGTTTGATCGGCCTACATAAGGTAATGCTTTTAGGTTCAGGACAGACCATTCAGCTCTGATCAGATTTATCAGATTAGGAAGAAGCTGCTGCAGTAAGTATAGAACATGGGTAAACAGAAAAAAAAAAAAAAAAACACAGAGATTCGCTACAAAGCTCATGAAACTCATATGCACGTAGTGAAAAGTAGAAACCGATTTAGCATTACAATGAAGCTCATGAAGCTCATACAGTCGTTTTCCTTGAAATCTTGAATGAGATAAAAGCAATTCAATTGGCTCAAATAGCAGGTTTGGAAGGAAATAGAAAGGTTTGCATCAAGGAACCAATACATAGGAAATATTAGAGTGAAAAATTGTACCCATCCCCTCTTCTTCCGTCCTCGGATTGGATTCAAACAAAGTATTCCTTTAGACAACATGATACTATATCAGCACCCTAATGATGTTCAAATACGCTCGGATCAAAGCCGTAATGATAGCTCCGAATAGTTTCCTGGAAAAACTAATATTAGCTTTAAAACACGAAGAAACCTACTTGATAATTACCTATACTGCATTACTGTGATACGTTAGGAATGACTTCCATGAAAATAATTAGGTTTAATCAGGTAAATTACTACTCCAGTACTTCCTCCTATGATAAAATTAGACTAATTAATTTCCCGCTTTTTACCCAAAATTATAGTAGCCCCACTAAGTTCACTTCAAGTTGCAATCCATACTAGTCAGAATGACCTAGAGTCCTACATAACAGTGCAACTGATCCGTAAAGGACAATATCATAGCATGACACTATGAGCTTATGAAGTATGAATAGCTGATTTGTTCTCTGTATCTACTTTAATGTCAAGGAAACCCTAGGATTACAAACAACCGCTACGAGACGCAAAATAACCACAATATGGCCTCAACTTGTCAGTACATTTTTACAAACAACCACAACTTGCCAATGCAATATGGCCTCAACTAGAAGCACAATCCGTTATAATGAGAAGTAATAAGTAACACTACAACATCAAGAAAAAGGACATAACTGTATCACATGCAAGGTGATGAAGGAACAAAAGAGACAATACGAACCTGATGAAGAGATCAGTGCACGTATTCAGCAATGGCCTACGTTGTCAAGAACCACTACCATTGTGGCGATGTCACCATGCTTATCACAATCAAATTCCCAATCCAAAATCTGCAGATACAGATTTATAAATTATTCTTCAGTTATCCAAATACTTCTTGCTTCAAAAGAAAATTAGAAAAATGGACAGAACCAGTTCAGAGGTTCCTTGTCAACAATAACGCACAAGCTAAGTAAGGACAATTATTCCTTAAGCGTACTCACTATCACGATCTAGACGACAATAACAATAGAAGTCATAGGAAACTATACATTTTTGCAAATATTCCAAAAAGGTTATTAAATGCAACATACAGACTGATTTTCTTTGGTGACATGATTTTATCTGAAACTAAGATTTTTACTTAGTTTGTTGGTTTATGTCATTCTTACCATTAAATTCATCTGAATAGATACAGGAAAATCGATCTGCACTGTCTATTGCAGAATTGATACCTCATTACAGTGCGCAAAGTGATACAGTGGTAGTGGCTCCTACTTGGATGACAGCATGCTTCAAAATACCAGGATTTAACCGTGTCCACATCACATGGCGGTCTGTGTCGACATAAAATCGCCATCCCGTCCATCAATAGCATTTCTACAAAGCCAATGTCACAGTCAGTTAGGCGCTTGCTGTTCTTGTGCCAGTTTTGATCACAACAAAGCCAGCAATCATCAACATAATTCCCTGTTCCACATGAAAAATAACATCTTACTCTGTCCTCGATGCCCCTGCAGATTTGAAATCGATATAAATATATAATCATGATGACAGAAATCCATCAGTCATATCTCTGGGATTCAGCTGCAATAAAACCCACAATCCTTGATTTCAACATTTCAATCTAATTCAGAAGTAGACTAAATTAATTACAAGAATGCTACCTCGTATTCTTTTCTACAACTTCAGGTTATCAAAACATGGGTAAGGCAGGGTAATCTGGTATATCTAAGTTCCCTTAATTGCATTGGAGTAATGTTCTTGTTGAGCCAGGAAAAAAAATCAATTACTGTGATGCTACTGCATTAAAAAGCAATTTTTATCAACCATAACAGAAAAAGATGAGTTGATCCTCTAGCATCAAATGTTTCTTTTATTGATTGTGATTCAAAATTACTTTTACATTTGATACATGATACAAGTGTACCCATTTTATCACACAAAATGACCACTTTGATTAGTAAACCATTTATATTACATGTACCCATTTTATTACTTATGGTACCATTTTTATTTCAAATTGTAGTTGGTCGCCCAATAAATTTATCGTGAGACCGTCTCTTGGGAGACCCGCTCATGTATCTAGTAGACTAGTACTATGAAGATCCAGAAGTAGTTTATCAGCACAGTGCTTTTCTTCCACGGTTTTCTTCATACTGGCTTCACGAAGCCTTCTATGAAGATCCGGAAGTAATTTATCAGCACAATGCTCTTCCTCCAAGGCTTTCTTCATACTAGCTTGAGTTGTTATGCACATTTCTTGGCATAACTTTCTCCTTTGTTTCATCCCAAGTTTTTGTCTAACCACATCTAACTGAGAAGAAACAGCAGATTTTTGGTTTGACATAACCTCCTACAAGCAATTCCTTTTTCTAATTTCTTAACTTCTGCTTCTGCTTCTCTTTGTCGCTGCATGGAAAACCACGCATCTAAAGTCCACTGGATTCAAGGGCAAAGACTCAAAACTCGACATATCCGGCAAAGTCATTGCCGTCAAGACCAAATTAAAGCCAGGTTGTGTCGTCAGTAGGATCTGCATTGCTTCGGTTGCAGTGTCAGCAGCTACATGACTTACATCTAGTAATACAACAGGATCAGATAGTCAGAGGATTGCGACAATGGGGATGAAATCATAAAGGGCATCGAGTCGACTATTTTTATACTTTATACAGAATAAATAAAGAGTCACAAAGAGAGCCAAGGAGGAGGAAAAGTTAATCTGCAGATACTTGGCCAAGTCGAAAATAAATAACTGTTATATAAGCTATCACACCTAATGTGAAAACACATCAAAAATTAAAATAAAAAATGTTGGAATTTGGGTGTTCCTTATTATTTTCATAACCCTCCACCAAGATTTACACAGTGGAGCAAAACAAGACAAAAAGACAAAGACAACCGGTGTAGAAAAATAATAATAATAAAAAAGAGAGATCCTCAATGTTATTTGCGAAATTACTGAGAGGAAACAGCCGTTTTTGCCACATACCCTTGAGTATTAGCACGGAACGATAATGATAGGGAGAACATATTAACAGACTTTAGTTTCCTGCATAATCAAGTATCAATAGATAACTTATTAGAGTTCACATTTAAATAACACTGAAAACGAACTGAAATGTATGACATTAACAAAATATCGACAAAAAATAGTAGTAGTAGAAGATTGAAAGTTGGATTTCATAATAATATTACCAAGGAAAGTTTACGGTATTTCTGTGATTTGATGTATACGAGCCAGTCTCCTTGTAAGTTTTTTTCTTCTTCTTCATTTTCTTCATAATCATGCTTGGTGCTACAGCCTTGATCAGAAGAAAGAAGCAAAAAGCAGTGAGTAACAAGACTGAAGGATGGCTCTATTTAAAGATGAGGAATACGTGTTCAAATCACCAACTGGCGCCAACAAAAATGGAAAGGTATCAACCAATTGCGTAATGATTTATCTCCAATTGTGTAACGATCTATTTCCAATTTCAGTCATCAGATACTCTGTCAATCAACCAAGTAAGGAAAGGCAAATTTTCTCTGGCGATCTTATCTGATGCTAAGATAGTTATTCGTTTCTCATTCTACGTCGAAACCGTTTCAAATCGTAACCGTTAAATTTACTATGACTCGCTACCCAAGTACGGAAACCAACATTTTATTTGGTGTTACGATTTTATTGGACGCTAAGATATTTATTACGTCGTTTTATGCCGAAATACTGTTCAATTTTTCTGAAGGAATATGATAAAGAATTTTACCTCCACCCACTACTAACTAGTACGCCATATTTTATTGCTCAAAGTCGAGTCATAGTAAAAGAAGAAGCAAAACGGGATAACCTGACTAAAAGATGGCTTGATTTAACGACGAGGAATATAGGTCAAAATCACTAACTTAGGTCTTAGGCCGACATAAATTGAAAGATTACTTTACAATTGTAGTGATTTATTTGTAGTTTTCCGCTATCAGATTTAACAACTCTGGGAATTATTTTGCTTTTGATGCTTTTGTTCTATGTACTGCAGAATTTCAGACCTTGGCGTTAAGAAAGGTATTTAAGTTTTTGCAGTGTTACTCCTAAATGAAGATGAAAGGAAGAGTTATTAGTCTTCCTTTGCCAAGTATGCGTCCATGACACGGTATCACATCTTGATCTTTCATGCAATCTAAATTTGCTTTTTATATTATTTTTAGAGGTTAGATAATGACCTAATATGGCATAATGAGTAGGCGTCGTTTATGTCCTGACCATCCTTTTCTGTTACTAGTTGCATTCTGGTTTAAGTGTAAGTAACTCTCCTTTTCAAGGTCATTTCTTACCTTTTACGCAACTGATTGTTGGTATCAATACTTTCAGAGCTTATTGCTCATCACTAAATGGAAAGTTAGGTTAGATTTTAATTTTATCGTTTTATGTATATTACACGTTTTATGTTGTAATACCGTTTTATGCTAAGATTTTAGTTTGTCGTTTTATGTCGTAATACAGCTTTATGTCGTAAAACCATTAAATTTAACGTCTCTCAGAAGAATGGAAAGCTACATTTTCTTTGGTATAAGGTTTTTAACGGGCGCTAAGATTTTTAGTAGTTTGCCATTTTATGTTGTAATACCGTTAACATTATTCCGAAGCGATGCTTGGATCCGCCACTAACTAGTGCATTTTATTTTATCGCTCAAAATCAAGTCATAATGGATCAGGGTGACACCACATAATTGGAAAAGCAGCATCAATCAATTTTCATGGACTAGCAAGCATTTTCAGAAACATATGGTAATGATCTATGGAGTATTTTTCTTATTTTAGTTATTTTCTACCACAAATGGAAAGCTAGATTTTCTTTGGTGTATGATTTTATCTGAAGCTAAGATTATTTTAGTTAGTCGTTTTATGTTGTAGTCATAAATCATAATACCATTATTTTTTTTTTGAAGGAATACGGGGATTTTTTTTCTCTGGATCCATTATGAACAAGTGCACCAGATTTTATTGCTCATAATCAAGCCCTAATCGAAACAAGTAATACTAAATAATCGGAAAAAGAGCATCATTCGTCAGATTTTATGGAGTAGTAAGCATTATCAATACCAGTCACACACTATATGCACTATGCAGCATTAATCAAATACTTTTAACCCAGAAATAGAGAAAGCTGAAACTCTATAACATCAATTCAGTGACATCAGCACTGTTCTCTTGAGTCAGATTCTGGAATTAAGTAAATTCATTTTTTGGAAACTTATGGATGGAGTTAAGCTATAAAATAGTTCATAACCGTAAAATTGCAAAGATTTCTCATTTCATTAACAGCAAAATCGGGCCAGAATGGCCTAATCACTATGCAATTCATCCTTAAAGGCTAACATCATAGAATGACACTATGAAGTTTGAACAGCTGATCTTTTGTTCTCCGTATCTAGTAAATTATCAAGAAAACCATAGGACTAAAAAACATTCAAGAGGCACAAGGTAACCACAAATCGACAATATGGCCTCAACTAGTCAGTACTTCTTACGCATAATCACATATGCCTAACCAGATAATGAACTGATACTCACTCTTTCAGGAGACACATGATAACCATCATCTATTTAACATTAGTAAGATCACTAATTGTATTTACCTATAACTAAAAAGCACAAACCAGATACCGCAACTTGAATGGCCGGTAGCCCTCATGTGTCCATCTACAATGACCTAGATTATTTCACACTTGCACCAACAAAAGTTACACTAAACAAAGCAGATACTTACAGCAGACAA
Source organism: Silene conica (assembly GCA_029255685.2). Classification (NCBI taxonomy): domain Eukaryota; kingdom Viridiplantae; phylum Streptophyta; class Magnoliopsida; order Caryophyllales; family Caryophyllaceae; genus Silene; species Silene conica. Next base: position 81,211,771 of record CM055312.2, on the reverse strand, counting down.
TGTTGGTCTGTTTGCCCCAGTCTCACCAAACCCTAACAGCAGACATAAAATTACCCGAGTGCATTACTTTGTTAACCCCATTTTTCCAACTTCGTGACTCTAACGCACATAAGAATAAAACCATTAAAAATTACCAAACCACAATCATTCACGGGGCCTAATAAGTCGGGTTTTATACATGCCAAGCGGGTGGATTAAGTGGTATTCAAAGTGCCAAGAGCGGTGCTTTATAAGCCATAATGCAGGTATTTATCTGTCGTGTTCGAAACAAGGTGGAGAAGTTGAGATAAGGGCCAACAGAAAATTATTGTCACCATCTTCCCGTTTCTCCCACCACAGTAACCTAAACTATAAGCAAAATCCCTTTTAATGAGAACTTAAATAAGGTAAAACTGCAACATAGAAAATCAAGGACATAATTGTATTACATGCAAGACGAAGGAGGAAAAGAGACAATAGGTACCTGATGAAGAAATCATTGCACTTATAAGCAATGGCTTATGTTGTCAAGAGCCACTCACATAGTAGCTAGGCCACCATTATTATCGCAATCAAGTTCCCAGTCCAAAATCTACAGATACAAATTTTGTAAATTATTCTTCAGTTATCCACCAATTTTTGCCTCAAAAGTGACTTAAAGAAAACAAAGAACCAATTCAGATATTCTTTGTCAACCATAAAGCGCAAGCTACGTAAACGGTGATCATTCTTTAACCATACTCATTGCCACCGTCTCTATGACAATAACAATGTAAAAGTCACAGGAACCTCTCTACATTTTTGTCAAACACTCTAAAACAGTTTTTTAACAGCAACATACAAACTGTGATATCCCAGAGTTTATAGATCATCATTGTTTCTAGAATAAGACTTAAAAAAAGTAACTGCCGCAGTTAAAATGTAATATAATCATTTGCATTTAGTGATGAGCAATAAGCTCTGAAAGTATTGATACCAACAATCAGTTGCGTAAAAGGTAAGAAATGACCTTGAAAAGGAGAGTTACTTACACTTAAACCAGAATGCAACTAGTAACAGAAAAGGATGGTCAGGACATAAACGACGCCTACTCATTATGCCATATTAGGTCATTATCTAACCTCTAAAAATAATATAAAAAGCAAATTTAGATTGCATGAAAGATCAAGATGTGATACCGTGTCATGGACGCATACTTGGCAAAGGAAGACTAATAACTCTTCCTTTCATCTTCATTTAGGAGTAACACTGCAAAAACTTAAATACCTTTCTTAACGCCAAGGTCCAAAATTCTGCAGTACATAGAACAAAAGCATCAAAAGCAAAATAATTCCCAGAGTTGTTAAATCTGGTAGCGGAAAACTACAAATATTTATCCAATGAATTAAGATTTGCTACTAGCAATTCCGGAATTGGATGATTGTGTGCCCTACAAAACATAGAACAATAAAAGAGCTGTAACGTGTTCCCGAAGAAAGGGTATGATCAGTACTTAATTCCCTTGTACATTAACTAGACAGTACTACTATCTTAGTACCATGCAAACATTATTGATGGATTAAAAAAAATGATGACTGAAACCCTAGATTGAAGGTACTTTTTTTAATCAAATTCAAGTTGCAATCTATCACATGTACGATCCTTGTGTTAAAAGCGCAAACTGACCATAGCAATCAATAGTTCATATTTCATAGCAATGAAATGATAATTAAAGCAAACATTGTAACTTAAGAAAGCAATTAAATTAAGATCGCAGCAACACAACCGATAATTCATGAAATCAATTAGTAATTATCACCTCAAAATTAATGGATGAGAGGTAGATCAGCACATGTGGCAAATCGTCTTCAATTAGCAACTACAGCACCAAAAATTCAACAATTAACACTAGAACAACTAATTATTGTATGAAATTACATACAATTGATTGCAAGTAATTGATCGGCGATTAAGAGGCTTTGAAATTATGAGCTTCATTGCAAATTTGATTGCTAGAATTACGCGATTTTAGGGTTTGTCGTCAAATTTCCCAAATTGGGAATTGAAAATGATACCCAAACTGGATAATATTTTTGCCGACTGTTAATCCCAAACCGGATCCGGTTTTCTGCATGAAATCACACTTTTGAATTTTATGTGAACGGGTGAGCGGTGACACTGACATGTATACAACGATTTCATATGAGTATTTGAATTTTGTAGACATTAATACGTATGTCGTAGATAACCCTAATTTAAATATATATGTAAGCTGAATGAGATAACATATTAGTGAGAATGAAGTTGATTTATGTTCGACCTCGGAATTGATGGCCAAGGAAAGGCGGTTGGAGGCAAAACCTAAGATTACTGACACGGGGTTAGTTTATGTTGGTATTTTCGTGGTTGAAAGTTAATATGTATACCCGTTTTCAAGCTTTTGATGGAGTTTTAGTGATTGGGTGTCAAATAAATTTGTGCATGTTTGATTGCTTGTCTATGAAGGCTGGTAGGCGTAGTTTTGTAGTTCTTTATTGCGTTACCTTGGTGAAAACACAGTTTTTTTATCAACTTTTTTTTTTCGTTTCTCAAAAAGAGAAAAATAAAAATTATCCAAATATAAAGATCCCAGGTGTTCAATTTTCAGAACAGTTATCCATCAAGTAAATTTTTTTGGCGATTAATCACTTGGTATTCTAGCAATGCAACACATTAACGTGGCTTACTAACAATGTGCAATTCAGGACAGATCATTCAGCTCTAATCAGATTTATCAGCTTAGGAACAAGCTGCTCCTGTAGGTATCGAACATATGTAAACAAAAAAAAACACAGAGATTCGCTCGCTAAAAAGCTCATGAAACTCGTATGCACGTAGTGAAAAGTAGCAACCTATTTAGCATTACAATGAAGCTCATGAAGCTCATACAGTCATACAGTTATTTTCCATGAATGGCTTACTTCCATCATTCCATGTAAAGAAAAATCCATACAATTGATTTACACCCCAATTCAAGAACTAATATGAAAGAATATCAAGGGCATCCTCATACAGCCATCTAAAGATCTAAACATGTACATAAATATTTACATTTTTAAAGTTTCGTTACTGTATGCTAACCTCGAATTCAACTTCTATACATACACGTCAAGTTCAAAGTGTGTTTTGTTTGGTAGAGCTAAAGCGTATTAAAATACAATAATAATGCACACAAGATATGTCAAACTCTCGAAAGAAGTTTAACTGTATTACTCTGTATCTTATTTGATGTAGGATTCATTTCCTTGTTAAGCATGGAGATGACAATGTAACAGATGGTGGCAAATTGAACTATTAAGATATGGATCACTTGATCATGCATGTCAAACAGATAATAAGGAAACCGTTGGCTAGATCTATTCTCCCCAGTTAACATTGATGCAACTAGTTTTTAGTAATCGCCTAAAAGGAATGTTCGAATTAAGGAAATTAGTTGGCTAGACACATAAAATACTCGGATAATCCATATAAATAACATCAGCACCTAAAGAGACAATAAAAAAAAGGACATAAATGTATCACATGCACGGTAATGAAGGAACAAAAGAGACAATACGTACCTGATGAAAAGATCAGTGCACGTATTAAGCAATGGCCTTCATTGTCAAGAACCACTACCATTGTGACATGCCACCATGCTTATCACAATCAAATTCCCAATCCAAAATCTGCAGTTACAGATTTGTAAATTATTCTTCAGTTACCCAAATACTTCTCGTCTCAAAAGAAACTTAGAAAAATGGACAGAACCAGTTCAGATGTTCCTTGTCGACAAACGCACAAGCTAAGGACAATTATTCCTTAAGCACACTAACTATGACGATGTACAGAACAATAACAATACAAGTCATAGGAAACTATACATTTTTGCAAACATTCCAAAAAGGATTTTTAGATGCAACATACAGACTGATTTTCTTTGGTGACATGATTTTATCTGAAACTAAGATTTCCACCTAGTTTGTTGGTTTATGTCGTTATCACCACTAAATTAATCTGAATAGATACGGGAAAATGGATATGCACTAACTATTGCAGAACTGATACCTCATTCTGGTGAGCAAAGTGATACAGTGGCTCTTCTTGGATGACAGCATACTTCAAAATACCAGGAGTTAACCGCGTCATCATCACGTGCGTCTGTGTGACATAAAATCGCCCATCCGATCCACCAATAGCATTTCTACAAAGCCAATGTCACACTCAGTAAGGCGCTTGCTATTCTTGTGCCAGTTTTGATCACAACGCCAGCAATCATCAAAGGAATTCCCTGTTCCACAAGAAAAATAACATCATACTCTCGGTGCTGTTCTGGATGCTCCTGCAGATTTGAAATCGATATAATCATGATGACAGAAATCCATCAAGTCATATCATTGGGATTCAGATGCAATAAGACCAACAATCCTTGATTTCAACATTTCAATCTAATTCAGAAGTAGACTAAATTAATTGCAAGAATGATATCTTGTATTCTTTTCTACAACTTCAGGTTATCAAAACATGCATAAGGCAGGGTAATCTGGTATATCTGAGTTCCCATAATTCCATTGGAGTAATGTTCTTGTGGAGCCAGGTAAAAAAAATCAATTACAGATGCTACTGCATTAAAAAGCAAATTTTACCAACCTTAGAATCAAATTTTTCATTTATTGATTGTGATTCAAAACTACTTACATTTGATACATGACTTCATAACAAACATACCCATTTTATAATACAAAGTGACCACTTTGATTAGTAAACTATTTATACTACAAATACTCATTTTATTACTTATTTATGGCACCATTTTTACTTCAAATTGTAGTTGGTTGCCCAATAAATTTATTGTGAGACCGTCTCTTAGGAGACCCACTCATATGTGTCTAGTAGACTAGTACTATGATGATCCAGAAGCAATTTATCAGCACAGTGCTTTTCTTCCATGGTTTTCTTCATACTGGCTTCATGAAGCCTTCTATGAAGATCCAGAAGTAATTTATCAGCACAATGCTCTTCTTCTATGGCTTTCTTCATACTGGCTTCAGTTGTTATGCACATTTCTTGGCATAACTTTCTCCTTTGTTTCTCCCAAGTTTTGTCCAAACACATCTAACTGAGAGGAGACAGCAGATTTTTGGTTTGACAAAACCTCCTACAATTCCTTCTCTACATTCTCAAGTTATGCTTCTGCTTCTCTTTGTCGCTGCATGGAATACCACGCATCTAAAGTCCACTGGATTCAAGGGCAATGACTCAAAATTCAACATTTCTGGCAAATTCATAGCCGTCAAGACCAAGTTAAAGCCATGTTGTGTCGTCAGTAGAATCTGCAGTGCTTGTTTTCCAGTGTCAGCAGTTACATCTAGTAATACAACAGGATCAGATAGTCAGAGGATGGCAACAAGGAGGAAGAAATCATAAAGCGCATCGACTAGACTATTTTTATACTTTATACATGATAAATAAATAAATAGAGTCACAAAGAGAGGCAAAGACACCAGTGTAAAAAAATAATAATAATAAAAAAGAGAAATTCAATGTCATTTGAGAAATAACTGAGAGGAAACACCCGTTTTCGCCACATACCCTTGATTATTAGGATGGAACTATAATGATAGGGAGAACATATTAACAGACTTTAGTTTCCTGCAAAATCAAGTATCAATATATAACTTATCAACATTATCAAAATATCGACAAAAAATAGTAATAGTAGAAGATTGAAAGTAGGATTTCATAATAATATTACCAAGGAAACTTTACGGTATTTCTGTGATTTGATGTATACAAGCCATTCTCCTTGTAAGTTTTTTTTCTTCTTCTTCTTCGTCTTCTTCATAATCATGCTTGGTGCTACAGCCTTGATCAGAAGAAGTAAACAAAAAGTAGTGAGTAACAAGACAAAAGGATGGCTCTATTTAAAGATGAGGAATAAGTGTTAAAATCACCAACTGATGCCAACAAAAACGGAAAGGTATCAACCAATTGTGTAATGATTTATCTCCGATTGTGTAACGATCTATTTCCAATTTAGACATCAGATACTCTGTCTATCAACCAAGTATGGAAAGGCAGATTTTCTCTGGCGATCTTATCTGATGCTAAGATAGTTATTCGACTGTCGTTCTACATTGTAATCGTTTCATATCGTAACCGTTAAACTTACTATGAGTCTCTACCCAACTACGGAAAGCAACAATTTTTTTGGTGTTACGATTTTATCGAACGCTGAGATAATTATTAGTTTGTCGTTTTATGCGGAAATACTGTTTAAATTTTTCTGGAGGAATATGATAAAGAATTTAACCCCGATCCGCCACTAAATAGTACGGCTTACTTTATTGCTCAAAATCGAGTCATAGAATCATAGTATATCAGAAGTAGCAAAACGGGATAACCTGACTAAAAGATGGCTTAATTTAACGATGAGGAATATAGGTCAAAATCACTAACTTAGGTCTTAGGTCGACATAAATTGAAAGATTACTTTACAATTGTAGTGAGTTATTTCACATATTAGTTATCAGATACTCAGTTCCTACACCAAATATGGGAAGTTAGGTTAGATTTTTATTTTATCGTTTTATGTATTACACGTTTATGTCGTAATACCGTTTTATGCTACGATTATTAGTTCGTCGTTTTATGTCGTAATACCGTTTTATGTCAAAACTATTACATTTACCGTCTCTGAGAAAAATGGAAAGCTATATTTTCTTTGGTATAAGGTTTTTAACGGGAGCTAAGATTTTTATTACTTTGCCATTTTATGTCGTAATACAGCGATGTGGATCCGCCACTAACTAGTGCATCTTATTTTATCGCTCAAAGTCAAGTCATAGTGGATCAGAGTGACACTAAATAATTGGAAAAGCAGCATCTGTCAATTTTTATGGACTAGCAAGCATTTTCAGAAACATATGATAACGGTCTACGGAGTATTTCTGATTTGAGTTATTTTCTACCACAAATGGAAAGCTAGATTTTCTTTGGTGTATGATTTTATCTGAAGCTAAGATTTTTGTAGTTAGTAGTTTTATGTTGTAGTCGTAAATCATAATACGGTTAAGTTTTTTTGTGATACGGAATTTTTTTTCTCTGGATCCACTATTAACTAGTGCACCAGATTTTATTGTTCATAGTCAAGTGCAAATGTAGTAATAGATACGAGTGACACTAAATAATCTGAAAAAGAGCATCATCCGTCAGATTTTATGGAATTGTAAGCAAATCACCGATATCAATCAAAGTCTTTTTCATGAAATTCCAACATTCTTTAAGATACAGCTTAATTTATGACACCTCTAACTGAACTGTATTGTCAGAGATCAGTATGAAGGAGGATTTCTCAATAACCGGGAAATGGAGAAAGCTGTAAGACTCAATAACATCAATTCAGTGTTATATAGGAAGTGCACTCAGGACGTCAAAGGAGAGGGGGATATTCATTCCATATGAAGACAAAATAACCTGGTAACTACTCCGTAGCAACGACAGAGTACACAAACTTCAGAGTACTAACTACCTACAATTCTAATAATCGAAGATATTCTTGACTCTTGAGTCAGATTCTGGAATGAAGTAAATTCATTTTTTGGAAACTTACGGATGGACGTTAAGCTATAAATAGTTCATAAGGGTAACAATGCAAAGATTTCTCATTTCAATAACAGCAAAAGTCGCGCCAAAATGGCCCAATCACAATGCAATTGATCCTAAAAGGCTAACGTCAAAGAATGACCCAACGAAGTTTGAACAGCTGATTTTTTGTTCTCTTTATCTAGTAAATTATCAAGAAAACCATACGACTAAAAATAACCATTCAAGAGACGCAAGGTAACCACAATATGGCCTCAGCTAGTTAGTACTTCTTACGCATATGCCTAACTAGATAATGAACTGAAACTCACTCTTTCAGGAGATACATGATAGCTAATTGTATTTACCTTATAACTAAAACGCACAAACCAGATACCAAAACTTGAATGGTCGGTAGCCCTCATGTCTCCATCTACAATGACCTAGATAATTTCACACTTCCATCAACAAAAGAAACACTAAACAAAGCAGATACGTACAGCAGACAATGTCAGACTGTTTTCCCCAGTCTCATCAAACCCTAACAGTAGACATCAAATCACCCGAGTGCATAACTTTGTTAACCCCATTTTTTCAAATTTGTGGCTCTAACGCGCATAAGAAAAAAATCATTCACGGGGCCTGATAAGACGGGTTTTCTACATGCCAAGAGGGTGGATTAAGTGCTATTCAAAGTGCCAAGAAGGTGAATTAAGTGGTATTCAATGTGCCAAAAGCGGTGCTTTATAAGCCGTAATGCGCATTTATGTGTCGTGTTCGAAACAAGGTGGAGAGGTTGAGATAAGGGCCAATAAAAAAATATTGTCACCATTTTCCTGTTTCCTCCGCCACAGTAACTTAAACTATAAGCAAAATCCCTTTTAATGAGATGTAAAATAAGGTAAAACTGCAACACAAAAAATTAAGGGCATAATCGTATTACATGCAGGACGAAGGAAGAAAAGAAACACTAGGTACCTGATGAAGAGATCATTGCACTTATAAGCAATGGCTTAAGTTGTCAAGAGCCACTAACATTGTAGCTAGGCCACCATTATGATCGCAATCAAGTTCCCAATCCAAAATCTACAGATTGTAAATTATTCTTAAGTTATCCATCAATTATTGCCTCAAAAGTGACTTAAGGAAAACAAAGAACCAATTCAGATACTGTTAGTCAGCTATAAAGCACAAGCTACGTAAAGGGTGATCATTCCTTAAAACATAATCATTGCCACCATCTCTATGTCAATAACAATGTAAAAGTCACAGGAACCTCTGCATTTTTTTAGAACACTCTAAAACAGTTTTTTAACAGCAACATACAGACTGAGATATCCCAGAGTTAGTAGATCGTCATTGTTTCTAGAATAGGATTTAAATAAGTAATTGACACAGTTAAAAAGCTAATCATTGCATTAAGGGTTGAGCAATAAGCACCGAAAGTATTGATACCAGCACTGAGTTGCGTAAAAGGTAAGAAACTGACCTTCAAAAGGAGAGTTAATTACACTTAAACCAGAATGCAACTAGTAACAGAAAAGAATGGTCAGAATGTAATATGATGCTTACTCACTACGTCATATTAGGTCAGTAGCTAACCTATAAAAATAATATGAAAAGCAAATTTAGATTGCTTGAAAGATCAAGATGTGACACCATGTCATGGATGTTCTTGGCGAAGGAAGATTAATAACTCTTCCCTTTGTCTTCATTTAGGAGCAACACTGCAAAAACTTAAAAGACCTTTCTTAAAGCCAAGGTCTGACTTTCAGCAGCACATAGAACAAAAGCGTCAAACGCAGAATTTTTTCCACACCACAGTTGTCAAATCCAATAGCAGAAAACTAAAAATATTTATTCAATGCATTAGATTTAGGAGAGATAGCTACTAGCAATTCGGGAATCGGATGATGGTGTGCCCTACATAACATAGATCGATAGAAGAGCTGTTGCGTGTTTCCGAAGAAAGGGTATGATCAGTACTTAATTGCCTTATACTTCAACTAGATACTACCGTGCAAACATTACTGATGGATTAAAAAAATGGTGACTGAAACCCTAGATTGAAGGGTACATTTTTTTTATCAAGTTCAATTTGCAATCCATCACATGTATGCGGTCTTATCCTTGTGTTAAAAGCGTAGACTGACCATAGCAATAAATAGTTCATATTTCATAGCAACGAAATCAATATTAAAGCAAACACTGTAGCTTAAATAAGCAATTAAATTAAGATTGATGAAATCAATTAGTAATTATCACCTCAAAATTAATGGATGAGAGCTAGATCATCTGCCAAATCGCCTTCAAATAGCAACTACAGCATCAAAAATTCAACAATTAACACTAGAACAATGAATAATAATGAGAAAACAAATTACACTAGAACAGTAGAACAATTAATTATTGCATGAAATTACATACAATTGATTGCAAGTAATCGACCGACGATTAAGAGGCTTTGATGTTATGAGCTTCGTTGCAAATTCGATTGCTAGAATTACGCGATTCTAGGGTTTGTCGTCGAGTTTCCCAAATCGGGAATTGAAAATGATATCCGGACTGGATAATATTTCTCCGCCACTGTTAATTCCAAACCGGATCCGGGTTTCGGCATGAAATCACATTTTTTAATTTTCTTAACTGGACCGGTGACTAGATTGAGACTTGACAAACAGGTCGTGTCGTGTCTTGTTCGTGTCCGTGTCCGTGTCCGTGTCAAGTTTTAACGGGTTAAAGTTAACTGAACCCTAACCCGACTCATTTACATAAACGGGTCATTTGCCTCAATCATAACCCCGTTTAAATTTTCTATAAGCCAACCCGACCTGTTTAACTCATTTATCTTTAAGCAGGTCATTTTTAATCCACTTAACTCGTTTAACCCAATAAAGTAATAAAATAAACTAAGCGTTATAGCATTATTATCCCAAAACTAATGTTTGAAAATGCTCATTTTTAAGTTGCTTTGTTGGATTTTTGACTTTAGCCAAATATATATTGATACTTTTAAATAAATGGGTTTTTCGTGTCAGGTTCATGTCAAAAGAGTTCAGCCCTAACCCGACCCATTTTAGTTTCATGTCGTTTTCGTGTCAACCCAATTACTTAAATGGGTCACAACGTCTTAACTCTAATCCGCAAAGTTCGTGTCGGGTTCGTGTCGAGTTTTGAAGCGAAATATAGGCTTAGGTAGATACGTGGTTTATGCTGAAATGCTAGTGGAGAGCGTGTTTTGGGGTCGTGTTGAACGTAGGTTATGTTGTAGTGACCATGATCGAGGTTCGTGATGTATAGTCTGGCCTTAAATTGGTAAGAAGATCTAGAGTACGACAACTCATTGTGAAAACATACACTAGATACCACCACCACTGGTTCCCCCGGTCATAAGTTTATGAGAATAATTATCTGATTTATGCATAAAGTACGCATTTCATCTTATTGGAGTTATGCAAATTCGAAAACTAAAATGTGAAAAAAATAGAAAAATAAGAGCGAAAAGCAAAATTTGAATTTATTTTATAGTTTAAAGAATTTAAATCTACGATAAAAACTAAAATGATGTTTTGAAAAATCGAAAGAACAAATTAATGCAGTGGCTATCACGTATACCCGAGGAGACCTAGGTTGAAACATCCTCAAGAGCAATCTTGTGAAGTATTCATGGCTTCACTCCATGCTTTATAAACTTAGAGTCTATCTTCCTCGAGTGACTTAACTAGTATACGTGGTTTTTAGGCTATCACATATACCAGAGAGTTTACTCAATGCGCATCAAGGATAGCGGTTGCGGGTTCCTCGTCGGTTAAAAAAAGTTATCAATTAATGTTACAAAATAACTTAAAAATACACCAAGAATCCTTGATATTCTTCCTAGGTAGCACAGATACTCCTCCTAAACAATTGTCTCATGTCTGACACGACACTTATTGGAAACACGACTAAACTATCAGATACATGTAAACGAAAAATTAGATGTCGAAAGACTGAAAAAGATTGATTATAAGGGGATTTTATGTAGGAAATGAGAACGAATTACATTAAAAGTCAAATTTTTTTTCAATTATTTAAAGTTAATATCAAATACATTTACAATAATAACATCGTATGCTATTTATAACTTTAAAATATACAGTATCTTTTATTAAATTTAAATAACATGTCCGTGTCCTAAATTGCATTAAATGTTATATCACGTGTTGTGTACTTGTGTCCTATCCGTATCCATTTTGATGCTACCTAACATTCTTCCACATATGTTATGGTATTGTGTGATATATCAAAATTATAATATTTCTTTACATGGAAGTAAATAAGTCATATCATTCATTCAAAGAATATACTCATTGTATCGATTTTATCCATCTCTATTCGATCCAATACGACTCTTTTTTAAGACTTATATAAGAAGACTTTAGTTTCGTGGGGAAATTATCATTCGATCCCCCTTAGCTTGTTTTCTCAATTCGAATCCTTCCAACTACTCTGAAGAGCGAAAACTATCTCTTAAATTACCACCATGAAATGTTCAAAGAAAAAAAAGAAGTGGAGAACTCTCCACGTCAAAATCTCTTATTGATTTAGTAATCGACCAAATTACGCTCTTTGGACTTGAGGTATATTATGTATTTTTAATATTGTATAAGCTTTTATTTTGTAGTGCTCTGGTCTCGTTAATTTGTTTACCATTATTAATTAAAATATCTCGTAAAAATACAAATGATAGGAACAAGAAAAATGTTTTTTACTATATGTCCGATGAAAAAACTGGTTAGATCTGATAAAAAACCGACCTTTATTATTGACACGAGTCAACCATTACAAACCCGGTACATTAGTAATTTGAATTTTAAAAAAAAAAGTAAAAAAACCTTAATAGCCACGACCACAAGCAAAACTAAAAATATGCTCCGATCTAAAATGACCCGAACCCGTACAAACATTAATTATCCAATATTCCGACCCAAATGCGAATTTTATCGAGGTCTGATCTAAATGATAAATCATATTTTTGTTTATTTTTCTGTCCAAAATTTTAATTATGCCCTGTTAATTGTTTGTAGCGTTGTGGATATAAGGATGGTTATTGAGGATGCATCTCAAAAAGCCCAACTCGAACGAGTCGTTGTAGCGAAGTCGGGTTTTGTATGGTCAAGAACGTTGAGAACAATTTTCTAGACATGCAGCCCGGCGTTGGGCATTATAGGATTGCGCTTGAATGCCAGCCAAAACTCTATTTCTCATGTCCATCGAGCTTTTTATTTTAAGTATACAAAAATACAAAATTAAAATTTGGCAAATAAAAATGGCCAAAATATTTGGTTTTGTATTCTTCGTTAATCTTGGCTCCAATGTAGATGTGTAACTCGATCTATAACTATGTAATTCAGTGTAACTCGATCTATAACTATGTAACTCTTTTTCCGCCAAAACACTGTCTCTCATGTCCATCGAGCGTTTTATCTATATATCTATATATAAGTATAAAACAGGAACCGCTGGACACGTGTCATTCTCACATTAATTTTTTTCCCGCCTAACATTATTCTTAATATTATATTATCTATACAATCTTACACATATTTGATCAAATGAAATAATTACGTTTCCTAAAAAGGTCATTTTATAAATTTTATTTATGTCAAACTCACATATCATGGATTCATTATACATGTATTTACCAAAAATAAGTAAATATTAGTATCTATTATTAGCAAATGAAAGGTTGTATACATTCCTTCCAGTTGGTCTTCCTTGTGACGGGTCGGGTGGAGTCGGAGAGATAGATAATGACACTCACAAAATGAATAGGGGGACAAGGTGGGGATACCCTCATGTGCTTCTCTCTCTCCTCTAAATGAACATTTTGTGAGACAAAATGGTATCCGTCCTCCGAAGTGACGGATATCTCCCGTCTTCTTTGAGATTTTGTGCATTCCTTATGAAGATTAAAGAAATTGATGAAAGTATTAAATAGTAATTGTATTTTAGCTTTGATTGTATACTATCTAGACATTACTGTTTACAATCTTCTAAATAGGGTGTACTTAAATTATTGGTACGTTGTTGTTACTAAGCAACCTTATAGCTATTGTGTTATTTTTCTCAATTTATAAGACAGTTTTATATGAAATTTGTTGTTTGTACGTATTTTTCTTAATTACAAGAAGCCTTAAATTAATGATCAAGGTATATGGAGGATCAAATATGTTAACAATGACTTTTACGATAATTTACAAATCAATTTCTATTATGAAAATTTAATACATAATTTTTCATTATATTTAAAATTTTGTTTCACATCAAAAGTATAGACTATTACACAATATATCGAATATTAATTTAACTTTTCGTATTATACTAAGGGCTATTAAAATAATAATAGTTTTGCGTAATAAGTATCACATGGTACATAAATTATCAAATGTATAAAAAATAGTCTATATTTGATAAATACTTGACAATACATGGCAAACACCATGTTTATTTAAAAAAAAATTAAGTTTGAAATATGTCAAAAATAAAAGACGGTGGGAAGATGACCTGCAATCACACTTAGATAAGTGAATTAAGATAGTTTTGAATATACTTAGGGCTAATCTGTCCCCTACGTGGCTACGCCATAACGATTATGTGCCCATTTTTTAAGGGTTTTGTTTTGGACCCAGATTTACAAATAAATTTACAAGTAAAAAGATTATATGACTTACCAAACTCATCATGACTATATAATTCCATTTCGTATTGACAATAACATAATTTTATGTGCCCTCAAAATCAACTGATTTACGAGAACATGCATGCTTTATACATTTGTACTCCACAATTTATGTATTCTATGTTGAGATGAAAGTCCAAGGACTTGAAGTAGTTATTTGATGGTGGATGTATTATGTATAGATCTATCAAACGGGTCGGCTCATACGGGTTATCGGCCGATTTAGGTTTAGAATACGAGTCAAGAAAATTTTCTAACTTTTTTTAAATTGCAATAATTTTTTTTTAAAGTAAAAATATTTTTAAAATAATATTTTAATCATATTCAATTTACATTAATATTTTGTGAAAACTAATCCTAAATTTTTCCCAACATTTTAGCTTTGGTGTAGTGTAGTTAATGCATGCTACACAACTAATAGAGTTCCGTTCACGATTCAGACGCGATAAAAGAGCATATTCTAATGACGCTATTATTGTATTAAACACAAAAGGAAAATAAATAGATTATTTAAATATTTTGATTATTAATATAATGATTAGAAAGAATAATTTGCTTGAAACTATGAAAATAAGCTAATTAGCAACTGAGTACGTAATAATTATTTTCTATTTGTCAATTACATCGTGTCATTCATTAATGTTGATTTCGGGATACATATTTCTATCTAATATCCTTTATAGAAAAAGTTTTACATTCCGACTAATATCAAGTTATAGTATACGGGTTTAAAACTTAATTACGAATATTATCTACATATACCCGTGTATTTTTGCACGGGTGTTAAACTAGTTTTAAATATACAAAAATACAAAATTCAAATTTGACAAATAAAAATGGTCAAAATATTTGGTTTTGTATTCTTCGTTAATCTTGGCTCCAATGTAGATGTGTAACTCGATCTATAACTATGTAATTTAGTGTAACTCGATTTATAACTATGTAATTCATTTTCAGCTTCTCTTTTCGTAAGAAATAATAATAATAATAGTAATTTGAAACTCGGTTAATCTTGTTTTTAAACCGTTGTATGTCTGACATATAGTTCATTTCGATCCCTACTCTTATGATTATTGTTGCATTCATTATTTTTCCATAGGTTAAACTTTTCCCATTAATGCCCCTGTGGTTTTCACTTTTCCCACTTGTACCCCTGCGTATAACACTTTACTAGCCGCACCCCTAAACTTACTTAGTTAAATCCATCAGTAGCCAAAGATGTTTGTGCCGTCTATTTCAGACGTTAAGTGCCATGTTGACACTCTATTTGCCAAATAAGCATCTGACTTGGCAAAGTGTTTTTCCCATTGATGCCCTCGTGATTTTACTTTTCCCACTTGTATCCCTGCATTTTTGCATTTTGGTTTTGATGTTGACTCCGATGTCTTTAAAATCGCATTGCTTATTATATTCCTTTTAAATTAATAAAAAATTGTAATATATCGTTTATTATATCTTTTTTTATATCGCATGAGATAATACCGTTTTATATTACCTTTTATTTTATTCAAAAAAAATTATTATGAGTGTCATTACCTGTTAATGCTCATATTGACCCTGCGGTGTCACTTACCTATTTCATCATTGAAGCACCAACTAAATTTTAGATTCTTAATCCGGCTTTCTTTTGATCTATCATAAATTTTTCCCATATTTTTTCGGTTTCAATAAACTTTGTATTTATAGTCTTTTATAGGTAATTTGAGGTCGGGTAAATTTTTAATTTTTTAATAAAAATATTTATGACACTTTTACTATTTAAGTAAATTTAATAATTGATTGTTTCGATAAGTTTTCGAATATCAACAATAAGATATATTTGTAATACTTTGGATTAAACATCGGAAAATTTGAACTTTACGTCGGATATCCGACTCATGTGATTTCAATTTCAACAATTTTTTCACTCCTTTTTATTACTTTTTACACAGGGGTACAAATGAGAAAAGTAAAAACCATAGGGGCATCAATGGGAAAAACCCTTTGCCAAGTCAAGTGCTTATTTGGCAAATAAAGTGCCAACATGGCACTTAACGTCTAAAACAGACGGCATAATCATGTTTGGCTACTGATGTGTTTAACTAATTAAGTTTAGGGGTACGGCTAGGAAAGTGCTATACGTAGGGGTAGAAGTGGGAAAAGTGAAAATCACAGGGGTATCAATGGGAAAAACCCAAAAAAGTATAGTAAATTTTAAACTACGATTATCTTTAGATATAGTTATATTTGTTATTAAAAAGTTTCAAATTATATTGTGAATAAAAAATACAATAAATATAAAGTTATAAAAAAGCAAATGAAAAAACAATGGCGAATGTCTTGAAGTATCGACTAGCGGCGTGTTTATTAACGTGTGCCCTTAACACACACATTTAAAAATTAATTAGAACAATTTTTGCGAACATGTTTAGGGTGCACGTTAAAAAAACTAATTATAGAAAGATTACACGATTATCTCATGCGAATTAACAAGCTTTTAGTTTATTTTTTTGTTTTTTTTGTACGAAAAGAGGGGCGGAGTCCCGTTAAAAGAAAAAACTAATTATTCGCTATTACACGGGGAATAGCAACCCCAAATATGTCTTCTCTAAGGATAGCTCGTAGATCAGCATTTGGGACTTGTAGAAACTGAACGCTGGTGCTTGATGATACTCCTCGATTTGCTAGATAGTCAGCTGCTCGATTTGCCTCTCCGTACGTATGTTCGATTCTAGTTACCCAGTTAGATTCATCCCCTAATTCCTTGCAACGCCGGACAATAAATTTGAGACTATTACTGGTCAGTTGATCTTCTTTGATAATATCGACACAAGAAGCATTGTCCATGTGGATTATCAATTTCTTGATGTTGAGAGATTTTGCATGCATGTTCAAACCCAACTAGAAGGGCAAAAAGCTCAGACTTCATAGAAGAGCAGATACCGCACGAGAAATAGAAAGCAGAGACGAAGTTACCCGTTTCATCTCTAAGGATACCCCTTCCTCCTGCTTGACCCGCGTTGCCTTTGGAAGCTCCGTCAGTATTCAATTGGATCCATCCATGGGGTGGAGGAAGCCAGCGAACAAAAATCTCGGTTCTAGGTGGTTTGGGTTGAGGAATGAAAATATTATACCTGTCGAACGCTTGTTTTGAGCCAGCGAATTGGTGATATAGAAAACTCACAACTTCCGTGGATTTTCACTATGCCTCCCAAAAACAATATTGTTTGTTCACTTCCAAATCCACCAACAAGTAATAACGGATTGCATAGGCCAATCAACATCTTGGAATTTAACCTCATTACAGGCATTTTTGGATAACCAAATAGCAAAAGGAATTGTAAAGAAATCGTTACTAGAGGGATGAATACATAACATGTACCATATCTGTCTTGAGACGTGACAAGACCAAAGGAGGTGCTCAATATCTTCCTCATTATCGCAACACCTAGGGTACATAGGGTCAACACCCAAATTCCTATGGACCCTGATAACATTGACCATAAGTATGTTATGCCCTGCGAGCCAAAGAAACATTTTGATACGTTGTTGAACTGGGAGTCGCCATATGGTGCGCCAGTCCGGACTCTCTGTGTTTGTGGAAATGTCAAAAGCATGCAAGAAGCCAAGAGCAGATTTAAGGGTAAATTTACCCGACGACGTCCCATTCCAGTAGAGGGTATCTTCGAGATCAGGATCCGGGTCTAGGAAAATAGAGGAGATTCTCTGGAGAATATGATGCGGTAAGTAGTTAGCAAAGACATCCGATTTCCACCCACTACCATCGGCCCACATATCACTGACGGTGGTTCCGAGTAAATCTTCCGGGATCGGGTTAATACTAAAATCAGATAAGCAAATTCCATCCACCCAGGCGTGATCCCAGAATAAAGTCCGCCTACCATTGCCAACTACTGTAGCCGTTCCTCTCACAATAGTTCGAGATTGCTCTGTAAGCCCCGCCCAAACATTTGACATACCTGGCTTTAGTCGAAAGATATCAATATCACAACGATTATTACAGTACTTTGCTCGAAGGACCCGAGACCACAATGTAGTAGGTTCAGTCAGAACTCTCCATCCTAGCTTGGTAAGAAACGCCTCATTTGCTTGCCTTGCTGATTGGATGCCCAGTCCACCTAAACTTTGGTTGTTGTATATTCTCCCATGAAAGAAGATGAATTATTTTCTTATTTTCAGTTCCTCCCAAAAGAAATCTTCTGGCTTTGCGATTGATCGAATCACAAACTGTTCTGGGTAGCTTAGTTGTTTGCATACTGTAATTGGCCACAATGCTTAGAGTGGATTGGACCAAGGTGGATCTTCTTGCTAATGAGAGTTTTTTCGTGCTCCATCCTACAAGTCGTTTGTTCATTTTTTTCCTCAGGTGAACGAAGGTGTGTCTCGTCAAATCGCAGGGTGTTACATAATTCAGATCACAAGGAGGCTTCCGTGTTACCAGAAAAGAATACTCGATACTTTGCTTCACTAATTTTTTCTCATGAGGCTTGACAGAAATTATCCAATACATATCTCAAAACCAAAGCTTGATCCTCTTTTGCGTCCGCGAACAAAACCATATCATCAGCGAAGAAAAGATTAGTAATTCATGTGCCATTACGGTATAACTTAAAAGGCTTCCAGTTTTTGTTGCGGACTTCCAAACTAATAGCATGTTGTAATTTTTCTAGGTACATGACAAAAAGGAACGAGGACGAAAGTTTTATATTATATATATTTTTTAGGTAAATCAAACTCAAAAGCCAAAGTTTGTCATCTATAGTTTGACTTTTTAAGGTCAAAGTCTCAAAACTACGGCCATAGTTCGTTTACAAATATTTAAAAAGTACTCAGTCTTTCTGGTCTATTTTTTCCTCACGTCTCTCTCAAACATCTCTTTCTCTTTCACTCACGCCTCTCTCAGATCTCTTGTTTACTCCGCTTACTGCTCAACTGCTCGTCGTGGTTCAGTCCTCTTTGCTCACTGCTTAGGTACTCTTTCTCCCCTCCTCTTAATCAAATATAGAATTTTAGATTAACTACAAAGGGATAATATGAATTTTAGATACTGCTCCTGCTCATTGTTTTGTGTTTTGATTCGGTTTCAAATTCTGGTTTGAATTGTTGTGATAATTGACAAACCCTATTCCCCTTCTTCAAAATATGTGTTTTGATTCTGGTTCAAATTTGGACATTAGACTTTAGGTTTTGCAGCGACTTATTGAAGCTTACATCTTAGAGTCTGGGGTCTATTATCAGAAGTAAGGAGATACCATCTTGCTTCTCTTTTGAGTTACCCATCTCTTGTTTCCATCTCAAATATTTCTGTGCTGGAAGACATTAAAGAATAACAGAACTTGATAAGTCATGGCTCACAAATGGCCTACTATTCTATAATACGATGGTCAAATTTGATGCATTTCTTGTAACTGTAATGCAGTATACTTTAATAGAGTGAATATTTCAACATGTATACCTCTTAAATACTCATCATTTTGGGCAAGATTGATAAACTTACCATGCTCCTGATATGGTTGCTGCATTGCTCTAGCTTTTAAAGTGGTAGATTCAGTGGTTGATTGTAACACCCCACGAGTATTAGAGGAAAGTTGTCCAACATGGGAAAAAATATGAGATTGTGTGCAGATTTGTCCAACATCGATAGAATGTGAGACTTGTAATATGTTTATAATAACTTCCATCCACCACTTAGTAACAAGGCCTTGTACTTTTGGGCTTAAGTGAGGACAATTAACGGGCCCAAAAGTGCACACCCATCTTATTGGGTTTGTGTTACGACAGTGGCGGGCCGTGTTGTTACAAATGGTATCAGAGCGACCCTGCGACTGTGTGGTGAGCCTGTGGTCAGGAGTACCCGGGTCACCCACCTAGCGGGGGAGGATTCTGGGCTTGGCTACGGTCAAGTTTGAGGCACAACGAGGGCGTTGTGTTCTTTAAGTGGGGGAGTTTGTAACACCCCACGAGTACGAGAG
The DNA here is from genome assembly GCA_029255685.2 of Silene conica. Taxonomy (NCBI): domain Eukaryota; kingdom Viridiplantae; phylum Streptophyta; class Magnoliopsida; order Caryophyllales; family Caryophyllaceae; genus Silene; species Silene conica. The sequence continues at coordinate 81,191,518 of CM055312.2, read as the reverse complement.
GAAAGTTGTCCAACATGGGAAAAAAATATAAGATTGTGTGGAGATTTGTCCCACATCGGTAGAATGTGAGGTTGTAATATGTTTATAATAGCTTCCACCCATTTTAATCTATATATAATAATAAAACACAAACCACTACCATACTATTTTTCCCGCCTATTTATCCATCTTTCAACCTTAACCCACTAAAGATATTATCATAATTAATTACAAAATATTATTCTAACTATCTTCCTATAATATAGTCATAACCAACTAAAATACATATTATACATCATAACATTAATAGTATAAGATACCTAAAATTCCTACTTTTACTTATCTAAATATCTTACTAGAATATAAATTGTTTACCAATTTACCAATAAACTATCTGTCACATAAAATAGCGGATGTGTCAAATACAGTCATATTTGACCAATATTTGGCAATATACGGCTTATAATATAGGGTGAGCTAAAATATCAATTTAAACACCACGTATATTTACAGAAAAATAATTAATAACTTTAAAATATGTAAAAAATAAAATACGGTGACAGATCACGGACAAACATGGACAGATAATTGAATTAAAATAGTTATGAATATATAGATATGAGTATATAACGATACATATGCTTAAAGTCAAAAGTTTCACAAATTCTCATTTGTAACGGATATAGGGACTTGCTATATCACGCCCCCTGTTTTACTTATTACGCCTCCTATTATTCAATTTATATTTGCCCTTATATTAGCTTTAGTAAAAAAAATATTTTGTTTTATCATAAAGTGTTTTGAGACAATGTTTATAATAATTGTTTTATTTTTGTGATGATTTAAAATATACGGTATATCGTTATTGATGTATTTGGTTCGGCGATTTGTATTATATGTAATTTACGGTTTATTGTTATTAAAATTTTAAGACGCTCTAAAAAATAATTAATTTCCCAAACATCCACTCATATTTTGTTCTTATCCCACAAATAACAAAAAACAAAAAGAAAAAAAAAAGAAAAAACACACCAAATGGTGGTGCCGTATTATACAAAGGGCACCAGTACACCACCATAATACTGTCGTGTAATTGACGCGGCATCACTATTTGGTGTGTTTTTTCTTTTTTTTTCTTTTTTTTTGTGTTTGTGAGATAAGAACAAATTATGAGTGAATGTTTTGAAAATTAATTACTTTTCGGACCGTCTTAATATTTTAATAACAATAAACCGTAAATTACTTATAATACAAATCGCTGAACCAAATAAATCAATAATGATATACCGTATAATATAAACCGTTCTTAAAATAAAACAATTATTATAAAGATCGTCTCAAAAACACTTTACGATAATGTTGATTCGCATTGAATTCGTTGTTAAATTACGAACCTATATAAGACTGTCTTAGCATAATAATAATTCAAAATGAACAACCTACCCGTTTTTTAGCTTATTGATTTTGCGATAAAATAGCTATAAATATTATAGATTCTATTATTTTGTATTATTTACATACATATAATTATATAAGTACCAAATTTATAGTTTTGGGACATTTTCTTACGAGGGTATATATTGGCTATTCTGAATGATACAATTAGCTAATTACTAATGAGTCGTTTTTAATATAACTATGTTCTACCAAGGGTGTTGGATAAAAATATTTATATTAATTTAGTGTAAAACCATATAGTAAAAGTGTATATGCAATTCACCAAAAATGGTTAGTAACGAGTTTTACACTCTGTTTTGTTTTGCTGAAAATAGTTGAACTGAATTGTTCGTAGTGAAGCTAAATTACCCCGAAAAAGAGTTAATTTGTCATGAGATGAGTTGAACTAAACTGAACTGAACTAAATAAAGCTGAATTTAACTATACATAGCCTATTCCATTCTATGTTATTAATAATTATACGAACGTTTTTGTATTAGTTTAAGAACATATGGAAAACATACGATATTTAATTTTTTGTGTGCATGCACCTTTTAATTTTAATTATTTTGATCATGTGTATTTTGATTATTAAATCAAAATAGAGATGTGTCCATGTCAGTGAGGCATGTACCCTTTAATTTAATGTTAAAAGTATAATAAACGTTGAATTTAGATTTAATATACTTTTATTTGTATTTGTAAATATTGTACATTTATATTTAAATGAAATAATACTACAACTATAAAATTTTAAATGTCTATTTATATATATATTTTTTAATATGCTCGTGCAATTTTGCACGGGTCCTAAACTAGTATGTTTATAATAGCTTCCACCCACGACTTAGTAACAAGGTTTTGTGTTTTTGGGCTTAAGTGAGGACAAGTAATTGGCCCAAAGGTACATATCCCGTCTTATTGGGGTTGTGTTATGACTGTGGTGAGTCGGGTTGTTACATTGATGTTGGATTTTAAAATAAAATTATTTCCCTTTTTCATCTTGCTTTCATAAATGAGACTTACGTCCGCGGAAATGCCTACTTTGATAGTCTTCAATTGTGTTTGGTTAGATACATACTTGGGGCTAGAGTTTAACTCCATTCAAGTTCATTTGAATGTTTTTATCGATGCAATAATATTCCAGAGAATTATTTGTGTTTTTTGTTGAATGGGTGAAGACAGAAATAGCAGGAGCACGATTGAAGACAAAAACAGCAGGAGCACTTTTATAGACAATTAAGAGAGAGGCTTCTCTACCTCTTCGTGGTGTTCAACTTCAAGGACTTGGAGGACTGGTAAACACTCTCTAACAACACCCTCATTAAATTATGAGAAACACATTTCAAGTTCCTTCATTTCTCATTCAGATAGTATACACCAATGTATTTTCATTTATCAATGTACATTTGTTTAGTAGGTATGAATTTTACAGGATACTTGCTCTCTGTTATATAGATCCTACTATTTACTCATGAACATGCTTGTTGGTTAGCCTTTTGTTGAGTAATGAGTGTTTATTTAGTCATGTTGTTATAATATATTTCTACTTATTAAAATATCGATTTATATAAAAATATTGTGTTAAGAAACTACATATTTTCTGTCAAAAGGTAAATATAACTTAGAAAACTCTGCTTATTGAGAAAACTGTAATAAGCAAGGTTTTGAACTAAAATAAATTTCACATGTTTATCGATCGCAAGAAAACAATAAAACACTTGAAGATATAGTTATAAAATATTCCTTATCCGTCGCAAGCTTGCGACGGGTCAAATAAAATCCATTTGGGGAGATAAAGACAAACCATTTGTGATTCTTTATGCACTATCATTCTTGTCTTATCTAATCAAGTGAGTGTATTTGACCCGTCGCAAACTTGTTACCCATCACAAGAGAGACTTATTGTTCCTTATTAGAGTCTCTGACCAATTAATTTCCAATGAAAGCCAGAAAATGAACTAAATGTGTACTTTATTAAGTTAAATTGAACTACTCTCTTAGTCCCAAATTCCCAATAGCTTGTGTAACACCCGTGAAAATTCACGGGGTTGTTCAATTCAATTTTTATAGAGAAGGATCAATTAAGTTGTTAAATATGCTAATAACGGACGTGGTGTTTGGCTAAATGCTTTAATAAAAATAAATAAAAAAGTCAATATATAAAAGGATTATTTCATGAGAATAACCCATCCTATGGGTGCCCTGCAAATATCACTCCATCCTATTAATAGTTCCAAATTAATTCATCCTATTCACTCTTCTTCCCATAACAGTCTAAGGATGAATTAAATTCATCTTATTCACGCTATCAATAATTCCAATTTGACTGTTATGGGAAGAATGATGAATAGGATGGATTAATGTGGAATTCCTCATAGGATGGGGTGATATTTGCAGGGCACCCATAGGATGGATTATTCTCATGAAATAATTCTATATAATAAGATAAAAGTTTGTATTTTCAAATACAAAATACTATAGAGTAGGATATGAAAACTGAAAAGTCTAAGAGAAACTCATAGTTTCTCAAAAATCTCCTTGTAAACAACATTACTTGTTATAGTAGACATGCCTTTGTCGTCATCTAAAATAAGGACTTTTAGACAATCCTTATTTGTAACCCGGGAGATAGCAACGTACAACTGTCCATGAGTGAAGACTGGTCTAGGAAGATAAAGACCAACACGAGATAGAGATTGTCCTTGACTCTTGTTAATGGTCATTGCAAAGCAAATTGCTAATAGTAAGTCTTGCTTGCGACGGGTCACCATTTGTGACGGATATTTTGTGAGATAAAATGGATACAAAATGAGTAGTGGAAAAAAAGGGACCACAAGAATAGTGTTGGAGAGAGAGAAAAGTGGGTATTTTGTGAAAGAAAACGGTATCCGTCACAAGCTTGCGACGGATAGTGTCGTTGCAAATAAGAATTTGTGAATTGTTAAAGGAAATTGTCTCCTTTCGAACTTAACGGGAAAGATGGACAACCTAAAAGATATAACATATAAATGAATACCGAAATTTGAGTAGAAATAACTAAAAACAAAAACTGAATATAAAAACAACAATAACATCATTTGTTAATTGCTCTCTAGAGTTGTGGTGCTTTATTGGTTTAGAAGTGCGCGCTTATCGTGTTTTCAACATACCCAAAAGACATTCTCATTCAATTAGGCTCGTCTTATCGACATACACAAAAGACGAAAATGCCCTCAGGGAAATGATATTCCCTTACGGCCTTCTGAATTCAACGATTCTTCTCTTAATCTCACTCCTAACTTTGTTAAACCCGATCCATTCATGTTCGAACCCGATCAAATCGGATATTTTAAAACTTTAGGATTTATTAAACCTAAAATTTCTATTTTCTTATATAAGATTCATTTTTTATGTAGTCAAATAAAGTTTCAAATTGGGTTTTGCATAATATGATGAATTGGGTATGAGTTGAAAAAAGTACAAAGAATTAGGTATGAATTTAAACTCTCGGATATGAATCGAAAATGGAAATTGGTCCGTGATCTAATAAGTAAGTGGTTGGGGTTTGGATATTACAAAACCCACTCCTATGTGACCCATTGATGGCAATGCCATGAATATCGCGTTCTTTTTACAAAACTTATCAGACTTCTTAACTTTTTGTTTGACAGAAATGTGTTAATATGTGCCTTATTTTGGTACAACATTTATACAAACTTTTCGAACCTGTTAATTATGGGGGCTCGTAAGCTGGAAGAAGGGGATATGGTAGAGGAAGAAATCGATGGAACTTGAGCAGAAGTTCGTTGGGTATCTTTTTCAGGTACAGTACATGACCCTCTATCTCTAGGAGGAAGCACTTTTACTTGTGCAGTTACGCTTATGGGCAAACAACCAAACAAAATAGTTTAGGGAATCCGATTTATTGCTTTTTAGTTCACTCTTCCTTTAATTCATTGGTGTAACGCTGTGAAAATTCACGGGATTGTGTACTTTTTTTTAAAAGAAGACGACAAACTATAGTTATTATATAACCATAAATTTTACTATATAACCAGAAACTGAGGAGTTTATGGAGAATACAAAAAAAGAGAAGAAAAAAATGTTGATGGCCCTTGAGATTTTCGACCAACATTGAGAAAGTAAAATGTTTTTGGAAGACAATTTGATAACGTGGTTGGTGACACAAAATTGATGATTAGTAGTTATTGCTATTTTGTAATTAATGTGTGTTCACTAAAAGAGAGAGAGAGAGAGAGAGAGGAAATAAAGTAAAATAATAAGAAAAAATACCAGGAGGAAAGTATGAAAAAATGACAAACAGTATGACTCCATTATCAATTTAAGATTGAACGACAAAATGGAGGAATTAATACTACAACATACAGGACAGCACTTTTTTATCTTATGGAAATGTAGGAAGGAGAAATTATTATTATTGGTTTCTGAGCTATTGCGATGACTTAGGTACTGCACTAAGTAAAACACTTTTTCAGTAGGTTTTGAGAATTGTTACCCATACTAATTAACATGATTATATTAACTACGCACGGTTAATTATGTGGTTCTCAATTAATTTCAGTTTTTTATTTGTTTTAGTTTGATGACGTGGAAAGATGTCCAACTCAGTTAAACATGAAGTTAAAATTGTGAGATTGAATGAGAGACTTGCATTAGCCTAATTCTGAATCCACATTGTGCCACATAGACAGTTTTCCAATATTCTTTTATATATATAATATAATGAATAATGATTCTTATGCATTGAATCATCACAATATTTGATCTGAATCATTAATAAAAAAATGTAGATCCAGTTCTTTAGAAGAAATAGAGAGAATCCAAATGATATTATACCATCAATTGTAGTCAAACGAGATCCCCCTGATATTCTTCCGCATATGTTCATGGATTGTGGAGTAAGACCATGTTCTTTTCGGCTTAATCGAGTTTAATTGAATTAATTGAAGTAGAGCTTAATTGAACTAAATTAAGTGAAATTGAGGTGAAGTGAATTTAGTTGAATTAAAAGTTAATTTTGTGAAGAGATTAACTGAACCTAATTAATTGAGCATAAATAAAACTTAATGAAACACAACTAAGCAAAATTGAAATTAAAGGACCTGAAATTAAGCCAAAAAGAACATAGCCTAAATCAAATCAAAATTATCAAAAAATCTTTTTATGGAATTAAATAAACCATATCATTTATTCAAAGAATGAAAAAATTCGATAAGATGTTTATCCATCTTTATTCTGATTATTATCGGAAAAAAAATAATTATTCTGATATTATATATGCAACTCTTTTTTAAGGCTTATATAAGAGAAGCTTAATTTCATCGTAAAATCCGACCCCCTCACTTTGAGCACAAAGTTTGAATTTGTCCCCGTCTACTTAAAAACTTGTTTTTTTTGTCATCTTAGTTTTAATCCCTTTACCATCATGAAATGTTCAAAAAAGAAAAAAAAGCGGAGAACTCTCCTCATAAAAAACTCTTATTGATTTAGTAATCGACCAAATAATGTTCTTTGGATTAGAGGTGTATTACCCTTATTATCACCTCTGTACCTCAGTCATTTAGTATCTCTCGCTGCGTGTGTGTCCAACTTTTAAGATCTTTCGATCCTAGTAGTTAGTGACACAATCCAACGATTACCACAAGCACCATGAAAATAATTAAGCTCCGAACCAAAATGGCCCAAATCCTTGTCGATATTAACGATTCGACTAAAATGATAGTTGGATAAATCATTTGCTTATTTATTTTTCATGTTCAATAAGCCGAATCGTGCCTTGTTGATTGTTGCCTTGTTGGAAGCCTTGCTTGTGGATACAAGGATGGTAATTAAGGATGATACCATCTCAGAATATTACGGAGTATATTGTAATATACCGTAATCGAAATAATATCCGTATTAGAATAAGTTATATTATATTACGATATTAGTTGATATGATTTTGATATTTAAAGTGTTGTAATATTACGGTATATATTGTAATATACCGTAATCGAAATAATAATAATGTCATTCAATTTTTTAGACATGCAGGCCGGCGTTGGACAATATTGTATCCCGCCTGAATGCCAGCCAAAATACCCCGATCTGTCTCATGTCCATCGAGCTTTTTATTTTTAGTATACAAAAATACATAATTCAAATTCGACAAATAAATATGGTCAAAATAGTTGGGTTTTTATTTTTCGTTAATCTTGGCTCCAATGTGTTGTGTAACTCGATCTATAACTATGTAACTTAGTGTAACTCGATCTGAAACTATGTAATTCACTTTCAGCCTATCCCTTTGTAAAAAAACAATAATAATTTAAATCTCGTATACTCTTGTATCGAATCGTTGTAAGTATATCACATTTACTTCATTCTAATCTCTATTCTTACGATTTTTATTACAATATAATAATTGAAACATAAATGAAAAGAAAAAGGCAAAATCGCACTTAAAAAATCAAAATATTATTATTGCTCGAGTAAGAACAATATGATATAGGAAAATCATTATTACTATAAAAGAAGAATGTTTTTCCGCTGACGTGGCGCAATACGGTTTCAGCGTTTAGTGTTTTGAGCTCTCACATTCACCCTCAGAAATTTTAGTTTTATAGACCAATCAGAATTACCCATTTATGCCACATCATAATAATTTAATAATTTAATAATAATTTAATAATTAAATACAAAGAGTCTGATTGTTATCTATCCTAAAGATTCTATTCTATAACTAAATTAAGAAACGTGAGATACACCACCATATGGGAACATGGATGTTACAAATTCGTTCAAATTAGGTCTCTTTCCTCTATCCAATTGCTAGTCTTAGTCCAATTCTTTATTATTCTTTTAGAAAAAAAAAACCTTTTTTATTATTAACCACCTTTATACACCGCTCTCATATCGCCCACAAAATTTTTATATTAAACGTAATTTATAATTTATAATCTCGAAAAAAATAGGAATATAGACCAATATTATTAAATTAATAAAGTTAATAAAATAATTATTAAAAAAGAGTCTGATTGTTATTTCAGCACTTATAATTTCAATACAAAGAGTCTGACCGTATTATAATAATTAAATATAAAGAATCTGATTGTTATCTATCCTAAAGATTCTATTCTATAACTAAATTAAGAAACGTGAGATACACCATAACAAACGTGAGATGCACCATAAAATATCTATGCCATAAAAAACGTGTGAAGATAAAAACAGAAAAATATCAAGCATATTTTGACCAGAGGCAATAACTAAATTAAGAATTCTATGCCATAAAAAAACATGTGAAGATAAATATTAATGGCATTAGTTACCTAAATAAACGTAATTCCATTATGGCCGTGAATTCTATGCCATAATATTCCATAAACGTAAATATTAATATACATATTAAATAGGATTAATTGATAAAAATACTCCAAACTATGAGTGAACTACTCAAAATACTCTAAACTTTATTTTAACTACCAATATGACCAACTAATGCACTCATTCGCTTTGAATAGAATTTGTGGTTTTGTTAACTTATTGTAGCATGTTTTAATGGTGTGATTCGGTCAATAGATTAACAGAGAAGTAAAAAGAGAAAGACGGGTTAAAGAAATGTTAGAAATTTCTTCACTTATTTAGCAGGTAAAATGTCATATATTATAATAAAAGCGAATGAGAGTATTACTTGGTTATATTGGTAGTTAAAATAGAGTTTGGAGTATTTTGAGCAGGACACCAATAGTTCAGAGTATTCTTATCAATTAATCCTATTAAATATTAATATTCCATAATCTACACCATATCATTTATCCTTATTTTGACGCAATATTCTCTAAATCTTTCCATAATTCCATAAATAAGAACTAAAATAAGAAACTAAGATTTTGACGTAAGACAATTTTGACGTAAGGCAATAACTAAATTAAGATAGACTATTTCAAAGATAATAATTTAATAATTAAATACAAAATATTATATTCTATGCCATAAAAAAACGTGTGAAGATAAATATTAATGGCCCTTAAACGTAAATATTAGTTACCTAAATAAACGTAATTCCATTATGGCCGTGAATTCTATGCCATAATATTCCATAAACGTAAATATTAATATACATATGAAATATTAATATTCCATAATCTAATGGCTATGACAATTTTTACCTAAATACAGAGTCCTAAATACAGATATACAGAGTTTTACCTCCGACAGAGTTCCACTTGATAACAACTATCCCCGAATTATAAATAGCGACTTCAAGCCGTGTAATACACAATACCTGCATCAACAATTTATTATTCAGCCGTAATACACACTATCTCTATCATACCTCAACAATTATTCATATCATATGGCTATGACAAGTTTTTTGACTATTAGCGACCTCAAGTACGGGGTTCGCGTTACTCAGATCAACGTAAGAGTGGTACACAAATGGGAGAGACCTTAATTAGCTTTCAAAAACAAAAATTTTGAAAAAAAATCAGAAACTTTTAACAAAAAGAAACTCAATGCAATAGAGTTGCTATTTGTGGATTCCAAGGTTTGTCCTTATTCTACAATTTATTCTACAATAATTTTATAGGATATGTGTTCTTTTATTTATACAATAACTGACCAATTTTTATTTCTATTGTTTTCAGAATGATTTTATCCAAGCCACCATAAGGAAACAATTGATTTCTCACTTTGGATCACAGTTGTGTGTCGGTGAAGTTTACACTATTCGTAACATGACCGTAGACAACAACACAGGCCTAGACAAGGCAACCCCTCATCCCTATCGACTGAGGTTTGAATATTCAACACGAGTCCAGAAAATCAATGATCCTACCATACCAAATAGTCTATATCGTTTTGCAACTTTTAATGACATATTGGATGGTATAATTCCACCCACACATTATATAGGTACGACTCTTAAATATTATATTCATTTACTATATTTTCTTAATTGTCGACTATGATTTTGATTTTTTACATATTTGACAATGCAGATGTTATAGGAAAACTGTATGAGATTGGTCCTATAACGGAAACTCCGAGTAAGCATGTCTGTCGCACAATAAGCCTTGAAGACTATCAGTTAGTTCATCTCTACAACACTATTTAAATCATTTTCTTATATTTAGTTATTGCCTTAATTGTCGCTGTAACATCCCGTATTTTCGTAAAATCTAAATTAAGCTTTTTAAATTATTTTAAGTAATAAAATAATAATGTAGTAATTTATCTCGAAAGATTTTAATTTAATAAGTAAGATCCGTCTTAAGAACCTCAAGTCCTTAAGACGAATACAAACTTGGTAAGGCTTAAACTCGTAAAACGAATACCCGTTCTATTTCCCTAACCCGTTTCATAATACGGAAAGGACAACTACATAAACCCCTAAAAACCCTTAAGTTGTGATAATTCATCTTCCTCACAACTCCTTTCACTGTAAACAATATTTCTACAAAACCTCCATAAACATCTTCTTATTTTGATCTTTTCTTCATCATCCATCGATCAATTCAAGGTAAAAATATCATTTTCGGAATCCTCATTCAATTTCCAACCCATCTATCACTTCCGTTTCTCAATTCCTCCATTTCGAAATTTGGCCTGTTTTACACAAATTCCGTTTTTGTGTTCTTAAACCCGTTTTTCATGTTTGTAGGTGAAGGATTGGACAACCCGGACATCGATAGCTACATTGTGGAGGAAGATCTTTAGCCGGAAAGCTTGAAAGGTGACGATAATGAGATAACTCGGCCTTAATGTGAATATTAGCATGTTTGATGGATTCTCATGATTGTTTCTGATTTTATTTAAGTTTTATGTTTACTAGACTTAGAAACATGCTTAGGTTCATGCTTATGTGAAGAATTCATGCTTGGAAATATGGTTATGTGTTCATAAGTATAATTTCAGTTTTCATATGTTAAGACGGATGCATGAAATTAATCGTTTGAGGATTGTTGTTGGTTTTGTTTGCTGATAATTAGTATTATTGGATGATCCTTAATGTGGAGTAAACATCAATTGTGGATATTTTGAAGTTTGAGTGTCGATTTAGGAGATTATTGAAAAGGCTGAAAATGGCGATTTTTCGTATCAGGCTCTCTGAGCCGGTCGACCGACCGGCCGCCGGTCGACCGGCTGGGAGGGTTGTTTCGTGTTTTTACGAGTTTTGAGATTTTGGCTTAGGACTGCCAGCCGGCCGACCGGCTGCCTGCCACTACAATAAAATGCTGCCCTTGCGACGGAATTTTTGCGACGGACACAAAATCCGTCGCAAAATTAGTTTTGTGACGGACTTTGCGACGGATTTTTTTTTTGCGACAGAATTTGCGACGGACCTGAATTTCCCAGACCCGCGAAGCAAAAGTCAAATGGCGGGAAAGTTTGCGACGGAAATTCCGTCGCAAAAATTGACTTTTGCGACGGAATTTCCGTCGCAAACATATTGACCAGACTTGGCCAAAAGTGGGTCAAGGTCAAATCTTGACCAGATTTGCGACAGAAATTCCGTCGCAGGAGTCAATATTTGCGACGGAATTTCCGTCGCAAATCTGGTCAAGATTTGACCTTGACCAGATTTGCGACGGAAATTCCGTCGCAAAATTCCGTCGCAAAGTTACATTATACAGACCCCGCGGGTCATATTTTTCCCCAAATCAATTACAATTTTTTTGCGTAAACCCTAAAGGCGATTTCTTCGACGAGCGACCACCACCACCACCCTAAGGCAACCACCACACCGGCGACCCCACCGCCGACCACCCCACCCCACCGCGCCGCCACCACCGACGAGCGACCACCACCACCATCCTTCCTTCCTCCTTCTCTTTCCTTTCTCCTCCTTACTCTCCTTCTCCTTTGTCACCGCCGCCACCACCTCACCGCCGGAAAATCCTTGCCGCCGCCACTTCCTTCTTCATTCTCCATTTCTCTTTATGTATGTATACTAACTTTCGTTATTAATATACCGTCTTAAGTTTTTATGTTTAATCCGTCGCAAAATTCCGTCGCAAATTCCGTATTATTGTTTTTTTTTATTGTTATTAGGAATAGTTAGTTTAGTTTAATTGTTATTTGATTAGTTTAGTTAGTATTGTTAGGTGGTTAGTGATATTAGGTTAGTAGCTAATTCCGTCCCAAATCCGTCGCATATTGTTGTTAAGTTGTTTAGGACGATTGTTTTTTGATATAAAATTTGCATTGTTGTTGATTGTTAGTGTTGTTGATTTTTTTAGAAAATTCTTGAATAGTACCTGTTCAATAATTACACATTAGGTGTAATTGTTGAATAGTCCCCGTTTTGGGACTGTCTTTGAATCTTTCATGCCATTTAGGTAGTAAACATTCTTATATTTTCTTGATTGTAATGAAACAAAAATTGGGCAATACTTCCTTATTGTTCTCCAAATACATTCTATATAATGTATTTGGAGAACAATAGGGAAGTGCTGCCCAATTTTTGTCTCATTACAATTAAGAAAATATAAGAGTGTTTACTAATGGTATGAAAGATTCAAAGATGGGTTTAGGCTGGAGAGATAAGGACCCCAGACCAATATATGTAAATTGTTCTTTTCTGCAGGTTGGTGTTGGTGTTGGTGTTGGTGTTGGTGTTGGTGTTGGTGTTGTTGTTGGTGTTGGTGTTGTTGTTGTTGTTGTTGTTGTTAGTTGTTGTTGTTAGTTGTTGTTATATATGTAGTTGTTATTTAATTGTTGTTGTTAATTAATTGTTATTGTTGTTAATAAGTTGTTAACTAGTTTTTGTTGTTAGTTGTTGTTATATATATATATATATGTAGTTGTTATTTAATTGTTGTTGTTAATTAGTTGTTGTTATTGTTTGTTAAAATATGTAGATTTACTATGAAGAGATTAGAAAGAAAATGGATGTATGAAAGGTTGGATTCTAGGAAAAAAATAAGGCAGGATTTCGTAATTGGTGTTAATGAATTCATTAACTATGTTAAGCAACAAGACGAATACGTTAGGAATAGAGAAATTAGGTGTCCATGTTCTAAGTGTAAGAATACAAAGTATTTAGTTGAGCAAGATGTACGGAAACACCTTGGTTTGAGAGGGTTTTGTGATAACTACTACGATTGGGTGTGTCACGGAGAGAAATTCTCCGTTGAGGAAGAGGGAAGCTCATCAATGCACTCCGACAATCCTTATAGAGATATGGTGGAAGATGCGTTACGCGATAGCATTGATCAAATTAGGGAAGATGCTCTAAACGCCGAGGTAGTCGATGAATCTCCAAATCCTAATGTATTAGCTTTCTTCCAAATGCTAAAACATGCCGAACAACCTCTTTATGTAGGAAGTCGTATGACATTGCTACAGTCGGCTTCAAGGTTGATCACTTTAAAATGTGAATTCAACTTAGCTGAAAAGTGTGTAGATGGTTTTGCGTCATATATCGGAGATATGATTCCTGAAAATAATCTTATGACGCGTAACTACTACGAAACCAAAAAAGTTCTTAAAGCTCTTCAACTTCCCCATCAGAAGATAGATGCCTGCTCGGTAGGATGTATGCTTTTCTGGATGGACGACGCTCACCTTGATAAGTGTAGAAAATGTGGTACGAATAGGTACAAATTAGAGAAAAATGCAAATGGCAAAAGAGTTCCCGAAAAGTTCTTAACTTATTTTCCATTAGGACCACGGTTGCAACGCTTTTATGCCACAAAGCACATCGCGGGCGAAATGCGTTGGCATTATGAAAACCCTCGTGTTAGTGGAACAATGTCTCATCCAAGTGACGGGGAGGCTTGGAAACAGTTTGACCGGCTGCATCCTGATTTTGCATCTGAGCCTAGGAATGTCCGTCTTGGACTTTGCACTGATGGTTTCGCACCGTTTAGTCAATTCGGGAAGCAATATTCATGTTGGCCGGTGATACTTACTCCATACAATTTACCACCCTGGCTCTGTATGAAAAGACAGTTTATGCTCTTAACATTACTTATTCCCGGTCCCCACAATCCAAAGAAAAACCTTGATGTCTATCGGGAGCTAATCATGATGAGGACGAGATTGTACTTGAGACTCAGCCGCCTACACATCGAATACACCTCGATCCGACTGATTACGAAGGCGCCAAGTGGTAAGTATCTTATTTGTTTACGGATAATTGATTATATATACGTATATATTGATTATAATATGATTACTTGTTGACTATTTTATTTTCACATTTAACTCTTTTTCAGGTTCAGTGACAAAGACGTTTCTACTCTTATAACACAGACCATTATTTGCAACTACAAGGAGTATGCGCCCAACTGGTCAGAAGCGTCGGATTACATTAAGGAAGAGTGGTGGAATTGGTTTGAGGTATTTATTAACTGTTTACTACCTATTTCCGTTTTATTATTTATTACCTATTTATTGTTTCATATTTATTTAACTATTTTTTTTCTTGAAACAGAAAAAAGTTACCTTTCACCCTCGTGATAGAGCAGCGGTTAGGTCGGCGTGGGAAGACATGATGAAAGACCGTCTTCGCAAAAGAATCCACTACGCTATGCAGAAACCAACGGAGAAAAGGCCGCACTGGATACCCTTGGATATTTTTGAACAACTGAAGGGTAGAAAAGAAGATCCAAAATTCCAAGAGAAATCCGACAAAAACAAGACCAACCGGATGTCGGGAAGTACCGAAAAAGGCAAGGCCTTAGGTACTCACATAATGGGTCGTAAAAACACCCTACAGATGATGGATGAAATGGTAATTGTTTAGTTTTTACTTCATTTTTCTTGTCTTCAATAATTTTCACCCTTTGACAATATTGAATGTTTTTTTCAACAAGTGTCGTTGGATTTAAATTGCAGGCTGGAGAAGATGGGAGGGATGTACCATCGGCCTTGAAGTTGCTTGAGAGGACAAAAAAGAATGCCAAGAAGGGTTGGCTATCAACGAAACCCAAAGCACTATTTGTAAGTTAACAGAAACTTTTCTTTATATTTTAGTAATTTGGTTTACTAATTAATTAACGTATACTAATAACATTTTATTTTTGTTTTGTAGGAAAAAGTTTTTTCAAGAAAATCGAAAATGATAAGTGAAGGGATCCCGGAGCAAGATATCGACGACAACGAGATCTACTTCGAAGAAGTAGGCGGTTTCAACAAGAAAGGGTTGATACTCGGTATGGGAAATGCAGGCCCAGTCATTTACGAGCGTCGTCGCCACTCAAGTGCTGGGACCCAGTCACAATACACCCCAGGTTTGTATTTTATAGTTTATTAAAAATTAAGACTAACCAATTATTTAACCGTTTACTAAATGAATATAATATCATGTTTGACTATTCATTGCAGGTATCCTCGGCAAAGTTCTTCGAGAGAATGCCCAGCTAAGACAACACGATCTCGAGACATCCCAAAGGCTGAAGGCAATTGAAGAATACTTAAGTCAACAGGGGGCGGAGTTCACTACTCAGAGCTGCAACCCGGGAGGCTTTTCTCAGCCGAGACGCGACTTTGACGATGATGGCGGCGACAATGCTAGGGCGGCCAGTCATTTCGCCACCCCACAGCCCACCGACACGACCGTTAGATAGATTTCATTAGGTTGTTTAGTTGATGTACCGCGGACTATGTTTAGTTTTTAGTTGGATTATCATTTGTAAAACTTTCTTATTAGTTATGAAAAGAGATATTAAAAACCCTTGTCTCCGACAAGTTTTTGTTGCTGGGTTGTTTTTCTGAAATTGCAGGTTTACAGATCATGCAAAAGGGAAAAAATGAATCATTTCAATGGAAATGGGGAGCTGGAAAAACGGCTGAAACCGGAAAATCACACAGGAATTTGCGACGGAAATGTCTCAATTTGCGACGGACATTCCGTCGCAAACCTTAACCAGAAGTCAAGGTCAGTCAAGATTTGCGACGGAATTTCCGTCGCAAATGGTCCTCTTTGCGACGGATTTTCCGTCGCAAATCTGGACTGACTTTGACCAGAAGTCAAGGTTAGTCAAGATTTGCGACGGAAAATCCGTCGCAAAGAGGACCATTTGCGACGGAAATTCCGTCGCAAATCTTGACTGACCTTGACTTCTGGTCAAGGACAGTCCGTCGCAAAATGAGGTCAATCCGTCGCAAATAAGTTGCGACGGAAAAATCCGTCGCAAATTAACTTTTTGCGACAAAAATATGGGACAGACGCAGTCCGTCGCAAATCCGTCGCAAAAACATCATTTGCGACGGATTTCACCCTTTTTGCGACGGAAAATTCCGTCGCAAAGAGAGCATTGTTTTGTAGATGCCGACCGGCTGGTAGTCTCTTGTGTGTTATATTTTGGCGAAAAACCTAAGTAGAAAGGGGAGCCCAGCCGGCAGACCGGCCGCCTGCCAGCCGGCTGGGAGTGCATGTGGGAATGGTTACGAAGTGTGAAGGCTAGGAATAGGGTTCCCAGCCGGCCGACCGGCTGGGAGTCCGTGTGTTGTTGTTTCAGAAAAAAAGGAAAGAAAGGCTGAGGAGGTCACCAGCCGGCCGACCGGCTGCCTGCCGACCGGCTGGGGACCCCTGTAGGTTGTTTTGAGTTTTGAAATTTAATCGTAACTTTCAAATGGTTAATCGGTTTTGATTGAAACTCGTTTTGTGTACCCTTGACATGTATTTGAGGTCCCAGGAGGATGGACAACATTATATTGGGTTCGGGAATGGAGTAAGGATAGAGACCCCCCGGTCGGGCAACCGAAAGGGAAACCGACTCTCCCTCATCTTAGTTCCCGGGGTCAATTAAGTGTTGATCAGGAGTTAAAGGTAGAACTATAGGGTAGTTCATAGACTTGGATGATATTGCTTTGATGCGTATTAAGTTATGCCTTAAGCTGGCCTCTGAACTTAATATGTGGGTTGTTTGTCGTGTATGAGAACATGCGTTGAGTTTTCGCCTCTGAGTTCCATACATGTCTGTTTGTCGTGTCTGGGACATGCGTTGAGTTTTCGCCTCTGAGTCCAGACATGTATGTGTGATCGCGTCAGGACATGCCTTAAGCTGGCCTCTGAGTCTGACGAGTAGAGCAACTGCACGACGGGGCAGTCAGGTTGGCATACCTTACCCGGAGTGCAGGTGTTTGGTGCTAGAACATGCGTTGAGTTTTCGCCTCTGAGTCTAGTATCTTGTGATGTGGTAGGGGAACATGCGTTGAGTTTTCGCCTCTGAGTTCCTTACTTGTGATAGTGAATTGAATGCTAGTCCATGCGTTGAGTTTTCGCCTCTAAGTCTAGTGTTCTGTGATAGCCGGTCCATGCGTTGAGTTTTCGCCTCTGAGTCCTTGCTTGATATTGTGAACTTGGTATTTAGGTTATGCGTTAAGATGTCGCCTCTGAACCTTTATACTTGCTGAATAATTTAGTACCTAGGTTATGCGTTAAGATGTCGCCTCTGAACCTTTGTACTTGCTGTTTTATATCTGCTTGCCTTGACGATGGTACAGTGTCAGATATGCATAATAGGTTATTGATGTTTATATGATTTGTGGTTAAATCATCCAAGGCATTGGATGACTCTTAGTTCGGTTTCATAAATAATTGGATTGAAAGACCCACCGACTGGGTAACCAGTAGGGAAACCGGCTCTCCTTCCTATTGTGGGGAATAAAACGCGTATTCACCCTAAATTTGCAGGATTATAATGAAATATGCAATTGTGAATATCGTCATAAGATTAAAAACATGAGAAAAGAAGTACAACCTTTAGTCCTCGCGCAAAAGGCCTAAGAACAGGAATTAATGCAAATTCCCTCCTATAACTTGCACCCAAGACTTAGTTTGAGACGTGGCCGCGTGTGCTAGAAATCCTCTCCAATTGCCTTGCAATATAGGGAGAGCCCTTGAGGTTTTAGATGTGAGATCTGAGGTTTTGGGAGAAGAATGCTCTCAAACCCTAATTTTACCCTGAGATTATCTTTCAGTGCAACAAGAGTCACTGACATAAGGAGAGTCCACCTCCTTATGTAGTTGTTTCGGCCGAATTGGAGATAGGGTAGGAGTGGGCTTTCCACTCTTACCTTATTCTAATTCGTGATTCGACCCATTTAGCTTTAAGTTGTTCGCGGGTTTTATTTATAAATCGTAACATGTTATCAGATATTAATACAGTCGATATATTAATAATGGTCTGACAAAATACGATATTGTATAATTACCCAAATTAATATAACTGTTTATATTAATACGCGAATACAATATTTAATTAAATATAACCGTTTATATTTAATTTACGAATTAATCATGTAATCCGTATTAGCTAAAATTATTTAATCCGTATTAAATAATAATCTCAACATCTTATTGACTAATTTAATAATCAATACCTCTGACTAACCGTTTAGTCATATCCGGCAAAATGTGACAGTATTTTCATACCTTCACATCTCTCAAACGTGTCCTATAGGTGTGACGTATAGGGACCAGTTGATCACCGCCATCCGTATGACAATAACGTCAAACTTATCTAGCAAGCCAACCGTTATTGATAAACGTGGATCAACTGGTAATAATACAAAAGTATGCCCTTGTGATCCTTAAAGAGATTTAATAGGTCATTGTACTTAATTGTCAAGGACACCAGCCCCAACAATCTCCCACTTGTCCGTACAAGGGTATGTTCAATGACGTTATCACACTACATGTGGAGGACACAATCTCCAACAAACTCCCACTTGTCCGTACAAGTGTAGGTGCGATAACCGAATCTCATATCCTTTTAAAATTTCTCCCACTCAATGTAAGACAATTTGCAAATCCGCATTCGCAAAGGTCGTATCTCACAAGCGATCTGTATCAAGAGTGGTTTCCCCGACTAGAGAGTAACTTAACTGATAAAACGAATCTGTATTCGAGCATGGCCATGCATTTCAGTTACTACTCCTCGAGTGGCCCTGAGAAATGATAAAATCCTGATAAGGGTTTGGATATTTCCTTCAACTCGAATCCTGCCGATATCGCCCAGCATGAAATAACCCAGAAAAAATCCTCTTAGCCCCTGTTACGGTGACCGTGGGAAAGAAACCAAAGTTACCCAAAATCTGTCTTAATCTCAAGAAACAGTTGAAAGTCAAAAGACTCGACTCTAAGGAACACTATGGAGGTCCTATCCACGACCTGGCACCCAATGTTATAAAACATTTAGGACTCCATAACGATGTCACGAGGTGTCCTACGAGATATCCGTATAACTCGCCTTTGTGATTGGTCAGTCATCCACGTGACTTATGGCTCGTTGAACCCACCATCAACCAACGTCACAAAATGATTACCTGAGTTATCAGCTCAAGTGGGTAATCAAGGACCAAAACGATGTAATGTTAATCAGTTCACTTTGTGGTGTTCAAAATTGGCGTACAATTCCACATGAAAAACAAAACATTTTATATCATAACAATAAGGTTGAATAGAGTACACGAGAAAATGAATTATTACATGAATTCATAAAAGAGTACTACAACTTAGGAACACATCCAATTCCCATGGAATGAATGTGCCCTTCATGCTTATCACGTGGTAATGCTTTTGTGAGAGGATCGGCTATGTTGTCATCCGTAGCGATCTTTTCAATAAAAATCTCCTTTTGCTCCACGTAATCTCTGATTAGATGAGCTTTCCGTTGTACATGCCTAGCCTTGCTGCTAGACTTATGCTCCTTAGCTTGGAAGATGGCACCGCTATTGTCACAATAGACGGTGATTGGGTCATTCGAACTAGGCACTACTGATAGTCCTTGTAAGAATTGACGCATCCATATTGCTTCCTTAGCTGCTTCTGAGGCGGCATAGTACTCGGACTCAGTCGTAGAATCTGCTGTAACACTCTGTTTAGAACTTTTCCAGCTGACAGCAGCGCCATTAAGAGTAAAGACAAATCCAGACTGAGATTTCGAGTCATCTCGATCTGTTTGGAAGCTAGCATCTGCGTAACCCGTGGTGCAGAGCGTTGAGTCGCCTCCATAAGTCAATCCCCAATCTTTAGTCCTCCGTAGGTACTTAAGAATGTTTTTCACGGCCATCCAGTGTGGTTCACCTGGATGAGCTTGGAATCGACTGGTCATACTCAATGCATATGCAACGTCTAGACGTGTGCATATCATGGCATACATGATCGATCCTATTGCCGAAGCATAAGGAATCCGACTCATGCGCTCTTTCTCTTCCACTGACTTAGCTTCTTGAGTCTTGCTCAAGTGAAGCCCAGGAGTCATAGGAAGGAACCCCTTCTTGGAGTTCGTCATGCTGAATCTCTCCAGAATCTTCTCTATATAAGATTCCTGACTGAGAGACAACATCCGTCGTGATCTATCCCTGTAGATACGGATGCCCAAAATTCTTTGTGCCTCTCCCAGATCTTTCATCTGGAAATGGTTTTTCAACCATGCTTTAACCGAAGATAAGAGAGGTATGTCATTCCCAATCAAGAGTATGTCATCGACATACAGTACTAGGAATACAATCTTACTCCCACTCGACTTGATATAGAGACATGGTTCCTCGACTGATCGAATGAACCCATTCTCTTTTATCACTTGGTCGAAGCGATGATTCCAACTCCGCGATGCTTGCTTAAGTCCATAGATGGAACGCTTAAGCTTGCAAACTTTCTTAGGATGTGCTGGATCGATAAAACCCTCGGGTTGTACCATGTACAACTCTTCCTCCAAATAACCGTTTAAGAAGGCGGTTTTAACGTCCATTTGCCATATTTCATAGTCATGAAATGCGGCGATCGCTAAGATAATCCGAATGGAACGTAGCATGACTACGGGTGCAAAGATCTCATCGTAGTGCAAGCCTGGCACTTGGGTGAAACCTTTAGCAACTAGTCTAGCCTTATGGATATCTTGTTGTCCTTCCACGGCATGCTTTATCTTGTAAAGCCATTTGCATTGAAGGGGACGTACCTTTGCAGGTAGGTCCACAAGATCCCACACGTTGTTCTCATACATGGAGTCCATCTCGGATTGCATGGCTTCTAGCCATAGCTTTGAGTCAGAACTGGTCATGGCACCTTTATAGGTTGTGGGTTCATTACCCTCTAGGAGTAAGACGTCATCTGTATCGTGTTCCTCGACCATACCAATGTATCTGTCCGGTGGAATAGAGACTCTTCCTGACCTCCTAGGTTCCTCAGGAATATCTACCGCAGCCTCGGTTGAAGGAACTGTTTCCTCCAATGGTTGCTCGGCAGTTGGTTCTTGAACCTCCGATAACTCGAAGGTTCTATTACTCGACTTGTTCTCGAGAAATTCTTTCTCTAAGAACGTCGCACTAGCCGCAACAAAAACACGTTGTTCGGTAGGCGAGTAGAAGTAATGACCAAACGTTCCCTTTGGATAGCCTATAAAGTATGTCTTGACCGATCGCGGGCCGAGCTTATCCTCGTGTCTCCACTTGACATAAGCCTCGCAGCCCCAATTCCGAATAAAGGACAAGTTAGGGACCGTTCCCTTCCATAACTCGAATGGAGTCTTGTCAACAGCTTTAGACGGACTTCGGTTAAGTATTAGAGCGGCCGACAAAAGAGCATAGCCCCACAATGAATCAGGCACAACGGTGTGACTCATCATGGATCGAACCATATCAAGTAAAGTTCGATTTCTCCGTTCGGACACACCATTTAATTGTGGTGTTCCAGGTGGAGTCAACTGTAGCACGATCCCACAGTCTTTAAGGTGTTGATCAAACTCGTGTGAAAGATACTCACCACCACGATCTGAACGTAGTGCTTTAATCTTTCTACCCAGCTGGTTCTGTACCCGATTCTGGTATTCTTTGAACTTGTCAAAGGATTCACTTTTGTGTTTCATCAAGTAGACATAGCCATATCTACTCGATCAAATCATCCGTGAAAGTGATGAAATACCTATAGCCTTCTCGTGCGTTGATCGACATAGGGCTACATACGTCCGTATGTATGAGTCCTAATAGGTCGGCAGCGCGCATTCCAACACCTTTGAAGGAAATACGAGTCATCTTACCGATGAGACATGATTCACACGTGCCATATGATTCAAAATCAAAGGGCGAGATAGCTCCATTCTGTATGAGCTGTTTCACGCGTTTCTCATTTATGTGTCCCATACGACAATGCCATAGGTAAGTTTGATCTTTGTCACCTACCTTTAATTTCTTATTATTCACATGTAATATTTCAGTGGTTTGATCTAAAACATAAATTCCATTCATGGAAACTGCCTTGCCATAAATCATATTGTGTAAGGAGAAAATACAGCTATTATTCTCTTACAAATGAAAAACCGAGTTTGTCAAGCGCAGAAACTGAAATAATGTTTTTGGACAAACAAGGAACATAATAACAGTTATATAAAGATAACTCGAATCCACTTGGAAGCTGGATCACGTATGTTCCCCTCGAGATTGCAGCAACACGTGCTCCATTCCCGACACGCAGGTCAACCTCACCCTTGATTAGGGGTTCTTGGTTTCGGAGGCCCTGCACATGATTACATAGATGAGAACCACAACCAGTATCAAGTACCCAAGTTCCGCAACTTGCATGGTTAATCTCAATCATGTGAATAAAAGAAGAAGAAGACATACCAACAGGAGTAACACGGCCTGCTTTAATGTCCTCGCGATACACGGGGCAGGAGCGCCTCCAATGCCCAGTCTTGTGGCAATGGTGACATTCCATGCTTGTATCCTTGCTCTTTATCTTGCCTTGTGAGTTGCTCGACTCACCTGGCCCACTCTTAGCAAATCCTGGTTTCTTGAACCTGGGCCTACCTACCGCTAGGTCGCCCTGAGCTTTAGCCTTCCCTTTACCTTTTCCCTTACTTGAGATCATGAGGACATCCTGCTTTAGACTCCGACTCAACTTTAGATCCTTCTCAGTCTGTACGAGAAGGGAGTGGATTTCATGAGGAGTCTTCTTCATGTCGTTCATGTAGTAGTTGGCCCTAAAGAGGGCGAACCCATCATGAAGCGAATGAAGCATGCGATCAACGATGATGTTCTCACTGATCTTGCAGTTTAGGGTCTCCAGTTTCTCGATATTCTCAATCATGTTGAGAATATGTGGGCTAACAGCTTGGCCCTTCTGGAGTTTCGCCTCAAAGAAGCGACAGGTATGCTCATAAGAAACGATTCTCGGAGCCTTGGAGAATTCGTTAGTGAGCGTGGTGAAAATCTTGTTTGCACCATGGGTTATGAAGCGTCTTTGCAAATTGGATTCCATTGTATAGATGAGTACGTTCTTTATCGCACCCGCTTCCATAACGAAATCGCTATGAGCGCGAATTTCGTTGGCTCTAGCTCCAGTTCCTGGGTGTGGCGGAATGGGCTCAGTTAAGAACTTGAGCTTTCCGTCAGCAATGGCAGCATTCCGTAGTGCTGCCTCCCAGTCAGAGAAGTTTGACCCATCATTCCTCAGTCTAGTTGACTGATTCATGGAGTCCATGAAGGCTTTTAGCCAGGATTCACGTGCTAGCTTGGCACTTGGCATTGGGTCTTCACCAGCCATTTTAGTTTTACAGCAGTTTTAATGAACGTGTTCTACACTGAAAGAAGATAAAACAAAACCATATAAGCAACTTATTGTTGTGATTTAAGTCTATATTAAATTGAATTTAAACTCGTAGACTCATGCATTTATATAATTGATCTCCCTCAAGAATTATATAAACGATCCCAAGACTCAATTTCCGTATATTGATAAGCCCACAGTTTGGCTAATTCCAATCGTTGGAACTCTTGGTCGATAGATTTCCGTAAATCCTATCTATTAGTCCATCTCAGTCACTGGAATATTATCGAGTGACCATGATGTTGAGATAAAATAAATCATCTGTTCCCACTTACCCGACGTAGAAGGGGTCATATTATGCCTACCGACGAAGAAGGGATTCATGGGAGGCTGATTTATAAAGACTAATCTCAATTTTTGGTTATACGAGGAAGACCCCATCAACTCTTATTTATCCATATTTAAGTGAACTAAAAACTAGCATTTGCGTGAATGAATTAAATAAAGTGATGGCTTTGCAATTGACATGTGACATCTGTATTGTCACAGAAAACTAACGCGTGACCTCTACATGAGTCAGTTTTCAGGCATGATATAGGTGGTTTGGTTTTTAGGCGGAATATGATGCAAGCTATTATCGATGAAAGCGTAAAGATAAATGCAATAAACGTAAATAAAAGTCCTAGTGTGGCCTATCCTACCAAAATAAACATAAAACAACTTGGAATCCACCGTTGGACCCTAGAAGCTTGTCTTGATGTTCTATCTTGGTCCTTGCAGCGGGAGTGAGCATCCGGTCTCCGTCTTGTCTTTGGTCTTCACAAAATTACTAATTTAAATTACAAAAGTAATCCTAGATACATTCTAATTTAAATACAAAAGTAATTACATGGCAAAAACCCAAAACGGAGATTCAAGATCTCAAAATTACAAGCAAGATCGTGTCCCATCATTACGGTAACACAATCTTCTAAGGCCACACTAAGTTACAACCGTTTGCAAAAATTAAATACGTTATTGAAAGCATTCAAGGCATTCACAAGACGATAAATAAAATGCATCAACTAAATAAAATTTATACATGACATAATACTGTTATTATGATTAATAAATATATACCAAACCACCTTTTAAGATTTAAAATTATGTGACTATACCGCTTTAATCACCAATTTTAATAAACATATAATCCATTATTTTAAACTGTTTTAAAACAATATGTATCAAACGAGGGTGAACCGTTTCACTAAATAATATACTATTTCCGTATACAGTATATTATTTTAAGCCATGTGAAAATAAGAAACAAGTTATTTTCGAAAATAAACACCCCGAAACGAGAGCACTCGATCGAGTAACAGGTGCACTCGATCGAGTGTCAGGGTCACTCGATCGAGTGCAGCAGGGCTCGATCGAGTGGCTCGTAAAAACTGCAAATCGCTGCACTTTTAAATTAAAACGGGTTTATAACATGGATTTAAAACGTGTAAATCATAAATAAACAACAACAAAAGATTCACATATTGCTAAAAATATCGATTAATTAACAATATGCAAATTATAATCGAAAAACAAGATCGATTTCTCACAAAAATCACACGCACGGGCCTGGTACGAGGGCACTCGATCGAGTGCAACAGGGACTCGATCGAGTGCCTAGGCAGATTGCACGGTTTTCTCAAAGTTTTGATTTTATGAAAGACACAATTGTAAAATTTTCATGGCCTAAGGCTCTGATACCACTTGTGGGGAATAAAACGCGTATTCACCCTAAATTTGCAGGATTATAATGAAATATGCAATTGTGAATATCGTCATAAGATTAAAAACATGAGAAAAGAAGTACAACCTTTAGTCCTCGCGCAAAAGGCCTAAGAACAGGAATTAATGCAAATTCCCTCCTATAACTTGCACCCAAGACTTAGTTTGAGACGTGGCCGCGTGTGCTAGAAATCCTCTCCAATTGCCTTGCAATATAGGGAGAGCCCTTGAGGTTTTAGATGTGAGATCTGAGGTTTTGGGAGAAGAATGCTCTCAAACCCTAATTTTACCCTGAGATTATCTTTCAGTGCAACAAGAGTCACTGACATAAGGAGAGTCCACCTCCTTATGTAGTTGTTTCGGCCGAATTGGAGATAGGGTAGGAGTGGGCTTTCCACTCTTACCTTATTCTAATTCGTGATTCGACCCATTTAGCTTTAAGTTGTTCGCGGGTTTTATTTATAAATCGTAACATGTTATCAGATATTAATACAGTCGATATATTAATAATGGTCTGACAAAATACGATATTGTATAATTACCCAAATTAATATAACTGTTTATATTAATACGCGAATACAATATTTAATTAAATATAACCGTTTATATTTAATTTACGAATTAATCATGTAATCCGTATTAGCTAAAATTATTTAATCCGTATTAAATAATAATCTCAACATCTTATTGACTAATTTAATAATCAATACCTCTGACTAACCGTTTAGTCATATCCGGCAAAATGTGACAGTATTTTCATACCTTCACATCTCTCAAACGTGTCCTATAGGTGTGACGTATAGGGACCAGTTGATCACCGCCATCCGTATGACAATAACGTCAAACTTATCTAGCAAGCCAACCGTTATTGATAAACGTGGATCAACTGGTAATAATACAAAAGTATGCCCTTGTGATCCTTAAAGAGATTTAATAGGTCATTGTACTTAATTGTCAAGGACACCAGCCCCAACAATCTCCCACTTGTCCGTACAAGGGTATGTTCAATGACGTTATCACACTACATGTGGAGGACACAATCTCCAACACCTATTTGTTTGTGAAGTTGGTTGAGAGCCGTGCATTGTAATCGCATGTTAGTAAGAGATCAGATGATGAGATGTTTATGCTTCGCATGTTGTTATATGTTGGAGTATTCTGTATTGTTTTATATGTTACGTGTTGTCACAAAAGGTGGCTAGGAGAACTCTAGTCACTCCCCACTGATTGTGGCGTACATGTTTTCATGTATGTAGGTACATGCTGGTTGGAGCGGGGTTCACGAGAGCTAGCGAGCGATGATCCTTTCATCATGTCTTACCTTTATATCGTTTAGCTGGACTCGTAGTTTGATACTTTTGTTTTGGTGCCTGTAGGGATGTTCCATCCCAGGCTGATGTACATATTGGTTTTGATACTTAGAACTGTTACTTATCTATTTTGGTTTTATTCCAGTTTCAGTTTCTGTTACAGTTTAAGACTTCTCGCATGTTGTTTTCTTTAAAAAGTTTTAAATTCCGCTGCATTTTTGGTACTTTTGTATGTTTATTTTTCCGCTTTCGCGAGGGGTTTTACAGTTGGTATCAGAGCATTATTGCTCCCGACGCACTCATGTGACCCCCAACCTTAACTCGACCAAATAAACAAATAATGAATGAGAGATGGGTAGATCTAAGGACTTATTTTGTAGTCTATTTGTGATTGCTAATTGTTAAGTTAATACTTGTTTTCTCTTTGAAGGATGGTGAGACCTAGGGCTGCTGATAACATTGTGCTGCAAGCAATTCAGCATTTGCTTGAGACTCAGAGACAGCAAGCAGAGAATGTTCCACCTCCTCCACCGCCAGGCGGCGAAGCTAATCGTCCTGGTAGTTTCTCATGGATAGCTTCTCAGATGTCCCGTAGCCACGTGAAGACATATGGTGGCGAGGTTGATCCGGTAGCTCTTACCGAGTGGTTCAGAGAGATGGAAAAGAGCTTTACTATGTATTCGGTGGGTAGAGAGGATAGAGTGCGGCTAGCCACTCACTTTCTTACCCTTGAGGCCGATAGGTGGTGGGCGCTGACTGGACCTACCTTCACTCTTGATCCATTGTTCGATTGGGAGGCTTTCAAGGATAAGCTCGAGACGAGTTTCTATCCTAAAGAGCTCAGATCACAACGACTCAAAGAATTCATGGATTTAAAGCAAGGCAAGATGTCAGTTCAGGAGTTCACAGACCGTTTCAATCAACTTGCTCACTTCGCATCGAGATTTGTCAGAGATGAGGCCGAGAGAGTCTACTTTTACCGTGGCAAGCTAGGGCCACGCATCGAGAGCATGGTTCGTCGAGATTCGACTTCTTTTGTGGAGGTATATGATGATGCTATTTGGGCCGAGAGTTCTATTCGTGCCATAGATGCTGAGACCCGTGCCACTACTTCTAGTGTGACACCTCACCAGAGATCAGTGTACCAGGGGAAGAGACCATTTATTCCTTCTACTTCTTCGCCTTCTTCTCAGAAGAAGCGTTTTGAGAGGTTCTCTGCTCCGATTGCTAAGACCACATTTCACACTGACACTGCTTCTACTGTTTGCCGCCGTTGTGGTAAACCGCTTCATCCAGGGTTTGATTGTTTCAAGAATGCCTATAAGTGTTATACTTGTAATGGATATGGGCATAGGTCCTTTGATTGTCCTGAGAAGGATACTGTTCTTGGCAAGGCTGCCACTGCTGCTGCAGCGACCAGAGGAGGAAAGCCGAAGGGGAAGATCTTCGTGATGACTAGGGCTGAGGCAGAGGCTCATCCAGACATTGTTGCCGGTATCTTTTCTGTTCTTGGTGCTGAGTGCCTTATTTTATTCGATACTGGAGCTTCTTTATCATTTATATCGACTCAGTTCGCCGACCGTCTAGCTCTTGAGTCTTCATTGGTTGAGGAGACTTCTATTTCCTTACCTTCTGGAGACGTGTTTTCCTGCTCTTCGTCCCATAGGGATGTTCCTATTATTATTGGTCAAGCCACATTTCCAGCGGAATTACTGAGATTTCCTCTCGAGGAGTTTGACATTATCCTCGGTATGGATTGTTATCGCGATACCATGCTCGCTTCGAGTGTCGCGACCAGAAAATCTGCTTGAGGAGTTCTTCAGGAGTTCGTGTTTCCTATAGGGGAACTCGCCCTCAAAAGGGTGTCCGAGTGATTTCTTCAATGAAAGCTTCTCATCTTCTTAGGAAGGGTTGCCAAGCCTTCCTGTGTGTTGTTACAGCTGCTAAACCACCGCTACCGAAGCTTGAGGATGTAGCCATTGTTTGTGAGTATCCAGATGTTTTCCCAGATGACTTGCCAGGGATACCGCCAGAGAGAGATGTGGAGTTTACTATTGAGCTTGTTCCAGGTACCGGACCGATTTCCAAAGCTCCTTACCGTATGGCTCCGCCAGAGTTGAAAGAGTTGAAGCAGCAATTAGAGGAGATGATCGAGAAGGGTTTCATTAGACCGAGTGCTTCTCAGTGGGGTGCTCCCGTTTTGTTCGTCAAGAAGAAAGATGGTTCCATGAGACTGTGCATTGACTATAGAGAGCTGAACCGAGTGACCGTGAAGAATCGATATCCTTTGCCTAGGATAGATGACTTGTTTGATCAGTTGAGAGGTGCTTCGAGGTTTTCTAAGATTGATCTTCGATCGGGTTATCATCAGATTCCAGTGAGAGAGGCTGATATTGCAAAGACTGCTTTTCGTACCAGATATGGGCATTTTGAGTTCGTGGTTATGCCTTTTGGGTTGACTAATGCACCGGCTATTTTTATGGATCAGATGAACCGTACTTTCAGTGAGTATCTTGACACTTGTGTTGTGGTGTTTATCGATGACATTCTCATTTATTCGAAGACCGATGAGGAACATGCTGAGCATCTTCGATTGATTCTTGGGATATTGCGTCGACAGAAGTGGTTCGCAACGTTCTCCAAGTGTGAGTTTTGGCTTTCTAAGGTTGCATTTCTTGGACATGTGATATCTAGTGAGGGAGTTATGGTTGATCCCGCGAAGATTGAGGCTGTTGTTGATTGGGAGAGTCCCAAAGATGTTGGAGAGATCCGTAGTTTCCTCGGATTGGCTGGTTATTATCGTAGATTCGTTGAGGATTTCTCTAGATTAGCTCGCCCGATGACTCAGTTACTGAAGAAGGAAGCTAAGTTTGTTTGGACCGACAAGTGTGAGAGTTCTTTCCAGGAGTTGAAGACCCGATTGACTTCCGCCCCCGTGTTAGCATTGCCAGAGATCGGAGTGGACTTTGATGTGTATTGTGATGCTTCGATGTTAGGACTTGGATGCGTACTGATGCAGAGTGGTAAGGTGATAGCCTATTCATCTAGACAGTTGAGAGTTCATGAGGTGAACTATCCGACACATGACTTGGAGTTGGCCGTAGTCGTTCATGCTTTGAAGATGTGGCGACATTACCTGATTGGATCTCATTGCCGTATTTTCACAGATCACAAGAGTCTTAAGTACATTTTTACCCAGAAAGACCTTAACATGAGACAGAGACGTTGGCTAGAGTTGGTGAAAGATTACGACATCGAGTTGTTATATCATGAGGGAAAAGCCAATGTAGTTGCAGATGCGCTTAGCCGCAAGACTTCTCACTCGATGAGTGCCATGAGAGTATTGCCCGATGAGTTGTGTTCCGAGTTCCGGAAGCTGAGATTAGAGATGGTGGGTAGTGGTTTTGATTGGTTAGCCGCTATGACTGCCGAGCCGTCTTTATATTGGGAGATTCGCCAGAGTTTACCTTCAGATGCCGATTTCAAGAAGTTCGAGGCTAAGATTTCGAGTGGTGTTGCACCTGACTTGGTGATTGATGCTGATGGTTTCCTTAGGTTCCGTGGTAGGATGTATGTTCCTGATGTGCCAGATTTGAGGAAGAGGGTTCTTGATGAGGCTCATTTGTCACCGTATTCAGTTCATCCGGGAGGAGAGAAGATGCACAAGGATTTGAGGCTTATGTTTTGGTGGCCTGGTATGAAGAAGGAGATCTTGGATTATGTTAGTAGGTGCTTGACTTGTCAGCAAGTCAAGATAGAGCATAGGAGACCTGGTGGTTTGCTACAGCCGCTTCCCGTTCCTCAGTGGAAGTGGGAGTGCATATCTATGGACTTCATTACAGCATTGCCTAAGACAGTTGGAGGCAAGGATGCGATTTGGGTTATTGTGGATAGGCTAACTAAGTGTGCCCGATTTGTGCCTATCAGAGAGACATGGGATATGGACCGTTTAGCCAGGGCTTATATTGCTGAGATAGTCCGCTATCATGGTGTCCCGAGGGAGATAGTTTCAGATCGAGATCCGAGATTTTGTTCCAGGTTCTGGAAGGCTTTGCAGGAGGCTATGGGTAGCCGTTTGTTGATGAGTACCGCTTTTCATGCCGCGACCGATGGTCAGTCCGAGAGGACTATTCAGACACTGGAGGATTTGCTCCGCGCTTGTGCCCTTGATTTTCAGAGTTCTTGGGAGCAGTGTTTGCCGTTGGTAGAGTTTTCTTAAAACAACAGTTATCATGCTTCCATTGGTATGGCTCCGTACGAGGCTCTTTATGGTAAGAAGTGCCGTAGTCCGATTTGTTGGGACCAGGCTAGTGACGTTCGTGACCTAGGACCGGACCAGTTAGCTGTTACTATCGATCAGGTCCAGCTTATCAGAGGTAGGATGAAGGCCGCACAGGACCGGCAAAAATCCTATGCTGATATTCGCCGTAGACCCTTAGAGTTTGAGGTGGGTGACCGAGTCTTCTTGAGGGTTTCGCCAATGAAGGGTGTTAAGAGGTTTGGAGTTAAGGGCAAGTTGAGCCCTAAGTATATTGGACCTTTTGAGATCGTGAAGAGGATTGGTGCTGCTGCTTACCGTTTGGACTTGCCTCCTAGTTTGGGCAAGGTTCATAGCGTTTTTCACGTTTCCCAGCTCCGCAGATATATTAGTGACCCGAGTCATGTTCTGCCTAGAGAGATCGAGAACTTGGAGCCGAGTCTTGCCTTCGAGGAGCGTCCTGTGAAGATCCTAGACCGACAGGAGAGGAAGCTTAGGAGCAAGGTGGTGCCGCTAGTGAAGATCCTTTGGCGTTGCGGTGATGTTGAGGAGCAGACGTGGGAGACTGAGGCATCGATGCGTATCGCGCATCCTTCTCTTTTCGATTGAGGTATTGTATATAGATTTATATCCGTTCGAGTTTCGAGGACGAAACTTTTTGAAGTTGGGGTGATTGTAACATCCCGTATTTTCGTAAAATCTAAATTAAGCTTTTTAAATTATTTTAAGTAATAAAATAATAATGTAGTAATTTATCTCGAAAGATTTTAATTTAATAAGTAAGATCCGTCTTAAGAACCTCAAGTCCTTAAGACGAATACAAACTTGGTAAGGCTTAAACTCGTAAAACGAATACCCGTTCTATTTCCCTAACCCGTTTCATAATACGGAAAGGACAACTACATAAACCCCTAAAAACCCTTAAGTTGTGATAATTCATCTTCCTCACAACTCCTATCACTGTAAACAATATTTCTACAAAACTTCCATAAACATCTTCTTATTTTGATCTTTTCTTCATCATCCATCGATCAATTCAAGGTAAAAATATCATTTTCGGAATCCTCATTCAATTTCCAACCCATCTATCACTTCCGTTTCTCAATTCCTCCATTTCGAAATTTGGCCTGTTTTACACAAATTCCGTTTTTGTGTTCTTAAACCCGTTTTTCATGTTTGTAGGTGAAGGATTGGACAACCCGGACATCGATAGCTACATTGTGGAGGAATATCTTTAGCCGGAAAGCTTGAAAGGTGACGATAATGAGATAACTCGGCCTTAATGTGAATATTAGCATGTTTGATGGATTCTCATGATTGTTTCTGATTTAATTTAAGTTTTATGTTTACTAGACTTAGAAACATGCTTAGGTTCATGCTTATGTGAAGAATTCATGCTTGGAAATATGGTTATGTGTTCATAAGTATAATTTCAGTTTTCATATGTTAAGATGGATGCATGAAATTAATCGTTTGAGGATTGTTGTTGGTTTTGTTTGCTGATAATTAGTATTATTGGATGATCCTTAATGTGGAGTAAACATCAATTGTGGTTGTTTTGAAGTTTGAGTGTCGATTTAGGAGATTATTGAAAAGGCTGAAAATGGCGATTTTTCGTATCAGGCTCTCTGAGCCGGTCGACCGACCGGCCGCCGGTCGACCGGCTGGGAGGGTTGTTTCGTGTTTTTACGAGTTTTGAGATTTTGGCTTAGGACTGCCAGCCGGCCGACCGGCTGGTAGTCTCTTGTGTGTTATATTTTGGCGAAAAACCTAAGTAGAAAGGGGAGCCCAGCCGGCAGACCGGCCGCCTGCCAGCCGGCTGGGAGTGCATGTGGGGATGGTTACGAAGTGTGAAGGCTAGGAATAGGGTTCCCAGCCGGCCGACCGGCTGCCTGCCGACCGGCTGGGAGTCCGTGTGTTGTTGTTTCAGAAAAAAAGGAAAGAAAGGCTGAGGAGGTCACCAGCCGGCCGACCGGCTGGGGACCCCTGTAGGCTGTTTTGAGTTTTGAAATTTAATCGTAACTTTCAAATGATTAATCGGTTTTGATTGAAACTCGTTTTGTGTACCCTTGACATGTATTTGAGGTCCCCGGAGGATGGACAACATTATATTGGGTTCGGGAATGGAGTAAGGATAGAGACCCCCCGGTCGGGCAACCGAAAGGGAAACCGGCTCTCCCTCATCTTAGTTCCCGGGGTCAATTAAGTGTTGATTAGGAGTTAAAGGTAGAACTATAGGGTAGTTGATAGACTTGGATGATATTGCTTTGATGCGTATTAAGTTATGCCTTAAGCTGGCCTCTGAACTTAATATGTGGGTTGTTTGTCGTGTATGGGAACATGCGTTGAGTTTTCGCCTCTGAGTTCAATACATGTCTGTTTGTCGTGTCTGGGACATGCGTTGAGTTTTCGCCTCTGAGTTCAGACATGTATGTGTGATCGCGTCAGGACATGCCTTAAGCTGGCCTCTGAGTCTGACGAGTAGAGCAACTGCACGACGGGGCAGTCAGGTTGGCATACCTTACCCGGAGTGCAGGTGTTTGGTGCTAGAACATGCGTTGAGTTTTCGCCTCTGAGTCTAGTATCTTGTGATGTGGTAGGGGAACATGCGTTGAGTTTTCGCCTCTGAGTTCCTTACTTGTGATAGTGAATTAAATGCTAGTCCATGCGTTGAGTTTTCGCCTCTGAGTCTAGTGTTCTGTGATAGCCGGTCCATGCGTTGAGTTTTCGCCTCTGAGTCCTTGCTTGATATTGTGAACTTGGTATTTAGGTTATGCGTTAAGATGTCGCCTCTGAACCTTTATACTTGCTGAATAATTTAGTACATAGGTTATGCGTTAAGATGTCGCCTCTGAACCTTTGTACTTGCTGTTTTATATCTGCTTGCCTTGACGATGGTACAGTGTCAGATATGCATAATAGGTTATTGATGTTTATATGATTTGTGGTTAAATCATCCAAGGCATTGGATGACTCTTAGTTCGGTTTCATAAATAATTGGATTGAAAGACCCCCCGACTGGGTAACCAGTAGGGAAACCGGCTCTCCTTCCTATTTGTTTGTGAAGTTGGTTGAGAGCCGTGCATTGTAATCGCATGTTAGTAAGAGATCAGATGATGAGATGTTTATGCTTCGCATGTTGATATATGTTGGAGTATTCTGTATTGTTTTATATGTTACGTGTTGTCACAAAAGGTGGCTAGGAGAACTCTAGTCACTCCCCACTGATTGTGGCGTACATGTTTTCATGTATGTAGGTACATGCTGGTTGGAGCGGGGTTCACGAGAGCTAGCGAGCGATGATCCTTTCATCATGACTTACCTTTATATCGTTTAGCTGGACTCGTAGTTTGATTTGTTTTGGTGCCTGTAGGGATGTTCCATCCCAGGCTGATGTACATATTGGTTTTGATACTTAGAACTGTTACTTATCTATTTTGGTTTTATTCCAGTTTCAGTTTCTGTTACAGTTTAAGACTTCTCGCATGTTGTTTTCTTTAAAAAGTTTTAAATTCCGCTGCATTTTTGGTAGTTTTGTATGTTTATTTTTCCGCTTTCGCGAGGGGTTTTACAGTCGCCTATCTATTTACAAAATTATTCTTTTGTTTTAGTGGAACAAAGCTCCCATGCACATTATGGGAACCATTCGCAAGTTAAGTACCCGATCTGATATCCAAACTCCCCAATCCCGAGCAGTCAAAAGTAATCGCCATCCAATGTGTTCAAACAAAAAAATTTCAAGGTACTAAAACGATCCTAATTTTATACACCAAGATCTGTTTTTTCGGCTGAAAAAATTATTTTATAGATCTGTTTTTACGGCTGAAAAAATTGTTTTATATTTAACCTCTTATAAACAATTTCTCAGGTTCTTGGCGGATCCAGACAACCTTCAACGCCACAGTTTTTAACGTCAATCCGGATTTACCAGAACTTAGAGAGTTTGAGCCTAGGTATTAAATTCCAAAATTATCTTAGAGAACTAAAATATCTGACGAACTTCTACCTTTTAATTAATTTTTCTATATTAACCCGACAATATTTTGTATTGTTGCAGTCTTTCGACTACCGATGCAAGTAACTCTTTACAAGTTATTGAAATTCTCGATGACGCTGATACTGACGACATGTCATTGGATCGCATAAAATCCATCGCCGATTTAAAGGAGAATAAGAAGGTATATTATCTTAAATTATTTAGTTTTGCTACACAGCTTTAGTTAATCAACTATAAAACTATATCTTAGATATTAAATACACCATTGACTAAAGTCCTAAACCTTATACGATTGGTAGAAATAGTTAAAGAAATCATCTAGCATTACACTATCCAAGAAAAAACACGCAATATAACACCCAAAGAAGAGATAGCTTAAACAGTTCATTAAGAAACAAAATATAAGAGATGTACAACATTACCTGAAAATCCTTGATTGTTCGATAATATGGATCAAGTAATAAACTTGCAAGAGAGACCAACTGTGTTGTTCGATCCCATCCATCATTGTACAAATATCAAATACCTCATCGCATACGTTTACAGATTATACACAAGATATAAATTTCATATGTAATACTTACTTTTAAATAGTTGTACATTTCTGACCGTTTCAGATATATATTAAATTTCAGGTTTTGAAGCTCGCGAAAAATATGAGACTTCAAGTAGGAAGTGCACAGTCAAATGTTGATGAAATCCGAGAATTTTCAAAGTGGATTCTCGAAGTTGGGGATGGCTTAGCAGGTGGGTCAAATGATGGAGTAGCTAGCATCGAGTTACCAGAAGATATACTTATTCAGCCTGGTGTAGATCCAATATCTACTATTGTAGATAGCACGTATCCATCTTTAAAAGATCACTTAAGTGACCCTCTGTATTTCACTGAAAGAGCTGTACTAGCACCTACTCACGATGTGGTCGAGGAGGTAAACGACTATGTCTTGGATCAAATTCAAAAGGAAGAAAAAATTTACTTAAGCTCTGATGAAATAAGCAAGGAAGAGACTAATTGCGGGGTCATAGAACTTTACTCTACAGAGTTTCTTAACTCAATCAGATGTTCCGGTTTACCTAATCACAGCTTAAGACTGAAAGTTGGAGCTATAGTGATGCTTTTAAGAAACATTGACCAAGCAAATGTTTGTGCAATGGCACCCGAATGGAGGTAAAGCAACTAGGAAATCGCGTTATTAGTGCAACAGTTATTTCTGGCAGTCATATCGGAAACAATGTCTATATTCTCCGCATCACCTTGACTCCTTCCGATCAAACCAGGTTCCCAATTAAGTTTGAAAATAGACAGTTTCCTTTAGCAGTTTGTTTCGCTATGACTATCAACAAATGTCAAGGTCAATCTCTATCCCGTGTTGGACTTTATCTTCCAAGACCAGTCTTTACCCATGACCAACTGTACGTTGCTATATCTAGGGTTACGAGTAAGAAAGGTCTAAAAGTGTTACTTCTTGATGAAGAAGGAGGGATGACTAATACAACAACAAATGTTGTTTACAAGAAGGTTTTCGAGAAACTGTAATTTTCGTGTTGGGTTATCGAATTTTAATACACCCATTTAATTTATATTTGTACCTGATTAGTTATTTTGTTCATCGTATTTGTCCGTCAAATTATGTTCCGTAAGTAATTCATCAAAAGACAATAACTTTCCAAACTACTCATTATTAGTTATTTAATATTTGTTTAGTCGTCTATTGTTTTTTCTTATATACTTTATTCATTAATGTTATCACTAGTGTAACACCCGTGAAAAATCACGGGTTGTGTACACTTACTTTTAAAGACGATAAAGGTAAATTCATTTCATTATATAGCAATTCTATTTATTCGAACAAATTGATTTTTAACGGGCTGTTTTGCGTATAAGATATGTTCGGTCAAAAGGTGAATTTCTTGGTGCACTAAATTTCGAATATCTGTTAGCAATGATGAAAATATTTGGATTAATTATGATAACAGGAATGAATAAGATATATAAGAAAAAACAATAAACGATTAAAAAAAGATTAAATAATTAATAATGAGTAATTTGGAAAGTTATTGTCTTGTGCTGAATTGGGTGACAGAACTTAAGTTGACGGACAAATAGGATTAATTGGTGAAAATATTTAATTTGGAATAAAATATGCAATGTACACGGTTCTATTTTATATTTGATTTAATTTATAATCTGATTGGTTGTATATCTTAACGATTTTGATTTCGAAAAAAATATGATAAACGTAAAATATGGTAAACAACTGTGATTGTTAGGGAATATTTTTTTGGGATTTGTTATTAGTATAATCTGATTGGTTGTATATGTTAACGATTTTGATTTCGATAAAAATATGGTAAACGTAAAATATGGTAAACAACCGTGATAGGTAGGGAATATTTAGGATTTGTTATTAGTAAAATATGGTAAACGATTTTATTATATTATTTAAATGAATGAGATCATCCGTTATTGGTAGAGAATATTTGTGAAATATTTAGGATTTGTTATTAGTAAAATATGGTAAACGTTTTTATTATAAAATATACAAAAATATGACGTGGCATAAATTAGGGGTTCTGATTGGTCTACAAAACAGTTTTTTGTGAGGGTGAATGTGAGTGCGAGAAAGCGTGAGCGGTGAAACATTATTGCGCCACGTATGCAATTTGACATTTTGCTTTTATAGTAATAATGATAAGTAATCCAAATATTATCATCATTACTAATAGCTATTCGAAAATTAGTGCACCAGAAAATTCACCTTTTCACGAATATATCTTATATTCAAACATCCCGTTAAAATATAATTCGTTCGAATAAACAGAATTGCTATATATTGAAATAAATATACCGACGTCGTCTTTAAAAATAAGTGTACACAACCCCGTGATTTTTCGCGGGTGTTACACTAGTAAATAAATTAAAAACATACCGTGTGAATAAGAATTTTTTGGTTAAGATTATTAACTAGTCAAATGCTTTTATACGACTTTTCAAATACATACTTAGATTATGATTGGAGAACTTAATTAGTATGTTTCAATTAGTAGATTTAATAAAAGTGTTTGGTAATTAGCGGTTTTAAGTTAATAGATTGTTCTATTTATATCTAAATGGTTGACAAATTCATTATTTGCAATCTACTAAAATGAATAGGCTAGAAGGACTAACATATTGAAAATCAGTAAATTGGGGTTTAATCTACCATTTCAATATGCTATTTATTGAAATGGAGTTCTTATTTGGATTGCAATGAATATATTCACGTGTTGTTGGTAGTTTTAATTTTAAACAACAATCATAATTCATAAACCGTGGGCGAATAACGGGAATACAATATATACGTAGTGCACGTCAAAAATCAATGGACTACATTGTTTCTTTGGGTTACATTCATTGCTTTAAAGCTTGAGTGTTTAGAATCAATAATCATATTTAAAAAATCTCTCTAAAAATCTCTCTAAAAAATCTCACTCATATGACACAACCGTCTGGTGGCCTCCCGCCGGAGGCTGAACCCAAACAGATTACATTTCAAGAACCTCAAGTTGACGCTCCATCAGAACATGATTTCCCACCGCTGATCAAGAACTCGAAACGGAAAACTATGCATTTATCGGATTTCAATAGGACTGATATGGAGATTGAAGACACGCAAAATGATGTCCCAGCTTCTCCAGTGATGCCCAAAATCTCTTTTAAGGAAACAGTTCAGGGGTTCCACGACGCTATTGACCCTACGGAGAACAACGCAATATTTGAATACGATTACGAATCTGAGGATGACCCCGAAGAGGACGAAACAGAAGCAGATCCCTTATGTCCTCGGAGATGTCAACCATCGACGGGCGCGTAACCCGTCACACCTTTGCCCATTTGGAAGAGAAAATGAATAAAAGGCTCTCAGGCTGGTCGACTAAGAAGCTGTCCTTAGCAGGCCGTACAACTCTAGTCAATTCAACACTGACAACGATGGCCAACTACAGTGTTTTGGTAAAATTTCTACCGGGTCAATGTTTATGTGATGCGGGTCAAAGTGTCAACCAATATTAAAATCTAGCGTATAAACGAATATAAGAACAGAAGAAATAAAAAATGACACAAGAAGGTTTTGGTGACGCGGAAAAACCCAATGAGGGAAACAACCGCGGGGGGAACGGAATCCCACCAATGTTTTTACTATGATCGAGTGATTTCACTGCTTTGAACGATTACAAGTGTTTGCGCAAGTATATGATTTACAACGTATGAATTGGCATAATAAAATGCCCTAGCTTCCTTTTTATAGCTGCGAATTACTTCGCTCAACTGACTTATTCCGCTGCTGAAATGTGGGAGGGAATATAGGGGAATATCTCTTTAGGGTTTTGACCCATTCCCTTATTCCAACAGCTCTTTTCTGCTTTGATTCGTGCCTGGCCTGGTTCTGGGCTGCTTCTGATCTGCTCCTGTGGTGGGTTTTTATCTTTTGGGCCCAGTAGCGAGGTGTGGATTTTTGGGCTAAACAATTTCCCCCAAATTTCAGCCTTATTTCGGCTTTAATTGGGCTGGAATTTCCCTGTTCCCAAACTTGTTTCTGGAATTTACTCGGGTAGTTGAGGTTTTGCTGACGATGCTCACGTGGGCTACCCACTAGGCTACTTTTTCAACCGCCTATTGATGGTATGTCCCCTCAACTATTTCAACTTCCCACTTGTATTTACTTTCAACTTTTGAATTCAAATTTTACTCTTTCTTTTAACCGTTCCTTTCTCCTATAAATTACCTCTTATCCGATTTTTTCACTTTTACCATCTCCAAAGTTTACTTCCTTTTACTTGCTTTCTCGCTCTTTCTTGCTTTTTCTTGCTTTTCTTCTCACAGTAAAAACCTTTTACCGCTTCTTTCGTCATGTCTGCTCCTGGATCCTCTTCCGCTACTCCTTCCTCTAATCCTGCGCCTGCTGGGTCTTCTGGATCCAGCTCTGCTTCGGGGGATTACTCTGGTCCCTTCCCGTCGCAGAAGCTGCTTGCGGCTAATCATTTATGCGATTCCTCTTTCAACGAATCTCATGCCTCTTTCATCAAGCTTCGATTCGGATTTCCGGAGGGGGTGGTCTATCACTTTCCTCTTGCCGGCGAGAAGGCCGATTTTGAGAGGGAGGGATGGACTTGTATCTATGAATATCCTTTCCGTCTGGGTCTCAGATTTCCTTTTCCTGACTTGATTGTAGATTTTCTGAAGTTAACCAAATTAGCTATGTGCCAGATTGCTCCGCATGCATGGAGAATCTTGCTCAGTATTTGTGCTCTGAACCGTGAACGGGGGCTGAACATTGGTTTGGCTGACTTGGGGCAGTGGTTCACCCCTCGTTCTCTGGGTCATTCTCAGTGCACCATTCGCAGTCATGACAATATGCCTTCTGCCATTATCTTTTCCACTACTCCAGATGACAGTAAGTGGTTTACCCGCTTTATCTTCGTCAAGATTGACACATTGCCTTCCTCTCCTGATTATATTTTCTCTGCATGGCAGCCTGTGGAAGGTATTGGTTTTGCTCTGGCATTCTTTTGATTTTCCTTACTTTATTGTTTTTTCGTCTGTTTCTGATGGTTTGTTAGTCTCTGCAGGTCGTAGCTTGGCTAAGCTTCCTGACTCTGCTGATCCCCCTACTTCCAAGGCCAAACTCCTAGACCTTCCTGCCGAGGAGACGACGTTCTCCAAGCTGGTCCGGGATGCTGCTGTTCTGGTGGTGAAGAAAGAGGGTATGGTATTTTCGATGTTCTTTGTTTTCTTTGGGCAAGCCCAGAGTAGACGTGAGCAGGGTGATGCAGCTACGCAGAAAAAGGTTGGCTTCTGGGGACGCGGGGTCCTCAAAGAAGACGAAAATGGACGTTGTGGAGGGGAGCTCTGCTGGAGCCGGGTCCAAGGCTGCCCCTATTGAAGTTGACACCGTTGATCTGGTCCAGGAACCCGTTCCTGAGGCTCCCTATGTTAATCCTTCTCCTCTCAAGATTCCTCCCTCCGTTCCTACTCCTGGTTACAAGCCAGTTTTGGAGCAGCTGCCTCTGCCACCTTCTGGAGAAGGTTTATCTTCTTCTTCTTCTTTGCGCCTGGAGCTCCCAGCGGATTTTGGTGGGTCCAGGACCCATCTCTGGCCTACCTTGGACTCACTACTTTTCCCCGCCTCTGCCTCTATTATGGAAACTCGTCCTTTCAAGGACTTGATCAGGCGTACTACGGAGGTTTCCTTTGAGGTGACCCTCCTTTTTCTTTTCCTTTTTTCTTCTTTTTTCTTCTTTCTGTTTTCCCTGACCTGGTCTGGACTTCCAGGTTCTGGAGCTGTCACTTTGTGCTAAACGACAGAGTGAGGCCTTGCTGGCTGAACTTCATTGTTCGAAGGCGGCTCAATCTGAGGCTCTGAGGAGGAGGCAGGAGGTGGAGAGGATGCAGGAGGCCCTGGCAAAGAAGGAGCGGGAGTTATCAGAGAAGTTAAGATTGGAGGAGACCTTGAGGGAAAGTCTGCGGCAGGCTGTTGAGCGTTCTCGCCAGGATGTGGCTAAGGGCCAGGAGATGCTCAAAGCTCAGGAGGAGGCTTCTCAGAACCAGCTAGCCACGACTCACTCTAAGCTGGAGAGGGCCTTGACTTCAGAGGCGGACCTGGTGCTGAAGGTGGAGGCTCTGGAGCAGAAGAAGGCTGGTCTGCAGAGGGCGTTAATTGAAGCTGTTGCTTATACTGCTGCTGAGACCCGGGTGAAGTGTGTTCGGGAGTTCCAGGAGGGTAGCCATACTACCTGAGATTTAGCAGCTTTGGAGAAGGCCTTTGCTTCTGACTTTCCCGAGGGTTTAAACATGGACCTGATTTCTGACGATGATGAGGAAGAAGATGGGGTGGGGTCCCAAGATGTTGGAGAGCAGGTGACCTCTGACCCCACCGATGCTGATGTAGCTGCTGCTGGGCCTAATCCTGATGAGTTGGTTTTTTTAAAAATTTATCTGCTGGGCCCTAGTATGGGCGTTAATATTTTGTTTTGAACTCTGGATGCCCCTGCGTGGGCTTAATTGTTGTAATTTTTTCTGCTGCTGGTCCGGGTGGACCAGTAAAAACAATGCTGCTTTGGGGCTGCCTTGGGCAGCCTTTCTTTTAATCGTATGACCCCGTTGTATGGGGTTTTGCTCTATCTGTTGGTTTCTTGCCGTTTTTCTGGCGTTTTCTTTTGTACATGCATGTTTCGTTTGTGTTTTGGCCATCGCTGTTTTGGTGTGCTGGCCTGGTGTTTTATATACCCATCCCTATACTGGGGTGCCAGGCTTGGCTTAGGTTCTCCTGTGATCAGTGCAGATTTCCTCTTTAGGTCAGTCCACTAGGATAAGTAAATTCTGGTCCAGAAAATAAGTAATGAAATTTTTCCTTTTAAAAGACTCAAAAATTGAAAAATGCACCAAGGTTTGAAATTACAAGACCTAGATTGCTAAACTTAGGTTAAAAATATAAAGGCAAGATATCATTCTAAACTTAGGTTTATAAAAAATATAAAGGTAAGACAAAATTTTAAGCTGAACCGGAGTAAACTTTATACAGAGTAGAATCTGAGTCTAAGGGAGCTGCTCTGGTCTGGTGGAGGCACCTTTAGATGATATACTTTTTTAAGTGAAGTATATTCCATGATCTGGGTATCATTTCCCCTTCCATTGTCATTAGCCTGTAGGCCCCATTACCAACTATGCTCTCAACCTGGTATGGGCCCTCCCAGTTGTAAGCAAACTTTCCAGCTTGTCTGTTCTTGGTGTTCTGGAACACCTTTCTCAGGACCAGGTCTCCTACTTGCAGGTTTCTGATCCTGACATTTTTGTTGTAGCTCCGAGCCACCATCTGCTTGTATGAGGTCATTCTGACGTAGGCACTGGTCCTGAGTTCATCAACAGTGTCCAGGCTACTGGCCAATTCCACTTGGTTCTGGCCCTCAGTTATACACCCGTACCTGTGGGTTGGGACTTTGACCTCAGAAGGAATTACCGCTTCTGCTCTGAAGACAAGGCTGAAGGGGGTCTGACCTGTTGCTACTTTTGGAGTAGTTCTGTCAGCCCATAGGACCAGAGGAAGTTCCTCTGCCCATTTCCCTCCTATTTCTTGTAGTTTCTTTTTCATATTCTCAATGATGATCTTATTACTAGACTCAGCTTGTCCATTGGACTGGGGGTTCCTGGGGGTAGATTTCTGGAGTGATACATTCCACCCAGCACAGAAAGCCTCGGTTTTCTTCCCAATGAATTGGGAACCATTGTCACATATTATTTCTGAAGGTATGCCAAATCTGGTGAATATATTGCGCTTAATAAAAGAGATGACCTGTGCTTCGGTGGTCTGGGTGAATGATTCTGCTTCGATCCACTTAGAAAAGTAATCTGTCATGGCTAGCATGTATAGCTTGTTTCCTGGTGCTCTGGGGAGAGGTCCCACAATATCCATCCCCCACTTCATAAAAGGCCATGGGGATATGATCGGGTGCAGAGGCTCTGCTGGTTGGTGATTGACAGATGCGTGCCTTTAACAGGCGTCACATTTCCTCGCATACTCCTTCGCATCCTTGCGCATTGTGGGCCAGAAGTATCCCATTCTGAGGGCCCTATTGGACAGGCTTCTTCCCCCTGCATGATTTCCACAGTCTCCGCTGTGGAGGTCATGCAAGACTGTCTGCGCCTCAGTCTGGTCCAGGCATCGCAGATATGGTCTTGTTAATGATTTCCGGAACAAGATTCCATCAATCAGTAGGAATCTGGAGGCCTTCATTCTGAAACTGCGTGCTTCTTTCTTACTGCTGGGCTGGATATCATGCTGCAACCAGTCCAGGTATGGCTTTCGCCAGTCTTGTTCTGACTCCTGGTCTGGGTTGTTGCTGCAGATAGGTAGCTCCTCCTAGTCCGAATCTGGTCCAGGAATGGCTGGTCTGAGGACATGTGTGATTGGAATACTGGCTACGTCGGCTGGTTTGAAGGTTGAGCCTAGAGTTGCCAGTGCATCTGCCTCTGCGTTCTGTTCTCTGGGTACTTGCTGGATGCAGAATTCCACGAATCTACTGATTAACTCCTTTGCTACACACAAGTAGGCCACCATTGTGGGGTCTCTTGCTTCGTATGCTCCATTGACATGATTCACAATTAGTTGTGAATCACTGTATACACTAACATGGTTGATTCCCATGTCCAGGGCTAGTTGCAGTCCCAGGACTAGGGCTTCATACTCAGCCACATTATTTGTGGTCTTGAACTCACATCGGACTGCTTGGGTGATTAGATCTCCTTCTGGTGATCGGAGGATCAACCCAACTCCGGACC
This sequence comes from Silene conica, assembly GCA_029255685.2. Classification (NCBI taxonomy): domain Eukaryota; kingdom Viridiplantae; phylum Streptophyta; class Magnoliopsida; order Caryophyllales; family Caryophyllaceae; genus Silene; species Silene conica. Next base: position 81,146,977 of record CM055312.2, on the reverse strand, counting down.
CTCTGGCGTTTGAAGCTCCATCTACTCGTAACTCCCAGGTGCCTGGTTTGGCACCCTGGTGTAGGTGCAGGATTTCCTGCTCTGCTTGGATCTGGAGTGCTGGACTGAAGTCGGAGACGAAGTCCGCGAGGGCTTGTGACTTTATGGCTGTGCGTGGTTCAAATTGGAGATCGTATCCACTGAGGTGCACAGACCACTTAGCCATTCGTCCTGATAATTCTGGCTTTCTCATAACCGTCTTGAGTGGGTGATTGGTAACCACTGAGATGGTATGAGACTCAAAGTACGGACGCAGCTTATAGGATGCTGTGACCAATGCCAATACTAGTTTCTCAAGTGAGGTATACCTTGCTTCTGCTGGCAGTAATGATTTGCTGACGTAGTACACCGGGTGCTGAGCTCCTTCGTGCTGTCGGACCAGAACTGCACTTACCGCTGCTTCGGTTACTGAGAGGTACAAGAGCAGGACCTCCCCCTGCTCTGGCTTGGATAGCAGGGGTGGGCTGCTCAGGTACTGCTTTAGTTCCTGGAATGCCTTTTCGTGTTCTGGTGTCCAATCAAACTTCTGGCTTTTTCTAAGAATATCATAGAATAATCTGCACAGGTCTGAGGATCTGGAGATGAACCTGCTCAGGGCTGCTACTCTTCCTGTCAGGCGCTGCACATCTTTGGGCTTCTGGGGTGATTCCAGCTGCAGAACTGCTTTGATCTGTTCTGTGCTGGCTTCTATCTCCCTCTGTGTTACCATATACCCCAGGAATTTCCCACTGGAAACTCCAAACGTACACTTAGCTGGATTCAGCTTCATTTTGTACTTCCGGAGGGTGTTGAATGTTTCCTCCAGGTGCTTGGTGTGGTCTGGTGATTGCTTGGATTTGACCACCATATTGTCTATGTAGACTTCCATATTGCGTCCTATCTGGTCTTTGAACATCATATTGACAAGCCTCTGATATGTAGAACCAGCATTCTTAAGGCCGAAGGGCATTACGTTGTAGCAGTAAATGCCTCTTTCGGACCTGAATGCTGTCTTCTCCTGGTCTGCCGGGTCCATTTTGATCTGGTTGTACCCGCTCCAGGCATCTAGGAAAGTCAACATTTCGTGGCCTGCAGTGGCGTCTACCATAGCATCTATGTGTGGCAAGGGGAATGGGTCCTTGGGGCAGGCCTTATTCAGGTCCGTGAAATCCACGCAGACCCTCCACTTGCCATTCTTTTTTGGTACCACCACTACATTAGATAGCCACTCTGGGTACCTGACTTCCCTGATCTTTCATGCCGCCAGAAGATTATCCACCTCCTGGTTTATGATCTGATGTCTTTCTGTTGCGAATTTCCTGCGCCTCTGCTGCACTGGTCTGAATCCTGGATCTATGCTGAGCTTGTGTGTTATGATTTCTGGGTCTATGCCAATCATGTCCTTGTGGGACCAGGCAAAGCAGTCCACGTTCTTTCGGAGCAGCTGGAGGAGCTGCCGGCGTAGATCTCCAGAGCACTCTGAGCCTACGAACACGGTCCTTTCTGGGTGCTGCTCATCCAGGTGGACCTCATCGATTTCTGCCTGCTGGGGCTCGATGTACTCCCCCTGGATGTGCAGCTGCTGTAATTGCTATGCTCTGGCAGCTGGTGGTCTGGTGGTCCTTTTAAGAGCTACTTTGTAACAATCCTTGGCCTCCTCCTGGTCTCCCCGTATCTCCTGAACTCCCCACGGCGTAGGAAACTTCAGGCAATGGTGATACGTTGACGGGATTGCTTGCATTTCGTGGATCCAGGGCCTGCCAAGAATAACATTGTAAGTAGATGGACCATCAATAACTAAGTACCTTACCTGTTTGTTTAGCCCTCCGGCGTAGGTGGGGATGGTGATCTCCCCCAGAGTATGCGCCGTTTCTCCACTGAATCCGACCAGGGGAATAGCTTTCTTTGTCAGGTCCTTCTCGTCAAATCCCATGCTCTTTAGTGCATCCAGCATTAGTAGGTTGACGGAGCTGCCTGTGTCTACCATGACCTTCCTGACCTCACAATTGCTGATATTTAATGTGATAATCAGGGCATCATGGTGCTGCTCTGCTACAGCTTCTGCGTCTGTTTTGCCAAAGGTCACTGCTGGGAGGTCTTGCCTTGCTATTCTGCATGATGATTCTGGCTTGTCTCCCTTTGCTGCAGTTACACGTCTTTTGGCTGCTGAGTAGGTGAGCCCACACAGCTCCGATCCTCTAGTAATGACATTGACAATTCTATTGCAGGGAGGAGCTGGTGAAGGCTGCACCTGGCTGGCTGCGTTGACCCTAGTGGAATTCTCTGGGAGCAGATGGTCCAAGTTGCCTCGGTCATACTGGAATCGGACCTCCTTTCTGAGGGTGTAACATTCGTCCGTGGTATGACCTATGTTATCATGAAATTCACATTTTTTGCTAGCATCACGGCGGTCATTGAGCCGCTCCTCTCTCTTCTTTGGCCATCTGACTCCCTTGAGCTCTTTCAAGGCCTTTAGCAAGCCAGCCATTCCGGTGGTAAAACCATACTCACTGACCTTCGGAGGTGGATCTGCATCGTTTTTTCCACCGGTGCTCTCGGATACTTTGCTCACTGGCTTGCTGTAGGGCTTTGATCTTTCATTCTTTTTTTCTACTGGTGCTTTCCTAGACACAGGTTCTGTGTCATAGGTACTTCTTCTGGAGGCAGCGTCTTCTTCCAGCCTCATGGCTGCAACTGCCTGGGCCTGTACATCAGCAAAGGCAGTGCATGGGTGCATTGTCAATTGCTTGTACAGGTCTGAATCGTGATGTAACCCCCTGCGGAAGGCTTCAGTGGCAGTGGGTACATCACAATGCGGGATGGCAACCTTTACCTTGTTGAACCTGGTGAGGTAATCTCGAGTGGTTTCCTCGAATCCTTGAACAATTCTGTATAGATCGCTGGTCTGCTTCTCTGGTTTCATGCTGCTAGCAAACTGCTGATTAAAGGCATTAACCAGATCTGCAAAGGAAGAGATGCTGCGATTGGGCAATCCTACAAACCAGTGCAGGGCTGCTCCGGATAGGGTTGACCCAAATCCTTTGCACATGCAAGCCTCCTTAAGTGCTCCGGTTGCGGTTACCACCATCATTTTCTGTTTATACTGATTTATGTGGTCCAGAGGATCGGCCGTACCATCATATAGTGTCATGGTTGGTGGCACAAACCCCTTGGGCACATTGATCAAGGCGATGTTGTCGATGAATGGTGAATCTGCATAGCTGTCCTGGGAAGCTTTCTCCATGGGCCTTGGCATGCCAGGTATCTTGGTGATCATATCTTTCAACTCCTGGTAGCGCTGGTCTGAGAGACTGCCTGCTCCAGAGAGTGGATTGACTGGCGGAGGTAGGAAGCCTGGGGGGGCTCCTCCCCAGGGACCTGAGGTCGGGTTGACTGGCGGAGGGAAGAAGCCTGAAGGGGCTCCTCCCCAAGGGCCTGCGGCTGGTTGATTGGCTGCTACAGATGAACTGAAGCCTGGTCCTGGATGCCAACCAACTGCTGACTGTGCTGGTGCTCCTCCTCGCCACCCTCCAACGCTGGGCTGGTTCACAGGTGCTGCTTCCACTGAGATCTCTGGCGTTCATCCGATGGTGGGCTGCGGAGGGGTACCTGAAAAAATCAGAGGATCAGTCCCAGGGGGAAAACAAGGTGTAGGATTACCTGCAGGCTGAACTGATCTGGACTGCGGTGCTCCAAACACGGATGAGTCCAGATCCAGTATCTCTGGGCCACTGCTCGGGGTGGTGACACCTAGATCCAGCCTGGTGACAATCTCCTGGGGAATTGGCCGGTTCAACCCTGCTCTCCCGAAGGGGTTGAAGGTCTGCCCAGGCCCTGGCTGCAACATTCTGAACGGCTGTTCTAGACGTGTGACTGCGGCGATCTGCTCTCTCAGGTTCAAATTGTCCTTCTTCTGGCCCTCTATGGCTTCCTGCAGAGCACTCATTCCCTGGACCACCATATGCATCGGATCTGTAAGGGGAACCTGCGGCTGCTGGCCTGCTCCAGGCATCTGGCCGGGCTTCTCCACTCCTGCTAGGGCTGCTCTCTCTGCTCTGCCTTGGAGAAGCAGACACAGGGGGTGATCTGGGAACCTAAGGAGGTTTGCTGGATGGGGCCACAACCCTTGGGGCTGTGGTCTGGCTTACGACCAGGGGTGGTCCTGCGAGACCAACGGGCACAGTAAGGCTGGTCCCACTGGACTGGGCTGACATGCTCTGAGAGCTGGAAGGGTTGGCCTTGGTCCCAGACATGCTTGTTGTGGCGAGATAACGATTTTAAATATCGGAATGCGCACTATGCCCCACAGTGGGCGCCAAATTGTTTTGGTAAAATTTCTACCGGGTCAATGTTTATGTGATGCGGGTCAAAGTGTCAACCAATATTAAAATCTAGCGTATAAACGAATATAAGAACAGAAGAAATAAAAAATGACACAAGAAGGTTTTGGTGACGCGGAAAAACCCAATGAGGGAAACAACCGCGGGGGGAACGGAATCCCACCAATGTTTTTACTATGATCGAGTGATTTCACTGCTTTGAACGATTACAAGTGTTTGCGCAAGTATATGATTTACAACGTATGAATTGGCATAATAAAATGCCCTAGCTTCCTTTTTATAGCTGCGAATTACTTCGCTCAATTGACTTATTCCGCTGCTGAAATGTGGGAGGGAATATAGGGGAATATCTCTTTAGGGTTTTGACCCATTCCCTTATTCCAACAGCTCTTTTCTGCTTTGATTCGTGCCTGGCCTGGTTCTGGGCTGCTTCTGATATGCTCCTGTGGTGGGTTTTTATATTTTGGGCCCAGTAGCGAGGTGTGGATTTTTGGGCTAAACATACAGTATGCAAACAGCGAAGATTCCGAGAACTGTATGCGACTCCATTGATAAAAAAGCTCGAAAATTCTTATGGGGCGGAAATGAAGAAAGGCACGCCATTCACCTCATATCGTGGGAAAAATTGCAACAACCAAAATCTAGGGGAGGCCTCGGAATTATTTCTGCTCGACAATCAAATGCGGCTTTCCTCACAAAATTAGGATGGCGAGTTTTATCCGAGCCAAGAAGTCTATGGTCCCGCGTTTTGAGAGCAAAATACTGCCATAGTCGTTGTGATATCGATATTTTTCAAGCTAAAAATAGTATGTCGAACGTATGGGCAGGGATAACATCGCAAGCAAGAACAATCGTTCGGGGTACAGCTGCCGCGGTTGGAAATGGACGCCGAATATTGTTTTGGGATCACGCCTGGGTTGACGGAGTCTGCTTATCCGACTGATGCGTGTCTATTTTATGATGTTTTACATCTATTTTCACACGCATTTTGTCGCTCATTTACTATGTTTTAGCATTTATTTCCCAACAATTGTCTACTTTCGTATTTTTATTCTCTTTTGCAGATTTCTACGGAAAAGGGACGATTTTATACCAAATTTATGCCCTCGGGATTTTTCATGACTAAGGACAAGAAGGAACGAAGCCTAGCGCACATTTCAAGGCCTGAAGATAGCTTTAACAAGCAAAGAATCGATCCACGATATTGCAGCCTGTTTCAATTGGCTATATCTCGAGTTCTAGAGCTGATAATGGAGTGATTCCAGTTTAAGGTGAAAGCTTATCCTCTTATCTTTCCAACGCCGCAAGAATCGCTTGATTACGATGAGTAACGAAGAAATGGCAGCTGTTTTAAGATCGACGCGCACTGTAGTCCCGACATCAGGTCGACCGACCTACTAATTGGGTCGACCGACCTAAGCGCAGACCCAGAAGTTTTCGCGAAGCCCATTAAAGTGTTTAGGTCATTAGGAAACTCTCTTTTTCCGCCTATTTAAGCTAAATTACGGGATTAGGGTTATTAATTCAGATTTCCATCAAGTTTTCTACCTAGTTTTCTATCATAGAGTTACATCTAGTTTTAGTTTTAATCTTTCCATAATCATCAAACACTTTTCTTTAGTTTTATACATTGTTCATCATCAATATTTCAACAATAATCAATAAAGCTTGTTCTTTTCCGCCTTAATCCTTATTTCCGGTAATTCCTCTCTTAATTTCTGTTTTATTATTGTTAGTTTATAATTGTTGCATACGGTTAAGTTAGAATCCCAAACCTTTATTATTATTGCATGTTTAGATTGATGTTCTTTATAATTTCCATGTTTATTCCTATTTTTATTATTGTTTCAATAGTTATGAGTAGCTAATTCCATATGTTAGGATGTAGGGAGTAAATATGCATAGGTAGTATAATTCTCGAATCAACATGTCGCAGGCAGGAGGTCGACAGACCACCATTATAGGTCGGCCGACCGACTCGTGTTTGAATTCTGTTTCGCTTTTATTTGTAGACTATAATAACCTACAATGAGACCAAAAGGAGACTTGTAGGATGTTAGTAATGACCTACCCAAGATTGAGAGATATGGGAAGGGCATTGGTTTACATCTTAAGACGGCTAGGTTACCCAAGACTGAAAGGTATGTGACCTAGAATTTAGGAATCACCCTTATTGTTGACACCCAATAATTGTGAGACCTAGGAACTAATAGCATAGGCCGAAAGGAGCTATTAGGTAGCATAGACCTAAAGGATATGTTACACCCCTTACGCGACTGCAATTCATGTTGACTTAGGATTTATACTATCTTAGCTATTTATTACCCGAACATACTAGCATCTCTTTTATCATCATTTACACCTTTTTATTCAGTTTGTTCTTAACTTTCCTTTTAGACATAGTTGTTATCAATCAAATCAAAACCCCCTTTTTATTATTACTTTATAGATTAAAAATTGGCAAACAGAATTAACCTTGTCTCTCTGTGGTTCGACCCTTACTATCACTATCTATAGTTTTAGTTTGGTTTATAAATTTTATCTTTGGTACCCTCAACGACGGGTATCACCGACCATACTACATCGTCTATCCCGGAAAATATTTTGGGACATACGGTAAGCGAGATGTGGGACGAAGCTAGGGATGGCAACGGGCCGGGTCTGGATAGGGTCCAATAGGATCCAGATCCAGATCCGTTTTTAATAGTAGGATCCAGATCCGACCCGGATCCGACGGGTCCGAAAATGTCAGATCCTGATCCGGACCCTGCGGATCCGGGTAGGATCCGGGTTATCCGCGGGTCCCATATAAAAAAAAGGAAAAACATATATTGATATATTCCGACTCCCACATAAATGCAATTGTCAGGTATTCTTTGCAGAGATACAAGTGCAGACGACCTGAGGTTTTTTGCTAATATATTTTCAGATATAAACTTGAGTAAAGTATCTTATTTCTCAATTTGTTTTAGATGTTGGTTGATTAAATGGTGCCTTTTCAATTAGAATATTGCAAAATTGGGTTATGTACATAGATGATGCTAATACTCCCTCTGCCCCTGCAAACAGTTTATGATTTCTTTTGATTCTTTAGTTTTTATCATTATATGTCAGCACATGCACGTTGGATAGCTTGTTAGGGACTAGGGAGTCCCACACTCACTCTCCACTACAGAAAACATGCTTAAAAGGAAATCTAAACTAGAAATTTAGAATTGAGGTACCAGTAGTCCAGTAGTCTGGGCGAAATTCCAAAATAATTTATTTTTATTTAATATTAAACGGGTCTTAGGGTCGGATCCGGGTCTTGTCAACAAGATCCAAATCCATATCCGTTTTTAAACTCGTGGATCAAGATCCGTTCCAGATCCGACGGGTCCAAATTATAAGGATCCAGATCCGGTCCAGCAGGGTCGGGTCTTACGGATCTGGACCGGATCCAGGATCCGTTGCCATCCCTAGACGAAGCTCATGGCTGGAAATAGGACCTGTTTGCCGAATTCCTCCCACAAGATATGCTCCAGAAAATAGCATCCATCTCTCTTACTAATGACCCGGATTTGGAAGATTCGTTGCATTGGATTGGTACGTCTTCAGGAAAGTTTAGTCTCCGTTCAGCCCTAGGTTTCCTTAAAGAGGCCGAAAATACTACTGAAACTGTGTCCCAAGTGTGGAACATTATTTGGAAACTACCGATACAACAACGAGTCCGTATGTTTCTATGGCTAGCCGCTCACGACCGCCTTATGGTGAATGTGAACAGAGTGAAACGGAATATGGGTACTAATCCGATATGCCCACGTTGCGAAGAAAGCGAGGAAAATACGGATCACTTATTACGATTATGCCCTGTTTCTCGAAATTTGTGGAGGGAAATAGGAGTAGCAGCTACCAATAATTCATTCTTTAATGTCCCGTTTAACGAATGGATTTCGAAATGTGCGAGTAACGAGGCTCAAACTACGGAACCCAATTGGCCGATCCACTTCTCGCTGACCTGTTGGTGGATATGGAAATGGAGAAATAACATTGTCTTTGGCCGTGAGTCAGAGAACCCCACAGACCCCCGTACTTTCCTCTTTAACCAGTTCGAAGCGACTAAAAATGCGTTCGATATTCATGACATTTTCATCCCGAGACCAAGGCATCACTTTACAGAGGTTTTCATCCGATGGACTCCTCCCCCTCATGATTGGGTTTTGCTCAACACGGACGGCGCGTCGAAAGGGAATCCCGGTCTGGCTGGAGGTGGTGGTATTTTTCGCGACTCGTCAGGTAACTTCATTTCGGCTTTCCTGTTTTCTTGTTGATGAGTCATATTTATATATATTTTAATGCATCCTCTTAGCATCTTTTGTTACGGTTCTGTGATTAGAATTGGTATTTATATGTCACTTTTAGTAGATATCGATACTTCTGTATTTCTGTGTTTAAATGCAGAATGGATGCATTTGTGGAACATAAGAGTGATATATAGCTCCATGGAATCAACAAGACAAAGTACAAGAAGATATCCAAGAACTAATGAAGAATAAAGGATAAGAATTGAAGCTAGGCGAGCGAAAGAACAACTCCATATAACTAGTATCTAGTTATAAGGGCCATATCTCAGGATATAAAATTGATAATCAAGTGATTCCAATTGGAGGTGAAAGCTTATCCTTTTAGCTTTCCAACGCCGCAAAAATAACTTGATTCTGACAAGTAACGAAGAAATGGCGGACATTTGAACTTCAGTGCGCAAAGCAGGAATTACGCGCTGAGAGGTCCCTCGATAGAGGACAACTCATCCTCGATCGAGGAACCTTTTCTCAGGAATGCGTAGCTACGGCATTAGGTTCCTCGATCGAGTACATCTTGTCCTCGATCGAGGAACCCTTCAGCGACGGGTTTCTTTCCGGAAACCTTCTAAAGTCATTTCTTATGTTTTATTATATAAGGAGTCGTGCCCTTTGAGTCTTTTATGCTTCTTCCTACCCTAATTTCAGTCCTATTTCTTTCTTTTACCCTAGTTTTGTTACTTTTCTTTCTTCTACATACATTTCGCTAAATAAAATCTAGTTTTAGTTTAGATCTAGCTTTTAATATATGCATTGCAATTCCGGATCTCACTTTCTTTACGGTATTCTTCAATCTTTCTTTTAATTAAATTTCAATTATTGTTTTGTATTCCTTAATCATGTTATCAATCGTTTTCCATCTTGATTTTGTTATTGTTGTTAGAGTCAATATGTGTAACTAAATTCTTAATCTAGGATGAAGGGGATCCAAGTATACTAGAAAGGGAATGTTAATTGATTGTTAGTAAAATCACAAGGATTGTTGTTTGATTATTGTTCTTATTCTAATTAATTGATTTAGGCCTGAATTGATAATTAGTGTAGCGAATTAGTTCTTTCACCGATCGGGTTAGAATTGATATAGGCTGCGATAATCAAATAGGTTGATTCTAATAATAGCGACCGCATGTTAGTTTTTAACCTAAAGAACACAATAGTATTGACCAATCTTGTGACCTTGAATAATCCGATTGAACTAGTGATTAATTAAGAATCCCAATAAAATATACTTGGTGACCCGGAATTCCTAGACTTTTAATATCTCTGTTACACATCCTTTATTTCAATTGTTTTTAGTTTTTAGTCAAAACAAACAAACCAAAACCCCCATAAAACTGTTACTTTTAGACTTAATTACCATTAGCAAACCGTTTATTACCGCCTCCCTGTGGATTCGATACCTGTCTTACCACTAGCTATTCTGTTAGTATTGAGATAGTTTTACTTTGATTAAGGTGATACGACTTTAGCCTTATCACCTGTGGCCATTGTACGTCCATGAAGGCTGAATTACGTGCCATCGCGGTTGGTCTCGCAAGAGCAAAGGATATGAATATTAAGAAGCTCATCATTCATGTGGACAACAAAATTTGTGTTAACATCCTCAATGAAGAACAATTAATCAGTAATAATTTGAAGTTCATAGTCAAAAGATGCAGAGATCTACTCAAGGAGACGAGTTGGTCTATTAAGGTCGAGCACATTTACCGAGAAGCGAACCGTGCCGCTGATTTTCTAGCCAATCAAGGACTGAATTCTTCTCTTGAGCCCGTGTTTTTAGATACTCCTAGTAACGGTCTTAGGCCTATCCTTAGGGATGATATTTTCGGGGTATCCACTCCCCGTATAATCGCAAACAATAGCTAATTTTTTCTTCGGGGCTTTTGCCCCTCTTTCGTACCAAAAAAAAATGCTATTTATTAGGGACGTGCTTTTTCACATACAGATTCTACTTTTTCACATACGATTTTTACGATCCTATCCTTGTCATTTTTTTTAACATTCGCTCCTATAATTTTAATTTTCTCTCTCCTTCATCCTCTTAAACCAACTACTCCGTTCACCGACTCACCGTTCCTCCGTCATCAACTCCGTTCACAACTCCGCCTCCGCCCCTTCCTCACCGCCAACATATCACAACTCCGTCGCCGCCAGTTCCTCCTCCTTCTGCCGCGCAACCCACACCCTCACGCCGCCCCTTCCCCCTCCTCCTGTCGCGCAACCTTCTCCTGCCGCGCACCCCCATCACCGCCGTCATGTCGCCGCCCTTTCCCCCCTCCTCCTGCCGCGCAACCCTACCCTCCCGCCTCCCCTTCCCCCTCCTCCTTGCCGCGCAGCGCAACTTTCCCCTCCCCAGATCTGCTATTCTATTTCAATTATTTTTCTACTTTTTAATTTTTTCATTTGTTTTTTTAATTAATTAACTCCAATTAGCCTGCTATTCTTCTTTTTTTAATTAATTTGTTTTTGTTTTTAGTTTTGGGTTTTTCTTTTTTATTAGTAACTAGTCTTATACCTGTGCAAACTGCACGGGTTTGTTAATTTCAAAAAGTTTCTTTAAGAAGGAATATATAAGATAAGTTTTATAATAATTGATTAATTATCATCTTTTGAAGTTATTTATTTTAAAATATAAAGTTCTAAAATAAAACAATAAAATCTCTCTATATTTTAATGAATTTTAAATTAACATTCTAAATATTGATTTATAAAATCGTATTTAAATTTTTAGGTATTATAAATTTTATTTGTAATTAACATAAATAATGCATCAATGTCAACTGACCATGTAGTTATTGTAGTATGATATATCTTTTTGTTAGTTAAAATTGAGTTACTACTTTATCTTAATATTCAAGCGATTTCAGAAAAACTCGACTAACCTATCAAACAAAATTATTTGGATGAAAATAAAACAAAATTAATAGAACTGAATCGGTCAGAATAGTTGCAGAGGACAAAATATTAAACTTGTTTTTCATTTAGTCAAACTTGTTCAAGGTTAAAATAAAATATTTGATCTGCGCGCGTTTTAAATGAAAATTTAAACATCGTTTTTCATGTAGTACCAAATTGTTAATTAGTGAAACGGTATCAAGTGAAAATTACGACCGAATGTATTTTTAAAACGAAAATTTAGTCTCATGCACTTTTGAAATGAAATTTTGACCCGTGCAATTTTAAAACGAAAATCTAGACCCATGTACTTTTGAAATGAAATTTTGACCAGTGCATAGGTCTAAATTGTGCATTTTTTAAAACGAAAATTTAGACCCATGTACTTTTGAATTGAAATTTTTACATGTGCATTTTTAAAACGAAATTTTAGTTTCATGCACTTTTGAAATAAATTTTTTACCCGTGCATTTTAAAACGAAAATTTAGATCCAAGCACTTTTAAAATGCAATTTTGACCCGTGCATTTTTAAAACGAAAATTTAGTGTCTTGTACTTTTGAAATGAAATTTTGACCCCTACATTTCTAAAGTGAAAATTTTGATCCATGTGCTTTAGAAATTGTATAATAGTCAACCCGTGATATTATATTATAAATATATAACAATTAAAAAGTAAACAATAATGTAACGGTTTGTTGATTTTAAGTGTTAAATCTCAGTATATACAATATGAATGTGATATAGTTATTTTAAATAAATACGATATATACTACTAAAAATCTTCTAATGTTTCATCTTAAACAATAATGTTCCCTCAGACTAAATTTAAGCAAAATCGCAATGTTTTTATCAGATGTGTATCTCAACTAATCTATATAAAGATCTATATATATAATATAGTCCGTTATAGGCAAACTTGACAAAGAATTAATTGTATGTTTTATTTTCGACTCTAGTCATGGTGCGTTTAATAGTATGTATTATTTTCGACTCTAGTCATCAAGACTAAATATTAATTCAGTCCGTTTTTCTTAAGACGGAGGTACCCGTTGCAAGCTTGCGACGGGTCGGATTTGTACCATTTCCGTGTATATGGGTTGCAAGTGGGAAATTGGTGGTATTAAATTGATTTGACTAGTGAGATTAAAAAAATAAAAAATCAACCCCCCACTTCCCCATACACTGTGACGGTTTGTACTTACCCCTTTAACCCTTATTCATTTTCATCATTTTTCAAAATTAAATCTCTTTCATCCTTTTTCTCTATATTCCTTCTTTCATTTGTATTTCCTTCATCTCAATTTTTACCTAACAAATCACCAGAAAACCAATTAAAATAAATTAATATGATCACCAACGAATCAGCAAGGCGTGCACTGTATGAAAAAATGTTGTCGATGACGATATTGATGAAGGTAAGCTTATTTTCTTAGATTTGTTTTATTTTTGAAATTCGTTGAAAAAAAAACCGATTTTTTGCTATTTTTTGAAAAAAAAGAACCGAAATTTGGTTACAAATTCTATTTTTTTTGGATTTATGTTGGTTTTATATGCATGTTAGGTTTTCTGGGTTTATGTTGGTTCTGATCTTTGGGTTATGTTGGCATCATTTCATTGTTTGTACATAACCCGGTATCTGATTTCTGGGTTTTAAAATAACTAGGGTTCCTAGGTTTTACACGTATTAGGTTTTTTAAGGTAATTTCTTAACATGCATCTAAATTCAATATTTTTCATTTTATTATTCTGTTTTTTTTGTTGTTTTTGATTTTTCATTTTATTATTCTTGATTTTTGTTGTTTGTGTTTGTTTTTAATTTCTTAGGGTTTTAAAAAAAATTGCATTTGTTTTACATCAATTTTTTGTTTGCTTTTTTAAAATTTAAAACTCTCATCAATATGGTTATTTTGTTTTTTATTCATTGTACTATCTTCATCATGTTACGTATTCCTCTTCATCATCTGACATGCTATGAAAATATATAATATATAATGAAACTTGAGTTTATGTGTATTGATTCCATTTTTTTAGAATTTGTAATTGTTTTAATTAAAATATGAGTTACAATATGTGACCAAAATAGCCAAAATGTAACCCTAATAGACAGATTAGTATAATTTTTTTACGATTTTGATTAGATTGATTAAAATAGTAACATGTAAGAATAAAAAAGGTAAATGTGAATATATGTATAAAATGTTACCAACTCAGTCAGTATATGTAACCAATGTGAATATATGTATAAAATGTTACCAACTCAGTCAGTATATGTAACCATTTTAAAATATGCATACATATAAAATATGTAACTTCAATGGTGACATATTATTCCGAAATGACTACATATTAAACAAAAGTATTCACATATTAATTTTGGGTGTTTAATTGCAGTTAATGGATGTTGAAGAAGAGGCAATAACAGTGATTAAGAAGACTAGAGCTAAAAGCATTGGAAATGATTAAAAAGACTTGGGATCAAAATCCCCGGTGTAGTTCTTATTTAGTATTTCTTGTTTCGGGGGTTTCATCCCTCTTTTGTAGAAACAAAATAAACATATTTGTTTTACACAAATTCTTATTTGCAACGGCACTATCCGTCGCAAGCTTGTGACGGATACCGTTTTCTCTCACAAAATACTCACTTTTTCTCTCTCTTCAACACTATTTATGTGGTCCCCTTTCTCCACTAACTCATTTTATATCCATTTTATCTCACAAAATATCCGTCACAAATAACGACCCGTCGCAAGCAAGACTTACTATTTGTTTTAAAGTGCTTAAATATTTTGAGAAATACAACTTACTAGAGAAAATAAAGAATCGTAACATGTATGCCTTATTGGTTAGTCATATATGTAACATGTTTTGGAATGATGACATATTCTACAAGAATGTGAACATAATTAGCACATACATTGCCAAAGGAAATACACTATGAATGACAACTTGTTTACATGTTTATCTGTTATGTTACCATTTGGAAGGTGTTGTTGAGAAGAGGTAGGGGCGGAGAAAAAGTTGTGGTGCACGAAAAGGAGGATGATGACATATAGAGCTAATTGCATAATATGTTGATGTATAACAATATATTTATAATTCAGATGATTACATAAATAATTTTTATGGTGATAAAGTAAAAAAGAACTCAATAGTTGAATACTATAATATGTCATCATATAAACTCCATATGTTTATAACTAAATTTTTAATCCAAATGATTACTTATGTTATGATAATGGTGTGACATATTCAAAGGTTGACACAAAAGTTAATTGTAATAATATGTTGATATATAGAACTTAGATGTATAACACTAAATATATAATTCAGTTGATAACATAAATGATTGTTATGGTGACAGAGAAAAGATGAGTCAAACTATGACACAGTATAATATGACATCATATATACATCATATGTATACAGATACATGTTCAATTCAAGTGATTACTTAAGTTCTTATTATGGTGACAATAATATGTTGATATATAAAGTTCAGATGTATAACAATTAATTTATAATTCAGATGATTACAAAAATGATTCTTCTGATGACAAAGTATAAATGAAGTCAGAAGTTAAACACTGTAATATGTCATCATATAAACCTCATATGTGTACCGTCTTAAGAAAAAAGCGGACTGAGAAATTGCGATTAACAAAATATGGAACCATGTTATTAGTGTAACAACAACTTCAAAAAAATTGGTTACAAAATATAATTCACAAATACACTTCGCAAGTATAAATTGTCACCACATCAAGACAATATGTTACCATATATGCATAAGTCACAAATAGTTGATAATTGGTTACATTTTGTATTACTCGATAACTTCATCCAGCCAGTTGTTAACAGTTTAATTCTATATATTACCATTCTCACTTGTATATTCATTACTAATGATCGATTAAACTAAACTATATCCACAAGCAGTAACAAAGTGTCTAACTTTATAATCATATTGAATCATGTTAAACTAAGATGAAATGTAATAGGATATGGAACAAACGATAATTCAGTTGATTACATAAATAATTCTTATGGTAATAAAGTAAAAAAGAACTCAATAGTTAAATACTATAATATGTCATCATATAAACTTCGTATGTTTACAACTAAATTTTTAATCTAGACGATTACTTATGTTATGATAATGGTGACATATTCAAAGGTTAACTCAAAAGTTAATTGTAATAATATGTTGATATATAGAACTTAGATGTATAACACTAAATATATAATTCAGTTGATTACATAAATGATTGTTATGGTGACAGATAAAAATAAGTCAAACCATGACACAGTATAATATGACATTATATATACATCATATGTATACAAATACATGTTCAATTCAAGTGATTACTTAAGTTCTTATTATGGTGACAATAATATGTTGATATATAGAGTTCAGATGTATAACAATGTATCTATAATTCAGATGATTACATAAATGATTCTTCTGATGACAAAGTATAAATGAAGTCGGAAGTTGAACACTGTAATATGTCATCATATAAACCTCATATGTGTACCGTCTTAAGAAAAAAGCGGACTGAGAAATTGCAATTAACAAAACATGGAACCATGTTATTAGTGTAACAACTTCAAAAAATTGGTGACAATAAATATAATTCACAAATACACTTCGCAAGTATAAATTGTCACCACATCAAGACAATATGTTACCATATATGCATAAGTCACAAATAGTTGATAATTGGTTACATTTTGTAGTACTCGATAACTTCATCCAGCCAGTTGTTAACAGTTTAATTCTATATATTACCATTCTCACTTGTATATTCATTACTAATGATCGATTAAACTAAACTATATCCACAAGCAGTAACAAAGTGTGTAACTTTATAATCATGCATATTGAATCATGTTAAACTAAGATGAAATGTAATAGGATATGGAACAAACTAAAATTAAAACACCAAAAAAATCATAAAGTGAAAAATAAAAATAAAAACACCAAAAGTTTAACAAAAAAATAGCAACAAATCCTATTATAACCATTATGCACATATAAGCAAAAATTCAACTATAATCAACAAAAAATGTCAATAATTGACAAGCATTAATGAGTAATAGATAACAAATGTAGACAAGTTGTTATTCTTTGTGTATTACTTATGTAAGTTTATTTTACAAATTATTATGTTCATATTTTTCTTAATATGTTACCATTTGAATCTGAATAAAAAACATAACAACCATAAAATTGAATTTGCCGAAAATCTAAAAATCATTGGAAAAAGATTATGAATAAAAAACTGTGACAATCAAATTAAAACCATTGGAAAGAAATATGAATAAAAAACTGTAACAATCAAATAAAAATTGGTAACAATTAAAAAAAACCAATAGTAGCAATAAAAGTGAATTTACCGAAAATAAAAATATGGAGTAATTAGAAATATTAATAAATCAAGCTAAAACTAGTAACGATCATGGAATTTGTGAAACATTTTGATAAAAAATAAACAAAACACAACAACCGGCAAGATCTTCATTGTATCAACAACCGGCAAGATCTTCATCATTTTCTCATGTTTATAATAAAAATGATATTGTTGTGGTTTTATAAGCTCTATGGATGAAAATGAACATGAAACCATCAATTATATGGTACTGTCCGCCATCTTTTGCTGATGGTTAATATGCCAATTTTTTGAGATTTTGAGAGATAAATATTGGAAAATAGAGATATGTGGTGATGGTTTTGCAAATTTTTGTGATGACTTATCATGGAAGGAACATAGAAGATGGGGATGCTTATTGTGTATACTGTGAGCATCTAATGCATGATGTATTAAAGCTAATATTGGGCATTAAATATTGAAAAAGGTACAAATATAGAGTGTTGTCAATCACACACAAGTAAGTTGCCTAATTTATCTCATCATACCCCACTAGCCATTTTTTATTATAAATAATCCCCTCAAGTATAATAAAGGACGACATGTACAGTGCTAGGTGGCAGACCTCAAATCCTCCATTAATGCTGACCCAGACCCGTATTCATATAATATGGTACGTATTTGGCCCGTCGTAAGCTTGCGACGGGTAGTTCCGTCGCAAATAAGAATTTGTGATATTAATTTGCATGCATTTTTTTTACATATTTTATTAAATTTAAGCAAAATCGCAATGTTTTTATTAGATGTGTATCTCAACTAATCTATATAAAGATCTATATATATAATATAGTCCGTTATAGGCAAACTTGACAAAGAATTAATTGTATGTTTTATTTTCGACTCTAGTCATGGTGCGTTTAATAGTATGTATTATTTTCGACTCTAGTCATCAAGACTAAATATTAATTTGCATGCATTTTTTTTACATATTTTATTGTTGATCGATTAATTTAAAAGTATTTTAAGTAAATTGTTTTCTATTTTTTCGAGTTCCAATTTTTTCTAATCCGTGAATATTTTTTTATTAATGTCGCCTTTTATACTATTTTTGATGTGTCATAGGGAGTAACACATGATTTTTTTCATGGAAAAATTTTCATATTTTTTCCATCTAGTTGATTTTTATTATTTTAACACAATATTTTTTTTTTTTTGAGAACAAGAGTTAGCTCAAGTGGTAAGAGCTCTCTTATCCCAACCTTGAAGTTGGGGGTTCGATTCTCACCCGCGACATAGTGCGCTCATTTGAACAAAAAAAAAAAACGAAATATTTTTTTATAGTTTCAATTTTTGTATCATATATATTGTAATTATTAATAGCAGTTGTATATTCGGCTTTCAACTTGATTGTGGATTCTCTAGAGTATAAAAGGTGAATTTTCTCAATTAAAGCACAAAAAAAAATAGAGAAAATGGGTAACAATGTGGGGCACACTTGAATAAAATAAAAATATATATTGTACTTTCAACCACAGTGCGACACATAAGCACTGTGGGTGTTGCTTTTATATATAAGATTTTATTTTTATTTTAATTAATTAATTTCTTTTTTTAATTAGTTTGTTTTTGTTTTTAGTTTTGAGTTTTTTCTTTTTTATTAGTAATTTTATTTTACTTTTTAATAATTAATTATGATAATTTAGTTTCTCGTTTATTCGAAATTGTAGAACGGTGACTATAATAATAATAATAATTATTATTATTATTTAGTTGATAGACGGTCTGCATTCAATATTCTGTTTGCAGATTGTTTGGTAGGATGAACTGGTTTATGCAGTAGCGTGTCTAGTTTGTTAAGTACAGTTCATATGGTCGTGTTGTAGGGAACTTCTGTGTGCGCAGGAGTTTCGGTTCAGTGGCTTTGATTTTATGGTAGCCTATTTTAGACCATCCCCAAGCGAAGGTCACGCTAACTAGGTCACGAACCATTTTTATTCTTAATCATCTCTTAATTATCTTGACCTACCTTTACACTCCCAAGCAGAAGGTCGCGACCTAGGTCACCAACTCATTCATTTTCCACTTTTCAACATATTCAATCATTTCTCACATTTCCTACAACACTTTTCTCTCTTACTTTATATTTATTTTCCTAACATTTTATAAATTAGTTTTTTCTATTAAAGTAAATATCTTAATAAAATAAATATTACCCAAATATTTTACGAATATATTAATCTCACGGCGTAATTTACGGAAAAAATATTAAATAACTTGGTTATAATTTCGAAAAGTGATTAGCCGATTTCATTAACAATTAAAAACGAAATGTATAGGCAATCAAAGACTATAAATAATTTAACGGAATATCAGTGTTATTAACAAACATGTTTAAAATATTAATTGACGGTTTTGATAACGTATAACTCGAAATAAAGTTATCTATGTAAAAGTTAGCCCAAAACTTATTTGGGCTAAAACCTTTAATTCATTGTCAAATTGGTCGACAGTAAAATCTTCAGTTCTTCGCCCACCACCCTCTTCTGAAAACCTAAGAGCATCCACATCCATGGAGAGAAAACTCTCCATAGAGTGAATGGAGAAAAAAAACTCTCCATAGTTTACACAACCATGGAGAAAAATTGGAAAGGAGAAGGAGAGTTTGATTTTCTCCATTTGAATGGAGCTCTCCATAGGAGAGAAAAAGTAATAAAATAAAGAAAAAAAAGGACGTGGAAAGTGAGGGGGTTGGAAAGTGAGGAAAAAAAGCTGCAAAAGTCTACATCCACTTGCTTTCAATTTACCTTCAATTGGTTTCAAGACTTTCGTGTAATATTTATTAGTTAAGTGATATTTCATTTAAGTACTTTATTTGATGTGTTTCATTTCAATGTTGTAATGTTTTTAATTTAATAACGTTAATATTTTATAACGTTAAAAATTTTGTTGTTTGAAAAAAAAATATTGGTCTATAAATAGGGTTAAAATTGTAGATATTTTCAGAAATTACACAATTTTATCACAATATTTACTAATATTACAACTTTTTACTATGAATAATAATAATAATAATAACATTAATCCTTACGATGATCCTAATTTTATACAATTTCTTCAATTTCAACAAGCAATATTTCGTGTAATATTTATTAGTTAAGTGGTATTTCATTTACGTACTTTATTTGATGTGTTTCATTTCAATGTTGTAATGTTTTTAATTTAATATCACTTGATTTAACGTTTTAATATTAATGTATTTGTTAATTATTTTAATAATATTTTTACTTTGTTTAATTTTTGTATTTGAATATTATTTTTTGTTCAACTTTAAGAGCATTATCTATTATCCAACCATAAAAAAAGACATTATAAAAGTATTTTGTAATTAATTATTTAATAACTTTTATAACTTTAATTTTTAAAACATAAAAACCAAACATGACATAAATAATTATATTCTTACATATGACAAACTTTTTATTTTAAATAATAAGATACGATATTAAAAATGTTGAGTTGAGTTGGAAAAAAACAAATTCAGTTGAGTTGAGTTGGAAAATGTTGAGTTGAGTTGAGTTGGAAAATGTTGTGTTGAGAAATAAAATGTGAAGTGTAATATATATGGGTCCCACGAATGGAGAGTTTTTTTATCCATGGTTGTGGGTGATTTTCTTATGGAGAATTAATGTGATGGAGAGTTGAGGTGGATGATTTGGGTCCCACAAATGGAGAGATTTTTTACCCATGCATGGTTGTGGATGGTCTAAGCAGCCGTTCTTCACTCCCTCATATCTCACCTTCCACCATCTTCACCTTCCTCATCTTCCCCTTCACATCACCATCATCCCCTTCACATCATCATCATCATCATCATCATCACATCTTCCCCTTCTTCATTTCAGATCTATTTAACTTATTTGTTCATCACCATCTCATTCATTCAACAATATTCGTTTATCGTTAACAGCGTGTTTTGTGGTCGTTTTCCGAGCAATTTTGTGGTGAGCTTCTCCGAAGCCGATTTATTTCGCTTCGGATATCAGTGGTTTTTGCGCTTTCTTTCGCTCGATGGATCAATGAGGGGGGTTAGTAATGTTGTTGCTAGTTTTTATATTCTGTTGATTTTTATTTGATTAATTTGTAGTAATTTATTTATTTCAGCTTAATAAATACTTTGATGAAGAAGGAATTCTATATTAATATTTTGTTGATAAATGCTTGGCAGAGGAAGGAAAAAGAGAGAAATGCAGGCGTCCTTTTTTTTTATCTAATTTGTGCCAATAACCAATCAGAGTGTGCCACATACTAGGTCACCAACAAGGTCAATAATCCAAATAAAGGTCACAAATTGACCTCTTGTGCAAGAAGGTCACAAGGAGGCCATGTTAATCTTTTTCTTAATCCTTAATTAAGGTGACCAAGCAAGGTCATGACCAGGGGCGGATCTAGGATTTTGAAATACGGTGGGCTAAAAAATAAAATTTTAAAAAGTCTTACAAAAAAAAAAATACTACAAGCTAAGGTCTTGTAAAGCTTGGGATCTCGATTATCCGTCATCATCCAAGAATCTTATGGTCAAAAAACAAATGAATTAGCCCACACCTTAAACTGAACAACTAATTCACTACCTCCAAAACATGCTGCCACTTTAAGTAATTTTGTCCACGAGTCAACTAAATAAATATCAGCAACATCGTCTCACCAAAGTATTGTTTACTCAATCTATTAGATCAAACCACAACCCAAACAACACAAATTCTCATTAGAATTTGTGACGGATCCGTCACAAGCTTGTAACGAATCAAATATTATCCATATAAGAAGGAAAAAATAAACACTTTTGTTATTCCCAAGACTTGTCCTATCTACACGAGTGAAAGCTATCGGACCCGTCATAAACTTGTGACGGATATATCCGTCATAAACTTATGACGGATATATCCGTCATAACTCACAAATCATAAGGGAGACTTATTGAGTTATTGAACAAACAAAACATAGATTCACCTTCACTATTACAATCCTACAATACTGACCAGTGAGGTAGTGACCATTTACCATCCATATCCCTCATTCAATTTCCATCAAAAATCAAAATTCAAAAGTTCAAACCTTCACTGAGAGTCTGAGTTTCCTGCGCTAATTTCAATATCCAAAATCATTCATAACATAATTCTTGCGCTAATTTCATGGTTGAGTTTCCTTCACTGATGATTTGTTTTTTGCTCACTTACGTTAATGACGCTTTCGTATTGACGCTTTTATAAAGCGTCGGATACAAATAACCCTCCAATTCCTATTTTAGTTAACAACCGTCACATACATATATCCCTACTACTTAATTACTAATATACAATATACTAAGAATTCACAAGCCCACGCACACACGTTCACCGCCAAATTTCATCGTCTTTATTCAAGCCCTAATTCACATACCTGCTACTGTTCCATTGCTTATCTTCCCCATTCGGCCATTCTCATTCAATTTTCACACCAATCTTCATCTTTCACGCCATAATTCTGATTCAATTTTCCTCTTTTCAGTTGTAATTCTTCCAAATACTCGTTCAATCCTATCAATTTTCCGTTCAATCTGCGTTTATAGGTACGTTCAATCCAAATTCTCGTTCAAGCCAATTGTAATTCTTTCTTCCTTATTTAATTAGTTGTGTTAATTTCCAATTACTTGTATATTATTGCTGATATTTTTAATTTCATTATTTTCAATTACTGTTGTTTATATCTGTTGTTATCAATGGTTGTTTAATTTTCCAATTACTTGTATGTTATTTCAATTACTTGTTCGGGGTTTGGGCTGCTTCAATTTTACTTGTATGTTCTCCTCTAATTTATCGTTTTTTTCCTTCATTATCAGAAGTGCTGGTTATATTCGAAAACAGAACGATTAGTTGTAATCTGAACATGAACATACTGCTGTTATTGTGTTGTTTTATCAGAAGGGCTGGTTATAGTGTTGTTTTACTGCTCTTATTGCTACTGTCTTTGCGCTGCTGTTACTGAACATGAACGATTTGTGGCTGCTTCAAATTTACTGTTGTCGGTTAATTGTTGTAAGTTGTTGTAGGAAATATATATTGAGAAAGGCGAGTGACCCAAATTGAAACCGTAATGCTATTATTGCAATGTTTTTTCTATAGTAGGACACTATGCTATATATATATATATATATATATATGTTTAATCAACATGGATATGTTTTTTTTGTGTAGACATGGATACTAGTTGGATTACATTGCCAAACGACCATTCCAACTACATAGATGGTTGTTTGAAATTTATTGCGATAGCTAAAGAAAGTCTTGTAGAAGGAAAAACAAAATGTCCTTGTAAAAGTTGCAAATTACGTTATTGGTTGCCTCTTAGTGAAGTAGAGGGGCATATTTTGTTCAAAGGCTTTTATCAAAAGTATACAAATTGGATTTGGCATGGTAAAGGGGATGTTCTTGATCATATACACGGTATTGATGCTGGTAGCACTAGTAAAGGGTTATTTGTAGGTCATGACGATATTAGTGGCCTGTTCGATGCAGCTAATTTGGGTAACATTTCGCAATTCTCTAATGGGGTTAATGACGAACTTACTAAATCACACACAGAAAATAATGATCTTCCTGATGTATCTATGGGATATAGTTATTATGATGATTCAGATCATGATGAATCTCATAATCCTCCTCCAAAAGTATACAACATAGAGGAAGAGGCAAAGTATAAAAGATTGTTTGAGGCCGCAAATGAAGAACTTTATGAAGGATGTCCAGCTTTTTCAAAACTGTCCTTCATTTTGCACTTGTTTCATATTAAGTGTATGTTTCATTGGTCTAATGATTCATTCAATACATTAATTGAACTTCTACTCAAAACATTTCCCCAAATTAGAGACTTCCCTTCATCTTATTACGAAGGAAAAAAGTTAATCAATAACTTAGGCCTTGGATATGAAAAAATTCATGTATGTCCATTTAACTGTATGCTGTATTGGGGGGAATTTTCCGAAAAGGAGGAGTGTCATAATTGCCACACATCAAGATGGAAAATAAACAATGGCAAAACAAAAAAAGGGGAAGGAGCTAAGGTGATGAGGTATTTCCCCCTTATTCCTAGGCTTCAAAGAATATACAACTCACCAAAAACAGCAGAAGACATGAGATGGCATCATAAGGATCGTGTAAGAGATGGAAAATTAAGACACCCGGCTGATGCTTTAGCTTGGGAACAATTTGATTCTCGTTATCCTGAATTTGCATCTGATCCTCGCAGTGTTAGGTTAGCATTAGCTACTGATGGGTTTAATCCATATCGTTTGATGAATACTACATACAACACATGGCCTGTAATTCTAATACCCTACAACTTGCCACCTTGGTTGTGCATGAAACCATCATCATTTATATTGTCATGCATAATTCCTGGAAAATCCAGTCCTGGTATTGATATCGATGTGTTTTTACAGCCACTACTTTATGAGTTAGAATTATTATGGAATGGTGTTGATGCTTTTGATGCTTACGAGGGGAAAATTTTTAAATTACGAGCATCTTTACATAGCACTATTAATGATTTTCCTGCGTATGCCATGCTATCGGGATGGAGTACAATAGGCTATGATGCTTGCCCTCGCTGCACTCATTCAACAAACTCTGGTAGGTTTGGGGGTAAGATTTGTTATATTGGACATAGGCAATGGTTAGATGAAGACCATACTTATCGTTCTCAAGCAATTTTGTTCGATGGGACTACAGAGTATGGTAATGCTCCAATATGTGCTAGCGGGTCGGATGTTTTGAGGCAACAAGAAGGGATTGATTATATTTATGGCAGTTTTAAAAAACGTCGAAAGAGGAAAAGTAGAGCTAGAAAAGTAGGTGAGTCAATTAATGTCTTGAATAACAGTGAAGATGACAATAATGCTAATTTATGGAACAAAAAGAGTGTGTTTTTCAAGTTGCCTTATTGAGAGCATAATCCTCTAAGACATAATTTAGATGTTATGCACATTGAGAAGGATGTGTGTGTGACAATATATTAGGTACACTTTTGGATATGGATAAGAGTAGAGATGATGAGAATGCTCGAAAGGATCTTGAGAAGTTGGGTGTAAAGAGGCATCTTTGGCTTAAAGATTTGCCTAATGGGGGAAAATACATGCCTCCAGCTTCCTACTCCATGTCCAACGAGGAAAAAGACAGATTTTTAAAAGTCTTGCAAAAAATTAGAGTTCCAGATGGGTATGGGTCAAACATTTCTAGATGCGTGAATACGAAGCAAAGAAGACTAATTAATCTTAAGAGCCATGACAATCATGTTTTAATGCAAGATATCCTACCCATTGCATTAAGAGCATCCAAGTCCACAAAAATTATCGACTTGCTTGGGGACTTGTCTTCTTTTTTCAAATGTTTGTGCTCTCCAACTCTTGATTACAGCGAGTTAGATGCTCTTCAATCAAAAATTATTCTTGTACTCTGTCAAATGGAAATTGAGTTTTTTGCCAACCTTTTTCACTATCATGGTTCATTTGTTAATACACTTAGTAGAGGAGGTGAAGCTTGGTGGACCTGTCCAGTATAGATGGATGTATCCGATAGAAAGGTACATATCTAAAAATCCGAGTTCTGTTAGGTAGCTATTTTTCATTGTATTAGTCAATAATAATTCAATTTTCTATAGGTATTTATCTCATTTGAAATCA
Organism: Silene conica; assembly: GCA_029255685.2. Taxonomy (NCBI): domain Eukaryota; kingdom Viridiplantae; phylum Streptophyta; class Magnoliopsida; order Caryophyllales; family Caryophyllaceae; genus Silene; species Silene conica. The sequence continues at coordinate 81,121,297 of CM055312.2, read as the reverse complement.
TATGTGAGAAATAAATCTCAACCAGAGGGATCGATTGCTGAGGGGTACATATTGGAGGAGACTATTACGTTTTGTTCAAGATATCTTGAAGGTGTTGAGACGATCTATAATAGATCTAAGAGAAATGACGATGTTATTCAAGACATGGAATGCTATATGTACCATTCTGGTGGTAGAGTGATTGGAAAGATAGAAAAAACATGCTTAGATGACAAAAGCTTAAAACAAGCACACCGCTATGTTTTGCTTCATTCGGATGAGATGAAAGTGGTCCTTGAGTAAGTACTAGTATGATTTGTTATGTGAAATTAACGGGTATTACTCATTGTTTAACATACCTCGTGCTAATTAGAATGTTTTTCATTAGTTGAAGTGAATTCCTTTATCAAAAGCGCCACGAGAATAACCTTGCCTCTACCCTAAGTGACGACGAAAATGACTGGATTATCAATGAATTCGGTGACTGGTTACAAATTCAGGTTTTCTGATCTCCTAATATTTATAAGTTTTTAAAAACAGTCAGGTAGTTTCTGAAAATAGGTAGTTTGTGAAAATAGTTGATGGTTTCTTATCGTACATAGGTGCAACACTTGGATGCAAGTACCAAAGAAGGACAATTGAGAAAAGCGTTGGCCGGCGGCTTAAGTAGAAATGCTAAAAGAATGACAGGTTTCATGATTAATGGGTACAAATTTCAAACCGTGGATCGAGAGCGGCATAGGAAAACGCAGAATTCTGGGATAATGGTTGAAGCGGCAGATGGACAAATATATTATGGAAAGCTTAAAAGAATTTACGAATTAGATTACTTTGGAAATTACAAGGTGGTAATGTTTCATTGTGATTGGGTAGACATACACAAGGGGATAAAATCATATCCAGATAAGAGCGTTTGTGTAAACTTTTCTAAGTTGATGCACACAGGCAGAAACCTGGCTGATGATCCCTTTATTTTCTCATCTCAAGCAAAGCAAGTATTTTATGTTGAAGATGAGATGCATAAAGGGTGGTTGCATGTAATTAGGACTAAGCCTAGAGATTTGATTGAAACTGGCGAGCTTCTTGAGTAAAATGTAATTTTTCGTGACAGGATTTGTTGGTTTTCGTGACAGGATTTGTTGGTTTTAGGCAGAAACTTTAAACTGTTTTTTATCAATGCTTTGTTTAAATGATTTCAGTCTAGTGGAGTGAGTTATGGAGAAGTGCTTTGTAGGATGAAGCATCGCTCACACCTGAAACTAAACTTTGATTCTGATCAGCTTCTGATTTGAGATTCAAGTGTCTCTTATTGTTTGGGTTTGCTTTTATCAGCTGCTTGTGATTTGATATTCAAGTTTTCGTTGTTAACTTACTTATTTTTTTTGATGATTTTTTTGGTTATTGTTATAGGATAAGAAAGCTTACTTGGATCAATGACGAGTTATCGAAGCAAAAGAACACGTGCACAAATGACGGTTAAGGAGGAAGAAGAAATACCTGCTGCTACAAAATCAAAGCAAAATGATGGAGGTGATGACAGATGGGGGCCATTTCAGCCTCGAAATGACAAGGCATCAAGCCTTGCTACTGACAAACAGCAAAATACTGTTGCCCCTGATAAAAAAATTCACAAGCCTTCTCAAGTTCAAGCCACTACTTCTAGGAGGCTAGTTGTACCACAACCACATAATTCCCAATGTAGAACCGTCACTTTTCCCCCTTCTAATGGTACTGAAAAAGTACCTCCCGCTACAAAGTCAAATCAGATATGGAGAGAACCTTCAAATAGACCATCAATGGGAGTGAGAGTAGGACAGACTACCATTTCTACCAATCGTCCACACACTGCCAAGACTTCTACTATATCATCAGGTCCATCAACTCAAGATTTAAATGCTACACAACCTTCTAGTACACAGGCGCCTATTAAATCAAAATCTTCATTATTGCCCATTGCTACTAATCGTCCACACACTGCCAACTTCTCTTCTACTATATCATCAGGTCCATCAACTCAAGATTTAAATGCTACTGAACCTGGACCTGAACCTGCTAGTACACATGTGCCTATTTCACCTCAAACCAATTCTCTGAAGTCCAAGTCTTCATTGCCCTTTGCTACTGATCGTACACACACTGTCAAGTTGAAGTCTATACTAGTTAACGGTACATCGGACACACGAGACACACCTGTGGCACCTCCAAATGAAGATTTAGTGGACAACGTGAAACCATTCAAACCAAGACGCCACAGGGTCGTAATACCTGATTGGCCTAATGAAGTAGCATTTGACGAGAAAGACGAGGTCATGACTCTAGGTAAATGTTTTTTTTTCCAACTTTTATTAATAAGTGGCTGGTTTCTATTTCTTATCACCATACTGATCATTTCAGGACTGAATTGTGGTAGGAATAGTTAGTCTTGCTACCTAATGGTACTAATTTTTATGATGTTGCTTTAGTATTGTGATTATACTACAACAAATCCCTTGTAATCTTGACGCTTTATGGTCGACGCTTTTAAAAGCGTCGACCATTTTTCCCTTAATATTCATTTTAATGATAATAATGATAAAAAACCGTATCACGATTTCCGTGCCCTACCTTTCATTTTTTCCAAAACTGAATCAACGCCGCTATTCATCTTCTTCCCCAAAGTATTTCCCCAATTTTTTTCATTCATCTACTGTATTCTGTCTTTCTCAATTACTCATCCTAGCGAATTGCGCCTCTTGTTAATCATCATCGTCATCAACTAAATAGGTATGTATGTAATTAGTCAAAACTTTATGAATGCTTCTATTTAATTTATGGCTTTTGATCGTGTTTTGTAGATGGAAGTAGTTATGTTTGGAATAGTTCCCGACATTTATATCCATGGTAGTTTGCTAACTTGTCTGTCCTTATTGCTTCCTAGACTTCGATCTATTTTATAAGAGATTATCTATGTCTGTTGCTCTTGCAGGTATTCCTTTTCTTCTCCGTTCAAGAGACCTACGACATTCAACTTGAATCCATCAAGCAGAGATTATCTGCCATTTTGGGCTACCGTAAGGGTTTATATTGTTTGAAAGAATGAATACTTGTGTTTCTTCATCTGGGAATTCCTGTAATTCAAACTTAATGACTGAAATTTGATAGTAAATGGGTATAGTTGCATAATGATTAGTGTACAATTAAACTTGTATAGTTGTAGACTTATGTTTTGGAGTCTTGGTTGATTTCAGGGTAAAGACGGGCGTATACCTGAGCACGCCAAAGACGGACAAGTTGTAAGAAGATGGTGCAAATAGCAGGGTTAGGTATGGCCTATCTTTTATGCAAGGTTGGCGCGCTACAATGGAAAACGTTGTCATTAACCTCTCTTTTTTACTACCAATACCAAATCTAAAACATCTTTTCATTCAGATCATACTCTACTTAACTCACTTTCTTGCTCTGCTAGCATGTTGCCTTTCCTCATCTTGAGCATTTCTATTTCAAGTGAAGCCATTATCTTACACTTTTAACATACCCTTTAGAAGGGCATTAGGTACTACTCACTTCATTTCTATCTGACTTGCTGAAATTAATTTGGTTAACTTCAATTTTCTAATTGCTACCTAATTCACCACCTCTCTTCTCGTCTTAGGTGATAGAAATTCATAAATTTCCAATTACTATAATTTCATATAGTTTTTTTTATAGTGACTCATCAAGTTACAACCTTACAAGCTACATATATCCAACAAAAATGCACTACCGTGTTGATGGTAGGGGTAGGGATTGTAGAAAATAAGAGAAAAAGGCGAGAGAGCTGCTAGGTTTGAAGATGGGTACAACATGGCCTGCTCCTCTGAATGTTGCAAAGGTAAGCCCCTTGTATTATTGGTACCACTCACTTACTTGGGATCACCTAATTTTCATGTTAGATTGTTTGATGAGATGATTATTTGTATCGATTAATTTATGTTCATGCAGCAATTGGGTTCAATGTGGAAACTGTGCAGTACAATAACATTAAATTTCAAGTTTGGGATCTAGGTACGAAGCCTTTCTAATCTTTTTGTTGTATAATGTGCTTGATCTTGCATTACTAAAGTGGTTAAGATTAGTGTATGTGATGATGGGCCACAGTTTGAGCTCATTTAACAAATTTCAACTGGTAGAGAACTTCAATGTGTGCAAATTAGTAGAGTTACGATGCAAATGGTCATCTCTTATCAACTGGATTTAATAGTTAATGATGTTTTATGTTTGGAGGCATGATTCTAGGTCTAAGGTAGTTAAGTGATGTATGTATCTTGATTCCTTATCTTTGCTTACTAGAGTTTTTGATGATTTTACATTGGTGGTGGTTCTGTGACTCTGTCCATTTCTCTTGCTTTCAAGAGGTTTGTCATTATGTGACCTTTTATTTTGTATCCAATGGAATCTATGAATAGCTGGGCACGACTTGCTGGAAACTCTTAGGCCAAAGCATGATGGTATCTTTTGGTTGCTCCATCATGATATATTTGTTACTTCCTCCATCATGAAACTGTTCTATCGTGACGAGTAGTTCTGGTTAAAAGAACGAGACATGAAAATGGACTGTGAGGTTTATACCCATTGACTGTTTGTGAGGTGTTGCTTGCTCTTGACTGTGCAGTTGCTCTTGACTACTCATCAAAGCCTTGATACGCCTAATAACATCCTGCTTCAACTCTTCAAACAGCATTCCTGGCATCCTCAGACCTCAGGTATCCTTCTTACAATGCTCTATTACGGATTCTCCATGCATATATTGTAACTGTAAACAGAAATGTCATTTGACAGATTCTGGTCTGCACTATATTAGCAATTACCTGTTCAGTCACTATTGGAAGTCATATACGTTCTTGTTAAACCTTTCTGTAAGTACTTGGATGTCTATAGACTAGCCTAGTTATAATTTGTTTTTTAGTTTTCTTCGATTGTTCTTTAAATTGTTTGTCAAACGTATGCTATCTGATAGTGTTTGCTAGCTTCCGTATCTTTTTCATAAACTCGTTTTATACAACTCCTCAGAGCAAAATTTACTTAGTATTATATTTGTATTATGTTACAGGTTTTTGATTGAAGCCCATTTGACATTGCGCCAACTAAATGATTGAAGCTCCTACAACTTTCAAAGTACTAGCTACTAAGTGTCCGGGTCTCTAGTTAGTTATGTAGCACTATTTACGATTTTTTGCAACTTTATGTTGGATTTTACTATCATCCGGATCCGTATTGATATTTTTGATTTTGTGTAGAGTACTAGTTTATATTAGTTAAATTGTCAGTGCTAGTATTTGTGATCAAGACGATATATGTTTCATGTTTCAGACGTACGGAGATTAATTTAAAAAAGTATGGTACTATTTCATTATATTCATCATTTAATTAGTAATAACTAGGAGTACTACTACATATAGCTTTATTTATAAATCAAGTTTCTAAAATCTGATAGCTAAAATAATTATACCGTGACAGTAATAATTAATAATTTACTTTGATAATAAAAGCATCACTAAGATCGACAGTTTGAAGCGTCAAAATATAGAAAATTGATGCCTAATTATGTCTCATTAAGTGACACATAAAAGCATCAATGGTTGCTAAAGATGCTTCAAAACATCACCTTCGTTGACAAATAAGAACGTCAATACGCACTTGAGACACTTTTAAGCGTCACCTTCGTTGACAAATAAAAGCGTCAATACGCATTTTAGACACTTTTAAGCGTCAAATACTGACACATAAAAGCGTCACTATTTAGTGATGACGCTTTAGAATGTCACATTTGTTGACGAACAAAACTGTCAATAGTCATTGAAGACACTTTTAAGCGTCAATAAATAACGACGGCCAGAAAATTGACGCTTTTCCAAAGCGTCGATAAAAATAAAAGTGACAGTTTAAAGCGTCACAAAACGCTTCAAAAAGCGTCATATTTGCACGGTGTTTGTTGTAGTATATTCTGTTGCATACATATGGCTTACTGGAAACTGTGTGGTCAGAAAATTACAGTGTGGTATTGTTCAAATTCATTTTAATTACAGTGTCTTGCTACCTCTTATTTATAAATAGACCAGAGGTAAATTTATACTGATGTACAGGTTAGCTCTTCAGGTTTTGAATTGTGTAAGACCTCTTTATTTTTGGTTTTGAATAAATGAGATGCATACATGTTTAATTTATAATTCAGATATGGTTTCTACTTTCTATTGCTGTGTATCTTTATGTTGCCTAGTTTTTCTAGCTTTGATGCTATGTCGCATAACCGACGGGGATAGCTTCATTTATGTGTATGTTCCTGATGTTTATGTCAAAAGTTAGTCAAATTTCATGGTGTGAATCCCTTGATGCAATAACAGTTATGAAATCAGGCATACTTGTTTGTTGCTTGCACAATCTCGATGTTGCTTGTATGCGGAGGACTTGGTTCAAGCATTTTGTCACCTGTTATGGCAACTGTATACATGTGTAATCAGCTTCTGTTTTTCTGCTTATATGAAATGTAGGTTATTTTAGCCGAATGTGCAAAAAAAGTGATTAGAAGTTATTATGATATATTCATACCGGTTTTATTACTGGTCCCGGTGGTGGGTAGTCCATGGATATTCTTGCTAAGTCTGTATTTCTGCTAAACAAAAACTAGAGCAATCCATTCTGCCTAGTGCCAAATAATAAGACACCTAGTACGCTAAAATTCCTGCCGACAGGAAGTCCCTGCCCCATTCATGTCATGCTACATTTGCATACCCATTATACGCTGCACTTGGAAGAGTCTAGCTTATGTATACTCTGAGCATACACACATCTTCCCTCAAAATAAATGTTGTTATCTTCATACCAGCATTATTAGATTCGAAATCTCCTACTTGCTCATCTGCTAACAACAGACCCAGACACTACCACGTGCAGACCTGCTACACACTGCCCTCGCCTACTCTTCTGCAGTAACGCTCCGCAGACCAGCAGCTCAGTTTGCAACAGTCCTGCACGCAATACCTGTACAGAACCAACACCAATTCCTGACCTTCCCAACAGTCCCCCCTCACGCAATGCATCATCAACGCTACGCCCCAACGACTCCATTGCCCACTCTGTACATGATTTGTGTCTCATGTTTCTAGTTTCTTATCATAACTTATTCTGAAGTCAAAAGCTTCCAGCAACCAGAAAGTTGGTTTAAGTTAATGATTTCACAATCTCCAGTCCATATGCAGTTAGTTTATCATTCATCAAGTTGTTTGTTTATGTTGACAGATAAAGAAGGAAACTATAAGACGGTCAGTCACTCTATTCAACCACGTGATGTTTGGCATGCTGATGGCACCAAGTACTTTGTGACGTTTAATGAGTTTTATCAACCACTCAAAACGGGAGGACATATTCTTATTAGATTTATCGGGCATGTTGCAAAAACTGTGCAACTTTGTCCTATTAACGAATTAGATTGGCGCCATGTTAGTGCACAGTTGAAAGTTGACATCGTAAAGCTAATCCGGGTATGTTCTTATATATATTAGTATATGCAGAATAGTTTCTTTATATATTGCAGAAACAATTTCCATGTTAGTGCACAATAGTTTCTTTGAATATCCGCTTTACTTCTTATTGTCAAGGATCGTTTTGTGATACCCGATGGAGAATTATTTGACCAAACAATTCTCAAGCGCACTGGTAAAAGCGTGAGGCAGTATAGACATTACTTGAAGAAGATGCTTTTTAAACCAGCGACTAAGACCAAAGAACAGATATATGCAGCAGCGCCTGATGGACATCCTCGTCCTAGTTGGATTCGTTTGGTTGATTATTGGTATTCCGACAAGGGAAAGGTATGAAGCAGTGTTCTTGCTCGTTAATTTCAAACTCTGTATTTTTTTTACTGAAAATGTCCATAATATCATACAGAAATTGTCTGAATGCGGAAAAGAAGCACGTGCGAATCAAACTCATATGCATACAACGGGCCCTACTAGCTATGCTAACATACGAGCTGATTTTGTATAGTTTCCATCTTTTAATAAACTTCTCATGTATATTCAAGTTGAAATATTTTTATGCTATAGTTTTTAATTAAATGTTGGTTGGCCAACAGTAAGAAAAGAACAAAAGAGAAGCAAGTGTTTTGGAGATTTTCAAGCAAACTCATCGTAAGAAAGATGGAACATTTGTAAAAGACACGATGACAGAGGATTTCTTGGTAACTACTATATTACGGGCTGTTTTACACCTTTTTCTTTTGCGTTCAACAGGGCTGGGGTTACTTACTACTATATTTGTAAAAGACACGATTACAGGGCTGGCTCGCATATTACCTAGTCGTTATCCGGCCTTACTTACTACTATATTTTATTTTTTGTGTAGATTGATGTAGATGCAAGTATTGATACAGAAACTCTCATGAACCCTTCTAGTTCCAAATCTCGTGTAGAAATTGAGAATGAAGCCTTTAACAGAGTAATGTTCGGAAGAGATAATATTCCTACACGTCCATTGGGTTATGGATATTGAGTAAAACAAAGTGATGTATTTGGAGTACAAAGTGTCTTAAGAAAAGAGGGATTTGGTTCTGGAGAGAGCAATAGTCTAGCCTTATTGAAGAAATATGATGACACAGTTTGCTCAAATATTGGACGTCTTTAGTACTGGCAAAGCTACGACTGAATTTATAGACATGGCAAAATCAGTTTTGAACATGAACATGGCCAGTACACAGGTATGTTTAAGTTCTCTTTATGCTTTTGAGTCCGCTGTGGTACTGGAAATGTAGCATTCTTAATTAATTAGTTCTCGTCTACATAGTGTCTCATGTCTCGTAAAGTTGTTTGCTTCTCTTGTAATGTGAAGTAGCATTTGGAAAAGATGTTAGTAGGCGCACTTCACATTGTTGCTCATTCGGAAATTGTCATAGTCGCTCTGTACTCTCCACTTCTCATCTCTTAATCTCAGAGAATGCTTGTGGTACCCAATTTTAAGGGTGTGGTGGACACATAACAGTTGTAGCCGTCACTGGTGATTGGTGAACTACACTGAATGTGTAATGTGTAGAGTTATGTCATTAGTTCTGCAACTACAACAATTCAAGTGATGTAGTGCTCTTTGAACGTTAGGTCACTGAATGTGTAATGTGCTTTTTAAATCATTTCGTCTTTTTAATTATGTTTTTACTTTTTGTTTTTCCATCTTCAATTAATCAACCAAACTCGTATAAGATGTAGTGCTCTTGTGTTGAAATCAAAATTAATTTGTATTATGTTGTAGGTTTCAGATTTGTCAGATGGTGATGACGATGCGCCTTGATATGTTGATTGAAGCCCATTTGACGTTGCGACTAATTAAGTGTCCCAGTCTCTAATTATTTACGATTTTTTAAGTATAGCTATTTACGATTTTTTAATACAACATTATGTTGGAATTTACTATCATTCGGATCTTTATTGATATTTTGATTTTGTCGTATCGTAGAGTACTAGTTTATAATAGTTAAGTTAATGTTAGTGTTTGTGATGAATACGATGTATTTCAGACGTATGACGATTATTTATAAAAGTACGTGGGTACTTTTGTTATTCTATTCATGATTTAATTGAGTAGTACTACATATAGCTAGGTTTATTTAATCTGTACGATTTTATTTGGAAATCAAATTCCTGAATTTCTAATACCCAGACTAAGAGCGACGGTAATACTTAATAGTACGTGTGGTACGTTGACAATCAAAAGCATCACTGAGATTGACAGTTAAAAGGGTCAAAATATGGAAAATTGACGCTTAATTATGTCAAATTAAGTTGACACATAAAAACATCAATAGTTGTTAAAGACGCTTCAAAGCGTCACATTTGTTGACAAATAAGAACGTCAATACGCATTTCATATGACAGTCCTAGGCCTCAATCCGCACTGGTCATGACCTACCTAATGACCTTGCTTGGGGATGGTCTTAGGGACTACAAAGCGAGAGGGACTTAGATTAGTGGCAGACTTCTGCAATGCTCAGTGTATGCAGCTGCAGGAATGCAGTTCAGATGGCAGTTGGGTCTGATTGCTGTTTCTGGAATTGTGAATGATCATGCTCAATTAATTGAGCATTTATGGGCTATGTTTTCTCAGAATGGTCAGGGACTTTTGGGAACCTTGGCTAGATAACGTGAGGGATTGGGTTTAGTAAATCATGTTTTGGATGAAGCTGGTATTTCGGATGTTGTAGCATTTTTGATGCAGCCTTCGACGGAGCACTTACAAGGCAGGACTAGTGTTTAGATTTTTGTATATGATACAGTATCTCCTTGTAAATTTGCCTTTGGTTTTCAATAAACAATATTACCTCAATACTTGAAGAATTGTAATCCATTGTTTAAGTTAGAGTAATTGATTAAATTGTAAGGTAAAAACTCATATATATGAGTTGTTTTGTTTAGGTTTAGGAAGGAGAGTAGGTTTAGGAAAAAGGCAGAAGAAGAAAATTTTATGAAAAAGTGTATGTGAAAGAGTAAAGTCCGTATGTGAAAAACTAATTTCGATATGGTTAGTGTCAAAGTATACAAAGGGTCATGAAAAATGAAAAGTTCAAGGTTCCATATAATTCTTACTATTTTATTTTTATAATAATAATAATAATAATATTACTTTTATTATGTGGCAAAAAGTTAAGCATTTTATTGAAGGCTCAAAAAGCTTTTTTATATTATTATATAAAATTGAATTTTCTTAGCCGTGATCTCACCTTTATTGTTTTAAAAAAAAAATTTAAAAAACCTATTTGATGACCTTACTTCACAAAATTGCTTAAAATGTTATTGTATTTATATATTTACTAAGCATATGTCATATTTGATACTCTCGTATAGTTTATAATCATTAGTTACTCTCTTTTAAATTAACATCGGGACTAAAATTGAAATGAATCTAATAATATATATACAGCTCATATAAATAAGATAAATATTTCTTATTATTTTTAGGCATTAATTTTCTAGGCATTACTTTTATCGTATTGTTTTGGCAGACGAACCGGCGAAATCCGATTGATGAGTTAGTCATATGAAAGTCTGGTTGACTCCGTGGGTATTATAATGTTGACGAAGCCAAAGTGTTAGTCATGGACATCATGGTTTGATAATAATGATAGGATCAAAAATAAACAAATACTGGGTGTCGCTGACAACTAATACCAAGCTATTTAAGATTACTTGAAAATTTTGATCTAATAATAAACCTTGTTATAACAACAACAATGGCAAAAAAACATTCTCCCATGGCTTCTAAGACCTCTTTCTCAATTCCCACCACCAAAAGGACTTGTCTTTGCTCTCCCACCACCCACCCGGGTTCTTTCCGGTGCAGCATCCACCGCGCTATCCGAAAGTCGCCTGCTCGCTCCAAGATCAAGATTAATGGACTCAACCATAGGCTCGCCTCAAAAGCTATCCTTTTCAAGGCCTTTCTATTGCAGATTATTAACCCGTCTAGACATGATCAACGTCGGACACGGGCTTTCCGCCCCAGGCCTACCAGGTTCTACCTTTCTAATTGATAATAATAATAATAATAATAATAATAATAATAACCAACTTCTGTGGTCAAAAGATTTCATATGTTTTTGTTGGTTTTTGTAAAGTTTGTGTTGTAAACATTCTGGAATCATTCCATTGTATGGATATTTTTTACTTGTGTCTGGTAATTGTTTTGTGTAAGAGGAGGCATAAATTTAGTACAATGAGTTTACTGTGATGGGTGGTCCTCTCATCTCTTAACAACGAAGCTAAAGGTTTAATATATTCTGCTTTTGAGGATGGAGCAAACTTGTTGATCAGCCGAATATCTCTTCATGAGAGTACACGCAACATGAATTTATACATTGTTATGGACGATGAATATACTGATTATGTAAAATAAAATAAAATTATTAGAGTCATAAGGAGAGGGCCTTTGAATTATTTGTGAGTTACCGTCTGTTTATAGTCTGCCCGTCTTAGTCAATAGGGTTTGCCTTTGATATCAATTGGTATCTATTATCTAAGCATGCAAAATTGAATTTCTAGGATAATTGATCATAGAACGGAGTGTATTTTGTATGGTTTATATGTAAATATGTAATGCAGCATTGGTTTACTACTTGTATATGAATTATGATACTGTTTCATTGAATTTATATTATTGGATCCATTTGATTGAGTAGCAACTTTGACCATAAAAGGGTGAAAAGTTGACGTTGTTTAATTACCACATCAAACACCAAACGGAAATTTTATGTTGTAAAGATGGATAGCATACTAATTTATAAGTTCGCCTCCTTCAGCTATCTATCTGGAGTTATGCTAAAACAATGGAACAACACTCGTATTGTGCTAGTCCTAAAATCGATAAGCCAAAGCTTGTTTCCCATTTTCGACCTATCAGTCTCTGTAATGTTGTCTACCAGTTGACATCCAAATGTATCACAAACCGCCTAAAGTTGGTTATCTCCAAGCTCATTTCGGATACTCAGCATGCATTTGTACCTGACCGTCTTATGTCAAATAGCTGTCTTCTCGCCCATGAAATTATGCATTATCTGAACAAAACAAAGAAAGGCACATCCTATTTTCCGGCTCTTAAGCTTGGTATGCACAAAGCTTTTGACGGAATATCCTGGCCTTTTATAATGGAAGTACTTTGATTTTTGGCTTCCCCCAAACTTGGCAGGATCTTATCTAGTAGTGTATTTCAACAGTTTTTTAACGGATTCTAATTAACGGCGAACATTTTGTTTCCTTTAAGCCTACGTGCGAGATTACGTAAGGAGTTCCCCTTTCACCTTACTTATTTATCATGTGTATGGAAGTTCTTTCCTCCCAACTCCGACAGGTTGAAAAACGAGGCCTTATCCAAGGCTTAAAAATCTCAAGGTATGCTCCTCGCTCCTATTTCCCATCTTTTTGACGCTAACGATGCTTTCATATGCTGCGTAAGGCCTCCCCATCATCCCTTGAGGTGCTTCGGGACTTGTTTCGGGACTTCAAATTAGCATCAGATCAAATGATCAACTTCGACAAGTTCTTCATAAAGCTTAACTCGAATACTCCAGAAGACTTCCGCTCGAGCCTGATGTCAGTTCTCAAAATGAAATATGTCTCTTCATTTGGTAGCTACTTGGGAGTTCCAATTGACATGCCTTCAAATAAGTCTTTTGTTCTCCACCCTTTTTGTAATATCTCGTTTTTTTTATTTATTTTATTTGAATCGTTCGTTTTATAAGCTTACTTGTATGCGTTTTATAAGAGGTGTTGTGGTCTTATATGGACTCGAAAAGGGATCTTAGCTACTTTAATAAAATAGTTGTAACATGAGGTTGTTGGGGTTCGAACCTAGGACCCATGGCAGCACGGCCATGGGCCTCGTTATGCGTGCATAAGTCAAGAGGGAGCCCACGTTAGTAATAGCACTTCCTCTCTAAGCCGCCATATAAAGGGAGTCTAACCAGATCCCTAGGTCATTTCGAAACACCACCACCACCCAAAACCTGCTGCCGCCACTTCATAGAAAGAGAGAGAGGGTTTTTCCGGCCAGTTGAGTCAGCGTAGGACCGTCGTTTTGACTCGAATTCAGGTATGGTGGTCGACTGTCCTATTGTTGTTATGAATTCGTGTCTTTCATAGTAGTGTCGTTGAGTCATACGTTTCTGGGTCTTAGTTCGTTTTTATAGTCTTATAATATGTTGCGTGATGTTTGCTTAGGGGGTGGTCTCTGGTGGTCGTTGGTGGTGAGGGTGACGGGAAAGGGGTGGATGTTACGAGTCTGGGAATATTTCTGGGTTCGTTTTTCCCTTTTCTTTCACGCCTGTGTATGTTTAGAGTGCGGGTTGAGTCTGGGTTCGTGTTTGTTAGTACGGGTCATGGGACAAGGAGTTGGTTTGTAGTCAAGGGTCTGTCATGGTGGAGGGTATGGTGGTTTCAGGCGACGGAGGTGGTGTCGACAGGGGGGTTCGTTCCCTCTGTTGGGTACTGGTTTCGTTGTGTTTATGCACAGGTGTGGTTTGGGGGTGGTACTACCGTTGACTCGGGGGAGGTCGACGCGGTGGTACCACCGTGGCTAGGTGTCTGTGGTTCAGGGAGTATGTAGGTGGCCGTCGTTAGTGGAGGTCGGGTCTGGTGAGTCGTCGGCAGGGGCACCTTTGTGGGCCTGCCGAGTGGTTGTCGTGTGTTTCCAGGCGAGTTTTGGGGTTGGTTCAACCCACTGGTGGCCGGCGACTTGGTGGGCAGAGGTCGCCGGAGTTGTTGATGGTTCTGGGTACGCGGGGCCGTGGTGATTGGTGGCTGTGGCGAGTTAACGGTGGAGTTATAAGGGGTTTAGTTGGGTGTGTCGGGTGTTGGGTCGTGTTAAGGGGGAGTGTATTATTATTATTATTATTATTATTATTATTATTATTATTATGTATGTTTTATATACTTTCTATTTTAATATCGTTTTATTTATGGTAAAGATTTAGTTTTTAAATTTCAAAACCCAAGTGTTCATTTATTTTGGGAGTTGCTATTTTTAGAAGCTACTATATTTGGAAAGTTACTATTTCGGGTAACTCGGTTGTTGGGAAACTTTCTAAATATAGGAAGTTTCTATAATTAGAATGTGTACATGATTTACGAGAATTAGGGAGTCTATTAATTAAATAATATACTTTTAGGTGGAAGTTTTCGTGTGGAGCACTTTTGAGAACAGTTGTGCTTTTTGCCATTTTCCTTCTGCAAATACGAGGTAGGGGAATACTACATATATGAGATGTGTAATCTGTGTATTGATTGATGTTAATCATGTTCATGTATATTGTTATATGGTTGGTATATTGTGATATATAAATCTGTGTTACGATATGGTGCGGAGATAATGGGTCTTGTGATTGGTGCGGAGATAATGGGTCTTGTGATTGGTGCGGAGATAATGGGTCTTGTGATTGGTGCGGAGATATTGGGTCTTGTGATTCGGAGTGGAGATGATCGACTTTCTATTTTTAGTAATATGGTTTGTTTACAGTTTTACTCTACTCAACCTCGTGGTTGACCCTGTGTATTCGTGATCACCTGTGATGAACCAATTATTGGGGAGCAGACTGACAGGTATAAAGACAATGGGAGCATCTGGGAAGGGAGAAGCATGGACCCGAACCTGTTTAGAGTCTAGACCACGTGATAGTAGTCTATGAGTTGTACTTTTACTTTTGTCAGAACAGTTTTCTATTTGGCTTTGTAAGAACATGTCTTGAGTTTAAATTGAATATAAAGTACTGTTTATCTTCCTTTGTATCTGCTGCCTCGGGAAACCGAGATGGTAACACCTTTATTTATCTGAGGAGTCCTAGTTCAGGCCCTTAAATAAATGGGGGTGTTACACTTTTATTGACAAGATAACAACAAAAAGCACACCTTGGTCCGCTCTCCACCTTAGTAAACCCAGTAACCTTATCATAATTAATTTCATCCTTTTAGGTTCTATTATGCACATCTTACGGGCTTTACTAGGGATGTCAAGGCGAGGTGCGGAGGAGGGGTAACCCGCACCCGCATCCACGAAGTATAATGCATCCCCACGACCCGCAGCGGGTTGGACTTTTCAAATTACTTATCTCCTCAGAAAATAATTTTTAAAAATACAAATCGTGAATTTAAAACATACTAATCTCGCACTATCGTACATCTTATACCGACAAGTCTTGACAAAATGTTATAACATTCAATTAACTAGTACACAATTTTTTCAAATCACGAAATAGTTTGAGGATTAGGGTTTTTTTTAGGGTGAGGAGGGTGGTTAGGTTGTTGGGTATTTGGGTGGGTAAGAACTAACAAGTAAATGAAATTTGTCTAGGCTTATGAAAAAAAGTTTAGACTTTTTATCTAAGTTATAAATTTTATTTTTATATAGTATAAATTTGTCTAGGATTATGATTAAGGCGGGTATTAGCGGAGCGGAGACATGCGAGGTGAAGCGGGCGGGGTGGGTATAGGGCAGGTCTCATGTGATATCTGCACCCGCCCCACGACTCTCGACGAATGACACTTTTGGAAACCATCCCCGCCCCCACGACCCATCAAATCATTACCCACAGCCACCCCAAGTGGGTGGGTGTAGGGCAAGACCCGCTAAAACTAGTCCCGTTGATAACCTTAGGTTTTACCTTTCTCCCTTTTGGTCGGTAGAAAACTAGACTCCTTAATTACTGCTTTTTGGTGGCAAACTTCTCCTTTAGGTTGTCCAATTTATTGGATTTCAAGAGCTCACCTTGCTGCTCCGAAAGAAGTTGGTGGACTCAGAATCAAATTGGTTGCAATTCCGGGACAGACATCACTTCTAACTAACTTTCGGAGAATTCATCACCATCCAGATGGTATTCTTGCGAAATTTCTCCGACCTAAATACAGAAAAGACTTTCCCATCCCGCAAACAAAATCAAAAGTCTCTCAACCTTATTATTTATGGACTAGTATCTGTCATACTACATATAAAGGTTCTCATGCCTTTACTTGAAAAGTAGGTAGGGACGACTCAATTAATCTTGTTAAAAGCCCTTGGGTAGCTGGCTCGCAACCGATTTTGCACCCATCAACATACTTCTTACCTTTATTTATGTGACCTACTCATGCCTAATGGGTCGTGGAATCCACAAACTACCTTGAGCGCATACAAGCTGGTTACTATAAAACGAATTTTGAGTCTTGAGCCACCTTTTCTTGACTCAGATGGTTTCCTCTATTGGAAAAATACAAAAGATGAGTAATATACACTTAAGTCAGGTTACTGCTTCCTTCAGTCCCTCTCCTCACCACCACCCTCCTTAGCTAAAGTTAATGTCTTCCATTAGAAGATTGTTTGGAAACTTCCCTTCCTCCAAAAAATTTGATGTCCTTTTCTTGCGGTTAGCTCATAATACTCTTCTTGCTTGCGATAACCTACATCGACGAGGTGTTCAACTGGACCGGCATATCCCTTTTGTCACCTTTGCCTAGAATCCATTAATCACTTATTCCGTTCTTGCGTGATTTCATATTATATTTGGCGTGCCTCGATTGGGGATCAACTCTCAAGCAAACCCATTTAATAATGTGGTTAGCGAGCATTGTTGATTATTCGACATTTACCCTTACGTTTAGATTAGACGTACTTTATGTTGTTTTCGTGGAATATCTTTTTCCCTCGTTTACCTAAAATGTTATGTCTAACTTATACATTTATTTATAGTTTTAATGTTCCGCGTGTTTATTTGAATTTGCGCGATCGAGTCTTTATTCATATGTCGAGAGGTTCTTAAATCACATATTTTCGCTACGATTTACTTGTTTATCGTTCCATGAATCGATTCTTCTTCACGCTTATTCCCCGGCTCATTCATGCACTGCCACGTCCCCTTAGAGCAAATGCGACTGTTTGTCCCATAATAGATATCAATAGCAACACTCACAATCACCAATCTACACACCAGATAATATCTTCCCAAATGACATACCGACTAATGAACTCATAAAGCAAGGACAAAGACCAAAAGGATGAATACGCGGGTTTTTTTAGGAGGTACTCATACCACACCAACTCACGAACTGGTTGTGGTGTGCAATGCTGGAGTTAAAATTCAAGTCGGCCCAACTAAAACCAACAATAAAATAACAATATAGAAGTACTACTCTGCTACGTAAAATGAAATGAAATCATCATCAATCATCATCATCGGAATAAATATAAATAGTGAAACAGTCAAAGCTTCCACAATAAAATTGCAATTGCTTGCATTCAGGATTCCGCGATTTCACTTCTCTCCTTACTCTCAACTCTCTAACTGGAGGCCATGACTTGTTCTCAACATCAGAAGGTTTTATATCAAATTTTCTCTTGCTTTGCATTTTTGTTCTTCCATCAATATACTTATTTTGTGTAAAACGGATATTATCTACTGTCTTAAACTTAAGACGGATAATGGATTAGTGTGGTCCTATAAATTACGTTATTACTTAATCCCTTCTGTTTGGATCCGTACGAGCAGGTGACGATAATGATACTTAAGGTTGATCTTCAGTGCAGTAAATGCTACAAGAAGGTGAAGAAAATCCTGCGTAAATTTCCTCGTAAGTCTTTTTTTTTGGGTTTTTGTTTTTATGTACACATTTTATAATTCAATTATGGAGTGAGTTGTAAGTAGTGAGTAACAGGGGAGCTAAGTAATACTTCCTCCATTCCAATCAATTCTATACATTTACTTTATTCACGTTTGCCAATACCCGTTTTCTTTTGTTAATATCTTTAGTTACGTATAGATAAAAATTAAAAAAAATTTGATATTCACAATATACTCGGTAAGACAATTTAAACAAGATCTCACATGACTATCTTTTATGTTATATATTAGAAGTTGTGTCGAAAATTCACTCGACTTATGAATAGTATCCGAAAAGTGAAATGTATAGAATTGATTGGAATGGAGGAAGTATAAATTATGTATGTGTTGACATGTTGTGTTTGTGGACAACAGAAATACGAGACCAAATATATGATGAGAAGCAGAACACGGTGATCATCACGGTGGTGTGCTGCAGCCCTGAGAGGATCATGCACAAGCTCTGCTCCAATGGCCGTAAAACTATCAAAAGCATTGAGATCAAGGAGCCCAAGCAAGCAGCTCCAGAGCCAGAAAAGCCTAAGCCCAAACCCGTTCCTCAACCTCAGGCTAAACCTCAACCTGCTCCTGCTCCTGTGCCGGTTGAGAAGCCTCAAATGAATAAAGCAGCAGCAGCAGCAGGTCCAGTGGGGCAGTGGATACCTGCATACCCTCCCCAGCAAATGTACCCAGTTTCAGTATGCTGCGGTCCTTGTTACGAAGGCAGGCTTGGTGGTCCCTGCAACCAATACGGAAGGCCTGCTTTCTACGGTAATAGCTCCTGCGATTACTTCACTGAACATAATCCTTCCGCATGTTCCATCATGTGACTACTACTACGTCTACTACAAGTACTCTTGACGTCAACTTTGTTACTTGCTGCCGTGTGCTGTCCTAGTAATTATAATATATAACCACTATGTCATCATTATATACGAGGAACTACTCTGTGTTAAACAGAATACTGTATGTGTAGTACTATATGTTCTCAACTATTGTGTTGAAAACAATAATTATCATATTCAGGTACCAGGTTAGTTGTAAATGAGAGAAACTACTATTCATGTAATTTGCCATTGTCAGTTTGTCTTGCGTCAGACGGAATTTTGTAACCACTCTACCGCCAAATGTGATCATTAGCTCTTTAACGTTAGTCACACTATTGTGGTTACATTTAAGTATAAAATGGTCACATATGACCCGTCTAAAATTTCAGACGAAAAGTGACGGTCTGAAACAAATATTTCCCATTGTGTAATTGAATTGCTTGTTTTCGTGCACGGTCCCCCGTAGTCCCCTCCGAGACGAGTTATGGGCTGGCTTCTTAAAACCCATAAAATATATTCATAGTCCCATGCTATTTATGGGATATTAATGGACTCTATTTGTGAATAATCAATCCATCAATATCTATCTTTCAAAAAAAAAAAAAAATTCCATCAATATCTATCTATATATATATATATATATATATATATATATATATATATATATATATATATATATATATATATATATATATATATATATATATATATATATATATATATATATATATATATATATATATATAGAGTTGGGATCACATGAGTCCACTCTAAATATTTGAGTCCATGAGTCTAACAATGATATCATAAGTTGTATAAAAAAGTATCACGTGTTTTCAATATCAATTTTTTTTTTTCCTTTTTTTGTTGTTTTCTTTTTCAATATTACTTTCTTTTTTCTTTTTTTGCCTTTTCTTTTAAAATGACATTTTCTTTATTAAAAAAATTCCCTTTTTCAGTATGCACTTTTTTTAAAACAAACAAGTTTTTTTTTAATAAAATGGCGTTTTTTCTCGATTTTTTTTTTCATTATAATATCACAAGTTACTCAATACAATATCACCGGTTCTTTAAAATAATATCACAAAAAAAAAATTCGAGAAAAATATATTTCGGAAAAAAAATTCGAGAGCAAAAATTGAAAAAAAAAATTGAAAAAAATATTTCCGGGCAAAAAAGTTCTTGAAAAAATTTCGTGATATTGTTTAATATTGTGTGTGATATTGTTTAACAAAAGGCATTTTTTCTCGAAATTTTTTTTCGATTTTTTTCATTACAATATCACAAGTTACTCAATACAATATCACCGGTTCTTCAAAATAATATCACAAAAAAAAAATTCGAGAAAAAAATATTTCGGAAAAAAAAATTCGGGAGAAAAAATTGAAAAAAATATTTCCGGGAAAAAAATTTCGTGATATTGTTTAATATAGTGCGTGATATTGTTTAACAAAAGGCGATTTTTCTCGAAATTTTTTTCGATTATTTTTCATTACAATTTCACAAATTACTCAATACAATATCACCGGTTCTTCAAAATAATATAAAAAAAAAAAATTTGAAAAAAAATTCGAGAAAAAAAATTGAAAAAAAAAATTTCAGGAAAAAAAGTATAGGAAAAAATTTCGTGATATTGTTTTATATAGTGTGTGATATTGTTTCCTTTGATATTGTATTGAAAAGGTTGTGACATTGTGATATTGTAGTGTAAAAAAAACGTGATATTTTTTAATACAACTTGTGATACTCTAAATGGACTCATGGACTCAAATATTTAGGTGGACTCACCGGATCCCGCCTCTATATAGAGGCAAGATCCGGTGAGAACGATCATTCGGTGAGAACGGTGAGAACAACCCTCATCCCTTAGATCGGGGTGAAATCAACGGCTGATATAGTATTTCCAACAAACCTAAATTTTAATTAAACCCATCAAATAATCAAATACCTCCCCGTGTTTCCTTGGTTTCAGTGAAAACCAAAAACACTAGTGTCTAATTATGTGACTTAATCAAATTATTTGGCAAATTGATTTTAGAAACCCACTGTTGACAACAAACGGACAATGTCAGCCATTATCACCATAACCATCTCCATAATTTTTTTTTCTTCACTTATCACAATGCAACAAAAGAATTACTTCGTCTATCATCACCAACACCATTATCTATAACATTTCGCCCACACGAACATCCCGTCGACCGACACTCGATGACGCCGATTTCATCGTAATACTAGAATCTCCGTCAAAAAATGTAACTAGGTTTATGTTAAAATTTTAAAAAAAATGTATTACTCCGTCAAAAAGTGTATCTAGGTTTAAGTAAAAAAAAATGTATCTACTCCGTCAAAAAATGTATCTAGGTTTATGTAAAACAGTAAAAAAAAATGTATCTACTCCGTCAAAAAATGTATTTAGTTTTAAGTAAAAAAATGTATTTACTCCTTCAAAAATTGTATCTAAGTTTATGTAAAAAAAGTAAAAAAAATGTATCTACTCCTTAAAAAAATGTATCTAAGCTTACGTAAAAAAAGTAAAAAATAAAAAAATATATCTACTTCGTCAAAAAATATATCTAGGTTTACATAAAAAAAGTAAAAAAAAAAATGTATCTACTCCGTCAAAAATTTTATCTAGGTTTATGTAAAAAAAGTAAAAAAAAAATGTATCTACTCCTTCAAAAAATGTATCTAGGTTTATGTAAAAAAAGTAAAAAAATGTATCTACTCCGTCAAAAAACGTATCTAGGTTTACGTAAAAAAGTAAAAAAAAATGTATCTACTCCTTCAAAAAATGTATCTAGGTTTATGTAAAAAAAGTAAAAAAATGTATCTACTCATTCAAAAAATGTATCTAGGTTTACGTAAAAAAGTAAAAAAAATGTATCTATATCGTCAAAATTGTATCTAGGTTTACGTAAAAAAGTAAAAAAAAATGTATCTACCACTTCAAAAAATACATCTAGGTTTATGTAAAAAAAGTAAAAAAAATGTATCTACTCCAAAAAATGTATCTAGGTTTATATAAAAAAAGTAAAAAAATTTACCTACTCCGTCAAAAAATGTATCTAGGTTTACCGTAAAAAATTAAAAGAAATGTATCTACTCCGTCAAAAAAATGTATATAGGTTTACGTGAAAAGGTAAAAAAAAAAAGGTATTTACTCCGTAAAAAAATGTATCTAAGTTTGTGTAAAAAGGTAAAAAAAAAATTATCTACTCCGTCAAAAAATCTATCTAGAATGTGGGTTGTGGGTATTTCTTAACCGTTGATTCACTACAAAACAATGCGCTCTTTGCGACGGAATCGTCCGTCGCAAAAAGGGTGAAATCCGTCGCAAATGATGTTTTTGCGACGGATTTGCGACGGACTGCATCTGTCCCATATTTTTGTCGCAAAAAGTTCTTTTGCGACGGATTTTTCCGTCGCAACACTTTTGCGACGGATTGACCTTATTTTGCGACGGACTGACCTTGACTAGAAGTCAAAGGCAGTCCAGATTTGCGACGGAATTTCCGTCGCAAATAGTCCCTTTTGCGACGGATTTTCCGTCGCAAATCTAGACTGACCTTGACTTTTGGTCACAGTCAGTCCAGATTTGCGACGGAAAATCCGTCGCAAAAGGGACTATTTGCGACGGAAATTCCGTCGCAAATCTGGACTGCCTTTGACTTCTAGTCAAGGTTTGCGACGGAATTCCGTCGCAAATTGAGACATTTCCGTCGCAAATTCCTGTATGATTTTCGTGTTTCAGCCGTTTTTCCAGCTCCCCATTTCCATTGAAATGATTCATTTTTTCCCTTTTGCATGATCTGTAAACCTGTAATTTCAGAAAAACAACCCAGCAACAAAAAACTTGTCGGAGACAAGGTTTTTAAAACGTCTTTTCATAACTAAAATGAAGGTTGTACAAATGATCATCCAACTAAAAACTAAACATAATCCGCGGTACATCAACTAAACAACCTAATAAAACCTATCTAACGGTCGTGTCGGTGGGCTGTGGGGTGGCGAAATGAGTGGCCGCCCTAGCATTGTCGCCGCCATCATCGTCGAAGTCGCGTCTCGGCTGAGAAAAGCCTCCTGGGTTGCAGCTCTGAGTAGTGAACTCCGCCCCCTGTTGACTTAAGTATTCTTCAATTGCCTTCAGCCTTTGGGATGTCTCGAGATCGCGTTCTCTTAGCTGAGCATTCTCTCGAAGAACTCTGCCGACGATACCTGCAATGAATAGTCAAACATGATTTTATATTCATTTGATAAACGGTTAAATAATCGGTTAGTCTTAATTTTTAATCTATATAAAATAATAAAACAGAAACCACAGCCCACTCCTTTTTCCCGCCTATTTGCTCACTTGCCTACCATATCTCTCCCCATCCCTAATTGTTTCCCTAATAACGTGAAAGCTTCAACATTCCGTAAAAAAATATTCTTCAACCAAAAAAATTATCTTTCTTCAAATCGTGGTCCATCTTTTCCTCAACGCTGATTACAAAATTTCCCTGCCCTTTTTCATGAGTTCTCTACCCAACATATATAATTTCTATGCTAATGAAATTTAGAATGGTTATATCGGTGATTTTCTCACACTTTCTTCAATTAGTTTTTTTCTTTCTCGAGGTTTGTATCATTATTTTATATGTGCAAATTAATAAGGAAAAATTTCTATTATCAAAGAGCAACAATTTTGTGCATGATTCAATCGTTATATTGTACCATAACTATGTATTTCTTCTTTTTATTTGTTTATTTAGGTTTTACTATATGGGTAGACGTTATCTCCAAATTATATGGTTCAATCCTGCCAAAATCATTCTCATGAATTGAATTAAGTTATCCTTCTTATCTCGCAAATTTATTTATGCATTTTCATAGCATACTTCATTTTCATTTTTTATATATAATGAATATATTATTCATTTATCGATCAGACGGAAACTAAGTATTCCACCTCTTTCATAGCATAACCCAACTAAGATTGCCCTAGAGTTGAATTAGTTTGAAGATAAAAGTTGAATTCTCATGTACAAATTGATAATTTAAAACATTTACCTGCATGTCTTATATACGATTATATTGGTATCGTCTTATCGATAAGGTTATACGTTAATATATTACGGGCTCTTACTCTAATAATTAAGAACCACAAAGCACAAAACAAAATCTCAAATTATAGAATATTAGCTAACTGAAGTCGAGTAGGTTCATTTTTTCATCATTTCGATTTTTCTCCGACTTTCTAGATAATTTTTTTGTAGATTCATATATAATTGTTTGTTGTAGATGATAAACTTAGATTTTGAGGATTTGGATGTCATCTAGGGTTTTCAATAAGTTTGGGGATATTATATATTCAATATTCAATATAAATTCACACAAGTAATTGAGGAGATGAAATTTGATACTTCTTAAAGGCGCTCATGTTGGAATTGACAAAATTCACACTAGACTATCAAAGGTTTGAATCTCATTGCATTGCTAAATAACTCTCTCCCCTTATCATGTGATAGGTTTCTCAATAATGCTATTGAGACCGTCTTTCTAAATTTTTTTTTTAAAATATATATTTACACACAACCATTTATTTGTAAAGTGTTTTTTTTATAATAAACGTATGAATAGTGGTCTTAAACTCGAGTATTTGTATAATTGATTTAAAAATAGAACTAAATAAAAAAAGTTAAAACTACGAAAGGACGAGATATTTGAGCAAACGAAGTGTTCATTGTAGCTATTGTACTTATAAGATTATATTATTCACATCCATTACTAAAAATTAACGACCTTTTAAAATTGATGATATAATCTCTATTATGTTGTGACATTTTACATGTAATGGTAGCTTTTATTTTGATTATATTTCTAAGGACTCGAGAATTTATTTACGTATTTTTTTGTTTTCAAGTGAGTATTTTAATCAAATATAACTAATTTGTTGGATCATATCGCATAGTTACTTTTAAATTATCAATCAAGATCAATTTCATACAACTTGTTATATCTAATATGTTTTAAATTTTCCTTACCCATACCCGTGCATTTATGCACGGGTATTAAACTAGTAAACTATAAAATACAAACCTGGGGTGTATGATGATTGGGTCCCATCACTTGAGTGACGACGACGCTCGTAAATGACTGGGGCTGCATTTCCCATACCGAGTATCAACCCTTTCTTGTTGAAACTGCCATGTTCTTCGAAGTAGATCTCGTTGTCGTCGATATCTTGCTCCGGGATCCCTTCACTTATCATTTTCGACTTTCTTGAAAAAACTTTTTCCTACAAAACAAAAATAAAATGTGATTAGTATACGTTAATTAATTAGTAAACCAAATTACTAAAATATAAAGAAAAGTTTCTGTTCACTTACAAAGAGTGCTTTGGGTTTCGTTGATAGCCAACCCTTCTTGGCATGCTTTTTTGTCTTCTCCAGCAACTTCAAGGCGGATGGTACATCCCTCCCATCTTCTCCAGCCTGCAATTTAAATCCAACGACACTTGTTAAAAAAAACATTCAAGATTGTCAAAGGGTGAAAATTATTCAAGACAAGAAAAAGTGAATTAAAAACTAAGAAATTACCATTTCATCCATCATCTGTAGGGTGTTTTTACGACCCATAATGTGAGTACCTAAGGCCTTGCCTTTTTCGGTACTTCCCGACATCCGATTGGTCTTGTTTTTGTCGGATTTCTCTTGGAATTTTGGATCGTCCTTTCTTCCCTTTAGTTGTTCGAAAATATCGGCCGGTATCCACTGCGGCCTTTGCTCCGTTGTTTTCCTCATAGCGTAGTGGATTCTTTTGCGAAGGCGGTCTTTCATCATGTCTTCCCACGCCGACCTAACCGCTACTCTATCACGAGGGTGAAAGGTAACTTTTTTCTGTTTCAAAAAAAAAAATTAGTTAAATAAATATGAAACAATAAATAGGTAATAAATAATAAAACGGAAATAGGTAGTAAACAGTTAATAAATACCTCAAACAAATTCCACCACTCTTCCTTAATGGCATCCGGCGCTTCTGACCAGTTGGGATCATACTCCTTGTAGTTGCAAATAATGGTCTGTGTTATAAGATTAGAAACGTCTTTGTGACTGAACCTGAAAAAGAGTTAAATGTGAAAATAAAATAGTCAACAAGTAATCATATTATAATCAATATATACATATATATAATCAATTATCCGTAAACAAATAAGATACTTACCACTTGGCGCCTTCGTAATCAGTCGGATCGAGGTGTATTCGATGTGTAGGCGGCTGAGGCTCAGGTGGAACAATCTCGTCCTCATCATCATTAGCTCCCGATCGTCCTCCCTCAGGCTGACGACTACCACCACCTCGTCGTCTTCCGCCCGACATATAATTATCAAACTAATATAGCAACAATTAGAAAGAAATGCTTTACGTAATTAAAAACTTGAATAATAAGATTAATAAGATAATGAATTCATTAACACCAATTACGAAATCCATTACGAAATCCTGCCTTATTTTTTTCCTAGAATCCAACCTTTCATACATCCATTTTCTTTCTAATCTCTTCATAGTAAATCTACATATTTTAACAAACAATAACAACAACTAATTAACAACAACAATTAAATAACAACAACTACGTATATGTATATATATATATATATATATATATATATATATATATATACATTTGATGATTTTGATGATCAAGTTGGGTTGCCAAATTTCGATTAAATGAGTATAAATTTATAATTATAAATATAAATAATAAAGAATACAACGACATACGTGAGTCAAGCGGAATAAATGTGTTGCTGAGATGAAATTTAATTGTGTTTAGAAGGTATTTCATAAACAACAAAGTAATGACAAATAAAAGGTGTTTCCGAGACGGATAGAGTAAGTAGTAAAAAGATCGAAATTATTTTTAATCATAGTATTAGATTATACTTCCTCCATTCTTTTTATATCACCCAACTTTTGTTTTGACACTATTCACAATCGAATATTCAACGTCGGTTTTCTCTCAATCCGTTCACGAAAATATATTCATGTGAGATCTTTTTTGGATTGTCTTGATAAGAGGATTAAGAATATCAAACTTTTATAATTTTTAGTAGTATGTAGCTAAAGATATAATCAAAACAAAATGAACATCGGCAAACGTGAATAATGAAATGGGGTGATATAAAAAGAATGGAGGGAGTAGTTTATTATAGTCCGTATACCTTTTGTTCCCCCTATTTTCAGCTTATTTTTTACAATAAGATATTGTCTTATATATATGGTAGTGATTGATTTTATATTAGATTTGTCGATTTTTGTTTTTAGGAATGGTGGTAGATAGGTCTCAAGGGATGAAGTAAATGTCTTGGGGGTAGGGTTACTTTCCGACGTTTATGTGTGACTCGAGTTTTACAAAAAAATGTCTATAGGTTATGGTTATTTAGGGATACAGTTGATTATGTTGGTCAAGTTGGTTGGTTATGTGAGACGGGTACGAAGAATACATGAATGGTATGAAAAAATGGTACGTGTGTACTAAGGTTATGAGTAGAACAACTGAGTAAGTAAATAGATAAATTTTATTTCAAAGCTCTATTTTGTTAAAATGACAAAGGCATCAATGCTGTAAAAATAGGTTAAAAATATCTAATGTAACATGTGTATATATATATATATACTCAATTTTGATTGTTATAGGGTGGGGGTTGATTTTACATTAGATCTGTCTATTTTTTTAGGGGTGGGGGCAGATAGGTCTTGAGGGTAGAGATGAATGTCTTAGGGGGTAGGGCCGACGTTGAATAATGTAATTTGAGTAGTATAAGTAAATGTCGGTAGACTGGGGTTTCTAGGGATACATTTTACAATTGATTTTGATGGTTAAGTTGGTTAGGTGAGTGAGACAGGTAAACAACATAGACCAAATTGATGACGTAGGTGGGTTAAGTCGAATAATTGTGTGGACGAGAAGAAATTTAAGTGGGTACTGCAAGGTATTCATAAACAATAAAATAATGAAAAATGAAATTTATCTTCGTGACGGATATAGTACAATATAAAAAGAGAGATTTTTTAGTCATAGTTGTATGATAATAGTTTATAGTCTGTATTATTTTTCTTTTTTCTGTATATTTTCAACTTATTTTTTACAAATGAAACATTGTTTACTTTACAGGACGGGGGTTGATTTAACAATGGATGTGTCAGGGAGTAGGGGCTCATCAGGAAGGATGTAAGTGTCTTGACTCTTGAAAGATAATATTACTCGCTGACGTTTAAGAGTGTAATGTGAGTAATATTAATATTCCTAATAGGATAGTTGAACCATCTCAACCAAAACCTTAAGGTGATGGTTGAAGCCCAACTATTATTAATATTCCTAATACGCTCCCTCACTCAAATGCCCATTGGGCTTGAAGAGTGGTTACTTTGCACAGGCCCACCTATACCGTGTGCTGGTTTTCACTTCGTGGTTTTTGAGGGGTTTTGAGGTTGCCAGGATTCGAACCCGTGACCTTCGGTCACACCGGCTCTGATACCATGATAGATGAACCATCTCAACCAAAACCTTAAGGTGATGGTTGAGGCCCAACTATTATTAATAGTGAGTAGTACAAGCAAATGCCAATAGCCTGCAATTGTTCAGCGATACATTTGATAATTGGTCACGTTGGTTAGTTGGGTTGTCAAATTACAATGTAAGGAGTATAAATATAAATAATAAAGAACACAATGATGATATAGGTGGATCAGGTGGAATAATTTTATGGATGAAGTGAAATGTAGATGAGTATTTGATAACAAAGTAATGAAAAATTTGAAGAATTTCCAAAACTAAGAGGTCGTAAGAAGATCAAAATTATTTGTTAGTTATAGTTATTAGATTATAGTTTATAGTTTGTATTCTATTTTACCCCATACATATTTTCAACCTTTTTTTTACAAATATACATTGTCTTATATGGTGTGAGTTGATTTTACATTGGGTGTGTCGTTTTATTGAGAGGTGAGAATACATAGGTCTTGAGGGTAGAAGTGTCTTTGGGGTAGGGTTACTCTCTGACTTTTAATAGTGTGTTTAAGTAATGCAATAAAATATCGATAAGTTAGAATTCTCCAGGCTTACATTTAGTTGATTTAAGTTGGTGAGTGGAGTCAGAAGATATGATGAATGCCTAAATAGTGTGGAAAAATCGTAGTAAGACAATGATTAGAAAAATTGAGAAAATAATTATAAGAATTTCATTCAAGATTGTATAATGTGGAAAAGATCGAGACACATATGCTCTAAAAATAGGTTAAAAATCTCTTAGATATCATGTATATATACTCAATTTTGATTGTCGTATATGGTGGGGGTTGATTTTACAATGGATGTGTCTATTTTTATTAGAGGTGGGGTTATATAGGTCTTGAGGTAGGAGGTAAGTGTTAGAATAGGGTTATTTTCCGATATTTAAGAGTGTGATTTGAATAGTACAAGTAAATATAGGTACGATGAGGTTGTTCAGTGACGCATACGGTCGATTCTGATGATCAAGTTGGTTAGTTGGGTGAAAAGGGTACGATTAATTCCTAAATGGCGGGGAAAATGAGGGGTATGTAGTAAGAAAACTAAGGAGGTAGAAAAATTTTATTTCAAAGTTTTATTATGTGTAAAAGACATTGGCATATATGCAACGGAAATCGGTTAAAAAATCTCTAAAACATCATGTTTGTAAACTAAATTTTGTTTTTCTTTGTGAAACACAAAAATACCTAATAAAATGAATAAATGTCATTTCAATAAATTATTATTAACTTTTAACTAGACTATTTTTTTTGTCTTGGTGATCGATTAAAAATACATCAAGATTTAAATTTTACACCAACTCCAATGTAACAAATCGGGTGTTGCATCCTCCATTCATTATTTGTCACTTCTCTCCTACCTCATTTGTTAACTAAACAAAAAATTACATGTCTTTGTTTTTCCCATCAAGCACTTCTCATTCCAACAAGGTCGATTTTGGAGGTAAAAGTTAAGTTTCTGATAGATGAGTGAACTTTTCAAAAGGAGAGCTAACATTGAGGGATAAGTCTAGGTGTTTCGTGAATGAGGGGTGACTTGAATATTTTAGGTGTGTATTGGAAACTAGGAGAAAAGAGTCGATGATGAATTCGATGGTTGTTTGAGACAGGAATAAAGATGACTCTATTGTATTTGGTGGTTAATTTCATGATAGGTTAGTAGGCGCGCATGACCTTGGATTGTGGACCGTTTCATGTGTTGTTCGAAAGGTAAGAGTAATGCTTTAAAGGGTTCTTTCGTGTGGTACTGAAGATAATTGCGGCGAGTTGGGTGGTTAGATCTTATATGTATACTAGCTTAGAACCCGTGCAAAATTGCATAGGCATGCATAAAAAATATATAAATAGTCATTTGAAATTTATAGCTATACTTTTATTCAATATTATAGTATGAATGTAAAACATTTTGCACATTCAAATTAAAGTACAATATTGAATTGAGATCTAACATTTATAATTCTCCTAACATTCAGATAAAATTCATATATAGTGGGTATACTAACCGGTCAAATTTTTGTATGCACGTGTGTGATATCATCACCCAAGCATTCATAATGACATATGGTTAATTATACTCATATCTTATTTCATATCGATGATAACTTTGAGAGTAAATACACTCGTCTCATAACTTTTGTAAATCATTAGTTAAAAAATACCATGAATTCTTAAATCCTGAAAAAGGGAAACATATTTGATGTGTAGGTGGGTATCCCGTCCCATTACCCATCACGGAGTCAAGGGTGAAATATATGTACTCGTACCCCTATACAAATGTTCTACCCATACTCGCCCCATCGGGGTTGTACCGGTACAACTAACATCTCTATTTTTAATTAATAATCACAATATACATGATTAAAATAATTATAATTATAATGTACACATGTAAAATAAGTATTGTATTGAATACATATGATGTTTTCGGATCATTGTTTCCTTATGTTTTTAACACTACACAACAATCTCCGTGTAATTTTTAATGACATAATACGATATGGATCGTATGAAGTTAAATAAAAAAAACATGGTAGAAATGGGCCATATGAAAGAATAATTTTTATAATTTTAAAAATATGAAAATAATAAAAACTTTATATAATATGCTAATTATTTTTTTTCCCTAATTTTTTAATTTAATTTGATAGTAAATCTTGTTAAACAATTGTTAATTTTATCCGTTATTATAAATTCTCTTTTTTCGCCTAATAGAACTTTAAATAGTTAAAGGCTAAAACTCATTTTCTACCCATATTTTTGGTGAGGGTATATAGATTTTTTGTACACCTTTTTACACTAAATTAATATAAACTTTTTACCCAACACCCTTAGTAAAACATGGTTATGATATTGAAAAACACACATAAATAATTGGCTAATTATAGGCTAACTATATATACTCCTATTAAAAAAAATTCCCCACAAATTATAAGTATGGTACTCTTGCATAATAATATACTCATAAATAATATGAAATAGTATAATTTATTGTATCAAATTGTACACCCGTTTTACCATGTTAGTAATGTAGTATAATTCTGAATGATTTGTTTGTTTTTTATTCTTTGATTATTGAAGAGCATGGCTTGGGTATACTCCGTCTATAAAGTTTAGTATTGTTAGATTTATAATTTATTCAGTAGTTAGTTTTTTTTATGATTACAATCTGATAATAATGGCCATAAAATATATGATACAACTTTTCATAATAGTGTTATATCTATTCAATACCTTTTTGCGAATAATAATAATATACTTTATAAAGTATTTTATCCCTTATATTGGGCGGTTATAAAAACATTGTTGTTCATAAAAGATTGACTCAAGATTGCGTATTTTTTATTGATTGGTTCTTTAAATAAATATTATTTGCCCTTTTTCGTGTGTATTTCTTTGATTAATTATGGGATGTGCTTTTTCACATACGGATTTTACTCTTTCACATACGTCTTTTACAATTTTAGCCTTGTCATTTTTCTCCTTCCCTCTCCCAATTGGTTTTTTTTCCTCCCTCCCCTCGTCTCCCTTTACCACGTCACCTCTATTCGACACCTATTGCTCCGGTCAGTTCAATCGCCGACGACTTTACTCAAGTCAACCACCAAAAGAAACGAAACAAAGTAAAGAAATACTATCACATATTGACATTTGACAGTAGTGCATCAATGAAGTTTGGCGGCTTATTGCAAGTAGGCGAGACATTTGAGCGAAATTCAAAAAGAAGAAATTAGACCTAAATAGTATGCGTTGTCGGCGGTTGTCGGCACATGACAAGTTTAATAATTACAATTGATAAACAAGCAAACTATTAATTTCACTAATTAACAAACCCTAATAATACATTTATTCAGATTTTTAGAACAATTAGATTTGATTTTACGGAAAAACATATATAGAAGATTTAAATTGTCAGAGTTTGGGAGAAGACTATGATAAGAAAAATTAATGAAAAAGTGTATGTGAAAGAGTAAAATCCGTAAGTGAAAAAGTAATTCCGTTAATTATTTGAAGGTTAGTTGCCATTTTTTTTCTAGAGTATTTGTTTGATTGTTTATTAATAATAATATAAATATTCTTTTCCATAGTTAATATAGATTGGAAGGAAAATGAAATTCACCAGATTAGATGTCGTGTATTTTATTAATAATTAACTAAATATTCTTTTCGAAAGTTAATATAAATGAGAAGGAAAAATAAATTCTTCACATTAGTTGCCGATTTTTTAGTATATTTTATTGATTTTATTAAAGAATATACAAAGAATGATTTGCAAATTTTTGTATCATTTATATTTAGTCATTGATATCATATGTTAACACATTTAGTAAATAGAATATTTCTATAAATAAGGAGGATAGTTAGGCGGGAAAATCAATTTGTGAGAGTGAATGTGGGGTTGCCACGTGTCTAGTGGTTGTTCTTTTATACTTATATATAGATGTGATTTAATACGATGAACGCATGATAGGTGTATGGATGATGGTAGTATTAATGACATCAATGAATATAAATGAGAAAATTTTATTAACAAAATATCACATTTATAGTACGAACTAATACTATTTTTATATCAAGAAAAAAAAATTACGTATGATTTATTTTTGGTTTATATGGTGACAAGTTTTATGAATATTACAAATAATTTAGTATCCGTGCATCGCACGGGCAAAAATACTAGTCCAAATTACAACCCACTTTTTATATTAATTTAAATAATATTCTAGTTTAGAATATAATCAAACATTTCCTAAAATAGTTTCCAAACACTGTTTAAATTTGGGGCCCTTATTACTTGTTCCATGTCTTTTTTGTGCATTGGGAAGGATTTTTTTATTTTTATTTATTTATTTAAATCAAGATTCTTATATTGTAAATTTTTGGATTATTCTATTAATATATATAAAGACTTAAATGTAAGATAGTATTCAAACATTGCTGAAAAGTTATGAATGATAAACACCTAAGAGGGGAAAGAGATAAATTAGGTTTATCTTTTTTTAAAGAGTAAATTAATAAACACTACCAACTTTAGTCCTCTTTTTCATAATCAATACCAACATAATTAATAATTAGTAATCAGTACCAAGATATTAATTTTTTTCTATGTTAGATACCAAGTGGTCGTTTTACTCTAGTTTTTTCTTACTTTAAATGGTGCTTTTATCTAAGAGAATGATTTTGGAGCCGAGTGTCTAGAGATTTGTACTTATATAATGGCTTTTTGGACCTCTTCGAGTAGGTTAGTATAGGATTTTCACGTGACTTGGTACCTATCTTAGAAAAAAGTTAATATTTTGGTAGTGATTACTAATTATCAATTATGTTGGTACTGATTATGAAAAGGGTCCTTATATTGGTATTGTTTATAGATTAACTCTTTTTTAAAAATTGTTCTTGACTTAGTTAATTGATAATTTAAGTAAAGATCTTGAAGTATAAAGCTTGAGAAACTTAATAGAATGTAAGTTTACAAGAAGGTACAACAGTTTTATGTCACAGTATTGTGAACTGTGACACAGTCACACAGAGCTGCCAATAAGTGCACAAGAGAGAGCAAAGTAAGAGACCATATATAAAACTAAATAGACAAACACACGATATTTTAAAAAATTGGCCTAGCCTGTACTCTGAGACCTACGTTCATCGTTATTTTATTGTTTGTTTAGAAATTTACTCAAACAACTAGAGCCCACAATATTAATGAAAATAACTCACCAGTCTACTCCGATTACACTCAAACTTAAAGTTACTCCGCTTCAAGAATTTATATGTTCTATCTCACGGGTTTATAGAATCTTTGAATCTCAAGGGTTCACTTTAATAAACAAGGAGACGACTATTAAGACTTAAAACACGAGAAGCATGGAACAAACTTATTATGTCAAAGTGTAGCGAACAAACATTTTATGGAAACTCACAATTTTTCCAAAAATAGTAAAAACAAAACTCCCATTTTTGAAATTTAAATCAACTTGCAAAAATAAGATTGAAATTTTTTGAGATTAGCGTGCAAGCATATATTTTTTTATTCAGACTTGAAAATGGTATCTTTTTCAAAATAAGAAAAAACATTTGCCGCATTTTCGAAATTATTTTAGTTTATGAACTTTTTTCCATACGGTAGTATTAGAAACCACTGTACAGTGCACTGATGCATGGTCTTGCAGCCACTTGACATAAATGATCGAGAATGTTACACTTACTTTTACAACATTCCGACTAAGGCTTAGAGAATTATCTTTGTCGTCTTGACTTCATGTTGATTTTAATTGATCATATTGAACCTTCTTAGAAGACCATTTGTTTGCTTCAATCACTAGTCTATTTATTTTGCTTTAATCACTAAGCACATGTAACTAAGAGTAAACAATCAAATAACAAAGAAACTTGACATCATAAATCCTAAGTGTGTTCTAACAAATTCCCCCTTTGATAATGATAAGTTTAAACATGTGTAATATTTCCCTTTAATCCATAATTAGTCGGTCTTTGGTCTTTCAATAATAAGACATAATTAAAAATATGATCAAGCTATGTGAAGGGATCAACATGCTTGACAAGGTAGAAGATCTAATCATGGAAGCTAAAACACAACACGGTGAATGTTAGCCTAAGAGTTAAGAGATCACATAAACACATATTATAAACTACTTCTTCATCTTAACATCATCAAGATTGATAAAACATGTTCAAAAGTAGCAATTAATGTTCAAAACACATGAAAATATTGTTTAAGAAAAGAGAAAAACATCCAAAGTGCAATAAAGTTTAAGGAACATAAAACCAATGTTTTTTAAGGAGCAAAACGCCCAATAGGTCCTCGTTCATGGTTTTGAGCTAGACAATAACTTCCTTGACAATTAAGTACAATGACTTATTAAATCTCTTTAAGGATCACAAGGGCATACTTCAGTATTATTATCAGTTGATCCACGTTTATCAATAACGGTTGGCTTGCTAGATAAGTTTGGCGTTATTGTCATACGGATGGCGGTGATCAACTGGTCCCTATACGTCACACCTATAGGACACGTTTGAGAGATGTGAAGGTATGAAAATACAGTCACATTTATGCCGGATATGACTAAACAGTTAGTCAGAGGTATTGACTAATAAATAAGTCAATAAGATGTTGAGATTATTATTTAATACGGATTAAATAATTTTAGCTAATACGGATTACATGATTAATTCGTAAATTAAATATAAACGGTTATATTTAATTAAATATTGTATTCGCGTATTAATATAAACAGTTTTATTAATTTGGGTAAATATACAATATCGTATTTTATCAGACCATTATTAATATATCAACTGTATTAATATCTGATAACATGTTACGATTTATAAACAAATCCCGCGAACAACTTATAGCTAAATGGGTCGAATCACGAATTAGAATAAGGTAAGAGTGGAAAGCCCACTCTTACCCTACTCGAGAATTTTCGGCCGTGTATACTACATAAGGAGAAGAATTCTCCTTATGTGAGGTTACTCTTGTTTCACTGTTTAAACAAATCTCAAGATAATTAGGGTTTGAGAGCATTCTTCTCCCATAACCCAGATCTCACATCTAAAACTCAAAAGGCTCTCCCGATATTGCAAGGCAGTTGGAGAGGATTTCTAGCACACGCGGCAAAGTCTCAATCTAAGTCTTGGGTGCAAGTTATAGGAGGGAATTTGTGTTAATTCCTGTTCTTAGGCCTTTCGCGCAAGGACTAAATGTTGTACTCTTTTTATGTCTTTTTATTCTTATGACTATATTCACGATTGTATTTTTCATTATAATCCTGCAAGTATAGGGAGAATACACGTTTTATTCCCCACAAGTGGTATAAGAGCCTAGGGCCATGAAATTTTACAATTGTGTTTTTCATAAAGTTTAAAATTTTTGCAAAACCGTACTTTCTGCCTTGACACTCGATCGAGTCTCTGTAGCACTCGATCGAGTGTCCCTGTACCAGGCACCGTGCGTGTGTTTTTTGGGTTGTAATCGATCTTGTTTTCGATTCTTATTTGCATATTGTTAATTAATCGATATTTTTAGCAATATGTGAATATTTTGTTGTTGTTTATTTATGATTTACACGTTTTAAATCAAAGATATAAACTTGTTTTGGTTCAAAGTGCAGCGATTTGCATTTTTTAACGAGTCACTCAATCGAGCCCTGCTGCACTCGATCGAGTGACGCTGACACTCGATCGAGTGCCCCTGTTGCTCGATCGAGTGCTCATGTTTCTGGCTGTTGGTTTTCGAAAATATCATGTCTTTTTATTTTCACATGGCCTAAAATAATATACTGTATACGGAAATAGTATGTTATTTTTGTGAAACGGTTCACCCTCGTTTGATACATATTATTTTAAAACAGTTTAATATAATGGATTATAAATTTATTAAAATTGGGTGATTAAAACGGTATAATCACATAATTTTAATCCTGTAAGGTGGTTTGGTAAAAATTTGTTAATCATAATAACAGTATTATGTCATGAATTTTATTTTATTTTTAGTTGATGCATTTTATTTATCGTCTTGTGAATGCCTTGAATGCTTTTAATAACGTATTTAATTTTTTCAAACGGTTGTAACTTAGTGTGGCCTTAGTAGATTGTGTTACCGTAATGATGGAACACAGTCTTGCTTCTAATTTTGAGATCTTGTATCTCCGTTTTGGGTTTTTGCCATGTAATTACTTTTGTATTTAAATTAGAATGTAAATAGGGTTATATTTGTAATTTAAATTAGTAATTTTGTGAAGACCAAAGACGGAGACCGGATGCTCACTCCCGCTGCAAGGACCAAGATGGAACATCAAGACATGCTTCTAGGGTCCAACGGTGGATTCCAAGTTGTTTTATGTCTATTTTGGTAGGATAGGCCACACTAGGACTTTTATTTACGTTTATTGCTTTTATTTTTATGCTTTCATCGATAATAGCTTGCATCATATTCCGCCTAAAAAAAAAAAAAACCAGACCACCTATAACATGCCTGAAAACTGACTCATGTAGAGGTTACGCGTTAGTTTTCTGTGACAATACAGATGTCACGTGTCACATGTAAAGCCATCACTTTATTTAATTCATTCACGTATATGCTAGGTTTTAGTTCACTTAAATATGAACAAATAAAATTTGATGGGGTCTTCCTCGTATAACCAAAAATTGGGATTAGTCTTTATAAATCAGCCTCCCATGAATCCCTTCTTCGTCGGTAGGCATAATATGACCCCTTCTACGTCGGGTAAGTGGGAACAGATGATTTATTTTATCTCAACATCATGGTCACTCGATACTATCTAGCGACTGAGATGGACTAATAGATAGGATATACAGAAATCTATCGACCAAGAGTTCCAACGGTGGAATTAGCCAAACTGTGGGCTTATCAATATACGGGAATTGAGTCTTGGGATCGTTTATATAATTCTTGAGGGAGATCAATTATATAAATGCATGAGTCTACGAGTTAATATTCAATTTAATATAGACTTAAATCACAACAATAAGTTGCTTATATGGTTTTGTTTTATCTTCTTTTTTCAGTGTAGAACACGTTCATTAAAACTGCTGTATAACTAAATGGCTGGTGAAGACCCAATGCCAAGTGCCAAGCTAGCACGTGAATCCTGGCTAAAAGCCTTCATGGACTCCATGAATCAGTCTACTAGACTGAGAAATGATGGGTCAAACTTCTCTGACTGGGAGGCAGCACTACGGAATGCTGCCATTGCTGACGGAAAGCTTAAGTATTTAACTGAGCCCATTCCGGCACACCCAGGAACTGGAGCTAGAGCCAACGAAGTTCGCGCTCATAGCGACTTCGTCATGGAAGCGGGTGCGATAAAGAACGTACTCATCTATGCAATGGAATCAAATTTGCAAAGACGCTTCATATCCCATGGTGCAAACAAGATTTTCACCACGCTCACTAACGAATTCTCGAAAGCTCCGAGAATCGTTTTTTATGAGCATACCTGTCGCTTCTTTGAGGCGAAACTCCAGAAGGGCCAAGCTGTTAGCCCACATATTCTCAACATGATTGAGAATATCGAGAAACTTGAGACCCTGAACTGCAAGATCAGTGAGAACATAATCGTTGATCGAATGCTTCATTCGCTTCATGATGGGTTCGCCCTCTTTAGGGCCAACTACTACATGAACGACATGAAGAAGACTCCTCATGAGCTTCACTCCCTTCTCGTACAGACCGAGAAGGATCTGAAATTAAGTGGGAGCGTGAAGCATGATGTTCTCATGATCTCCAGTAAGGGAAAGGGTAAAGGGAAGGGCGCTAAAGCTCAGGGCGACCTAGCAGTAGGTAAGCCCAGGTTCAAGAAACCAGGATTTACTAAGAGTGGGCCAGGTGAGTCGAGCAACTCACAGGGCAAGACTAAGAGCAAGGATACTAGCATGGAATGCCACCACTGCCACAAGACTGGGCATTGGAGGCGCTCATGCCCCGTGTATCGCGAGGACATCAAAGCAGGCCGCGTTACTCTTGTTGGTATGTCTTCTTCTTCTTTTATTCACATGATTGAGATTAACCATGCAAGTTGCGGAACTTGGGTACTAGATACTGGTTGTGGTTCTCATCTATGTAATCATGTGCAGGGCCTCCGAAACCAAGAACCCCTAATTAAGGGTGAGGTTGACCTGCGTGTCGGGAATGGAGCACGTGTTGCTGCAGTCTCGAAGGGAACATACGTGATCCAGCTTCCAAGTGGATTCGAGTTATTTTTATATAACTGTTATTATGTTCCTAGTTTGTCCAAAAACATTATTTCAGTTTCTGCACTTGACAAACTCGTTTTTTCATTTGTAATAGAGAATAATAGCCGTATTTTCTCCTTACACAATATGATTTATGGCAAGGCAGTTTCCATGAATGGAATTTATGTTTTAGATCAAACCACCGAGATATTACATGTGAATAACAAGAGATTAAAGGTAGGTGACAAAGATCAAACTTACCTATGGCATTGTCGTATGGGACACATAAATGAGAAACGCGTAAAACAGCTCATAAAGAATGGAGCTATCTCGCCCTTTGATTTCGAATCATATGGCACGTGTGAATCATGTCTCATCGGTAAGATGACTCGTATTTCCTTCAAAGGTGTTGGAATGCGCGCTGCCGACCTATTAGGACTCATACATACAGACGTATGTGGCCCTATGTCGATCAACGCACGAAAAGGCTATAGGTATTTCATCACTTTCACGGATGATTTGAGTAGATATGGCTATGTCTACTCAATGAAGCACAAAAGTGAATCCTTTGACAAGTTCAAAGAATACCAGAATCGGGTACAGAACCAACTGGGAAGAAAGATTAAAGCACTACGTTCTGATCGTGGTGGTGAGTATCTTTCACACGAGTTTGATCAACACCTTAAAGACTGTGGCATCGTCCTACAGTTAACTCCACCTGGAACACCACAATTAAATGGTGTGTCCGAACGGAGGAATCGAACTCTACTTGATATGGTTCGATCCATGATGAGTCACACCGTTGTGCCAGATTCATTGTGGGGCTATGCTCTTTTGTCAGCCGCTCTAATACTTAACCGAAGTCCGTCTAAAGCTGTTGACAAGACTCCATACGAATTATGGAAGGGAACGGTCCCTAACTTGTCCTTTATTCGGGTTTGGGGCTGCGAGGCTTATGTCAAGTGGAGACACGAGGATAAGCTTGCCCGCGATCGGTCAAGACATACTTTATAGGCTATCCAAAGGGAACTTTTGGTCATTACTTCTACTCGCCTACCGAACAACGTGTTTTTTTTGCCGCTAGTGCGACGTTCTTAGAGAAAGAATTTCTCGAGAACAAGTCGAGTAATAGAACCTTCGAGTTATCGGAGGTTCAAGAACCAACTACCGAGCAACCATTGGAGGAAACAGTTCCTTCAACCAAGGCTGCGGTAGATATTCCTGAGGAACCTAGGAGGTCGGGAAGAGTCTCTATTCCTCCGGACAGATACATTGGTATGGTCGAGGAACATGATATAGATGACGTCTTACTTCTAGAGGGTAATGAACCCACAACCTATAAAGGTGCCATGACCAGTTCTGACTCAAAGCTATGGCTAGAAGCCATGCAATCCGAGATGGACTCCATGTATGAGAACAACGTGTGGGATCTTGTGGACCTACCTGCAAAGGTACGTCCCCTTCAATGCAAATGGCTTTACAAGATAAAGCATGCCGTGGATGGACAACAAGATATCCACAAGGCTAGACTAGTTGCTAAAGGTTTCACCCAAGTGCCAGGCTTGCACTACGATGAGATCTTTGCACCCGTAGTCATGCTACGTTCCATTCGGATTATCTTAGCGATCGCCGCATTTCACGATTATGAAATATGGCAAATGGACGTTAAAACCGCCTTCTTAAACGGTTATTTGGAGGAAGAGTTGTACATGGTGCAACCTGAGGGTTTTATCGATCCAGCACATCCTAAGAAAGTTTGCAAGCTTAAGCGTTCCATCTATGGACTTAAGCAAGCATCGCGGAGTTGGAATCATCGCTTCGACCAAGTGATAAAAGAGAATGGATTCATTCGATCAGTCGAGGAACCATGTCTCTATATCAAGTCGAGTGGGAGCAAGATTGTATTCCTAGTACTGTATGTCAATGACATACTCTTGATTGGGAATGACATACCTCTCTTATCTTCGGTTAAAGCATGGTTGAAAAATCATTTCCAGATGAAAGATCTGGGAGAGGCACAAAGAATTTTGGGCATCCGTATCTACAGGGATAGATCACGACGGATGTTGTCTCTCAGTCAGGAGTCTTATATAGATAAGATTCTAGAGAGATTCAGCATGACGAACTCCAAGAAAGGGTTCCTTCCTATGACTACTGGGCTTCATTTGAGCAAGTCTCAAGAAGCTAAGACATTGGAAGAAAAAGAGCGCATGAGTCGGATTCCTTATGTTTCGGCAATAGGATCGATCATGTATGCCATGATATGCACACGTCCAGACGTTGCATATGCATTGAGTATGACCACTCGATTCCAAGCTCATCTAGGTGAACCACACTAGATGGCCGTGAAAAACATTCTTAAGTACCTACGGAGGACTAAAGATTGGGGATTGACCTACGAGGCGACTCGACGCTCTGCGCCACGGGTTACGCAGATGCTAGCTTCCAAACGGATCGAGATGACTCGAAATCTCAGTCTGGATTCGTTTTTACTCTTAATGGCGCTGCTGTCAGCTGGAAAAGTTCTAAACAGAGTGTTACAACAGATTCTACGACTGAGTCCGAGTACTATGCCGCCTCAGAAGCAGCTAAGGAAGCAATATGGATGCATCAATTCTTACAAGGACTCTCGGTAGTGCCTAGTTCGAATGACCCAATCACCGTTTATTGTGACAATAACGGTGCCATCTTCCAAGCTAAGGAGCATAAGTCTAGCAGCAAGGCTACACATGTACAACGGAAAGCTCATCTAATCAGAGATTACGTGGAGCAAAAGGAGATATTCATTGATAAGATAGCTACGGATGACAACATAGCTGATCCTCTCACAAAAGCATTACCACGTGATAAGCATGAAGGGCACATTCATTCCATGGGAATTAGATGTGTTCCTAAGTTGTAGTACTCTTTTATGAATTCATGTAATAATTCATTTTCTCGTGTACTCTATTCAACCTTATTGTTATGATATATTATGTTTTGTTTCTCATGTGGAATTGTACGCCAATTTTGAACACCACAAAGTGAACTGATTAACATTACATCGTTTTGGTCCTTGATTACCCACTTGAGTTGATAACTCAGGTAATCATTTTGTGACGTTGGTTGATGGTGGGTTCAACGAGCCATAAGTCACGCGGCTGACTGACCAATCACAAAGGCGAGTTATACGGATATCTCGTAGGACACCCCGTGACAACGTTATGGAGTCCTAAATGTTTTATAACATTGGGTGCCAGGTCGTGGATAGGACCTCCATAGTGTTCCTTAGAGTCGAGTCTTTTGACTTTCAACTGTCTCTTGAGATTAAGGCAGATTTTGGGTAACTTTGGTTTCTTTCCCACGGTCATCGTAACAGGGGCCAAGAGGATTTTTTCTGGGTTATTTCACGCTGCGCGAAAATCGGCAGGATTCGAGTTGAGGGAAATATCCAAACCCTTATCAGGATTTTATCATTTCTCAGGGCCACTCAAGGAGTAGTAACTGAAATGCATGGCCATGCTCGAATACAGATTCGTTTTATCAGTTAAGTTACTCTCTAGTCGGGGAAACCACTCTTGATACAGATCGCTTGTGAGATACGACCTTTGCGAATGCGGATTTGCAAATTGTCTTACATTGAGTGGGAGAAATTTTAATAGGATATGAGAATCGGTTATCGCACCTACACTTGTACGGACAAGTGGGAGTTTGTTGGAGCTTGTGTCCTCCACATGTAGTGTGATAACGTCATTGCACATACCCTTGTATGGACAAGTGGGAGATTGTTGGGGCTGGTGTCCTTGACAATTAAGTACAATGACTTATTAAATCTCTTTAAGGATCACAAGGGCATACTTCAGTATTATTATCAGTTGATCCACGTTTATCAATAACGGTTGGCTTGCTAGATAAGTTTGGCGTTATTGTCATACGGATGGCGGTGATCAACTGGTCCCTATACGTCACACCTATAGGACACGTTTGAGAGATGTGAAGGTATGAAAATACAGTCACATTTATGCCGGATATGACTAAACAGTTAGTCAGAGGTATTGACTAATAAATAAGTCAATAAGATGTTGAGATTATTATTTAATACGGATTAAATAATTTTAGCTAATACGGATTACATGATTAATTCGTAAATTAAATATAAACGGTTATATTTAATTAAATATTGTATTCGCGTATTAATATAAACAGTTTTATTAATTTGGGTAAATATACAATATCGTATTTTATCAGACCATTATTAATATATCAACTGTATTAATATCTGATAACATGTTACGATTTATAAACAAATCCCGCGAACAACTTATAGCTAAATGGGTCGAATCACGAATTAGAATAAGGTAAGAGTGGAAAGCCCACTCTTACCCTACTCGAGAATTTTCGGCCGTGTATACTACATAAGGAGAAGAATTCTCCTTATGTGAGGTTACTCTTGTTTCACTGTTTAAACAAATCTCAAGATAATTAGGGTTTGAGAGCATTCTTCTCCCATAACCCAGATCTCACATCTAAAACTCAAAAGGCTCTCCCGATATTGCAAGGCAGTTGGAGAGGATTTCTAGCACACGCGGCAAAGTCTCAATCTAAGTCTTGGGTGCAAGTTATAGGAGGGAATTTGTGTTAATTCCTGTTCTTAGGCCTTTCGCGCAAGGACTAAAGGTTGTACTCTTTTTATGTCTTTTTAATCTTATGACTATATTCACGATTGTATTTTTCATTATAATCCTGCAAGTATAGGGCGAATACACGTTTTATTCCCCACATAAGGATCTTGGTACCCCTTTCCGGGAGCAAGTGGGGGATTGGTGTAGGGCTTGAGACCGCACTTATGATGTTGTGACAGTGATATTAGTGGTTGTGATTATCAGATTGTGATATTGAGTTTATTGCGTTGTGACCGTCTTATTCAGCAGTTTTTGACACTTGTTGTTTTACTGTGATGATCCATGTAATGGTGAGTAGAGTCTCAGGTGCGACGATGTTGATTCTTGCTAGCTTGGGGAGGATGAGATCTCACTCAGTCGTATAGTGTCATGACAGTTTTATACCTTCCAAAGACCTCTACTTTGTGTTTGTTTATCAGACGGTTGTAACCATACCTTATTAATTATTTTAATAAAGGTTGATTTTAGTTTGTCTGGATATTATGCCTCAGGATACTGGGATGGTAAGTTTGATGGTTCTTACTAAAGGCCTTAGATTATGAGGGTGTTACAAATGGTATCAAAGCGACGATCTTGATACCTAAGTCAATGAACATAAATGAACGTAGGAGTGTCTTAAATAAAATGAACCCCAAATAAAAGTATGTAATGCTACTGCAAAAGTTTGGGAGACGTCTCAGAACCGCGAAACTTGCTTACATTCTTATATTTGGTCATTAAGGGTAGATTAGGACGTGTGTGTGTGTATGTGTGTGATATAAGTTGCGGT
The DNA here is from genome assembly GCA_029255685.2 of Silene conica. Lineage (NCBI taxonomy): Eukaryota > Viridiplantae > Streptophyta > Magnoliopsida > Caryophyllales > Caryophyllaceae > Silene > Silene conica. Next base: position 81,076,673 of record CM055312.2, on the reverse strand, counting down.
GATTTTACGTTTGGTATATAGTTTATAAGCATCTGAAAATATGGGAAATAAATTGTGATATAGAGTTGCATGAATATATGAAGGTTGGAGAACATTTGTGTATGTTTCTGCTGGATAATTGTTGTAGTATGCATATAAGGTTACTTGATGCGTAGGATAGGTGAAGGGCGATATCCCTTTCACGAAGCCTTACTCCTGTAATGACTCGGTAGAGTAGGGTGGACTCGACCGAGTGGGAGTAACTCGGCCGAGTAGGGGAAATTCGGCCGAGTTGGTGAGACTCAACCAAGTTAGAGTGATTCAACCGAATTAGTATCACTCGACCGAGTAGGGGTAACTAGACCGAGCTGGTCCTACTCAGCCGAGTAGGTGTAACTCGTCCGAGTAGGGCCCATTCGACCGAGTTGTGTGTATCAGCTGCTGTTTTCTTTGGGTCGTAGGCTATATGCTTACGTTTACCCCTTTTCTTCATATAGTTACAATGGCCCCAAAGCAAGCTAACCCTTCCAACCTTCCACCCAATCTGACTCTTGCCATGGTTCAGGCCGTATCCATGTTTATCGAGGTGATAACATGCTTGATCGAAACCAATGAAACTCTGAACATCGCTCGGACATCACATGTGAGTGCCCATGATATCAGCAATACCATGACTCGTCACCGTCCTACAGTGTTTGAGGGTAAGGGTACACCCGGGTTGTTAGAGGCTTGACTGAGAGAGATGGAAAATGTGTTTGAGGTGGCCAGTTGCCCTGATGGCCTCAAGGTGTATCAAGCGACATTCTATCTACGCACCTTAGCTAGAGGATGGTGCGGACGAGAGAGAGAGAGGTGGGGCTTAATATTATTTCTTAGACATGGGACATGAGTATGTACCGTGGGTAGGGCTGTGCACCGGTCCAAAACCGGAATTAGCAAAAATGATGGATGGGACCGGACCGGAATATAAAAATTCCGGACCGGAATATAAAAACTCCGGACCGGAACCGAACTGGTAAAATTCCGGTCCAAGACCGGACCGTACCGGTTGGACCGGAATTTGAATATTATGGACCGACAAAATTATGGAATGGTAAAATTATGGACCGGAATTTGAATATTATGGACCGGTTGGACCGGTTAGACTGGTTTGGACCGGATTTTAATATATTTTTCATGAAAAAAATAGAAAAACATAAAATCCGGGCCAAACCGGTCCGGACCGGAAAAAAGCGATCCCGGACGGACCAGAACGGAACCCGGAATCTTAAAAAATGGTGGACCTGAGACCAGACCGGATTTTTTAATTCCGGTTCCGGTCCGCTAGATTCCGGTCCGGTCCATTTTACCGGTCCGGACCGGATTTTGCACACCCCTAACCGTGGGAAGTAGAGCTGTTCAAATGCGGGCTTGGGCCGGGCCGTGAAGAAAAAAGTTACCCGTTAAAACTTAGTGGGCGGACCGGACCATAGTTATAGGCCAATTATCCTTGCCCTTACCCGCCCTTTATACAAAAGTCGGGCGGCCCATGGGCCAATGGGCCATAATATAAAACTTTAACTGTTAATGAAGTATTCGGTATAAAATGACTTATATTAATCTATTTTTTTATATTCCATACCATGATGTGAAATTTGAAGCGAGATACATAAATTTATGTTTAGTAAAGAAATACATGTAAGGTTAGACGCAAAGATTAGACGTAATCATTAAACATTTATCTAATTTGTTCTTTATATTAATTAAGATATATAAACATTTTCGTTACATATTAGTTGTTTTAGTTTACATATTATATTTTCCATATTATTTGCTCCATATCCCTATAAAATTCATAGAATTTTCTTAAAAAAATGTTTTTTAAGAGTAAAAGTAAATCATTTAAATTGTTAACGAGCCTAATGGGTCGGCCCACGGGCTTTTCTTGTTGTCCATACCCGCCCATTTAACTTCGCGGGCTGGGTTTTGCCCGCCCTCATAATTTTTCGGGCAAAAAATACTTGTCCAAGCCCACGAAATATTCGGGCTGGACGGGAGGGCCTAATGGACGGGACGGCCCGTGGACAGCTATACAGTGGGAAGCCTATAAGGCGGCTATTAGACGTGAGTTTGTTCCAAAACACGCCCGTAGTTAGTTGAGAGCTGATTTTGACAGTTTCAGGATGTCAGATGATATGACAGTTTTGAAGTACTACGTCAAGTTTAACGACTTGGCTCGACAGGTAGAGGACATAGTATGACCCAGCAGGCGTTGGCTCTCAAGTTTGAGAGGAGGCTGACTCTCCGCATTATGGAGAAGTTGTTTGCAGGTGTGTTGACTGAACTCAAAGAGGTCTATAAGAGGGCTGGGCACGCTGAGAGGTTGGCTAATCTAGCCAGGAATACCCGGGAGAAAAGTGGGGATAAGAGGAAGTCATACAGCGAGAGCACTGGTGGAGGCTACAAGAAGAGGAACTTCAGTCAGGGCCGTTCTTTTTCTGCAATAGTTGGTAATATAATGGAGGTAGATGGGGGTCGCAGTCTTAGTGACACCCCTGTTGCGAGGTGTTATAAATGTGGTGCAGCTGGGCACAAGAGACTAGAGTGCAGGAAGTTCGGGGGAGATAGGTATCAGAGACTTTCCCAGGGTGCTCATAGTTTCGGAAACAGTTGTCCTGCAAGTTCGTGGGGCAACCATGGGAAACAAAACTACGGTAACTATCATCGTACGGGCTGCTACCAGAGACCCCATGAGAGAGGCAGTCAGGCATCAACGGCTAAGACGACTTCATCTGCGACAACTGTTCAGGGCGAGGGTCAGTAGAGTAGCGGCAATATATTTGCCATGAGGAAGCAGACTGTAGCTGAGGATGCGCACATAGCGACCGATATTTTTCTTGTTCATGGCTGTCATAGTTTTATTTTATTTTATTCTGGGGCAACCCATTCGTTCGTGTCTTTAAGTCATGCTAGGATTTTAGGGCTGGAGTCTTTTGAGATAGCCAGTGATGAGGTATTCATACCTTCTGGGGAGTCGGTAGTGTGTCAGAAAGTGTATAGATCGATAGAGTGTTTCTTTTGTAATAGGTCAGGTTGACTTTTTTATTGATCTGTTTGAGTTCCTATTTTTATGGTTTTGAGATTATAGACGGAATGGATCGGTTGGGTCGATACAAAGCTACCATTGATTGTTATCAGAAGAAGGTGACCATGAGGGGGGCAAAGGGGGTCAGAGTGTCTTATAAAGGCTTTGTAGTTAGACTTAAGGTCAAGATTATATCACTCTTGACTCTAAAGTCTTATGTGAGGAAGGGGTGTCCTTTGATCTTGTGTCATGTGAAGGATACTAGGCTTGAGGAAGTGTCTGCTGAGAGTATTCCAGTAGTGGGGAAGTTTGGAGTTGTTTTTCCAGAGGAGATTCCTGGGTTACCACCCAAGAGAGAAATTGTTTTCAGTGTTGAGTTGAAGCCGGGAATGAGACCTATTTCTAAGGCCCCTTAACGGATGGGTCGGGGAGAGTTGGAAGAGCTGAAGAAACAAATTAATGAGCTGTTAGACAAGGGTTCAATTCGACCTAGTCTATCACCTTGGAGAGCACCTGTTTTGTTTGTTAAGAAGATAAACATGAGTATGAGGTTGTGCATTGACTACCGTGAGCTGAACCATGTGACGGTGAGGAACCGTTATCCTTTGTCTAGGATAGATGACCTGTTTGACCAGTTGACTAGAGCTGGAGTGTTCTCGAAGATTGATTTGAGGTCGGGACATCATTAGTTGAGGATCAGGGATTGAGACATACCTAAGAGGCTAAGACTGCCTTTAGGTCTAGGTATGGTCATTATGAGTACGTGGTGATGTTGTTCGGGTTGACTAATGCGCCTACTGTGTTCATGGATCAGATGAACCGTGTGTTTAGTCCATACCTGGACAAGTTCGTGGTTGTTTTCATTGATGACATCTTGGTTTACTCTAAGACCAAGGAGGAGCATGAGGAGCATTTGAGGATCGTGTTGTAGACTTTGAGGGACAACCAGTTTTATGCTAAGTTGTCCAAGTGTGAGTTCTGGTTGGAGAAGGTAGCATGTGACATGTGATCTCTAAGGAGGGTGTGGCGGCGGATCCTAGTAAGATATATGATATGTCTTACTGGGAGGCTCCGAAAAATGAATGTGGTAGAGGTGTGTAATTTTCTATGTTTGGCAGAATATTATAGACGGTTCGTGAAGGACTTCTCCAAGATTGCTAGACCTGTGACTGCACTCATGAGGAAGGTATCATAAGAATTTTCCATTTAATTTATAACTATTTTAATATAATTATGGTAAGTAATAGATATGGTGATATGTTATTCTTTTTTGTTGATGACGAGGAGGTTTGAACCTCCCTGGGTACGCAACAATACCATTAGGATATGTGGCCAAGTTTCATCGTTTAGAGAGATTCGAACCCCTCACAGTCCATCCTTTTGAATGTTTTGAGGAAACATGTATCTCCACTAGATAAGTACACTATGTTATTCTTTAATATGATTAATTTTACAAAATGTATGTACTTTTTTCCCTCAAAACTAGTAAATAAAAGACCTGTAAATAATATTTTTGAATCGTATTGATCTTAACTTTATATGTTATTTGGGGATATAACAATGGATTAATTGATATGAATACTCTGAACTATGGGTGTCCTGCTCAAAATACTCCAAACTTTATTTTAACTACCAATATAACCAACTAATGCACTCATTTGCTTTGAATAGAATTTGTTATTTTGTTAAGTTGTTGTAGCATGTTTTAATGTATTGATTAGGTAAAAAGATTAACATAGAAGTAAAAAGAGAAAGACGGGTTAAAGAAGGGTTAGAAATTTCTTCACTTAATTAGCATGTAACAGGTCATATATTATAATAAAAGCGAATGAGAGGATTAGTTGGTTATATTGGTAGTTAAAATAGATTTTGGAGTATTTTGAGAAGAACACCCATAGTTCAGAGTATTGTTATCAATTAATCCTATAACAATTAGTATGCGAGAATAAACATTCGAATAGGTTTGAATAAGTTCAGTCAATCCGAATTTTGGTCTGATTCGGTTACGGCCGAGTTCGGGTCAGTTTTGTATAACCCAACTTGTATGATCTGTACTATTCGGCCCATATATTTGACAGGATACCGTCACTGATCTACTCATGAAAGATTGAAAGCGGCAACATTAAAGTGGGACAACCTTAAAGGCATGAGGTAGGCGGCTGGAATAGTCAAATAGCAATTAGGAAATGAGTGGACGAGTGGCTAAGTTTAATCAATTCAAAAACTCTTGCGGAGACGGATACCATCCGTCATAAAGCTAAAAATAAATAGTATTTTTTTACAATAATGATAGTGGGAGGACGGGTGGAGGAAAATAAAGCATTTTTATAGGTTATGTCACTTACATGTTGTGAGGGAAACAGTATCCGTTTTCATCTTGTGACAAATAGTATCGGTGTGAATGAGAATTTGTGTAATGAATTAGTTTGCATGTTCGATCAAGTTGCTGATGCTGAAATACTTGGTTGTAGCTGTAGGATCCTTGAATATGCTCCGAAGTTGCATTTTGTTTGCCACACATTTGTCTTACCTTATTTTCTAGAGTTTCAACATGATTCTCAATATTCAGCTTACGAGTACTCAATTACTCATGACTTATCAAACTACTTCAACTTCAACTCCATTTCATTTATGATTTAGCTCCCAAGTTAAGAAGCAAATATTATCTATGGTCAGTCTTCCTCACATTCCTCCTTTCTTATATATAACTCACTTTTTATTGTTATACTTGTATACATATATGGCGAATCCAAAATTAAATGTTAGGATAACAAATTTCTTTTATTATTTTATATATACTTGTATTATGTTCTCATATTTAAGAAATTTAAGAACCTATGTCGTTGGCCGGAAATTTAGGGAAACATCGGGGTTGACATGGTTAGGATATTCATCCAACTTATCAAAACTCAAGACATATGTCTCTAACGAATTGAATTCGCTTTACTCCCTATGCTCTAACGAATTGAATTCGCTTTGAAACTACGCCTACTCCAATTTCCCGATAAATTCACGAGACTTTTCTAACTATTTTTTAAGGAACAAATCATGTTTTTATTATTCTCATTTGACTATCTAAATATCTTACTGTCGTAGCCGAGTGATATCGTTTTTGCTCATATTTATATGATATATTTTTCTTAGTTTATCAGGATATTCTTTTACATTGATATTCTTAGTATAGTAATAGGTATTAACAACGTAGCTTGGAGATAATTATGCTGAATCATCAAAATAGTTTTTACTTATTTTTTCTTAATTGTTTAATCGGATGAACGAAAGTTTACATGAGATTAGCCTATATAATAGATAACATTACATAAATATTTATGAAACAATTTTACGACAAGCTACCATTTTAACCAATTTCATTAGAAATATTAGAGAATAATTTATTTACAACTTTCACTAAAGTTGTCTAAGACGATATACTATAATCTATTGTACGCTAGTAATACAATTGCCGATAAATTCAATACATATTATCAATTACGAAAATATTAGAAAAATTATCTAAACAATATGTAGAATGCGAGACTAAAAAACAAAGATTACAATTTAGTTAAACTACTAGAGCTTGTTCATCAAAGCTTAACTGTCATTCTCCATAATAAATAGTTATATATTCGCTCATCAACTAACTATACAATACAAATGATTGTCACTAAGGCTCCGTTTGGCAGCGCATTTCAGGTACCTGATTCGCCTGAAGTAACTTTTTCGCCAAAAGAATCAGGTAGCTTATTTTTTTTGGAGTGTTTGGTAAGTAGCTTATTTGGTCAAATAAGTTACTTGAAATGAAATGCTACATAGGGTAGCATTTTAAATTTCAGGTACCTGATTCTAGGTAATATTACCTTTTTACCCTACAATCGATAATATAATAAATAATTATTATATTCTTTTATGTCATTTCACCAAAATAAGCTACATTTTCAGTTAGTTTGCCAAACAGCTTTTTATATAATCAGTCAGCTTATCAGCTCATAATTTTCAGCTATCTTATCAGCTACCTTTTCAGGTTTCAGTTACCTTTTCAGTTTTCAGGTACCTTTTCAGGTCGTTTTACCAAACAGAGCCTAACTTCTATTTTTCCTCTTATCTCTTCAGCGCAGACTATTAAAAAATCAAATAAATGAAAATGGACTAAAATCATAAAAAAGAGAAATTCAACTATTACTTTTTTTTGCTGCTAGAAATATCTAATCAATTAATCTCCTTTAATTTTATACATAAAACCAGTTGAATTTTTATAATCATAAAATATGAAAAGTTTTGTACTATTAAAGAAGGATACACATTATGATTATGAGGTAGAATAATAATGCTAGGGAATGAAGGTTGAGCTAAGAATAGTTGAATTTTCATAATTTAAAAATATTAAAAAATTGCATTAGAGGGGTATAAATATTGTCATTATGGGATGGAATAATGTTAGAGAGATTAATGTTTAAATCACAAAAATTTTAAAGAGACGGTTTTTCGATAATGTTAACCAGACGCATCTCAAGTGTTAAAGATAATATTCTATTTTCCTTTTTTTTATACTAGATCTCCCACTAATCTAACAAAAGATGATCTCTCAGCCTACTTACTGTGTTTAAAATAAGAAGGGTGATTAACTAACTATTACTTTGTCTTTTCGTGCTCTATTTTTAGTTTGTTTTATTTTTTACAATTTTGTCTAATTGTATTATCTTTTAGTTCATCATGTACGTGTCGTTCTAATAGCTACTCAATCTAACATTTTTTTATTATTATATAAATATAGATATCGCAATTATTCTACGGATGCATGTACCAAAGAAATTATGTTTTACAAATGTTATTATGTTACTCAATAATGTTAACTAACATACAATGATGGTTTATGTTAAAAGGTATTAGGAATATTAATTTTGTCTTTTGATCATTTACATGTTTATTTTAGAAAAAAAATAATGCTAAAAAAAAGGTAAAAAGCTACTTGATTACTCTTAGGGGATATGGTCTGATATGGATTTGCAAAATCTATTCATGAATATTGACTTTACAAATCCCCTTTTGTTCAAGTTTTCATGAATTGAGTATTACCGTTAGTCAATGACTCAATTCCATCCTTTCTTTTGTTAATTTTCACAAATCTCAACCTAGTGAATTGTGTTATTATAATTCGTGGTCTTACATCCAAATGAGGTGAGGTATATATAATACCACCTCCTAGTAAAACCCTAATGTAGACAAGTCTAATGGTAGCCGGCCCTAATGCCCCTAATATAGGCCTATTCTTCTAATAGAAGGTCAATTTTTCTAAAAACTCCTAGGAAACCACGGTATGTATTATGTATATATACAATTATTCAATTTTCTATCTTGTATTTTCTTCGTCGCTTTATAATTTTACAGTTTTTTAATATGTATAGTATTCTTAGGAAACACTTTAATATAATCAGAATAATAAAAATAAGATTATACATTTATACTCCATACTTCAATACCATCATGGTCACATACTCAAATTTAATAGTGATATGTTAATTCAACTTATAAGTTATAAAGCGATTCTATAATATGTTCTCATTATAAGCGCTCCACTAAACAATCCATTTAAAGGGTTTATACCAATATTTGCATTTTGACAATATACTAGTCGACTAATTTGAAGCCGCTATAATTTGACCTCAAAGCCTTCAACAAAGAACATAAATTTCCCTTCTATTTTCTTTTGAACCAACTAAACCAGCCGCATTACACAATACTAATACACATTACACAATTTCTTCCAGATTCTCTCTCTAAAACAAAAAATATATTTTTACTTCAACAAAAAATATATAGTAGTTTGCTAAAATAAAGTTACTAACATTAGGGTTTTTCCTATATATTTTTACTTACTAAAGGAAATGGAAGAAGGAAAAACTTGTACCAACCAAACAATGGTCGCCAAGACCACCACGACAACTACAATGGCGAATTCCTCTTCTCCGGTGAAGCCGTTGGAGTATACAGGAGCTCTTAAGGTTTTGTTGGTTTGCTCAACTATGGCCATCGCTGTCTTACTCTTGTACTACACTTCCATTAACAAATTTGGACAAACATTCCCATCTTTGTATGCCTTTAATTACGGTTCTTCATCATCAATTGACCTCGGTTCGGTAAGTATCTATTCATCTACAACCACCATTCTTTACTTAACGATATTCTCTTTATCATATAATTATACATATGCTCATTTCTACCTCATCAATTGTTTACCTTTTGCCAAAGACTAAGAAGACAGATAATGGAACCAATTTGTTAAATCAACAACAAGTATAGGTCACACCCGAACACATAAGAAAAAATCCACAATATAAATCCAAGAGTTTTTCACTCGGCTACGGAGGGAGTAAACCTTACCCCTTGTGGGATAACCCTGACATGTGGAACTTTCAGGCTTTTTCACACAATTATTGAATGACATGTGGAGCAAATGGGTGTAAAATGGTCAAATTACCCATTAAAATTATTCCTAAAATATAAAATTAAAGAGTTGACTGGAACAATGGGAGTAAATGATTTTAATCTCATTAACCTTAGTCGGTTAATGTCTAGCCGAACTTAATTCTAATCGTCCTAGGTTAATCGTATATCGTTTCGTATATGTACCTTATAAACGTATCGTATATTTTTCTCGACCGAAACGATCATTAACTCATTTATCACGTAACACTTATTTTTTAAATTTGTAGTACGATGAGCTAAGGAAGGTTTTAAAGGCGGCCGCAACAAAAGAAAATACGGTAATAATTACTTCACTGAATGAAGCATGGGCAGCACCAAATTCTATATATGATCTCTTTCTAGAAAGCTTCAAACAAGGGAATAACACAGCCAAGCTTGTGGATCACTTGGTGGTTGTAGCGGTGGACGATGGGGCATATGAACGGTGCAAGGTCACCGTGTCTCATTGCTATCTTCTCAAGAGTAAACAATCCTCTGAAATGGCTCATGAAGCAGTGTTTATGACCCCTATTTATATGGATATGATGTGGCAAAGACTCGCCTTCTTGCATACTGTTTTGAGCTTGGGTTACAACTTTGTTTTCACGGTACGTATAGGCATCGATCTTAAAATTTATCATTCGTATCCTATGAAATTAAATAATGATACGATTGTGATGATGTGCTCAATTGCAGGACACAGATGTAATGTGGTTTCGAAGTCCATTTCAACATTTTGTTCCGACTTCAGATTTTCAAACATCATGTGATTATTTCAATGGACGGGAATTAGACAAAAGAAACGCCCCTAACAACGGCTTCCTATTCGTATGGTCCAATAATCGCACAATTGCATTCTACGATTTTTGGGTATCTTCTAGACATCATTATCCGGGTTTACACGAACAAGAAGTTTTCAATAGAATTAAGAACGGTCCGTTTGTTAAAGGAATCGGCTTAAAAATAAGGTTCTTGGCAACAGATTACTTTGGTGGATATTGTAACCCTAGTAGAGATATGAATAAAGTTTGTACAATGCATGCTAATTGTTGCGTAGGGCTCCTTAGAAAAATAGCTGATCTCAAGACCACCCTTGAAGATTGGAATATTTATTCTTACTCAAATCAAACGGGGTTTCAACCTTCACATTGGAGGGCCCCAAAAGCATGTCATATGTGAACAATGTGGATATACTAGGATATTTATTTGTCCAATTGATCTTGCTTAAGACGGGTCGGTGATATCTATATTAATTATTAGTTACTTTTAGTCGGGTGGGAGGAAAAGGTAAAACTTATTCTCGATGATATCTATATTAATTATTAGTTACTTTTATTTATTTATTTACTAGGTGTTTTGTAAAATAGTTTTATAGAAAGCAATAGATTATTTAGTAAGTCTTGCTTGCGACGGATCACCATTTGTGACGGATATTTTGTGAGATAAAAATATAAAATTGATACAAAATGAGTAGTGGAGAAAGGGGACCACAGGTCCACATGAATAATGTTGGAGAGAGAGAAAAAGTGGGTATTTTGTGAGAAAAAATGGCATCCGTCGCAAGCTTGCGACGGATAGTGCCGTTGCAAATAAGAATTTGTGTAGATTATTATAGGACTTCGCAAAAGTACTTGTATTCCTTTTGTAAATCATATTAAAATGCACACTAGTACGAAAATGACATACGACCACTATTAAAAAAGTATGTGACTACGGTTGTGCAACTATAACAAATCTTAGGTACCAGAGAAATGGCTACGGTTGTCAACCGTAGCCGTAAGTCCTTTTTTTTTTGCTACGGTTAGCAATTAATAGCCGTAGCCATAAGTCCATTTTTTGCTACGGTTAATAATTAATAACCGTAGCCATATGTCCATTTTTTTTCTACTGTTAGTAATTAATAACCGTAACGATAAGTCATTAAGGCTACTGTTAGTAATTAATCATCGTAGTCATAAATTCATTTAACGCTATGGTTGCACAACCGTAGCCAAAGGCCATGCCTTTTATTCAAGTTAGAAATGTTGATCTGTCCAGCTACTATACGGTTACTTTCATAACAAATCGAAGTATAAATAACTTTGTCTATTTTATAACAAAACCAATGTGCCCAATGTATTGCATACATATTTCAATATAATTCAAGTATTCAAAAACATATGCTAATATTTCATGATCACAAAATACACGATAATCAATGACCCCCTATAAACTGCAAACAAATCCATATTAATAGATCTTCGTCATTTTCCTTTTTGCTTTTCTTAAAAATTTGATGGTCTTCAACCATTTTATTATTTTTCACCTACATTAATTAGAAAAAAGTTTCAAATAATAAACAATACTTACAAAATCAAGGTTCACCGGCTCACCAACATTATTTAGTGACAAAGTTCCACTATACTCAGTGTGAAAGACTTGAATTAACACGACTTCTTGTAGTATAGGAAATGACATAAGATGAAACGCATTTGTTATTAAGATTATAAAGAAAACTCGGTTATACCAAAATGTGACTTATTAGATATTATTAACATTTGACTCTTAATTAAACCTATAGGAGCACTGAAATTATTTCCCCATTGACTCGACATATTTTCACATTACCAACCCTCATATCCCAACCTCTTACTAGGGATCATATACGATCAAGAGGTCCTTAATAGAGCGGGTATTACAGTTTAAATCACCTTCATTTTCACCATGTAAACCATCAGAAGATACCTCCGCCTTTAGAGTTGTCAATGGCGTCCTTAGATTAACAATATGCACTCTTATTCATGCCATGGATTAAAAATTCGATAAGACAAAAGAGAATATTTTAAAATTTTCATGTGTTGGAGAAAAGAGAAAAAAAGTTCAAATTACATAGTATATAGACCTTTTTTGGGCTCATAAGCTTATGTTGGACACTATTTTGTAATGTCATTTACTTCCTAAATAGTGCTATTCAAAACAACTTAAGAATCAACTTATTTTAGAATAAAATCAAAATCAGTCTTATTAATGTATATTTGTTTACTTTTACAAAATAAGATCTCCCATTTAATCTTTACATTTAATCTAATGTATTCCAAACCTAAAAGAGATATATGCATAACATTTATTTTCCCTTGATAAAATATTATTATGTTATCTTTTTAGAAAATAAAACCTTTTTGATTGAAACTTGAATTGGGTTCAAAAGAGTGACATGCTTTTGTGGAAGTGAAGAGAGAATGATGAGTTTGGGATTTACAAGGATCATAAAGGTTATGATGGTATTGTTGGCATTTGTAGTTATTTTGTATGGTTTACTCCATAATTTTGGACACCTTCTTCCTATATTGCCCTTCTATCATGCTTCTGCTAATTGCTCTGCTGCCTCTCAATTGGTTAGCTTCTCACTATCTTCTCAATATATGTTCACTCTTTTGTTTTTCAACAACTCTCACTTATGACGGGTATACCGTCACAGGCTTGTGACAGGTTAAATACTATCATATTGGTGAAAAAAGATAAAACAATTTGTAACTACCGAGATATTTTACTTTTGTCTTATATCTCCATACGATGTTACTTGACCCGTCGCAAACCTGCGACGGATATGTCCGTCACAAAATGAGAATTTGGGTTTTTATTATATTTATTTCATTTTTACTTGCTTTTATTTCGGATAATGTCGCAAAGATTTTAACATCATAATATGACAAATCTGAGCATGGTGGTATTGAGAAGTCTAGAATTAATAAATATCATCTTCTTTTCGTTTTATTCTTTGTTCTTTAAATAATGTTGCTCATGGGATAATTAGTAGTGTGGTGAATATGTAGTATTGTATTCCTTCACTACTGCTAAAAAAAATCAAATGTAGTATGAGTAATATATATAGGATTGATTATTTGTACTCGCTGTACTAAAATATTTGGGTTTTAAAAAATGGGCATTTCGTATAAAATGTCAATTTTCAGAACTATCACATGGAATTTCTTTTTTTTTTTTCTTGTTCTTTGTAAATGATAGTATTATAGTCAAGGTAAACCACGGTAAGTTTTTGGTAAAAGTTTTGTTTTCAACAACTTCTAATAATGTTAGATAAATTCATCATGATATCCTGAACATAATGCTCTCGAAGAATTCTGATCACGTTATAATATACAAGTAAAAATTAAGTGTGGATGCATATCTAGATGAAGCTGGACGCTGAAAATCATGAGTTGAATAAGGTTTTAAAGTCTGCCGCGACCAAGGATAGAACTGTAATATTGACAACTTTGAATGAGGCATGGGCAGCTCCAAACTCCGTATTTGATCTCTTCCTCGAGAGTTTTAGAATCGGAAATAATACAGCATGGCTACTCAATCATCTGTTGGTCATTGCACTCGACGATAAGGCGTACGCTCGATGTCAAATTGCCTCGTTAGTATCACATTGCTACTTCCTCCAGACTAATCGGTCGTCTGAATTGGCTGGTCCGGCCAACTTCATGACACCCATTTATTTGGATTTGCTATGGAAGAGACTTTCTTTCTTGCATAATGTTTTGGAATTGGGGTACAACTTCATATTTACGGTAACCAATTCAATCTTTTCCGATTTAATTTCGTGGTTTTAGTTAAGAAGATTCTTTTACATCATATGGTCATTCAATATGAGAGCGTAATTTTGCAGGACGCTGATGTAATGTGGTTTCGAGATCCATTTCCATACTTCACAATTGATTCGGACCTCCAAACTTCGTGCGACCAATTCAACGGAAAAGAATCGGATTTAAAAAATCATCCTAATAATGGTTTTATTTTCGTGAGGTCGAGTAAGCGGAGTATCGAGTTTTACAAAATATGGGTATCATCAAGGAAATTATATCCTGGTCTACATGAACAAGATGTATTCAACAAGATCAAACATGGAATTATTCCAAAAGTTGGATTAAAAGTGAGATTCATAAGTACAGACGTATTTGGTGGATTTTGTTCACCAAGTAAAGATTTTAGCAAGGTTTGTACTATGCATGCTAATTGTTGTGTGGGTTTGGATAGAAAAATACAAGACTTAAATACTACACTTGAGGATTGGAAGCATTACTTTTATGCAAATCATACAATATCACATTCTTCTCATTGGAGGGTTCCTAAAGAATGTCATATGTAATGCACAAATTCTCATTTGTGAGGCTGTATGTATTGCAAATTTGCGACGGATTAAATATTGTTTATGTAGGTAGTTAAGATAAAAGCAAAATGTTAGAAAGTGACATTCTATTTTGTCTTACCTTGTGATATATATGCACGTTGATCGCAATTCACAAGGGAGACGTATTGTATGTATTGTCAAGGCACCAATATTAGGGCTTCTTCCCGTGATTCAAATCGTTTGAACAGAAGTGTAATAAACTTGAAATTTAGAAGAAAAAAAATTGCTTTTTTAAGTTTGGTGTCCATTTTGTAACCAAGAGAGGAACCATAACCAAGATAATTTCATTATTAGGAAGTAAATACTCCCTCTACGAATTCAAATACATCATTTCTCTTTTCACAAATTCTCATTTGTGACGGCGATATCCGTCACAAGCTTGTGACGAATACTATTTCCTTTTACAAAATACTCACCTTTTCTCTCTCTCTCACACTATTCATGTGCTCCCCTTTCTCCACTAATTTATTTTATATTTATTTTATCTCACAAAATATCCGTTACAAATGATGACCCGTCACAAGCAAGACTTACTATTCTCTTTTACCCACCTAACCGTAAAATAAGAGGTTTGTAATATTATTGATAATGAATTCAGTTTTTGTACATCCTTATATAGTGATTTCTATACTCTATTTTAGGATAGAAGCATATACATTTATTGCTAATTGATTGTATGAAAGCTAATTGATAGTATGAATATGCTCTTTGCTATATTTACATTTATTGCTAATTGATTGTACGAAAGCTAATTGATAGTATGAATATGCTCTTTGCTATATTTATATAGTTTGATTGCTCAATCAATGGAACTGTGTTTGCTTGTTATTTTGTTGCTGATTTTGTGAAGTATTATGTGATATATTGTTAATACTAACAATGCACAATTTATATCAAAATTATCTTTAATACTCTTATTCACTACTAAAAGAATAAACACAAATTCTCAATTCAAACTGTCATCATCCGTCTTAAGCGTAAGACGTGTCAAATACATACCAAATTACCCGACTTGCACCTAGAAAATGACTATTTTTTTGTCTTTATTCCCCACTTGGTAGTATTTGACCTGTCTTAAGCTTAATAATGATAATACCCGTCTTAAGCAAGACTTACCGAAAAATAAAGTTTTATTAAGTTTTTCATCCAAAATGCATTTATCTTAACAAGTAAACAATTAAAACTCTCTTTTAATAAACTATTATATTTTTTTTAAAAGATAATCTTATTATAATTTCTTTTGTAAGGATAGATTGGAGGGCGGAGGCTTATATAAAAATAATAAAGGAAAAAATAAGAGTGAATAAAAAAAATTTGGCAACCGTAAATAAAGTAGTTTACAAGGAAAAGACAAGAGTGAATCTTGAATAGTGTCAAAAAAATAAATAGTGTATTCGAATATGATTGGAGCACTTGAAATGATCGAACTTTGTCGAATAAGTATTTTTTTCAAACAGTTATTTACCACAGTGAAATAAGGTTTTACATATATCTAGCCCGGTAAGCTAAATCACGGACATGTTTATTTAACTTCCTAAAAATAAAACTAAAACATAGACAATGAAATCTTGGAAACAAGCATCCGACATCGTTCAAAATCCCTACAATCATGTGAATGTGTGATGAGCTTTGTCACAACAATTTGATTAATAAGTACTTCGTAGTAAGTAGTCCGAAAAGATATCCAAGTACAGAATTCCTTGCGACAGCGTCCATTCCATCACCTTAAAAATACCCAAAACTTCTTCATGTAGTGGTGATTCAGCCCAAAACTTCAACCCTCCTTCAAAAGAAATACAGTCTTCGTAATCATAAACAACCCAACCAATCTCACCATCATAAGTCTTCAGTCGGCTAGCACCCACCTTAATTCTTATTGCAAGACACGAGTTTTCATCACAAATAATATAGAGGGGTAATCTTACTAATACACATCCGCTCAGTTTCCCCCATATTCTCCAATCCATCCTGATTCTTGTCCAATTTTTTTTTGGCAGCTGTGAAGAAAGTGATTACAAAGTAGCTTACACACTAGTAACCCGACTCTGTGAGTCGGATTTTATTATTACATTATTTGAATAAGAAACAAAACTAAAAATTGGGCTAACAAACGAAGTAGGCTTTTTGATGGGACGATCGGAGTTGACCAATTGTACACATTTCTTTTCTCTATTTAATCAACTGAGTTTCAGAGGAGTACCTGCAACAAGACACACTTACGCCACGAGGACGTAGAAATTTATGGGGGAAGGATATACTTGTAAAGTAAGTAGATACATTGTGTCTTGGAGATTCATCCATTTGGCTATGATTCTTCTTCGGAATAGTAATTCTCCTTCTCTCGTTCACACGATGATTAAAGGGGTACATGCAAAGCATAGACGTAGCTGGGGCACACGATAGATTAACAGTGAAGAGATCGGACAAGCTGAAAAGATAAAAGGTCGAAGGTCATTAGGATTGGAGGTGACATTGTCGGTCACAAAAGGATCGGCCAAACTTGGGTCATGCGCCATAATCTTCATATTTTCGTGGTAGTTTTGGGTAATAGGGGCAGAAAGGTTGTCACCAACAGAGGCTACACTCGAACTTATGGAACAACCAAAGGATACACTTGAACTAATACAATGAGGACCATGGTTAACCTCGACAGTATCCAAATGACTTATATTTTCGACCATGTTAACCGTTTTAGATTTGCGCTTTTTAGAGCACCTCTTCCTCCTCTTTTTCTTAGAGCATTCTCTTGTAGCGTTTCTCTCCTTAGTTGCCTCAACATTAAGGATCTGAATTGTCATGATGGACAAATCCCTTTTATGGTAAAAGCTCACCTTTTTTACATTCAAGGAGCTTTTGATACGATTGTCCGGGGATCCTTAGTCTGGGAATTTCCTCCACCCTTGTTGATAGACTCAAAACTGACTTATTAGAAATATGCTCAATATCCTCTAAGTTAGGGTGCAAATCTAAACCACTTCCACAAGTGCTTTGAGCATCCCTTACCTGCATATCCACGTACTTAATATTCTTCATACCCGTATCACTTTGATCTTCCATCACCTCCGGTCCATGGCCACACTTTCGCTAACATTTTTACTCATTCCAGCTTCTGGAACCAAGACAGGCTTCTTACAATTCTCATTCATACCACACACGTGAGTAACGTCCAAAACTCTTTTACCATTTTCCTTGATTAGAAGGTGACCTTTTACAACATCTAATTCTCTTAAAACATCCTTATTCCTAGGTTCGGCCACCAAAGCTTCAACCAAATCTAGTTCAGCTTCCAAAAACCTTTTCAACTTCATAAATGCTACTGCCCTTCTGAAACGCGTCTTGACATTACGAGGAAATGTGTCCAATATCATAGAGCACAAATCAACAGAAACTCAGTATTCCCCAAGTTTAAGGGCACAAGCAGCGAGATTAGAGTTAAGGGAAACAACAAGTTCAGATAGAGAGTGAATATCTATCCCTTCCAAACTCAACCCCATAAATTTACAAGCTTCGTCGTAACAAGCTGCGGCCCTATCAAAAATGTTTTGCTTAGAAAAATTATTTCCCATGTTTTTAAGCTTCTTCACCTTGCATAAGGGCGACCCCTGAATAGTCATAAAACAGCGTAACATACTCTCCCCATCACCATCCATCAACCCATCATTAACGTGAGCACAAGAAAAAGCTTCCAGAAATTTCCGATGATCGACAATGGAAGTCATAACTTCAATACAACTTGAGGACGCAAAATAAAACTAACCAAAGGATAAATGTATACATAAAACCACCGGACAATTCAACAAACCCCAACTTCCAATCAAACTCCCAAACAACAAAGATGAGTAGTAACAAATTGTCACCCCACAAGAGATAAAAAGTGGAATAGTAACTTTAGGATTGATGTGATAAAAACGCTAAACTTACTTATACTAAAACTAAACAATGATCCAATTAACAAACAGAAAACACGAGAAAGGGAAAACGAAGTCACCGCTGTGTTGCGTGGAACGCAAATCAGTGAAGAAAAGACGATCCAAGGAAATCGCACCCCAAATTGGTAACGACGACACACAAAACGATCAACGATCGACCTTGATTACAACCCACGGACCGGATGATTCCCTTCCTGCAACTACGAGATTATCCGACAATCTAAGAGCAATGATTTCGGCTCGCCGGCGACGAATAGGATGAAGAAAGCAGCCGGCGAGCCGAATCAAACATGAAAGATGGGAAAAATTTTAGGTTTTGGAATTTTTTAATTTGGGGATGTTTTTGAGATTTTTTCTCTCTCCTCTCACTCCTCTCTCTCTCCTCTCTCTCTCTAAAAGTAAAAAAGCTTTGCTACAATAATGTGGGTTGAATACCATTTTATGCGAAAATTTGTATTCTTATCCAAGTGTTATCCTGCACGTTCAAGAGTATAGACAGAACGGGACACCCATAAGAAAAATAATTGCAGAACAAACATGACATGTCTAAAAAGCACATTATTCCGCACACTATACATTCCATAAAATGGCCAAAAAATAAATCACTCGATTTTCCACGCCTTCTAATTTGTTAAGGTACAAGAGCCAATTAATAATCCACTCCTCAATACTTGAACCCAAACTCGCTTGAGAACTGCCAAGATCTGACCCAGCCCAAATTTTTGAAGAGACGGGAGAGTCCCTAAACAAATGATTAAGAGATTCCGTAGGTAAGCTTTCACCCGTACATAAATAACACACCGGATCCATGTTGATATTCCTCTTACAAATTCACTGCCAACAGGGACTGAGTTAGTAATAAGTTTCCACACAAGCACTTTCCAGACCCTATGGTTGCGGTAACTTCCATAAAGTTGTATGACAAAACCTCTTATAGGCCTCGCTAAGTCATTTGAAGTCGGCTTCCAAAAAATCACATCCTGATTATGCGAGAAGTAAAGGGGGTGTAGCCAGAATTCGATTAACCCACTATTCCGAAAAAATCTCTTTAATATAAGGGTGTGTTTGAGAACAAAAATTGTATTCTCAAATTTGGACCAATTTACATGTTTGGCAAACCTAATAGATTTGGATTTCATACAAATCCTCAAATATAAACAACTAAATAAGGCTAAAATAATCTCAATTAAAATTCACTCTAACCCAATCATTTCCGAATCTTTATTTCACTTAGCTAAATTGAAAATGATGAATTTGGATTTCATACAAATCCTCAAATATAAACAACTAAATAAGGCTAAAATAATCTCAATTAAAATTCACTCTAACCCAATCATTTCCGAATCTTTATTTCACTTAGCTAAATTGAAAATGATGAATTAAATTCTTGTTGTCACATCACACTATATGCTTCATTTATACAAAGAACCTTAACCTTTAAATTCGTCAAAAAAAGTGATTATTATTCAATAAACAATCTCTCGGTTCCACACATGCACCATTCACGCAATTAGAAGTCCAAATATCCGGTTCAGACTCAATACCCAACTTCCAACCAAAATCATGCAGGATAAGATTCAGACCGTACAAAATACTACGGATGTGAAAAAAGGTTTTACATATATCTAGCCCGAGTACAGCTTCTTATCAATCCTTTGGCTTTTGGCCAAAATAACTTGACACGACAATCCGTGGAATTTGTGGTATAAATTGCTGTCAATGTTATACTATCACTTAATTAAATCAGTTACAACCAAATCTTAAACATTGCAAAATAACCTTTCATCCAAAGAGCTATAGCATAAATTATTGGTGTAAAACATACAGAAGGCAGATAATGAGACTATATAATGGTATTCAGATTTTTCTTGGAAAATAATCCCCAAAACCTTTTACAATATTTTGGGTCCCTGAGATACTAAAGATGAAAATTTCTGGATATATCAACACTAACGAAGTATAAAGTAAAATTTCCCATGAGAAACTATGCAGCAAAAACGCATCCAAAACACGCTATCCTCTGCCAGCCAAAACTTGTTGCTGTTAACTCCGGCTTCTTCAGGTTTGAAATTGGGAGGGTTTTTTTCTCTTCTATACTGATCTCTGAAAGAATTAAAATTTACAGAAAAAGGAAAAAAAAATACTTGTCTAATCGTCTTCTTCTGTTAACAGTGCAAAGGAGAAAGGTCTGAATTTGTAGCCTTCGCCGTGATAGAACTTGTTCTGAAATTCCACCCAGTGTAGCCTCAATGCATGCAAAAATGCGCTAAGACTCTCCATGGAAAGTAGTATAAAAGCGGTTGCAAAGATAAAGAACGTCAGGCCGACCAATCGAATAAGAAGATTGTCATACCTGCACATAACAGTTGTAAACTTGTAACCATTACTGCATATCCAGATGCCAGAGCAACATGGTCATTTGTACCGGAAACAAGTTGGGTCACTTCAGGAATATTATATACTGGATCCAGGTTGATTGGATAGTCATTTCGAGTTTACGGCAAGTTCTGGAAATGTTTTACTGATCACCGGTCAACTCAGATTGACTGGTTATAGATTGAATCATTTAAGATTGGGTGGTTATTGACAGGATTGGGACAGTACTGGGTTTATTCTATCACATTACACCATCTTTACCAAGTCTAATCTTGCATCAATTAGTTTAGATAGAACTTACCCCCAGGATAAAATCAGGAGCTTTTCATAGAAAACAGTTGATAGTTCTGAGTGAGCCAAGCTGTCATAACAGGAGAGGATCAAGGGTAAATACTAAAGAGTAGGATTCAGAGAACTTAACAGCAATCAACAGAATCTGTTCGTAAAAAAAGTATACCTCAAAGCCCAAAGCCGTAGATATGAAGCAGTGTTTGAAACCGAGCCCAGAACAAACTCTATGGAGTGAATTAACTGATGCACAAATATCTCGCTGAAATTGAAATCCTCTTGATGCTGACGAGCAGAGCCAGGTTCCGAATCAAGATCCATTTCAGAGTTGCGGAGCATCCCATATGTACGACCTTGGAATCTCTGGTCAAAAGAAAGGATGATGCAAAAACATCAAGCAAGGCAAAATTTTGATACAAGTATACAACAGTTGATCACTGGAGCCATTTCAGTAAGACGAGGAAAACAGCCAATCAGGCCACAATCGAGAAAAACAAATCACTTGCAGCAAGAAATGTAACATTGTGCTAAGAATTCATTTTTCTTTTGCAGATAAATAAGTGGCTTTCACTCCCTATAAAAGCTTGAAAGAAAAGACTAGCCAGTATAAAAAAAATCGATTTTAGAAGCTTGAAAGAAAAAACTAGCTGATATTAATTACAAATTAAGTGACTAAAAATGTACACCTTGGGAGACAGAATTGCAACAACAGACGCTATGAACTCTGCTGGCAAAACTTGAATCCAAAACTTAAGTCATGCATAGAATAGAAAGTAAAACTCACAAGTCATGCCGCATAGCATTTTATACCAGATATTGAGCAGGATGGCATTCACATTAAAATGGCACATAGAAACCTAAAGTCATTCATTTTGGTGAACAGAAGGCAAAATCAAAGAACATAAAAGTATAAAGTAGAAATGACGGCTCCAACAAAAGCTTGTTTCAAGAAAAGAAATATGTAAGGGTGGAACTTGGAAGTTATAATTTGGCTAGTCAGTGTAAATCGTGTGGTGATGATGAAGGATTCAACGATCATCTATTGATGTTCTCCTCTTGGATGATGTCAATGTAGCACTTATCGGAATCCCTTTGCAGCATGTATGGGGTTAAACGTCGGAAGTCGAGAGACTATGGACGTTCTTTTTTGCGTTGAAGAGAAGGATGAAAAGGAAATGGATTCCGAACTCTACAAGACGGTTCCCTTGACTAATTGCGGCGTACTAAGAACGAAAGGAATCAGCTATTTTCTAAGCACATTGCTTCTACAAGTCAATGACTTCAATTTCATTTTTCGTGTTTATAGTATAGTCATACATGCTGAAAAGAGATTCGGATAAGTGCTACATTGACATCATCCAAAAGGAGAACATCAATAGATGATCAGGATGAAAAGGAATTGGATTCGGAACACTAGAAGACGGTTCCCTTGACTAATTGCGGCGTACTTAGAATGAAAGGAATCAGCTATTTTCAAATCACATTGCTTCTACAAGTCAACAACTTCAATTTCATTTTTCGTGTTTATAGTATAGTTGTAGTCAAGTGCCCCACTCTCACCAAAACTTGTCTTTTTCTCTCTTTTCAGACAAGATTAATCATGATAGCATACAAGATTAATCCTCTCCTGCTCATCTTTGGCATATGGGTAACACCCCATGGTATCTTTTCATACATGGGTCGTGGCCGTCACCCCTTGGTGTCCTTATAATCAATATACCCTATAACTAAAGCTACAAGACTGACTATCAGATAAACGTCTACTTATTGTACCTCGGAATGAAGCTTCTTCAAAATAAATGGCTTTGGGAAGAGCATCCAAGGAACTGCAACGATGGCTAGTACCAAAAGCAATATCTGAAGGATATAAATATTAATTAAAATGGAATGTAAGCAATACAATAAAACAAATCCATACTGGTGAGTCAAGAGAATTGCCTGCAATGGTCTCTGCCCCCAGAATAGCTGGTTTTCTCCAAGCTCGTCAAAGGGACTCAAAAACATATATATCATAACATGATACAAATCTGCTTTTGATCCAGAGCACCACTTGACAATAATGAGGATTGAAAGATAGCCAAAAAGGCTGTTGAGGAAAATCATCTGAGGCACAAACTGATACCTAATTGCAGGAACAAAATATAATTTTCTAAGTTCCTAGTTCCGGTCAATCACGCAGAAAGCCAAAAGGCAAAAAATTGATCGAGCTGAAAATGGCACCTTATATCCAGTGAATTCTTAAAGAACCGCCCATTAAAGTAACTTAGCATGATTCCCAAGTTCATATGTACCACGCCCAACACTATTGACATCTTCATCTTCAGAGAGTTAAGAAATGGCAGCTCTGTACGACTTCCACGCCAACTGGGGTCTACACCAAATGGGTAGGGATCCCGAAATTTAACTAGACCAGCTGTCTGGGAGTCACTGACAAAATATATGTATGTTAAGAAAGCAAGAGCGGAACTACTGAGCTCTATGGTAAGCCATTTAATTTCTAATAGCAATTTATTTTCGTGTCACTATAATCGGGAATTCTTGTAAGCCAAATATCTACAAATTGAATATGAGATTGGATTATAACAGAATCTTTCCAAGACTGAAAAGTATCCTTAACTTTGCTTTAAGAACGCCATACATAGTTTTTATAATCTCTATATATGGGATCGCTAGCTCAAAAGGTTCAATACATATTTAACGTAAAGATTACACACCTGCATGTTGCATCACTACATTTGTATGCCGACGGACCAAATATATGAAATGGGACACAGAAGAACTCATTGTAGAGAAGGCCACAATAAATTGAGAAAAGTGACATCAGAAGAACCACGTAGCGCCCACCAAATAGCATTTCCATGAAACTTCCCAGTTTCTGTAAAAGAAGTTGCTGGTTAGAAAAATGTAAAATAAAAAAAAATTGAATGCACTAATATTCTGAAGTATGACACCAAGATGAAACAAAAAACATGGGATATCAACTCTAATGCCTTCTGACATGAAAAGCCTTTCTGAATAAAAAGAATGAGATATCAACTCTCTAAGACTACCACATAGTTACAAACAATAAGCCTTAGGATAGACTTAGAGTTAGGACAAAAACTGAATACTAAGCTGTGATCTAGTCAACACAAATCCGCAAATCTATAAAAATAGGGGATGTGGGACTTTTGCCCGGTTACTAACATCTCACTTAGAGTGGCACAATTCACGGAAACTTAAGAGCATGTACAACAGGAGCACTTGAAGGTGATCTCCAGATCTTTTCCAAGGTGGTAGTCACCAATATTGGAGAGCAAAATTTATGTGTTTGTGTTATACTCGTTTACTTTCTATGTTCCCTCTAGCCAAAAATTTGGAGGTGCGCTCTTGGGAAAGGGCAAACAAGAGCTAGCTGTCAATTTAAAGTGGGTCATCGTAAGTGAAAATACATGAGAAATTTGACTGTTCCATTATATTTGATGTAAATATACAATAGGTGGGACCAGTATTTGAGATGGAGGGGGCGTGGAAGAGTTTTCTTATTGTGGGAGTGAAATCGAGTTGAACAGGGGTTTGACAAATTACCCTTATTCTTTTCTCTTCCAAGGGAGGGGGTCCATTAAGAAAATAAATAACAACATCAAGAACGGTCTCAAAGGCTCAAGGCATTGCTTATAGCAAGGTGAGGAAGGTCGAATGTTAACAGTATTACCTCTTTGATATAACACAAGTTCCGTATGACCTATAATGAAAATTCTCCCCAAGTCATATAAACTCATACAAAAATGCAAAGGTAATTCCATACACAATTTTCTTGACGTATGAAACCCACCAAAGATAATATTATACTCCATATAGACCATCACAGAATAGAAAGTACTCTAATATAGTAATATGATGCTAAAAGCAGAATGTTTTCAGTGAGGGAAAAGACAGCGATGTCCAAACAATGTATTAACTCTTAAAAACTTATGGAGAGAGTAACAGAGAAACAAAATGAGCCAACCAAATGCCAAGAGATTTTTGCTAATACCTGAGAACTATACTTGCTTTCTCGAGCAATGAGGAATAATGCTAATAATAGTAGGCATATTCCATGGCCCCAATCCCCGAACATGACAGCAAACAAGAACGGAAAAGTGACCACGGTATAAACGGCAGGATTAGCTTCTTGATAACTAGCGATCCTGTGAAACAAGTTGATTTAGGGCATTAACTAAAGCGAAAAAAGAACGGAACAAGCAGTCTACAGGTATCACATATTAATCTAATGATGAGCAACCACGGAATAATCCATGGTATACGTAAAATAATACTATCATATTAAGAGGACAAGGAGTCCTATTTGTTAAAACATTACAGGAAATTACAATTTCTTTGAAGCAAGGATATCATCAACCCCGTGAAAGCTCCATCTACTTCTAGCCGTAGCAAAGCTTAGAGCACTACCAGGCCCCGAGTAAATTCTAACAATGATGCATTCGACATAAACTAGAGAAAATTCGCAAGAAACCAACACACCAGAACCCATCAAAACCATATTGAGAGTCTATATGGAGTATCAAATAACGCCTTCAACCTTTAAATTATAGAAACCCACTCAATAGCATCTTACCAGCTCACTTCAACAAACGAGAATTACAATAGAATACTTGTCTAACACATAAATCTTGAAATCCTCCAAACCCCCCACCTTTCTTCCTCCCTCCCAAGACCCTTTTTCCAGGTGGAGGTGATAAAGTGAGAAGTAAAAGGATTCAACACCAAACCCCTGTGACTGTAGTTGTAATGCTTAACCTGGTTAATTTTACATAAAGGACTAATATGCACTCACCCATATGCATCAACAATTTCTTGGAACGCATTTGTGAAACGATTGGTTTTAAAATATGTAGGAGGTGATTCCACAGCATCCATTGCATGGAATATTATACCAACTTGTGAATTACTGTGAAATGTTGCACGCTGTAGAGCTTCCTGAATCTGTGAACTCAAACATAATAAGTCTTTATCAGGAGAACAGAGCTGCTTTAAGGTCAAGATGACAAACATCTCCGGACAATGAATCGGAAGTTAGAGACATAGGGGACACCATTACCTGAGGTTTTGCAGATAATGGACACCAACCTTCCCCAACAAGGCATTTCTTTGTGACGTCAAAGTTCAGCATGTTCAAGGTATCATATACAGCCTTTTCCCTTCTTACCTATGTAAGTTTGACACTAACTTTAGAGCGCAGATAGCTAAAATTATGGGGTGTCTCAAAACATAATAGATATATTCAGAGCCATTTATTTTTTAGGGTTCAACTCAATGTAAAATATAATTCTAATTGCAGCAAGAAATAAAACAATGCAAATGAAGCTAGAACAGGTCGTTTAAATAATAATCCAAAGAAGGCTTTTGAAGCGTTGAGATTGAGATAAATAACTTCTAACACATACGATTCATTTTTGTCCAGATGCATTACCAAATTCATCCACCTAGTTAGGTGGAACCCCATATCAGAGAGGGCTTTGTTGCGGTGACGCATACCAGCATCCAAAGTGGCTTCCAAATCAGCTAACCGTGATGAAACCTGCAGCCATAAAATCCTTTATTATCACTTTGAACTTTGAAGTTTTGCTTCCGTAACGAAAGATAAGACTGGTTAGGGAAGCATGCTACAATGGTCAGGTAAATTAACGACACGACACTGGGACAGAATCTTCTCATAGAAAAATTAATGGCAATAAATAATTTCCACTTTCAACGGACAATCCTGCTTACAGTTTTCCAGCAAGGAGAATGAAAGACAATTTACGAGAGATGGGGATATATGTCATAAAAACAGTTGAAAGAACCCCCCCTTTTTTAAAATTTAAATGTCACAGGAAACGATACAAAAAAATGTTCTCCATTGCCGATAGCCTCTGTAGAGGTCAACATGTGAACAACCTTACCACTTAACCCTGTAACACTAAATGAAAGTTTCCTCCCTGAAAGCCTTTGTCCTCTCAAACAGCCTAAAAACATCTCCTTGAAGAGATGTAAACAGAACAGTTAATGTCAACCTAAATAATCCTTAAAAATACGAAAAATTCTCCTAAAGAGCTGCTGTACCGTGGGTATAGGCCAAAAGACCACAATCACGTTCTTCCCACTTTCCTCCTTCCTCACCAACCCCACACTCATGAACCACCAATCCACCACACCACACTACCAGGCAATGATATACAGTATCAAATTTCATCTTCAACTATATTATTAAACTGGTATTATAAATGTATAAATTATGATCTGATTTATTCTCAGAACCTATATGATTCCTGAAAAGTATTATTGTGCATTTTATTTTCTGCCAGCAAGAAACTTGATGGGTTTCCCCTAGCTCTGAGGCCCTCACTAACAGGGAATTATATATATTTGTGCATTCAGCTACCCCTTCAGCACAGTATTCGTACTGGGGGATTATGACTTCAGTCATTAAGGCCTCACACTGCCAAGAGTTCTCATTTGTTTGTTTGCTTTCTATAGAACTGTCTCTCACAGAGTCTCGGCTGCCAAGTACAATTTATCAACTGGGTGCAAGTAACGTTTACATTTTTGCCCAAAAAGACTGATGTGTTGCCGAAAGAAAAAAATTGGAAGCAGAAAATTTGTGCACCAAAACCCACAAGACATAAGAAACAAATATGAAAAGGAAACATGCACAAAAGACTCACTTCTTTGGTAATTTGCCTTTGTTTGGTTATCTCCTCAGGGACGGGATAGCAGTTAGCACCAAATGCTTCACAGATTTTCAGAATTTTCGTTCTTGCCTGCTCTCCTGAGAAAAATACAACAAAAACTGTCTTCTCAACCTGCAAAAGAAGAACAATTATATATGCAAATTGATTAGTACTCCATTCATTTAGATTCACTACATACCCAAAGTACGCGACGTTTAAGACAAGGACAAGTGGGAAATGTATATTAGTCAAGTGAATGGAGACTATAGTTAAGCAAATGGACAGAAAGAGGAGCCCAGAGACTTAAGAGAGGGGTTTTCGCCTTTTTACTGTCTATTGTGAAAATGTAACGAATCCAAATGAATGGCCGAATGGGGGGACTGCTCCACAGTCTAAAAGGAAAAATCATAAAGACGTGTTATAATATCCATCTCGTTTTTCAAAGATAAAGTGGGGAGGCTAGGGGGATTCAATAGGCATTCTGTTTAAGATTAATCCATTATATACACTAATGTTCTTGACATCATCAGTGGATTTCAGTGAAGAAAAGAGTTAGCAATTTATAATGACCAACCCAATAGCCTACACCAATTGCATTGAACTAGCACACAATTGTCGTCAAAAGATCCTCATTTTGCAAAATAATAGCAGAGATAAAGAAAACCACCAACAAAATTAACCAAGCATTTGAAAAGCCAAAATTAACAGCAAGAGAAAGACAGCTTAAGGAAATTGATCGACAAAAATAAAGGAGCTAAATCTATCAACAAACCATTTCAGATGAGGTAGGATCTTCTATATACACATCAGCTGGTGACTGGTTGAAGAGCAAGTTCCCCCTCGTGGCACGAAACAGCATTCTTTCAAATCTTAGAACTTTAGATTTACAAATAATACCACAAATACACCGGACACCAGATTGTACAGGTGTTCCACGTATTTCCTGCAAAATGGATACCATTAAGAAGGGAGGAATTATAGCTTCATAAAGACAATTTTAAAGTTGCTCAGACAATACCAAAGAGGTTTAAGCTGTGGTTACGATGGAGGCACTGTTTACAATAGGTCGTACTCCTCTTCATATGGTTCTGCCAATGTTACTACTTTGACAGTAAAAGAAAGAAAGAAAAGGTTGCTCGGACAATTAAATCACCTGTTCCAATAAAGATGATGTATCAACATATTCGTCACTGGAGTGAATATTTTCATCTAGTTCAGTGTCTTCTGCAACTGCAGAACTCTTGCCAGGTATAAGAAAGGTACCAGCCTGTTTGGTCAATGTTCCAAGGAAATGGTGAAACGAGAGATATGAACAGAAAATCATGCCGTACAAATGTTCTAACAACAAAAAATTAACAAAATACAAAAGTAGAGCTGGAGAATTATGCGCCCTAGCTCTCATGAATAATTCTAGCTTTAAAGGAAAAGTCACGTAACAGATAATGGAGCACTTAACTCCAACAGCGAAACAGCTTTACACAGCAATATTTGAACACTCTTGACAAGTAGAATGAAAGATTTTATCACAAAGTTTCAAAACTAGTAAACCCGTCTTTTTAAAAACAATGATATGACGTCACACAACCAACAAGTACCAAAGAAACAAGGATGATGTATGAATACCTTCTGCAGAACCATCTTAAACTCCAAAAGCTCATTATACGTCTGCAATAATCTTTCACTGTTCGAGTTCATTTCCATTAGCTCATGTTCATGCTCAGCAAGTCGAACCTAGAACAATGAAGGCAGAAATATGGCGGTTGAAAATCTACAAGCACTTGGATGAAACATTTTTTCATCTCATTATCATCTTCTAACAGATTCATGCTGATAGTCGAAGTGAGGAAAGATAAGCTAAAGCTAGGGAGATTAATTGAATAGAATTGTGTATCATTAATAAGTAGCAATAAATTACCTCCAGCTCTTCCAACTCTATATCTGGTTGCATCCCAGGATTAGGAGGTATCGCCACCCCAGCTTTACTTATTTGGTCTTTGACAAACCTCAGTTTTCTAGACATCTCTGCACATCGTTTCACCTGCAGATAGAGCAGCAGAGCAACCATGACTTATTGTTCATGTCTATGTTAAGACATTTAACAAGATAAAAACCTCTGTGAAAAGAGCATAGGTAATGCATGTTACGCTCCATTTACCAAGAAAAACAAGACTCATGGCAAATTAAACTACGCCAAAAAGGAATATAAAACTACAATTTACATTCCAATACCAACTAAATCTTACCCCCAAAAGGCAAGTTTAATTAGAATTTTTAAACAATACACTCCCATGTGCCATGTGTCTTCTTAGACTTGTTTTTCTTATTAACACTTTTTAACAGGATCTGGGGTTAGTTACAAGGAATATCCAATCAATACATGAGCTTCTTAGGTGTCACCTTATGTGACTTGAAGTCTACTGAAATTTGTATGTGTGCACCATATAGACCATTTATTCACTGTTTCTTACACTACAGTACTACACAAGACTCACCTTCTTGCTGAGTCAGCTACTCCAGGTCACTGGGTTGGCAAGTTTCCATGACTACTATTCAAGAAAAGTCAAAGGATTCTTAGCTACGGGAAGGCAAAAGGGTTGAATTTTAAATACCATTTGGTATTGCCGAGCCTTACATCGCCGATATAAATAAGTTCTAACCTATTTACATGTCTAAGAACAGGAGGAATGGGAGGTATTTCACAATACATATAAAGAGTATAGTGAAAAGAGAGTACCTGATTCACAAATGTTCTCTGAAAGGGACTCTTATCAGCATTTAACTGCACCAGGAAAAATAAAGTCACAACTAAAACATGAACTCAGAAAGAAAATGAAAAAGAAAAAGATATATTAAAAGCTATGGTTATCATAGTTCTGAACATAGCAATTTACTAATGTTAGAGATGCAGCTGATTTATCACGTGATTAAAGAACAGAATTAACATATGCACGATTGCACGTTTATACTATTTTTGTAAGTAACGGAAATAAAAAAATTGCTCCAAAGGAGCTATGCTTTTTCCACCACTAGGTAAAGAGACCTTACGCTGTGAGTATGCTTCCAGGCACCTACAATAGTGATATGATTGCCACATCTATTAAGTTTTTCTGCGCAAACCTTCTTCATCTTTGGTCTATGCAGCCATTATTTTTGCCCTAGGCTACACTTGTCTAACCTATTTGTCTCTACATTCCCGTGTTCTACCTATATTGATCCCTTTAACATATAAGTGTTCAATTCTCGAACATTTCCTGTGATGGTCACTTCCTGAATTCTGACATTCTACCCTGGTGTTACAAGTTTAGCTGTCGTAAAGAGTACCCCAATGCATCAAAGTGGCTCTTGCTTATGGCGAAGGACTTCTACAACGAAACATGAGTGTAGCCTTAAACTTATAAGAAGTCATTTTGCTTTATTACATTCCATTATAGCTGAAAGTCAACCGATGCAGAGTCTTTGACTCCACTAAAGATGGAAAGTAAGTCAAAACTCAATAATGGTTATTATGGCTGAGGCAACTTGTTTAGCCCCGCCAATGTAACTACTGAAGTACAACATTACATGCGAACATACCCTAAAAAGTAACACTGGCTTCAGTGAAAATTAATTTTGTGTGAATAGTTGGTAAATCGGATATTTTACTGTCTAACAACCATCATTGGTCTTATTATCGACCTTCTACCTCCCCTCTTTAAATCCCAACAAAGATTATGACTTCCCAAGTCTACATTGCACCAGCTAATGCATTAATTTGGAAACCGACAAAGCCTTATTTACTAATTCACTGTTAGAACATGGACATAAATAATAATTGATAATAGTTGACTTAACTACAACTATCAACAACTCAATGGAAGTCGAGATCCCAGAAAATAATAGTGTTCTCAGACAAGATGTCAAATGAAAGTTCAGCCAACTGAACACTAAAGTTTAATAAACTGTTTCAGAAATATTAAGTAACTGACTATAAAATGCATACCTCTCTGAACTGGAGAAGGCCAAGTTCGCCAAGATAAGAGACGGCTCGATGAGCAGACTCCACCGGAATTATCAACTGAACTAATGTCATCTTCTCTGACCTCATTAGATCCATCGATGGCATGTTGTCTATAAACTCCATCTTCCATTCAGTATTATGACCCCCCCAAAAAATTTTACGAACAAAGACCAGAAGAAAGAGAGAAAAACGTAAGGTTTATGCAATCAAGTGATTTACTCAGAATGGCCAGCTAGAAAATCTTCCTTCTCTTGTCCAAGGCAATGACCTCGTTGGGAGTTTGTTTCCACAGATTGTTCACCGACTTCACTCCCGTATCATCATTTAACTACAAGACAGAAAGCAATATGTTAGTATTTTATTCATCACTGCAAAATGTGGATTAATACCCTACACCTGCTGCATTGCTAAAAGCCAATCAAACCTCATTTCACACTTATATGTCAGACTACAGGAGATGATTTAAAACTCAACATTGATCTTTGCACCCTTGTGGGAGAAACGTAGAAATGTTACTACTGAGGATGAAGCATAAATCAATGAAGGATGATAAACTATCGCTTCTTAGAGCGGGCTTCAAGTAGGGCAAATTGTTACCAATGGTGTTGATGGATAAGCGAAACAAATGATGAGACGGTAAAAATTACCTCTAACGTGTTTAAGAGGAACTATCCTAGATTGCAAGCTGAGTCCAGAAATTATTAAAAAAAACAGATTTTATAATAAGCTCAAGAAATTTTCATTTCTTAAGTACATGATTAACTAAATTTGAAGCGCTTCTTCTGAAAATATATTGAACAGCCTAATAAGATGGCTTCGTCTTCCACCACCCTCACTCAACTCATTTACAGCCTCTATTCCACAACATTAATCACTCCTAAGTCCCAATCCAAGCAAAGCCTTACGCGTAACGACCACACCAAGAATATCATACTAGAAGACCTAAAAAGCTATGTTAGCAACAACAGACAAAAATTTCAAAGAAACAATCAAGGATATTATAAGACACGTTCCATTAAAATGCACAGCTTCAAACTTGATTCATCAATTATTCACTTTGATCAAGAACTAATTGGTAGGCACCGGATTGCAAGACGATATGGATGAAATGGTAGGAGATTATGTTGATATAAACAACAATCAAGAGTGATCATTTGTGTAGATGCTCAAAATCGCCATGAAAAGATAGATGCAAATGTAAGGTGGTGCATGTATAGATCTAAAACATAAAATTAAACAATCAAAAGGTTAAAAGTTGATACCTTTAGCTCAAGAATGCCATTAAAATTTCATTTCATCAGATCTGAGGTTGGGGAAGAGAGAGAAAGAAGAACCGTACAGACTGAAAATGGAGAGAGAAATTTAGATTAGTGATTCTGCAAAAAAAGTATTTAGGACTGTCAACGATATTATTATACGGAGTATTTTATTAATATTAATTTAATGACTTTTACTGCAATTAAGATTAATATTTTCACTAATTATTGTTTGGGATAGCTTTACGATGCGTTACTACGTTAGTGTTCATTATGTAAAAAGACAACTCATATAGTAATATAATTATTTTTAGAAGTCTTACTTTTATTCACTCATATAGGAAAAAAAAAATGAGATGGTATCTTACAAAAATAAAAGCCAAAAGATAGCAAGAAAAGACCAAACAACAAAAGGCTTTCAAATTAGAGCATTGCATCCAATCATCTACGAATATTGGGATCACTACTTGAACTAAGTCTAGTCCTAATAGAGAATTTCACATTTGCAACCACCTGATTTGAAGAAATGAGATGTCCCCCGAACCCCGCAACACAACATGACAGAATCACCCTTTTCCAGGTAGAGCGAGTTTTGTCCGCAAGAATTTTGTAGAGCCAATTCTTTAAGTCAACATCAGACCCAAGCCCCGTCACACCAACCCAAGAAAGCATAGTGCGCCGCACTTTTTGAGAAAAGGGGCATCGAAAAAACAGATGATGATGCGTCTCAGATGCGCACTTACAAAGGCAACATCTGTTAACTAGTTGAAAACCCCGAGAACAGAGGTTATCAACAGTGGGCAGTTTGTTTTGAGCAGCCTGAATCACGCAGATACGGTGTTTGGGGATGATTTTCGTAAGCTGCAAAGGGACAGTCCAGCCAAGAGTACGGTTTTTGTGGAGAAACAAGTGGTAGGCTTTGCAGACCGAGAACGTACCTTTGTAGACACAAGAATCCAGCATCTTCTGAGCGTCCATAGGGGTGCCAGCAACACTGAGTAAAGCATTTTTGGTTTTGATTTTGCTTTTCCAACATTCGGCATGATGTGGTTGATAAGTCGCTTCCCAAATTCGGGTGTTGGTAAGGTTGTAGGCAAGAGTCGATCTATCCCAAATCCCCTCGCCTTGTTGGGTTAAGTTCCAAAGCCATTTGCATAGCAACGCTTTGTTCCAGCTTAGGAGTTCTTTCACATTAAAGCCTCCCTCATCCCATGGGGTGCAAATGGATTTCCAACTTTTAAACACCATTTTCCTCTTCCCAGTATCAATGCCCCAAAAGAAATCTTTACATAGCTTGTTAACCATTTTTTATACATATTTCGGGAGCAAAAGAACAGAGCACCAATAGTTTTCCAAGCCAAAAACAACAGAGTTGATGAGTTGTAGCTTACCCGCATAAGAGAGCAGATTCCCGGTCTAACCTTGGATATATTTTTGGACTTTGTCGAGCATTAGGTTGTACATGTGTGGCGAGAGTCTGCCTGGATTCAAACTGATACCCAAGTAGCGAAAAGGGAAGGTGTCCTCTTTGTAGCCAATCAAAAGGTTGATTTGGGGCTTAATCTGATGGTGTACGCCACCGTAGTAGATGCTGGTCTTGGATGGGTTGACATGGAGCCCAGAGACCCGAGCAAAACCATTAAGACAGTGAGCAGCCGCAGCCACAGACGGAACATCACCACGTAGGAAGAGAATGAGGTCATCAGCTAAAATGAGGTGATTAAGCTTAAGCTTAGCACATTTGGGGTGGTAGGATACCTGGGTAAGAGAGTGAATTCGCTGAAGATGTCTAGAGAGGATTTCAATGCCCAAGACAGAGATATAGGGAGAGATGGGGTCTCCTTGTCTTATGCCCGCTTTTCCAGGGAAAAAAACGCTATGTTGCCCATTAATCTTGAGAGAAAACCAAGTCGAGGTAATACTAGGCTCTTTTTATTTGGTATAATATTACTAGTCACTTTAAAAACCGTGGATAATGTCGTCGTTGCAACAAATTTGTCGTAGGGATTTTTTTGGCATTCTATCATTGTTATCTTTCCGAAAACAGAATGTCGGTTGGCAGTTTGGGTAGTTGCTAGAATTTTTTGCTCCAAGTTAATTCTCGGTGATAATTGTCAACTGTTGTCTATTGACATTTGCGAAGATTTTACAAAATTTAAACAATATCACCAAAAACAACAATTTTTGAAATTTTTTTTTGGAATTTTTTTTATAGTTACATTATTTTTTAAATGTTTTGTTATCGTTAAATTTTAAAATTTAATCGTTATATTTTACAATTTAATTATTTTAATTTTTTTATTAGAATTGTTTAATTAACTAATTTAATTTTATAATTTTGTTAATATACTGTATTTCCTATTTTATTAAGATTAATGCAACAATAAAAAAATTGATTACGATTTTCATAATATCATTGCTTATGTAAATACGGAGTATCTTTTTTTACGTGATTGTTATTTTAATTTATTATTATTGTTTTTTTAATTTAGTACTGTCGTAACAACTATACATATTTTTCTATCGATTGCCGTAATTTGTTTGTATTTTATTATAATTATGTATTATTTATTATTTATTATAATAATGATTAGTAGTCATAAATTGTTATCTAATAATTTTGTACGGATCGTGATCCGACATTATATTTTCATAGATAATATATGTTGATGTTATAAATATAATCGTTTACGTAGAATTTATTGTTTACGAAATAAATCAGAATTAGAACGTAATATTTAAACAAAGAAACGCAGATAGTTATTCGATAATTAATGGGACGGATTTTACTCTTTCACATACGATTTTTACCACACTACCTTGTCATTTTTTATCACACCCCATTAATTTTAATTTTCTGTCTTGCTTCATACCTAAACCAACTACTCCATTCACCGCCCCTCCGTCATCAACTCCGTTCACCGGCGTCATCTCACGACTATCCAAACCGCCACCTCTCCCCTGCGCCGATGACCAACCGCCCCCTTTCCCCTCCCCCTGTAAAAAAAAATAACTAAAAAACAAAAACTAAAAAGGTGGTATTTAAAAAAAAAAGAAAACGAAATTGAATAATGCAAGCGACTCGACAATTGCAGCAACAAGAATTCAAGAAGTAATAATAAACACACAGTTGATTTAAGTAAAATATGAACTTAATAATTTTAATAAAACATATTTATAATCGTTAATAAATAATATTACCTCAAGTGTAATCCATTGTTTAAGTTGTTTTTAGAGTAATTTTGATTCAATTGTAGGGTAAAAATTAATGTATGAAAAAAATGTACATGTGAAAAAGTAATTCTGCAACTAATTCGGTAAACAACAATGGCTCCCACCATAAGTGAATTTAAAAAAATGGTATTTGTTTCCAACTATTTTTTATAAGAAATGAACTCATGTCATCATGAAATTTATGTTTTTTTTAATGAAATTGAACCTTCTAGTTGGTAAGATTACGAGTAGTTCGAACTCCATTTGCTCTTTGACATGCTACTTTTGTCGCATTTGTTCGTTTTGCTCTTAAGTCCTACCACCAAACAACAAACCTCCACCACCACCCTTCTCCTCCTTTCACTTCCTTTATCAAATAAAAGTCACTGTTTGAGGGACTAGCCTCGTCGTTTGCAAAGAAAATGGGTCACAATATCGTTTTTCACATAATTGTTTCTACGGTTTCGATAACTAAAATCTGGTTTCGATAACTAAAATCTGGCCACGAAATTGATATAGCCATAACTCCATAAGCCAAGAGTGATCATGGCCAAACCAGGAACAAATAAAATGAGCACGAAAAAAAACTATTACGCCAAATGGATGGTGCATAAATTTTCCACAGACTAATTTTAAACCCATGCAAATTGCACGGGTCTGTTTTTTTAAAATTTGTTCTTATATAAAATATGAGTATTTAAGGTAAAATATTATATTGATCAATTTTATCATGTGTAAACCGGTTATAATTATAGATAAATTTAGAATAAATCAATAAAATATCTCCATTTTCTTAAACAATTATAAATTAGAAATGTAAAATATGAATTATAAAGTCATATTTAAGTATTTAGAGTTATATTAAAAAATTTCATTTGCAATTTTCAAGAATCATGCAATAATTGAACAATGTTACATATAAAGTTAAAATTTGAAATAAGTTAGTTTATACGAAATATGTCTTTCATTGTATCAATGTAAATAGTTTTTCTTCTCTCCATGTTCAGCAACAATATAATAATTTTATGATTCATCAACAAAAAAGACTACAAATTTGTTATAAATAATAATTAAAAGTCTATTAGTAAACATTTCAATATGCTATACTATTTATAATTGTATTCGTGATATTATATACATACCATTTCTTTATTTTTATTTATTTTTATTTTTTTTTTTTTTTTTTTGGTTCAAATGAGCGCACTATGTCGCGGGTGAGAAATACCATTTCTTTATTAAAAATGATAAGACACACCTATTTCACCAATTATCATACTACCGTTGTTTAGGACTATATTTAGATTTGTCGAAATATATCTACTCAACTGACCCTACTTGTGTTTTCAAGTGTTGAGACTTGAAAACCTTGACCCGTGTGTCCAGAATTAGATATATCCAGCTTAACATGTGAATACGTAGCTTTTAAGATATAAATATATGAAAATATACTGAGTATTTATATATTATATTCAATATATTAATTTAAAATCTATTCGCTTTTGTACTGTACGTTACAAATAAAATTAAAAAATCAATTTCAAACAGATTATCATTCAATAAAAAAAAAAGTTTTTTGAGAAACCATGTTTCACTACATTAATGAGAGACAACTAATAAATACACCAAAAACTAACTAAAAAGAGAAAGATAAAATAAAATAAAAATAATATTTATAAGAGATGTATTTTGCTAACATTATTGAGAGATCGTCTTCTTTAAAAATTTATGATGAATATACTCATATAACTTAATTGCTTAGTTTTTGTAAAAATAAGTATTGTAAACAAAGAATATGATTAAAATCCTAATATTAAATATATTTTCTTTAAAAGATAATAAACGCCTTTAGAATATTTTTGACTCGTATTTTTACTTAACTAACTTGTAAGTTGTCTGACCCTATGCTAACTCGACTTAGATAACCAAACACGTTAAACCCGTTTAGTAAATCTACTTGCCTAATACTATGTGCTAGTTAAACATAAATTTGTTCATTGGGCTGGTAAATCATCAAGTAAGTCTCCTTTAACACGATGCTACTTGTTTTGAGCTTAAAACGGATCAAATATATATCACTTATCTATTCCCTTACTAGAATATGAGCAAGCCAAGTAACTATTCACAATGAATAGTAACCAAACACATTACTTTTTCCCTTTTACCTTCAAAACTCATCATTTCATTATCCTCAATTATGTGTGTTTACTTCTCATCTCAATTACTTCCATGTCATAAACTCTTGTCTCAATATCGTCTCTTCCGTCCAACTCTCATCTCGATTTGTTTAATCCCATCGCACTCTTGTAATTCACTCAATTAAATTCATAACCTAGAATTTCCAGATTCAATTCAATTGGTTCGATTCGATTAATTGCTGATTTTCGAGTATGTAATTCTGTTTTTGTTTTTCTCGTTAATGATTTCGTTAATTCGTTTTGATTATTGCGGTTGATTCATTTCTATTTGATTTGAATGTAATTTATGCTTGTTCAATTGTTCATACTTCATTTAATTGGATATTGTATGTGTAACACTAAATTAGGGTTTTGTTCTGTTGTTTTCTGAGTAATTAGTGATGTTACGGTGTAATTTATTGTTTTGTCGTTAGATTTGAGTATACATTGAACAATAATTGTGAAAATTGTATTAGGTTTGTTCAATTAGCGTTTTCGCGTACAATGTAGTAATTGTTTAGCAGCATTATTCGGAATCGTAATTATGTAGGATTGAATTAGATTTTACTTTATTGAAAGGCTTTTCTATATATTTGATTTGATTCTAATAAATTAGGTTTGTTTTTACATCCATCACGCTTGACCTCGAGGGAGACATTCCTGGCATTTTGGCTATTTTATCTCTTCTGAAACATTTCTACATTACTTACTGGTAATTTCATTAGGGCTATGGGGTTCCGTTGTTTTCTATGAGTCATATTTTATGTATTTTAATTACAAATTATGATTATTTGGTTAGTTTATGTTATTAGGTATTCTTACTTTTTACCTTTTATAAGAAGAGACGGTGGATGAAGAAAGCGTAGAGAGAGTAAGGATGAGATAAATGACTGGTAAGATGTAAGAAGAGACGGTGGATGAAGATTGACATACCCAAAGCACAAACTTGTAGTTAAGTGAGGAGTGAAAAGGCCCAAAAGGAAGAAGTGAGTAGCAAACTTAAATGAAGAGTAAAACACACTAGCACTATATTGTTGCTATCTGAATATATGTCGACATATGCTGACTTTGTTTGTGGGATCTTACAAATGTACATTATTATCGAAGTTAAAAGTTATGTTTATTTTTTATCAATTCGGGTTCGAGACAAGATAGGAGAGTATTTGAGTTCGGGAGGACACGTGTTGTTAGGCCTAAATGAAGGCACATTGCCACAATAATTTGGCTACATGGACTTGGTGAAATTAGTTCAAGGTGCTCATCATTTAATATCTAACTAGCTCGTTTTGATGTTGTATGAGACGGTCTCATCATTAAAACCCACCCATTAACAATAAGTCGGTGAAATAAACCTGAAATCGTAATTGACAACCTTATATAGATGATGAACATCATATTTAAGTTAACTATAGTTTTTCTAACGCGTGTGTGCTAAGTTATGCCTTTTGTGCAATTGATTTCATATGTCCTATTCTTCCGAGACAGCGACGAAATGTGCTGATTACAGGGTTTGATATAGCAGAGACTTAAGAAGATAGTCCAAATGACATAGAGGGATTGGATGCATCAGTTGCATATATTGTGAATTAGCTGTCAACTGAACGCGATGGTAAATGTCGAAACTTACACTTCTTAATCCAGGAACTTCTTTTCACTAAAATTCATTCAGGTCATTTCAAGTTGAGTCATGTAAAATGTTAAGTCTTTTTTACCTCCTATTGTTCTCATTGAGTCTGATTGAGGATCGGTAAGATTATTCAAGTCGGTTGACTTTTGCTAGGTCTCATAGAGGCTTCTCTTGTAGTTCTTAAATGGACATATAATTTTGCCATTCTTACTCGGACCTTTTAAAATTCTTAAAAGGAAAGATTTTCTCAACAATTCATGAACAACCACAAAAAAGAGACACTCTGTAAACATTTAATGTTCATCAATAAAAAAGTTTGGATTTTTATATGCAAATTTATGACTTTGAAAGAAATAGAGTTTAAGAAACGGTAAGACTGCAAAAAAATGGAAAATTCAGTTAAAAATATAGAAAAAATATTGATTGATTATTGATGATTAAGCGGCAGAAGAATAATAATATAACAAGGTAAAAACAGTGAAACAACAGGAAGTCTTGCTTAAAACCGTTTTTAATTAAGATATCTCCATCTTTATTCAATTCGGGTATAGGAGTCGTCTTAAATTAAGACGATTAAGAGAGGTAAAGGGTAAGTAAGAAAAAAGATACAGAAGTAGGAAGAAATAGTAGAATTAATGGAGTGAACCCCAGCTCATACGGTTTGCATGAAGGCCTACACAACACACATAATAGACTGTAGTAAGATTGAGGAAAAGGGAAGAGAGAGTCAAAGAAGAGGAACGGAGGAATGGAGGAATGGAATACACACAAATTTGATGCACTAATTTTGAAGACTGTATTGGGTGTATTGTTGTTGGCTGTTATAGTTGGTTCTTTTACATTTTCATTTAATTGTGATAAACTTCATGATTGTGTCAAAGAAAAATTAGATGGAAATGATCGAGTGTGCTTAGAATTTGCTATTTTATTTTACTAAAAGGATTGTTCAGAAGTTGGAACTTGTAAAAGGTATCCAGATAATTCAAAAAGAATTAGATTGTACTTAATGTTGCACGGAAATGTATCCCAATATTTAACCCTTTTATTTTCTCAATTGCAAGCACAAA
Organism: Silene conica; assembly: GCA_029255685.2. Taxonomy (NCBI): domain Eukaryota; kingdom Viridiplantae; phylum Streptophyta; class Magnoliopsida; order Caryophyllales; family Caryophyllaceae; genus Silene; species Silene conica. Next base: position 81,035,376 of record CM055312.2, on the reverse strand, counting down.
TATTTTGAATGTAAAGCTCAGCTCAGCAGACACCTAAAGATGTAATATACACATCACATTAAAGCATATATATGAAAACAAACTGCGCCGATTTAAATATCTAGGGGTATCGCGTGTGCCGTATACCAAGATTTTTACAATGCTGTCGAACAAAAGACATTTCTAAAATGCACACTCTACTAAAGTTTTTCAATTTTAAGTAGTTTACAAGAACTCATGTAATGAATTTCATACTTTACCAACATTCTTACAAAATTTTAGCGGTAACTTTGATGTATTTCAAACTTAATTTTCGATGTCGGACTAGAATTAGGGTATGTGCACATGTAACAAAGAGTATTGATATTGAATGCCAAAACTTTAGTTTTTTCAAATCATGAAGAAAATCTTGGACTTTTTCTCCGATAAAGTCATTTGAAAAAAGGAAACTCCGCTCTATCTTGATACAACCTCAATGAATATGGATTCAATCTTTCACCTACAAAGTGCCCTGAATGAAATTTTGGTTAAGATTCTGACCTGAGATTACGGTTAAACCCCTTATAGAGGCAGTCACAAAGAAAAAATTGGGCTCAATTGAGCGTGTTTATTATAGTGACTTTCGTGAGCTTGCTACGCTTAAAGAATTAAACTATGATGATATAACTATCTTGGGGTATGGCGCGCTTCGCGCGCCATACAACAACTAGTTTATATAAAAGTACATAGATAAAAGTAATATATTTGTCTTATATATACAAATGATATAATATAATATTTAACCCGTTATAATAAACCAAGCTCCAGCTCCATAACCGTTGCAACTCATCCAAACACAGCAACATATATTTCCTTGGCATGAAATCCTCCATGATTGATTATTTGCCTTTCATGTAAATAGAGCTGTTGAACATATACCGTTTCCGTAATTATCAAGATTCTCCCGCTTGTATAAATAGCCTAGTTTATGGAATGTATAAACAACTTTGATAAAGCAATAATATATGAAATATTCACACAATACAATTCTATTATGTTATCAGATACTAGGTTAATATTCTTATAGCACTCTTTCCTTTGTTTCTCGGTTTCTCCATTCGAAAAAAAAACGCAGTCATCCTCATCGTGACAAACCCTGATGAACAATCTCAAGAATCGAAAACCGATTCTTCATCGTCATATAATCTTGTACATGTCGAAAATACAGGCAGCAAGATTACTCAAATCGCCTTCAATGGCACAAATTACGACGAATGGTCCCAATCCTTTAAGCTTGCTCTCCTCGCTAAAGGCAAGTTGGGATACATTGACGGATCCATCTCTAAACCACCAGATTCAGATTCTAAAATCGAATCATGGCGCTCTGCTAACGCATTGGTTACCCTCTGGATTTATAATGCACTGAAATCCAATGTCCGAAAACAAGTTGCCCTACGGCCCGAAGCAAAGCAGGTCTGGGATAATATCAAGACTCGTTTTTGTCAAGAGAACGATATGCGGATTTATCGTCTGCAAGCAAAATTAATTGCTTGTCGTCAAGGACCCTCAGAATCCTTAATGGCTTACTATGGCCGCATCACTACCCTCTGGGACGAGATCCTTGAGAATGACCCGCTCCCGCCCTGCTCATGTAATCCTTGTCGTTGTGATTGGGTGACTGTTATGGATGCTCGCAGGGAGAAGACACGAGTCAGGGATTTTTTAATCGGTCTTGACGATCGCTTTGACAACACTCGGTCTCAAATACTTGGTACAAATCCTCTTCCCACTTTAGATTTTGCTTATAATCGTCTTTTACAAACAGAGGGTGTTCGTAGCTTGTCTATTTCTCGTGTAGAACCCAAACCCGAACCCATGGCATTTGCTGCCAGACCTACTCAGGGACCTCGGGGTCATGGTGGGAATCGCAACACTGACGACCAGCCTGTCTCTAATTCCGTTCGAACCCGTTGTATCGCTTGTAATCGGTCGGGACATTTATATAAAGTCTGCTTTCGCTTCACTGGCCTTTTTCCGGAATGGTGGGGGGATAGAGCACGAGAACGCATACAAGTCGATGATAGTGACCCCGCCAATCCAGTGGTTATCAAACCTGACCGGGGCAGGGAGAGGAGAATGAATAATAGCAGCTCGCAACCTCGGGCTCACATGGTTGGCGCAGGATAGCCCTCGTCTTCCTCAGGACAGTCCGGGAATGGCGGGTTCGATATCAATAATTTAACACCAACTGAGTTGGCGGATCTACAAAACTTATGGGAATCACACAAGTCCGCCTCACATGATCGTCTTAGTGGTAATACCCCTCTCTCTTCTTGGATTGTTGACACGGGAGCATCTCGGCACATGTCGGGATGTATCTCGCACTTTACTAATATTCGTCAAATTGCTCATTTGTCTGTCGGGTTACCAAATGGCGATCTCACGCAAGCGACAAAATGCGGTGATATTGTTCTCTCCTCTCGACTAATTTTAAAATATGTTTTATATGCCCCTAATTTACAATGCCATCTTATTTCTGTTTCAAGTTTGCTTCTTGATGATTCACTAATTATTCAATTTTCTCAAAAATTTTGCCTCATTCAGGACCGTTCCTCGAGGATGCTGATTGGAGCATGTGAGCAACGTGAGGGGCTATACTACCTAAAGGGGGTTCACACGGATACAGTCAAAACCTATTCGGTGAGCCTTGTTAATACGGTTGAGCTTTGGCATAGACGGCTGGGGCATCCGTCCACAAATATTTCTCATTTTTTACCTTTTATTTCTAAACAATCTCGTACTACGTCTCAATTTTTAAGCAAAACGTGTGACATTTGCCTTCAAGCAAAACAAACACGTGAACAATTTTCGTTAAGTTTGAATAATGCTCTTGCTCCTTTTGATCTTATTCACTGTGATTTAGGGGGACAATACTCTCCTAACGGCTCATGTGGCTCGCAATATTTTTTAACCCTTGTAGATGATTTTTCTCGGTCAACATGGGTCTATCTCTTGAAACGAAAAAGTGATACACATACAACAAACTTTACTCAATTTTTTTGCTCTGATTGAGCGTCAATTTCAAACGAAAATAAAAATTTTGAGAAGTGATAACGGTACCGAGTTCACAAGTCTTTGCAATTTTTTACTAGCAATGGTATTATTTTTCAAACTTCGAACGTTGACACGCCACAACAAAATGGCCGTGTCGAACGTAAACATCGCCATATTTTAAATGTTGCACGCGCTTTATTATTTCAAGCTCACCTCCCCAAATTTTTTTGGGTCGAATGTGTCTTAACCGCGGTACATTTGATAAATCGCACCCCTACAAAACTTCTCCATGGCAAAACTCCGTACGAAAAGCTTTTTAATAAATCTCCGACTATGGACAACATTCGTATTTTTGGGTGTCTCTGTTATGCTCGGACTCTCAATGGCTCTCGCGATAAATTTGCCCCTCGAAGCCGTAAATGCCTTTTCATAGGCTACCCATTTGGTAAAAAAGGATGACGTCTTTACGATCTTGATACGGGGTCTTATTTCGAATTACGTGATGTCGTTTTTATTGAAAACAATTTTCCATTTCAATCTATAAAACTTCATACTCACGATCAAACAAAATCTTTTTTACATGACTCCATTGACCAACTTCACGAACTCACCATTGTACAACCACCGAACCCCGAGTCAAACCACCAAACGACACCCACATCTGACAACACCTCACCCCACCAATCATCCAGCCCATCTCAAGGGCTCCAGCAACCTCCCAACACCCATGCTGCCGCACCTACTACCCCTGCAGCCGAGACCACCACCCCTGTCACAAACACGGAGCAAACCACTCCACTACAGCCCAATCCCACTGACAACCCGGCTGCGACTACTACCACCGAACCACCTAATGACCACCCTGACACCTCTGACCCAATCTATACAGGTCGTGGCCATCGCATAAAATTTGCGAACCCTCGCTACAAAAATTTCGTCACTAAGAAACGCCCCTCATCGACCTCACACGCCCTCTCAACATCGTCAGGTACTCCGTTTCTTATTGCTCATTTTATTAATTATGACAAGTTTTCAGCTAACCATCAAATATTTTTATCGGCCGTGACTAAAAGTTACGAGCCTAGACATTTTAATGAAGCTATGCAGGTACCGGAATGGCAAGAAGCTATGAGACTCGAAATCAGCGCTCTTGAGAAGAACAAAACATGGACACTCGAGCCACTTCCTCCAAACAAAAAGGCAATTCGCTCCAAATGGGTGTACAAAATAAAGTACAACGCAGATGGGACGATCGAACGTTATAAAGCTCGATTAGTTGTCATGGGAAATAAGCAAGTCGAAGGCATCGATTATAATGAAACATTTGCTCCGACGGTTAAACTGGTCACAGTCCGTACTCTTCTAGCCGTTGCAGCTGCTAAAAAATGGTCCCTTCATCAAATGGATGTCCATAATGCTTTCCTCCATGACGACCTAACTGAAGAAGTATACATGAAACCGCCTCCCGGGTTCTCAACCGCCTCCGATGGGAAAGTTTGTCGCTTGCGAAAATCCTTATACGGTCTTCGCCAAGCCCCTCGTTGTTGGTACGCAAAACTCGCTTCCGCCCTTATTTCTTACGGCTTTAAACAATGTCCGTATGACCATAGCCTTTTTTCTATGCTTAAAACCGACACCGAGGTTCATGTGCTTGTTTAAGTCGACGACCTTGTCATTTGCGGTAATAATACCGCCATTATCACCAAATTTAAGATGTACCTAAGCACGTGCTTTCATATGAAAGATCTTGGCACTCTTAAATATTTTCTGGGTCTCGAAATAGCTCGCAATGACATGGGGATATTTATCTCACAACGCAAGTACGCGCTTGATATTTTAAATGAGACAGGGTTACTTGGGTCCAAACCAGCTAGTGTCCCAATGGAGCCGAATCATAAGCTTGGTATTTCCACGGCTCCTCTCATAAAAGATCCACAACCATATCGTCGCCTCGTGGGGCGCCTTGTCTACCTCACCATTACTCGACCCGAACTCATCTACTCGGTACACATACTTGCTCAATTTATGCATGCACCTACAACGGATCATTGGGATGCTGCTTTACGGGTTGTTCGATATTTGAAAAATGCACCTGGCCAAGGAATTCTTCTCAAAGCTAATTGTGATTTACACCAACAAGCCTACTGTGATGCCGATTACTCGGCATGCCCTACCACTAGGCGGTCTATCACGGCCTACCTTGTCCTTTTAGGCACCTCCCCCATTTCATGGAAAACAAAGAAACAGAAAACAGTTTCCTTATCATCCGCTGAAGCGGAATACCGCTCCATGGCTCATGCCACCTGCGAGATCAAATGGCTCAAAGGCCTCCTGGATTTTCTTGGTATCTCACAACCACGTCCTGTTCAACTCCATTGCGATAATCAGTCCGCTCTCCATATCGCTCGCAATCCCGTCTTTCATGAACGAACCAAACATATTGAAATCGATTGCCACTTTGTTCGTGACGAGATACAAAAAGGAATCCTCGCCCCAAGCTACACACATACAAAGAATCAACTAGCGGATATATTTACCAAAGCTTTGGGTCGTGTTCCATTTGATGACTTATTACCCAAGTTGGGCGTTACGAATCTCCACGCGCCAACTTGAGGGGGGGGTAATAAACCAAGCTCCAGCTCCATAACCGTTCCAACTCATCCAAACACAGCAACATATATTTCCTTGGCATGAAATCCTCCATGATTGATTATTTGCCTTTCATGTAAATAGAGCTGTTGAACATATATCGTTTCCGTAATTATCAAGATTCTCCCGCTTGTATAAATAGCCTAGTTTATGGAATGTATAAACAACTTTGATAAAGCAATAATATATGAAATATTCACACAATACAATTCTATTACGTTATAAACTTAAAATATCTAATACTATTTTAAATGTTCCTAATTTTCCGTTACCTCGTCAATGTATTTATTTTTTAAAAGTTAATTATTTAAAAATATTAGACACATTTAATAGTGACGCATATAAGATGTAATTTATTTGGGCTTATTGTATAATCTAATTCTAAATGTAATTCTCAGCGTAATGGTTGTTGCTTTTATATACTCATTAGATAAGAAAGTAATCCACCAAGAGTGAAATTATATGTAAAGTGATTTCTCATAAAACAGAAACAAATTGTGATGATCGGAGGGCAATAGTTTAATAGTAAGTCTCGCTTGCGACGGGTCAACATTTGTGACGGATATTTTGTGAGATAAAATGGATACAAAATATGTTAGTGGAGAGAGGAGACCACATGAATAGTATTGGAGAGAGAGAAAAAATGGGTAGTTTGTGAGAGAAAACGGTATCCGTCACAAGCTTGCGACGGATAGTGCCGTTGTAAATAAGAATTTGTGATAGTTTAAGGCTCTTCTAATTTCCAAATAAACAGTAAAATATTTTTTAGCAAATTTCAAAGTCTTATCATTCAAAGACCAACGAAATTCATCTCGTCTTGAGTACATCTTATAATTTATTCGTTGCGGCAAAACCGAAATGGCAGACACAGTTTTGTGAATGGTCATTTTGAAGCATGTTACGCTGATCACTCCGGAAGTGTGAAGAAGATAATGGTGGCGGTAATTTGTTGTTTAGAGCAAAAATAACGAAGGCAACGAAAGTAGCATGTTAAGGAGAAAATCGAGTTCGAAGTACTCGCGGACAGCCTGTCACACAGCAAGAAGTTCAATTTCATTATAAAACCGACCCATTTTTTGTAAATTATTTAAAAATGAACACTATTTTGGTAAATACGGAGTATTTTAAATTTAAACCCCATTTAACCAAAAAAAATTCATACGTACAAAATTAGGGAGTAGAGTGCTACAAGGATTCTGCACCCTAATAACAATCTCAAACTCAGAGCTCTCTCTATATAAACGCAACCCCTTACCCCATCATCAATCTTTGTGGAATACAAAATCAAATCTCCCAAAAAAAAAGCAAAGCACCAGAAAGAACAAGAAGAAGAAGAAAAGCCGCAACAATGGCTCCAGTACCATACTACGTGGTAGCAGGACCATCAGAATACTTAGCCATAACAGGATGGAAAATCTCGGACATCAAACTCGCTAAAAAAGCTTTAATCCTCCCGGGCCAACGCTATGTACGCGTTGTCGTCTCCCCCATAAACTACACGTTCGAAGTTCAAGCAATGAGCGCCGAGAAACTCCCCTTCAAGCTTCCTGCAGTCTTCACTATCGGACCCAAAGTCGACAGCATGGATTCACTTGTGCTGTATGCAAAACTCATGTCCCCTCACGACATGAACTCAAACCATGTCAATGATCTTGTACAGGGGATCATCGAGGGTGAAACCCGTGTTCTCGCTGCGTCAATGACCATGGAGGAGATTTTTAAAGGGACTAAGGAGTTTAAGAAGGAGATTTTTGATAAAGTGCAATTGGAGTTGAACCAGTTTGGTTTGCTTATTTATAATGCTAATGTTAAGCAGCTTGTTGATGTTCCGGGTCATGAATATTTTTCTTATTTGGGTCAGAAGACTCAGATGGAGGCTGCTAATCAGGCTAAGGTTTTTATTTCTACCTTCAAATATTTCATCTTTTCTTCTTAAAGTTGTCGTCTTTATTATAATTCTGCCTTTTTTGAGTTCAAGCAATGCTTGTTTGGTTGGATGATGATAAAGTTTTGATCTTTGTAAATGTTTAACAATTTGTGCAGTAGCTTTGATATTTGTTTATTTTGTTAGAGTATAAAACCGATCTTGGTAATTATTTTTATAAAGTTTTGATCTTTATACGATTTAGTGTTTGATAATAGTTTCTGAGTTTTAGTACTACAGATTTGAGAAAGACGTGTTTGTTATGCTATGGAAATTTTATTTCGCGAAATTCTGAAGCAGATAATAAAAGGTTGTGGTTTTGGTGTTGGAACTTGGATTTTGAGAGAGATACATTCATAAAGTTTGTACTTTTTCTTTATAGATGTAATGTGTGTGAGACTGTGACTACAGATAGATGTGTCGGAGGCCAAAATGAAAGGAGAGATTGGAGCAAAGCTCAGGCAAGGCCAAACAACCCAAAACGCTGCAAAGATCGATGCTGAGACCAAGATCATAGCCACACAAAGGGCAGGAGAAGGAAAGAAGGAAGAAATCAAAGTGCAAACTGAAGTGAAGATTTTTGAGAACCAAAAGGAAGCTGATGTGGCGCAAGCCAACGCTACGCTGATGGCTCAAAAGGCTGGATGGGCTCAGTCTGCTCAGTTGGCAGAGGTCGAGGCCAAGAAGGCCGTGGCCATTCGAGACGCTGAGCTGCAGAGTGAGGTGGAGAAGAAGAATGCTATCTCTAGGACTGAGAAACTCAGGGCTGAGCTTCTCAGTAAGGCTACTGTTGAGTATGACATCAAGGTAACATTATTATCTCTACTGATGTTAGTTTTCACCTCTTCAATTCACATTTTCTCTATTGTAGTACCTAATGACAATGGCCTTCTATTGATTTTGTCTGATCTGGTGTATGTTCTTTAGCGGTTGAGCGAATTTAGTAACCCGGGTTTTAGCCTGATAAATCAAACTTCTAACCTCCCTAAAGATGATGAATATTTCTCAGTATTTACAGTGAGACAGAAAATTACCCTTTTGAGAGTCGAGTCTTGTGTAGTGGTTGAATGTTGATACATATGATGATTCTGTACCATAATGCAGTGTGGACCATTTACCCAAATTAAGTATATAATTGATGATCATATAATTTTATACTTAAGCCTTGACAAAAATGGAGACTGCATTTAATAAGTGAATTTGACAGGCAATAATACATGTGATTCTTTCTGAGAATACAAACTTTCTGTTTCATCTTTTTTCAATTTTTAGCAAATTGGTGGGTGGGCTAGTTTCATCTTCAAAAGTCTGACAATAGGTACTAGTATGCTAACTCTAAGAATTGGAATTACAGCTTTCAATCCATTCCGATATCCTCCTGTCATTTTCGTTATTAATTAGTTGAAGCGTTTGTGGATTAATTAACAGGTCCAAGAAGCCAACAGGAATCTCTACAACAATCAAAAAGAAGCAGATGCAGTTCTATATCAGAAGCAGCAGCAAGCTGAGGCAACAAAGGCAGAAGCAGAAGCGTTATTCTACGCACGTCAGCAGGAAGCCGATGCTGAAGTGTATGCCAAGAAGAAGGAGGCGGAGGGAATCGTGGCCTTAGCACAGGCACAAGGATTTTACCTTTCTACTCTTCTTAAGTCTCTTGATGGAAACTACTCTGCTCTGAGAGACTATATGATGATCAACACTGGTGTGTACCAAGAGATGGCCAAAATCAACGCTAATGCTGTTCAGGGTTTGCAGCCTAAGATCAGTGTCTGGTCATCAGGACTCGGTGGAGCCAGTTCAGAGGGAGGAAGTGGGTCTGGTGGCTCGATGAAGGACATAGCTGAGGTCTATAGCATGCTGCCACCACTAATGAAGACTGTTCATGAGCAAACTGGGATGCTCCCACCAACTTGGCTCGGCACATTGACTAACACTGATACCGCTTAAGTTGCTAAATGAGCTGTTTAGAAGCTTGGAGACTATAATTTTAATTAGAGTTAGTAATTAAATCTTAGATAGTTGGAGTTTGGACTATGAAGCTTCTGCTACTTAATTTGCGTCGACTGCTACTTAATTTTATTTTGTTTATTAGGTCTTGAATGTGTTGATTAGGTTTCGAATCCTGGCGAGTTTTTATTGTGCTTCATGTTATCAGTGCAGGACTGCTTTCTGTACGTCTGAACTTGAGAGTCAGATCCAAAGCAGATGTTAGTTAGACCTCAAAGTTTGTCTGGCACTACTGATCCGATGCTTTAAAACCCGTTAGTTTCAAAATTGCATTTGTGGCTCACTTTACACCGAAAAGGATACATTTAAAAAGGTTAATCGGGAATTCTAACACTCTTCATAATATTTCCACAACACGTTGAACAATCGAGTATCATACAATGGTTCAGGTGGTCACGAGGAGCTAACAGCTATGACTTAACAGTAACAGTTCACTAAAGTTCTCCTTTGGGTACGTTATTGCACTTTTTTGTTCTTTTAGATTCATATCGGCACAATGCCTTGGTCTTATCTGCCTTATACCTAATATTCTGCAGCAAATAACATATGGGAACCCAATTTAGAACACTGTTAAAAGAACTGATTCCCTTTCGCAAACATGGAAATTATAAGATACCATCGGGAAATCTTTCCTCGATTTGTGCATTTCAGTTGCATCTCAACATAAACAGGTACAAGCTTTACAATGTTATGACTATATCACATTGATGCATATACAGGCGAAGGGTCACTCTTGAATTTCCAGAACCTTTCCAACATTGGCAGTATAGCAGTCTGCATAAGAACGAAAGTATCATCAACCCAAAGGACCTTTGAACTAACAGAAAAAGAACATAAATTATCATCACTGGCGCATTTTGAGGGAAAGGAAGGGGAGGGGAATGGAGGGAAGGGAAAGGGAAAGAAGAGAAAGGGAGGGGGAATGAAGTTGGGTTGTTTGGATAGTTTTCCTTCCAAATCTTGCCAACAAGGTAGAGATTATAGTTTGGTCTAATGGAGATAAATTGAATCCTCCCTTTCCCTTCCCTTCCATTTCCTTCCTTCCATATATTGTAACCAAACAATGGAAATTGAATCACTCCCTTTCCCTCCCCTCCCCTTCCCTCCATTTCTCTCAATCCAAACACACCCTAAAAGTTAAAGCGAGAATATATCACTTGAGCAAAAGAATGATGAAGCTGTCCCACTGTAAGACGTACTGAAAGGGTTGACAGTAACTTTCAGGGTTCTGAAACCTCACCTCAATGTTTAGATATATAAAACATCAAACTTAGTGAACATCCTACAATAGCCAGCGACCCACTGTAAGAAGTACTGAAAGGGTTGACAGTAACTTTCAGGGTTCTGAAACCTCACCTCAATGTTTAGATATATAAAACATCAAACTTAGTGAACATCCTACAATAGCCAGCGATTACGTAGATCAAAATTCTATCTAGAATCATGAAGATTCTCAAAGCAGGGCCGGCCTTTAACATGTGCGGGTCGTGCGGTCGCACAGGGCCCCAAATTTTTTGGGGCCTAATAGATAAAAAAAACACGTACAGTATTTTATAGTGTTTGGTGCAACAATATAGCATAGAAATCATTTTTTCTCAATGGTTTGGTTATTGGGTTGTGGTTGACGTAACCCAGGTTCAATTTCCCGTAACGTTCCATTTTATTTTATTTTTTAGCATTTTCTAACTTTCAAGCTTCAAAGTTTGCATTTATAACAAAGTACAACTTAATTGTTGTATATCGTACACTTTAACCTCCAATAATTAAAAATATATTTTATAAGTTCTTGATTTTGTTAATTTTATATGTTGGTCATGAAAAATAAATCAAACATACTTTATATTAAAAAAAATTGTTAGTTTAATTAATAAAGTTTCAAATAATTTATTAAAAAAACGAGTAACAATAATTTCTAGTTTTAATTTTTATAAATATATAAAGTATTGGGGCCGACTTTTAAAATCCTGCACAGGATCCCCGAATTCTCGGAGACGGCCCTGTCTCAAAGTACTGCTACTTACTCGTATTCCGCTCGGAAATACAGGAAAATTTTCTGTATGATGTTCAAGTGTAAAATGGCTGAAACATCTAGATTCATTGTGATTCAGGAATCAGTATCGCTTATAACGTACTTATGTACTCCCTTCTGATTCTTTGATTTCTTACAAAGTCCCATTTTTGCCCAATTAGGACTAATATCTCCCTTTGGATAGATTTTGACCTTGTGTTGTTGTGTCAGTAGCGCCCTTAGCCCTTAGCCCTTAGCAAGCAACAAAGATGACTACGTGAAAAGGTGATGTGCGGGGAAGGGTAATTTGGAATAAAAGCTTAAAAAGCAAGGACGCCTTACCATAGTACTACTTTTCTTGGTTTCTTCCACAAAGAAAAACATAAGAATTCATAGAATTGGATCAAGTAATAGATAACTTTACCTTTGGCTTACATCATCACTTCTGCTTCCTCGACACTTGCAGGAGTAAAAACTGTTACCTTCAGCTTACACTACCATTTCTGCTTCCTCGACACTTGCAGGAATCCCAATGTCCAATCTCATGGTTGATCTGTATTGTTCAGGCGCTTCTGCTCCAGCTTGCACACACATTTCTACTACCGCAGGTGCTTGACCATAGAAGCTCCGAAGCTCCCTTCTCATTGGGGGTCCGTTAATATCAGGAACATGCCAGACATATCTAGGAGGTATCAAATCATCAAGAACTGCCCTTTGCCAGCCATGTTGTCCATTTCGTTGTTGGTGCTTATAGGCCCCACAGTTCTGAGTCTTGGTTCCCGAGGCACCTACATGCACTTCAGGGCAATAACCACAAACCCTAACTGGGTACATTCTCATCAATTTATTGGCTCCTGATCTCATCCTATCCCATGCTTGGACAGTTTCTTCAGCAAGTGAGATTATTTCCTCAGGGCTAGACGGGGGTACTATTTCAGAGTCGGGTATTTCTGATAATATCGGGATTTTAGGAGTTTCTGGCTCCGGGTCTGGTAGATCACTTTCATCGGCATCAATGAATTCACTCTTATTAATACGAATAATGGCCTTTCGGCGTCGTTTTGCAGGATATTCTGGAATATAAACACCAGCTTGAATGCAAAGTTCAACAACAGCAGGAATTCGGGGAATTGAAAATCTTTCTTCGTGAGCAATGCGCTTTCTAAGACGGTCATATAGGTGGTAGGCGTCCACAGGCACCAAAATGTCATCGACCGAAGCACTTGCCCAATCATGAACTCCATGCCTGATTGCTGCACCTGAGCCTCTACATGACCTGAATGGATGCCCAATGGGCCCAACATGGATTTCATTGCAACTCCTGCAAAGATCATTGACTCTTTAAGTACAAGTCTATGTATTCACATATTACCTTTGTTATCCAACTTCATTAAGAAAATGGTGGAAAGGAATAAATTTACTTTTTGTTTTTCCGGCTATCACTCATTTTAAAGGTATAGCAGACCAATTCAGTTGAAGCACTACAAAAAGTCACTTTGCAGCGCTATGCTTTGAGTTATCAACAAATCATGACACTTATGTCTACAATGATAACAAAATAAAAACGAGACTGGAGGTTTTGAGTTTTGACAAGAGAGACCAGTCGATGAAAAACGGGGGATAGGAGGTCATGAAAAAAGAAATTACAAGGATTCAGAAAGATGAAGAATAAGCCTAAGATTAACGAATTCAGTTTGAAGGAGAGGTAAAAAAATGGTAAATTAGTGTTCAACTACAAGACTGTCAACCTTCACAGACATCATAATGCAAGTAATAGCCAGCATTCAACTAAAATAAAGCTATTAATCGAAACACCATACTATCAGTATTTCCAAACCAATTTTCAGACAGAAGAGTTTGAAAAGTAAATATTACTTGCATGCCTGGACGGTCACAACTTTCAAGAGCCTCTTGAGATTGTTTATCAACAAGGTCCTTGCATTTATAACTTCATAAGCAAGTGGTATAAGCTTCTTAATGAGCAATCCATTCTTTGGCGGGGGCACAGGTCTCCATGGCTTTCCTTTGCTCTGTTTCAATCTTTCTCTGGCCGCTCGCCTCAGTTCTACTATAGGAACTGGAAAAGGTTTTTTCTCCTTTCTCGAGTAATATTTAGGAAAATCCGAGTTTTGTGGATGCTCGCTTCTAATGACTAAAGCAGAACAATGGGTGGAACGTCGTGGTACGGATGCACACTTCAGTAGAAATTTGAGCTCATTGCCACCGACCTACACAACGATTGCATTTAGTCTAGAATCCCAAAATGAGTATTGCATAAAGATTACTGAGTACTATGCATGCAATAATGGCTAAAAGCGTTGCACATTTAACAGGAAAGCGAATGCAAGATCTGTATTCAGTTCAAAGAGGAAAAGACTGATCACACCACATGAGTTTCATCTAGGATTAACACATTGACCAATAATGCAACCAGAAACCTTGTGATAACATAAATACAGAATTCAAGTGCATTCCAAGTGGTAGGATCCATCATCATACAGAATTAGTAATGGGTGAGCTTGAAAGCACCTCCACGCATCTCTCACCTAAGGTAGGAACCTTTGGGGGGTAGGTAATGTTGTTGTACAATGAGGTCTTGGACGAATAAAGAAAGAAGAAAGAAAAGTGAACATACCTTGAATGAATCAAGAAACCGAAGATGAGAGTGGCCTCTAAGCCTGACAAAATTTGAGTTGGGAAGGTAAGAAATACTGGACGGAGTATAATGTTGAATCCTGGTCTGTTTTCTATATGATCCCGAACACAGAGAAGATGGTTGTAGAATGGATGAAGTCCCTGTATAAAACAAAAGATCTAAAATCTATGAAATACGCGAACATTAAAGCAACAAGGATGAAGATGAATATAAATTTTTGCTACTTGAGAGGTGAGTCATACAACTCTATATTCACAAATATATAGCGAGTACACCTGATGTGAGTGTAAAACCACGCTCAACCCACCTTCAACAACCAGCATCTCCTCTGCCTCTGCTAGACAATACTCATGTCTTAACACGACGACCACCACCACCACCACCACCACTCGTCAAATCATTTTTTTTTAAAAGGGTCAACAACCGTGTTGAAATATATAAACCCACAAGTGAGGTTGTCCCACATTGTTGGAGAAAGAGAAATTGGACTAGTTTATAACCAAGTGGGCTACTCCTCCTACTACCCAATTGGTTTTAGGATGGAACCTCCCTTGTGTTATCAAGTGGTCCGTCTCTCCTCCGTTTGGTGTGGCCGACCTGTTTGCATGTTCTAACACATGTGTTCTAACAAACCGAAGACATAGCTTATGGACTGTCCCGATAAAGCGTTAAAGGGTTTCATTACGCGACATGGGAAAATGGTAGCTAGCTTAAAAACTACTGAAAGGGGAAGGAAGAAAGGCAGTAAGAAGAAGTGAAGGTGAGGAAGGTACCTCCTCCAATGGGTGGAGACACCAAAGTGTGGTGGAGAAGCATCAACGGCATGGCATACCCAAGGAACGCCTATATAATGGCAACAACAAACAAAGCAAGAGCAGCTAAAAAATGGTGATATAAATTTACTCAGAAATTCAATTACATAGGCAGCTAAATATTCAAAATAAAATCGACAAATGATTGGAACAAAGTATTTAGGGTGATTAATTACCTGGCGATGGCGAATGGCGAGTGGCGAGTGGCGCGGCTCAACGCTATTATTATCCAGATAACTTCCTTTTTTCGTCAGCCTTCGCTCCCGATCTACTTCCTATTCTATAACTAACATTTTCTCGCACCTTACCGATTACTTCTTCACGGATTTTTTTTACGGTGCACTTACCAAACAACTAATTTTACTCCCGTGCAAAAAATGCACGGGCGTAACTTTATTAAATAAAAAAATTAAATAAGAAGGTGGATATATTTTAAAAAAGTATGTTTTAACATTACAATTATACCGATGTAAAATGTATAAATAATCTATACGCTTAACTTAAAGTATGTAAAAACAACGCATTAACTCAACGTTATAGAAAATAAACACATTCTTATTTAAGACGGTTTAAATATATACGTGTGTATGATGAACAAAACAAAATAATAACATTATGCATATGAAAAGTAAAATATTTGTCCTATATGCCCAAAGAATAGATATTGACCCGTTTTAAACTTAAAACGGATAATAGTTAATAAAAATATGTAAACATCTAAATATTATATTTACGGTTTAAACCTAAGTTCTTAAATATCATAATTAATCCAAATTATTATTAGTCGACCCTCTAACTACAAAAAAACACCAATCATAAAATATAAACTCCGGCCCTCTAACTACCCAAAAAAATTATCACCATATATGGAGTTGATTTTTTCCACATGCAAAATAATTATTCATAATTTTTTTATCTCCGATAGTTAATTTTAGTTGATCATTTTTTGTTCTTTTTATCGAGATATTATAATCTGGCTCTTTGTGTTAGATTTGGTGTATAATTATATGAATTTGCTTGTCTATATTTTATTTATTATAATTATTCATTAAGGTTGTTATTTTTTTAATTTATTAATTTGAAATTTATTAATTTGTAGTCTTTTAACATATGCATTCTGTACAATTTTCGTTTTTTATTTTTATTTTTAATTTTTTGTTTGCATAAATTTTTCTGAAAATAAACTTTTTAACATAAACTTAATATACGAATATGAATATTTTGGAATCGAAAATTTGTAAAATGGAAGGCAAATGAATTTGGAGGAGAAAGTAATTAAAGGAAAGAAACTAGTGTTAACCCGTGCAAAAATGCACGGATTGTTTATTAAAATTCTAATATATAAAATTTGTTTAGAATAATGCGAATATATATCGACATTATTATTTTCATTGTTACAAATTAAACCCAATGAGAATGTAATTTGTTGTTTTTATTTTAAAACTTTCAATTAGTTCAATTCGATTAACTTTGGCCGAGTTAAAAATATATGAGTAACATTGTGCATCCTACGTACTAAGTACTAACAATGATAGTAAAAAAAAAACTGGGCTCAAGTTTAAATAGCGTCCGCATTAAAAATAAGTTTTTGTCACCCCATATGAAATGAATTTATATTTTATCACTTATGAACCAAAAAAACACATACTAAGCTTAATCCTTTAATGTCACGCTACATTATTATTTTGCACAAAATCTTCTATATTATTTATAAAATCTTCTATATTATTTATACAATCTTCTTTATACCTACCCTCTTTATATCTTCAATTTAGAGATCACTTTCAAATTAATCTAACAATATCTTATTATTGTTCTTAATTCATTACTCATCAACTTTTTGCCTCAAACATATTACTTTGCGTCATATTGACATATTTGGGTTAAATCATTATTAAAGATTCATTTACGTATACAAACTAATTTCTTTGCAACTTTCAAATAAATTATAACCTTTAAATTGTTTGTAAATTAATTTTTGAAATAAAAATTATATTGTATATAATATGAGTTTAATCTATTTTCGTTTTTTCAAACTTTCAGCAATAAGTTTTTAAAACTCCGTAATTATTATTTTTGAAATGTTTTTAAGGTTGTTAAATGTGGAAACTTTTTTATCTTATAATTTTTTAATATGTTGATTTTCGTAAAGAAATATATTCGTTATTTTATAACCAAATTAAGATTTTATTATTATTCAAACGATATGATAATTTTATTATAAATAGCAGATTTTTTATACCGAAATATTTGTTAGATATAATATGTATAATTCCAGTATGATAGCTATTTTTTTTAAAGAATCCGCTCGAAAATTATTTTATCCATGTTTTTCCGACAGAGTATTCCGTATTAGTTTATTAACATTAACCGTGAATTTATATAAATTTAACTGTAAAATTTTACGTACAAACATAAACGAATAACTTTTCCAACATTAACCGTGAATTTACATAAATTTAAACGTAAAATTTTACGTACAAACATAAACAAATAACTTTACCAGAAATAAAATCCAAACTTTCTGATGTGGGACCCATTTATCTTTTTTTTTTTAGAAAAAAAAATGGGGTTTGATGAGGTGGATGAATGAGAGTTGTTTAAATGTTTTTGTTATACTCCGTAATATATATAAGATTGATGGTGGACCCATCTACCTCAAATTAAGGAACCAATCAGAAACCTTGAAATGTCCTTCCTTTTATAGAAAGAGGATTTAGGCGCTAGTCTTTTCCACTAAAACGAGCGAACTAAATTAATTGGAGTAGAGTTTAATAGAACTAAATTGGATGAAAAATTCGGTTAAATTAAATTTAATTTTGTGAAAAGATTAACTAAACATAAATTGAACGTGAATCAAACCTAACGGAATACAACTAAACTGAAATGAGTTAAAATTAAGCTAAAAAGAACAAAGCCTTATTAAACGTCATTGTTGTTTTATGGACGAGTTTTATTTTCTTATGGACTTTTTGTCATAATTTTTCCACACATTACCCTTACTCTAAGAACAAAGAAATAAATTCTTTCTTTTACTCTCTCTCAAAATTAATCAAATCTCAACAAATTACTTAATCAAAGATTTTAATTCTCATTTTTAACAAGAATTTTAACGTCGTTACTTTTGCATCAATTGATACGGTTAAGAAAATTGACGATTATGAAAAATAGGGTTTATAGGATAGGTGGCAATGGCGAGATGGGGTTGATGGTAGTAGGGGCAAGGGCGGAGACGATGCATGTGAGATTCAAGTGGTCGCAAAGGCGAGATAGGTTGATGGTAGTAGGGGCAAGGGCGGAGACGATGAATGTGAGATTCAAGTGGTCGCAAAGGCTGGTGGGGTGCGAGTTTAGGCAAGTTTGGATGAGGGAAGGGCGGGTCAGGGCGGGTGACAGAGTGGTAGCCGTCGGTGGGTCTATGTGGGTGATGACAGGTCTGGGAAGGGTGGGCGATCTGGCAGTGTAACATCCCGTATTTTTAATAAAAGTAAATTTAATAATTTAAAAGTAGTGTATGGAATTTAATAATATTTTAATTATAATTTGTAAGTTTTATTTTTAAGATTTCCGTTAAGATCGTCTTAAAAACCATTTAAGCTTAAGATGCCTTGGTTATTTAATATCAACCCCGACTTGAACCCGTTTCACAAAGCAATTAAACCCGACTCAAGTAAAGGTGAAAGGACAACTTAAAACCCTACCTAAACCTCATCCATCGACACATTCATGTTCTTCATTTCATTTCACTGTAAACCCAACTTTCACCATTTTCACTTTTCTTCAAAGCTTTAAACTACGATCTCGACCCCTTCCCGAACTCCGATTGAGGTAAATTTTATATTTTCGGAATCCCCTCGAGATTTGCAACCTTTCTATCTCTTTCAATTTCCATTTCGTCAACTCTCATTTCTGGGCTGTTTTGAGAAGAACTCGAGATTGCCCTCTTACAGCCCGTTTTGTTGTTTCACTAGTAGAAAAACATTTATTTGCTGCTCTTTATTTGCGGCGTTTTTGACCAATAGCAGCAAATAAATAAATCAAAATTTCTTTTTTCTAAAATAGACAATCACATTTGAGGCGTTTTTTATATTAAACGCAGCAAATAATCAATTGAGGCGTTTTTATATTAAACGCAGCAAATAACCTAACCCTCCTCCCTCAAATACTCAAATAGATACCGCATTACTGCGTCAGTCTTTCCCCTTTCTTCCGCCTCGCGGATTCCAGCATTCTACCACTCACCTCGCTGCACCTCTTTCCCTTCCTTCTACCTCATGTCGGTTGCACCTTCTTCCAATATTTTTTGCCTCCTAATAGGTACTCATACTTTTACACCTTTTCAGTTTCATTAATTAGGGTTGATGGTTAATTCAATTTAGTCGGAATTAGTTGCATTCTTCTGTTATTTAATAATAAATATAGCATAATATTTGATGTTGCATAATATTTGATGTGTTTGAAGTAATAGGCTTAAATTGATTAGATTTTATAATTACGGTTAACCGATTTAGGGGTTTTAAATTGAAATTCCATTTACTTGATGAAATTGTTGGCGGATAATGCACCAAATTGTATGAAACAACATAAATTCGACAGTTATTTCAACCACAAGATTGCTATTGATGCTAGCTTGAGCATTTATCAGTTTCTTGTACGTTTTCGCTTCGATTTTCATTGTTATTGTGTTCGTTCAATCGATTTAATTTGGTTAATTTTGCTTGGACGATAACTAATTAGTGATTGAATACTTGAATTTGGTTGTAGTATGTAGTTGGAGGGAGTGGAACTCAGGTGCTTACAAATGAAGCCGGTGAAGTCAGTAGGTATAACACATTTTGGAGGATCCGTTACTCTTTTTTTATTTCATTTGTTGTCTTATTCCGGATAATCGACTTTCATTTACGAAATGACACTGATATGAACACAAAAGTATGTTGTTCGATTCTTGACATGAAGCATGAGCTTGAACAAATATCACAGTTTGTTTTGGCAAAAAAAGGAGCTCGTAAATTTTGAGGTGAATTGTAATAATCGCTATCCGACATGCTCTTGCACTGGTTTCAGTTACTTAATAGTTAAATCATGCCTGAAATTATGACAGGATCAGAGTTATTTCCCTTTATATTGGACGCTTTTAAACGGACTGGATTACTGTCATGCGACAGGATGTTGTGAACTTACTGTAAACGGTTTTGGCTTAAACTTAATCCGAATTTATGTTGTAATAAGCTCAGAGGTGCCTAACTTGAGTATTATTTTAAGTGTTTGACTTGGTATATACGTATAGTTATGGTTTCTACTAGTCTATTGCAATACGAGATGTGTTATATGATTTACTCCTATAGTCTTTGGCTTAAAGTTAATCACTCAATTCACTATAAATGGTGTTCTCACATACATAGCTATTTCATTGTACATGAGTTTGACTTGAACTAAATCCGAATTTATGCTTTATTCAAGCCCAGAAGTATGAGTTCTCACATACTTTGGTAGTAACACTAGTTCATCTGTGCTTGGTAGTGAATTGTAAAATTATGTAGGTTAGCGGATGCAAGGCCAAGAAATGCCGATATAGATTGCTATGGCTTCATGCTAGAGTCTGATTACTTATAGCCGTTATTCTGTTATAGGTATTGTAGGAGCTGAACCTTACAATGGAACAATTCATTGATTTGTGCATTCTTTCTGGCTGTGTCAATATTAAAGGTACCACACAACTTTTAAGCCTGATTATTTTATATTCTCCGCTATTTTTGTACTAGTGTTACTACCAAAGTCAGACTTGCACTAGTAGAAAAACTTTAATTTGCGGCTCTTCATTTGAGGCGTTTTATTCAAATAGCAGCAAATAGTAATTTGTATCATTTATTCATTAGAACAAGGTCTAATTTCGTCTTCCTTTCATTTCTTCGATTATCATGCTCTTTGCGATCGTAATCGGAAATTGATAATTGTATTGTATTAGAGTTTTTAGTTGATATTATTAGCACCGCCAACGATTAGGGTTTTATTTTCTCCATTTGCAACCCTAGATCTGATTATCGTATTAATTGATAGTAGCAAAAGCAATTTCTGATTGTAGTGTGTTTGGTTAATTGGTTGAAAATTTGATCTAAAACTCGAGTATTCGCTTCTGATCATTTATTCTCTTGTTTAATTTTTGTTTACTGTAATTTGTTTGATTGATTAGAATATGATTTCACGTTTAAATAATTGATGGCTTTTACGTTTTATTGTATACGTTTTTCAGATTATTTGAAGGAGATATTGCAAAACCAATGTAATCAAATAAAAAAGATAGAGTACTTTGTGTATCATTGTAAATACACCATTCTTGTTTAAGGGGTAAGGCTGGCTGTCACACCCGATTAAATAAATGGAGATTTTGAGAGGTCTTATGTTAATAAGACGGTCTTAAACAAGAGCAATTGAAATAGATAACATTGATGGACAATGGATCTAGTATCTGAGTAGCAGCTAATTGTTTTTCTCGTGTTTTGGTGGTTAGTTAGAGCAGCTAGATATATTATCTCTATTCTCTACACATCATTTGAGATAAAAATAGTCATTGTAATACTAACAACATTGTAGTACTTAACAAATGGATAGCGGATCAGATTTTTGGGACGTTTTAGTAGCAGTTCTGGTGGCAGCAGGGCCATTAGACTGCTACTGGGACCATGGTTTTGAAGGTGATATGGCTAGATTACGTTAGATTGTATGGAGCAAATGAGGATGATGATGCCGGTATTAGGTTGTTGTTGCCAATTTCTACCAAATGTTATGTCTGTTAGCAGAATCCGGGCATCATCTCCCTTCATACTATTGTTGCATGCATTGATTTTGGAATTTTGGATCATGGTCCTTCATAAAAGCATGTACATGTCCTTGGTTTGCTTTTATTTGGTATGCTGATTTTTCACAACGTCTGAATACCATGCACTGCTCGTACTATCTTTAGTATTGACATCACATGATAAACTCTAAATGAATATTGGAAGGTATAAGGAGAAAGGAAGGTAAAGTAGTTGAAAGTGAAAAGTTGATATGGCAGGTTTACTGTTGTAACTTCTGCTTTACTTTTTCCATGGGTCTATTCTCCTCATGAATTCTCTGTTGTTTCCAATTGTGTAACCATTATCACCTCTGAAAGTTATTTTTCTTTCTGATTTTTTTGCTCAGCCAGGATGCACTGGATAGACAAATAGCCGCATTGAACTGATAGCCGATGTGCTTCAACTGGAAGGATTTTCACGAATTGATGCCTTTGTTAATGCTGACAGTGGAGAGGTGCGTGTTTAGTTTCTGTGCCGACAGTTATATCTTGATTCTTGACATATGATCAACATTAGGAATTGAGTTTTAATTGTCAAGTGCTATACATATTTTTCTGCAGATGCTGGTTGAATGTTCAGGGTGTTGCAAATAGAGGTGCCTCTGTTCGTGTCGGAAGAGAAACTGAAAAGGATGGCAAAGGTCAGCTCCTTCGCTTCTTCTAATCAATCTATCTCACTTTAAGACCATCTTACATTTAAAATAAATGAGTTTCGGGTAATATTGAAAATTGTGTATTGAAATCTGAACAGGTTACTTTGAGGACCGAAGGCCTGCATCAAACATGGATCCATATCTGGTGACCTCCATGATTGCTGACACCACCATCCTCTGGAAGCCTTGATTACTCCACAATCTATCTATATATTTTAATTATAATTATCTAAGTTTGTGTTTAGATGAAGGTAGCAAGTCTCTGCAATTAAAACTAAGTTATCTTAGATGAACCGTGTTTGATCGCATTATTTGTATTAGAGACCAAATAAGTGCTGGAAATTGCTCTTCCTTTGTTTTTAAAAATACTTGGAATCTTGATTAGAAGGAATCCATCTATATACTCTGTAGCCGCCCCCAGTCATTTAATTTATTAAAAAACAAAAAAAAAAAAAAAAAATTTTTTTTTTTTTTTTTTATTACCTATTTGCGGCGTTTTCCTCAAAAAACGCCTCAAATAGAGGTACTATTTGCGGCGTTTTTTTAAAAAAACGCCGCAAATAGTACCTCTTTTTGAGGCGTTTTTTGAGGAAAACGCCGCAAATAGCTTCTTAATTGCGGCGTTTTTTTTTCCGCCGCAAATAGCTTTTCTATTTGCGGCCCCCTTATTTGCTGCTACATCAAAAACGCCTCAAATGACCCCTTTTTTGACGCCGCAAATAGCTCTTTTTCTACTAGTGTTTGTAGGTGTCGACATTGACGACCCGGATAAGGATTCATATATTATTCAAGACTAGGCGTGAAGAAATCGCTCATTAAGGTGACGATAATGAGAAACTCGGCCTTTGTCTATATTAGCACTTTTGGTGTTTCGATTATGTGTTTCACATGAGATTATGATTATTGATGTCGATAGGAACTTAGTATTATGTTAATTACTGAATTATATGTTCATTATATGAGATACTTGATGGAATTGCTGTTTCATAGGCTTAACATGTTTATCTTGTGTTGGGTTGAAATTGTGACGGATATGGATGATTAATCGTATGTTGGGTGTTTGAGAAGCCGTTAGTCATTGCATATGTATGAGGATGGTGTATAATTACTGGGTAACGTATGTTTGGAGTAGAAATCATGTTGTAGGAACGATCCCATGAGATTTGGATGAATTTTGATATGTCGAAATGCGTTTTCTGGGAACAGGGACTCCCAGCCGGTTGGTTGACCGACGGCCGGTCAACCGGCTGAGAGTCTCGTATGTTGATTTTTGAAGAAAGCTGAGGAAGGACCCTCAGCCGGTCGGCCGGCAGCCGATCAGCCGGCTGGGAGCCCTTCTTTGTGTTTTGAAGTATGTAATTGAGAGTAATGGACTCTCAGCCGGCCAACCGGCAGCCTGTGGCTGACCGGCTGAGAGCCCCTCTTGGTTTTTGAAGTTATTTTTAAGAGTCCTGCACTCTCAGCCGGACAACCGGCAGCCTGTGGCTGACCGGCTGAGAGCCCCTGTTGCATATTGAATTGCTTATAACTTTTGATTCATATGTCGGATTTGATTGATTCTTTTTCCGTATGTCTCGTATGCTTGTTTGAAGTCCTAAGAAATTGGGCGGCACTTATGTCGGGTTCGGTAACGGATTTGAGGATGAAAGACCCCCCGGCCGGGCAACCGGAAGGGAGACCGGCTCTCGCCTCAAATTAGTTCCCGAAGTTGGCTAAGTGTTACATGGATGTTTAATGATGAGATTTATATACGAAATGATTGTCATTCGAGTTTGAGTTATTGTACATCTTTGAGATGACATATTTGGAATTGTGTAACCTGCTGTGCGCTGCTATAGTACTCGAGTTCTCACCTGATTGCATTGTGTAGCTGGTTGGCCGTAGTGACTTGGTCTCACGGTCAGGTCTTAGATTGTCTGCCCGCCTTCGGGCATATCTCGTTCCTAGCTAGTTCGAGTCTTGGGGGTGCCTTGTGCACTTGTCGAATCGGGGATCGTGATTCGTTTGCGCTCCGAGAGTCTGGCCAGGTTTAGACTAGGACAGTCATTTGATGTCGTCCTACCAGGGGGTTGTATAGTCTGAGATTGGGGATGTCGTAGTATATAGTCGAGTCGATTGTCGGCCTGCTCATAGTAGTCTAGTAGAGTCACTTGGCTGACCAATCTAGTTGGAGTAGAGTCACTTGGATGACCTATCTCTTGTTTGTAGAGTCACTTGGATGACCTATCTCTTGTTTGTAGAGTCACTTGGATGACCTATTTGTTGTAGGAGTCGAGTCACTTGGTTGACCTATCTCTTGTTTGTAGAGTCACTTGGTTGACCTATAGTTGTGGGAGTCGAGTCACTAGGTGACCTATCTCTTGTTGATTTAATTGGATGATTGAGTATGCCTTAGTTGCTTTGGCGAATGTATGATACTTGGTTATCTTAGTATTGTTCGTCCAAGGCATTGGACGACTCTTAGTCCGGTTTCGTAAATGGTTTGGATTGAAAGACCCCCCGGCCGGGCAACCGGAAGGGAAACCGGCTCTCCTTCCAAATAGTTTCCGAAGTTGGTCGAGAGCCTTTGCATAGTATTGCATGATGTTATGAAAGTTGAGGCATTGAGATTTGTATACTTCACATGTTTTATATATGTTGGAGTATATTGTATGCTTATGTGTTATGTGTCATTGACAATAGGTGGCTAGGAGCACTCTAGTCACTCCCCACTGACTGTGGCGCACATGTTGTATGTGTGTAGGTACATGAGGCTGTTTGCAGGGGGTTACGTTGAGGCTAGCGAGCGATGATCCTTCATCGTTGACTTTTACCTTTATCGTGTAGCTAGACCTTAGACTTTACTTTCAGTATTTTGTGCCTGCAGGGATATGCTATCCCGGGCTGCTTTGTATCGTACTTAATACTTATTTATGTTTTATCTTTCGCATGTTTAGATTTCTAAAACACCTCGCATGTTTAGTTTTGTTAAAAAGTTTTAATTCCGCTGCATTTTTGGTACTTTGAATGTTTTATATTTCCGCTTTCGCGAGGGGTTTTACAGTTGGTATCAGAGCATTATTGCTCCCGACGCACTCATGTAATCCCCAAACTTAACTTGACCAAAAACTTGAATAATGAATGAGAGATTTGGGTAGACTTAAGGACAAGTGGTAGACTGTTTGTGATTGTTAATTGTTAGGTTAACACCGTTTTCTCTTTTGAAGGATGGTGAGACCTAGGGCTGCTGATAACATTGTGCTGCAAGCAATTCAGCATTTGCTTGAGACTCAGAGACAGCAAGCAGGGAATGTTCCACCTCCTCCACCGCCAGGCAACGAGGCTAATCGTCCTGGTAATTTCTCATGGATAGCTTCGCAGATGTCCCGTAGCCATGTGAAGACTTATGGTGGTGAGGTTGATCCGGTAGCTCTTACCGAGTGGTTCAGGGAGATGGAAAAGAGCTTTACCCTGTATGCGGTGGGTAGAGAGGATAGTGTGCGGCTAGCCACTCACTTTCTGACCCTTGAGGCCGACAGGTGGTGGGCATTGACTGGACCTACTTTCACTCTTGATCTTTCGTTCGATTGGGAGGCTTTTAAGGATAAGCTCGAGACGAGGTTTTATCCTAAAGAGCTCAGATCACAGCGACTCAAAGAATTCATGGATTTGAAGCAAGGCAAGATGACAGTTCAGGAGTTTACCGACCGATTCAACCAACTTGCTCATTTCGCATCTAGGTTTGTCAGAGATGAGGCGGAGAGAGTCTACTTTTACCGTGGGAAGCTAGGACCGCGCATCGAGAGCATGGTTCGTCGTGACTCGACTTCTTTCGTTGAGGTTTATGATGATGCTATTTGGGCAGAGAGTTCCATCCGAGCCATAGATGCTGAGATTAGAGCTTCTTCTTCTTCTACTCCCTTTTCCTCACAGACTTCCTCCTTTGAGAAGAGAACCTTCGATCCTTCACCTGATTCTCCGGTACCTCAGTCTAAGAAGTTCAAGAGGTTTGACCCATCTAAGGTCAAGGAACCGGTGCCTGTACCTAATGCTCCTCTGAAGTGTTTCAAGTGTCATAAGGATCTTCACCTTGGAGTTGACTGCAACGGCGACCCCTACACCTGCTTTGCCTGCAACAAGACCGGACATCGCTCCTTCGAGTGTCCCGAGAGGAAGATTGTCGCTGGTAGAGCTGCTACTGCTGCTGGTGCCGTTCAGAGGCCGAAGCCCAAGGGTACCGTGTACGTGATGAGTCGTGCTGCAGCCGAGGCTTACCCTCACCTGGTCACCGGTATGTCTCCATTGATGTTCTCATTTTTGCCTATAAGGCGTTGTCTTAAGCTCAACCTAGTTCTTCTTTCGTGTCTTGCACTGAAGTTTTCCTCCTTTAACCGCTTCCTTTTTCTGCTCCTTGTGACTTCCTTGGGAATTTCCTTCCTTTTGGCGGTTGTAGACCTCTATTGTTTTTACAAATTTTATTGGTTCAACGTTTGAAAGATCTAAAAAGTTGATTTTTAGAAAAACCTGGTTTTGAGAAGTTAGATAATTCTACAACTTTGATGGATTTCAGCGTTGGTTTGCCATTTGAACTCGTTATTGGAGACGTCTGATAACCTGTACTATGCCTATCAACATCTGATCGATCTAAATTTTGAAGTTTTCATCGATTTTCACCTTGGTTTTGCCTTCGGATTAGAATGTCAGGTTCTTGAATGCGCAACGAGAACCCCAACGTTCCTTGCTGGAGGCTCGACTATGGATTTTACTTCTGAAATTTTTGGAAAGAAATCTAAGTGTTTGTATATCAAGGTTTCTGTGAAAGTTTTAATTGTTAATGTTGTCCTTGTAACTGCTTTCAAGTTTCGAGGACGAAACTTTTTAAAAGATGGGGTGATTGTAACATCCCGTATTTTTAATAAAAGTAAATTTAATAATTTAAAAGTAGAGTGTATGGAATTTAATAATATTTTAATTATAATTTGTAAGTTTTATTTTTAAGATTTCCGTTAAGATCGTCTTAAAAACCATTTAAGCTTAAGATGCCTTGGTTATTTAATATCAACCCCGACTTGAACCCGTTTCACAAAGCAATTAAACCCGACTCAAGTAAAGGTGAAAGGCAACTTAAAACCCTACCTAAACCTCATCCATCGACACATTCATGTTCTTCATTTCATTTCACTGTAAACCCAACTTTCACCATTTTCACTTTTCTTCAAAGCTTTAAACTACGATCTCGACCCCTTCCCGAACTCCGATTGAGGTAAATTTTATATTTTCGGAATCCCCTCGAGATTTGCAACCTTTCTATCTCTTTCAATTTCCATTTCGTCAACTCTCATTTCTGGGCTGTTTTGAGAAGAACTCGAGATTGCCCTCTTACAGCCCGTTTTGTTGTTTGTAGGTGTCGACATTGACGACCCGTATAAGGATTCATATATTATTCAAGACTAGGCGTGAAGAAATCGCTCATTAAGGTGACGATAATGAGAAACTCGGCCTTTGTCTATATTAGCACTTTTGGTGTTTCGATTATGTGTTTCACATGAGATTATGATTATTGATGTCGATAGGAACTTAGTATTATGTTAATTACTGAATTATATGTTCATTATATGAGATACTTGATGGAATTGCTGTTTCATAGGCTTAACATGTTTATCTTGTGTTGGGTTGAAATTGTGACGGATATGGATGATTAATCGTATGTTGGGTGTTTGAGAAGCCGTTAGTCATTGCATATGTATGAGGATGGTGTATAATTACTGGGTAACGTATGTTTGGAGTAGAAATCATGTTGTAGGAACGATCCCATGAGATTTGGATGAATTTTGATATGTCGAAATGCGTTTTCTGGGAACAGGGACTCCCAGCCGGTTGGTTGACCGACGGCCGGTCAACCGGCTGAGAGTCTCGTATGTTGATTTTTGAAGAAAGCTGAGGAAGGACCCTCAGCCGGTCGGCCGGCAGCCGATCAGCCGGCTGGGAGCCCTTCTTTGTGTTTTGAAGTATGTAATTGAGAGTAATGGACTCTCAGCCGGCCAACCGGCAGCCTGTGGCTGACCGGCTGAGAGCCCCTCTTGGTTTTTGAAGTTATTTTTAAGAGTCTTGCACTCTCAGCCGGACAACCGGCAGCCTGTGGCTGACCGGCTGAGAGCCCCTGTTGCATATTGAATTGCTTATAACTTTTGATTCATATGTCGGATTTGATTGATTCTTTTTCCGTATGTCTCGTATGCTTGTTTGAAGTCCCAAGAAATTGGGCGGCACTTATGTCGGGTTCGGTAACGGATTTGAGGATGAAAGACCCCCCGGCCGGGCAACCGGAAGGGAGACCGGCTCTCGCCTCAAATTAGTTCCCGAAGTTGGCTAAGTGTTACATGGATGTTTAATGATGAGATTTATATACGAAATGATTGTCATTCGAGTTTGAGTTATTGTACATCTTTGAGATGACATATTTGGAATTGTGTAACCTGCTGTGCGCTGCTATAGTACTCGAGTTCTCACCTGATTGCATTGTGTAGCTGGTTGGCCGTAGTGACTTGGTCTCACGGTCAGGTCTTAGATTGTCTGCCCGCCTTCGGGCATATCTCGTTCCTAGCTAGTTCGAGTCTTGGGGGTGCCTTGTGCACTTGTCGAATCGGGGATCGTGATTCGTTTGCGCTCCGAGAGTCTGGCCAGGTTTAGACTAGGACAGTCATTTGATGTCGTCCTACCAGGGGGTTGTATAGTCTGAGATTGGGGATGTCGTAGTATATAGTCGAGTCGATTGTCGGCCTGCTCATAGTAGTCTAGTAGAGTCACTTGGCTGACCAATCTAGTTGGAGTAGAGTCACTTGGATGACCTATCTCTTGTTTGTAGAGTCACTTGGATGACCTATCTCTTGTTTGTAGAGTCACTTGGATGACCTATTTGTTGTAGGAGTCGAGTCACTTGGTTGACCTATCTCTTGTTTGTAGAGTCACTTGGTTGACCTATAGTTGTGGGAGTCGAGTCACTAGGTGACCTATCTCTTGTTGATTTAATTGGATGATTGAGTATGCCTTAGTTGCTTTGGCGAATGTATGATACTTGGTTATCTTAGTATTGTTCGTCCAAGGCATTGGACGACTCTTAGTCCGGTTTCGTAAATGGTTTGGATTGAAAGACCCCCCGGCCGGGCAACCGGAAGGGAAACCGGCTCTCCTTCCAAATAGTTTCCGAAGTTGGTCGAGAGCCTTTGCATAGTATTGCATGATGTTATGAAAGTTGAGGCATTGAGATTTGTATACTTCACATGTTTTATATATGTTGGAGTATATTGTATGCTTATGTGTTATGTGTCATTGACAATAGGTGGCTAGGAGCACTCTAGTCACTCCCCACTGACTGTGGCGCACATGTTGTATGTGTGTAGGTACATGAGGCTGTTTGCAGGGGGTTACGTTGAGGCTAGCGAGCGATGATCCTTCATCGTTGACTTTTACCTTTATCGTGTAGCTAGACCTTAGACTTTACTTTCAGTATTTTGTGCCTGCAGGGATATGCTATCCCGGGCTGCTTTGTATCGTACTTAATACTTATTTATGTTTTATCTTTCGCATGTTTAGATTTCTAAAACACCTCGCATGTTTAGTTTTGTTAAAAAGTTTTAATTCCGCTGCATTTTTGGTACTTTGAATGTTTTATATTTCCGCTTTCGCGAGGGGTTTTACAGGCAGGGTGTTGGGTGATGGTTGCACTAGGGGTGGTGATTGAGGAGTTGAGATGGGAGATGAATGTAATAATTAGAGGGGTAAATGGTTAATCACGTCAATGGTTAAATAAATCATATCCATGACACAAATTTACTCTACAACGGTCATACGTGCGATCAATCAAAAAATGACTACCTTTTGATAATTATTACCATTTCTGGTTAAATAATGACCATTTTTTGGTCAAAAAACGATCTATTTGTTCAAAGTGGCTACTATTTACCAATGATTGGTTACTTTTTACCAGAAAATGATTACATTTTACAAAAAAAATAAGACCGTTGCGTAGGATAACTACTACTCTATAAAAAAAAAAGAGATATTAGCCTTTTAAGTTAAGTTCGTCCTACATAAGACAAAACATTTGTCTTATGTTTTTTTATATTATGTACAAATAAAGATGAACTTCGGACCGGTTCCGCACGAGGCAGGCCTTGCGGGGATGGTACGGGGCAGGTTTGAGGGAAGGGAACCTGAGTCCACACTGTGGGCTATGTGAGGGTGGGCCAAAAGCAGACTAGATTGGAGTTTGTTGGCCCTGTACCGAGCCCGAGTGAGTAATGGGCTAGCAGGCTGGACGGTTCTGGCAATTGGTCTTCTTCTTTCCTTCCTTCTTTCTTTCTTTCTTTCTTTTTAAAAAGTTGTTTAGTGTTTTAATAAACAAACGGTTATTATTTTATAAATTATTGATGTTTGTATTACGTGGAATAACGTTATTTGTAAACTAGTGGTATTAAGGTATCATTGTATTTGTTGTTTCATTCTTTTACAAAAATTGAAGTTAAATATTAATAAAAAAAAGGTTGGTCTTTATCGAAATTAATGTAACTCTTTAAAACGATATCAAATATTTCTAATTATATTTAATTATTTTAAACGAAATTTCTCATGGTATCCTCAAAGTTTGACAAATTACACATAATATACGAAGTATATCCTCAAATTTTGACAAAAATGAATCTAGGGGTGTCTAATAAAATGAATCTAAATTAAACCCAACTTAAGTGCAATAGGAGGTCAATTTTGGGTGAGTTGGTACCCTTATCTCACAACTAGATATTATTGTTTCGGTTGGTCACTACGTGAGTGGTAACGAGTCCGGAAGCGTGACGTGATATATGGCATGATTATATACTCTTACATGCAATTGCACTAGTTACACTATATATATCCGCTTGGCTCCCAATTTATATCCACTTTTCCCACTTTTCCCACTTTTGAGAACATTGTGCGAGTATGCTCACTATCATTGTGCATTCTTGGTTCTGATTATGTCTTCACTAATTCTAGTTTAGATATCTTAGTTGTATTTATTTATTTTTTATATTTGAAATACCACAAATAAGTAATTTGATATACCATATCCGTTACTCCGTTAGTATCCACAATGCAATCATTCAGTAACAATAATCACAAATGGTCCACTCTTAAGTGTAACTGGGATGAGAGCCAAAGCACATTCTTGATTCTACCGTAACTAGTTTTAAACCCCACGGGTATCCTTTTAAAAAAAATAGTATATAAATATTATTAACAAAACATAAAACGATATAATTGGGCGGAATTTTAGTATTAATTTTTGTAACTTTGCTGATGAATTTTAGTCATTTGACGAAAAAAATTGACCACGGTAACTTTAAAATCGGAAAAAAAAATTTATACTTCTCGTAAGTATACTAAAACTCTTTTTTTTTTTAATATAGAACTAAGACGTTTGTTATTATAAACTGTTCAAAAGTTTTCCAAAATTAATTTATTGGAATTAAAATATTTTGTTCTATAATTTTTTAGTTCATTTGTAGTTACATTTTATTATTTAAATTTTTTATTCTTATCAATTGGTGTAATTTATTATTAATATTATTTTAATCAAAATACTGCGATTTCTGAAACAACATTAATATTTTCGTACGTACGAAACATAAAACGTAATAATTTACGTACCAACAAAAACATAGCGGTTTTTCATAAATTAAATTCATTTTCTTTGCTGCGGGGCCCACATTTAGTCTTTTTTTTTAAAAAAAGAAACCTAAATGTGATGAGGTGGCTTCATGAGGATGGGTTAAATGTTCAATTTTTTCTGAGTGATTCATCCTATATTACTACTCATTCATAATCGGATACAATTTGACTTAAAATTATATATGATTCAATCGATTTGCACTTACATAATGTTTGGCGCAAAACAAAAACACAATGATTAATTTTCATTACTTTTAATCATTTATTTACTGAAATTCGATACGATCGGATGACACCCTATAACTTTCGTATTAATTCTAGTTTTATTTTGTGTTCTTTGTAGCAAAACACAAATGGTGACCCGTCGCAAGCAAAATAAGCAAAATAGGCCATCTCACAAAATATCCGTCACAAATGGTGACCCGTCGCAAGCAAGACTTACTAGTAGCAAAATAGGCCATGTGCATTTTAGGGAGATTTTTAGGGCGGTAGAAACAATCATTTCATACATTCATACATTCTTCTTAGCTATTTTTTGTCAAATATAACCTTTAAAAAAACAAATTTCCGAACACAACCTTTAAAAATAACGTTGGTAAAATCCAACCTTTAATATTTTTTTTTGTCAAACATGACCTTTTAACCAGGTTTCGACAACTTATCATTTCTTGACGACTTGCAATTAGTGACTTTCAATTGATGTTTATGATAGCAAACGAGGTCGGTTTAAGGTGTTCTTAAACGAGATCGGTTTAAGATGTTCTTAAACGAGTCGGTTTAAAGTGTTTTTAGACTCCTTGCAATGGTGAGAGTACAAAATTTTCAAGAGTTGTCAACATGGTAGTCAAACGAGGCATTCTGTGGAGTATTTTTGGTCACTTAAGTGTTTCGCACATAAGAACCTAATTTGACTTTTTTGTTTTATTTTTCCCTCAATTTCACTGCCCTCAAATAAACCACCACAACAAAAAACACAACCACGACCTACCTTACACTCCCCACTATCTACATACTAAATTTCAGACCAAAAAAGTATCATAACCCGATTAATAGACCCATGAAGAACCCCCTGACCACCCGTGCAAACTCAGACTTGTAGCAACTCACTCTAACCAGCCTTACTTTACACATCAATTGACCCCACATAAGGTCACATTTGATCATTGTGTTGACAGCCCTTTGAAAAGCCTGTAATTCCACTTTTCCAACGAGTTCAAAAGCACCCCAAATCGACCTCGTTTCCTTTCTCAAAAATCAATTGAAAATTACTCCATTGCAAGGTCAAGAAGTTATCGGAATTAGGCCAAAAAATCTTGTTTGGAAAAAAAACTACACTACGTATAATAGATTATGTTATTACCAAGGCCGGCTCAACAAAGTGGAGGTCCGGTGCAAAAAAAATATATAAGGCTTAAAATTTACAAATTCAAAGAACATTTAATTAAAATATAAAATATAATGCAAATTACAACTTATTTAAATAACGATTTTTTTGAGTAGTATCTCCTCCCTCGAACTTTCATAATCGAAAGTCTCAACAAATTGTCTTTTATGACAATTATTGTTAATCCGCTAGGACTCTCTTGAAGAGAATTTTTCTATCCAACTTTCATAATCGACATTCATAATCGAAATATTAACTATTTTGATATCTTTAAACTCGTAAATATGGGATTTTTTGTAGACAATTGAAACTGTTAAAATTTAGTTGTCTCTAAAAACGTAAAATTGGATTGATTGGTGAGAAATTTGATTTGAGATAATTATATTTAAAGATTAAAAAGGAAAGTTTAGGTAATTTTGGGAAAATTAAAGAGCAAATTTAAATAAGGAAGAGAATTAATTATTTGGGGAAACAAGATTGTAGGGATTGCAATGTATGTACATACTAGTTTAGAACCCGTGCAAAGTTGCACGGGAATATACAGTTGAAATTTTACAATTTTATATTATTATAGTAATAAGAGTATATAGCATTTTATATAAATGAACTACTTTAGATTAAAATTAAAATGTTGTCTAATTTCATTAACCATACACTACTTCAATAATGCCACAATCGATTGACCAAAAGAATTTATATATAGACTCTACCAATTATTTATTTACTTTTTTTTGAGTTTGAGTTGTATTTTAGTCAAATGTATATACATATACAGTTTTAACCAATGAATTCAGGATCGCTCATAGGAATTGGCTAGTATATACACCAGCTTCATAAACCAAATTAAACCCAATATCATAAATGTAGGATTGAAAAAAATATTTGAAGGGTGTATTATTAAATTTGATGTTTTTGGGGAAATAAAAGAAGGATTAAGATCGACCAATAAAAAAGTGTGCTTTAGACCTGTCAAAACATGACTCGACCCGTAAACCTGGCACGACCCGACCCGACTTGATTTGATCCGATTTTTCAAGGTAAAAAACCCAAAAATATTGACGCGCAACCCGAAAGAATTGCGAATAAAAGTTTCATGTCATTTGTCGATCCAATTTAATACAAAATATTTAAAAAGAAAAACATAAAAGTTGCCAGAAATATGTAACAGTTAAGAAAAAAAAGTAGGGTACGTAATTGACCTGCATTATAGTCAATGAGTTCAATGAACATCGAAAAAAAAAATTATACAGTAAACTATGTGAAGTTATATTACAAATTACAAATTTATTAAAAGCTGGACATGAAGTAGATTATGCATCTGATGTACTACCATCAGTTGTAGTTGTAAAGTTTCTGAATTTTATAATAAAATTTTCGAGAGTTGTTTTAAAGATTATTAATTTTATTATAAAATATCTAAATTTGTTATTTAAACATTATACTCAAAAATTACAATATACAAAAACATTACATATAAACTCATCCAAAATTTGCGGAAAAAAAATTAAAATATAACTTATAAACTCCAAAAAATTCAGAAAAAATTCACATAAGCTCAATTAAAAATTAAAAGTTTAGGCCTAAAATAGTACATCTGATGTATGTTCTTTTTTTCGAAATAGCGTGATAAAATCATTTTAAAACCTACAATTCACATTTATCTTTTTTGTATCTTGAAATTTATTGATAAAAGTAAAAATATTAATTAAATTTGTTGATAAAAGATCTAATGAACAAATACCTTGAAATTTTTTACACCGTTCTAATAAGATATAACATTATATATGGATGATATTTGTATAAATCAACTTAGCGAAGCAAAAAACTTATATCAAAACTCAACTATAATAATAAATAATTGCAAAAATTAATGTATGACTACACGGAGACTATGACATTAAAAGCTAAAAAATTTGTATTTTGGAAAATATATTCTTGAAGAATAATAGGCAAGAATATGATGGTTTTTTAAGGAAGGTAATAATCTAGAAAGGCAATATTGAAATAAAAATTTGTATTCATCTTTAGGGGTTGGATTAGGCGGGAAAAGAATTAACTGTAGCGTGACACGTGTCAAGTTTAATTAGTAGCGGTTCTTCTTTTATACTTATATATAGATTGTACAATGTACTATGCAGCGTCATTTATGCTTATGATTTTCTTATTTTGACTTTTTTTTATTCTTAATTATTATATGGATAAGGTTAAGATTTGGGCCCAAAATTTTGAAGCTCAGTACAAATACACATAATGCATCATGGCTTAGACGGACCTGATTATTACTATTGGAACATGAGATAACAATAACTTTTTAACTTAAGATCGTCTTAACCAAAATTTAGTATCGTTTAAAAGATCATAAAACGGTCCAAGATGTAGTACTTGGTGGATAGTACAGTGAAAAGGTCTGCAAAACCGACGAAAAGTAATTGGTGTAGGGTGAAGCCGTGCAAAATTAAAGAAAAGAAACAAAAGAAAGAAAGGTACTCCGTATGAAAAACTGCAAATCAATCATGTTTAGCAGTCAAACTATCTTTTCCCTTGACGCCTACCTGACGTTCCTTTTTGAGTTCTTTCTTGCCAACCCCATTAACCTCCTACGCACCTACGGATTACAACATTTACTCCCTCACTTCGTAGTAATACGGAGTAGCATCGCTCGTTTTACACAAATTCTTACACTTTCCGTTTAACTTTACATTACACATATTTTTATGTAGAAACATTAAGAAAAATTATATCATAACTAGGTTTAAATCCGTGAAATTCACGGGTCTACTTTGATAGCTTTAATATTATATACAATGCATATCTAAATCTTGTACTTCCTCCATTTTAATCCAAATACCATATTTACCTTTTTCACGTTTGCCAACGCACGTTTTACGTGCCTTATATCTTTAGCTATGTATTTGTAAAAATTATAAAAGTTATATATTTTCAATGTACTCGTAAAGACGAATTAAACATGACCTCACATAAATATATTTTTTCTTATGTATTGAGAGAAAATTGAGATTAAAGGTTGATTTGTGAATAGTGTACAAAAACTAAATATGCTATTTGGATAAAAATGGAGGAAGTACAATGGTTATACAATGCTTTTGTACAACCAGTTGTATAATAGTATTTGTGTGTTGTAATTCATTTGATAACCCACTCGAAATATGGATATAATGTTGGACTCCTGCGCCTACATGTTTATTAATTTTATTAAGATAAGATGATTAGCTAAGAGTGTCAATTGTATACACAATGTGATCCATTGAAATGGACTTCAAACATCCGTTTTCAAATAGCGTGACTTTGATCGTCTATATGTATTCTGGAGCTTGTCTATGTTTTGGCGGTCACATTATGACATTCGATGGATAAACTGTTCGAGGGAGGGAGGTGTTGGAAATAGTGGCTTATTTTGGAGAGTCATTTTCTAACATTTGTCCCACATAGGAGAGTTATGGAAGTTTGTATGTATTTATATATCCTTCTATTACTACACCTTTTGTAGAGGCTTTGCGAGGTGTTTAATTCAGCTCGTGCTCGTTCCCGAGCCCGGCCCGAATTCGGGATCCAGGATTCGGGATTTGGCAATCGCCTGCGGCGGGCTGTGCCTATCTTTTTGGGCCGAGGATTTGTTTTTCTGTGTGATGGTCCAAACCGTCTAGGGTTTTTGTGTTGTTGAAACAGTCAGTCAACTGACTCTTAGTGGGTGAGATATTCTCTCCCTACTTCCAGCCGTTGACTGCTGCTTTCGAGGAGGCGTTTTCCTCCTAGGGTTCCTATGGTTCTCTACTATAAATACCCTCCTTTGCAAACACAGAAACACACAATCACTCTCATATTCTCTCTCAAAATCTCTCTTGTTCTCATCTCCTTTATGGGTAATTGTTTTAAATCGTTCCAAGTCTCACAGTTCCGAGTGGGCGAAGTTGCGTGGAGACTGTAGTGTTAACCTTGGGGAACTACCGACACTAGTTGATCGCCACCACGGTCGTACCGGGAAAATAGTTTTCAAGGCAGTGGTCTCCTACCACGGCGCTATGATTTTCGGTTCTGTCTTCTCTCCCTCTCGTTTTTTCGATTTTGTTATTGTTGTTACAACTTTTACCAACAGGAGGCTAGCAAGTCCGTTGCAGACCGTGTCATCAGATTCAAAACTTGATTTTCAAAGCTAACAAACAAACAAACTAACAGTGCTCGCTTTATTCATGTCAATCACAGGAACTTTACCTGAAACATGGATATACAAGAGTTTTTACTAGTTATCATTCAGAAATTATTTCTATTTAAAAGTCCTTAAGGAATAAGACAATCACCTCGAAATGCTTGTTTCAGAACCATTTATATTCCCATTGTACTGGTCTTTTTTACATACCGATAATAACTTTACTGGTATAGTGCTCACAACTATATTTCAACATTTGTCAGTGTTTCATACGGACTCAAAATGTTTAGGAAAATGAAATTATGCGTCTTTTAGTATGTAATCTTCGCCATTACCATGTTTGCATTCAAGTGATGAATGTCGGCAGTTCAAATGAAGATCATGGTTGAAAACACCATAGTCATGTTTTAGATTTGTGAAATATATTGATGTTGACCACTAAGAATAATTGCAGATTTGCAGCCATGATTGACATAAGTAATTTATATCAAGTAGTTTTTCTTTATTCTGTTAATTTACGATGTGATTTTAGCAAGTATTTTAGGCTACAAATCTCGAGAATAGGATGAGGTAGTTAACGAATGATGAATTATTGAGAAAATCTGCAAAATTTTTGGAAAAGATAAACGTAATCGTTTTCGTAATTAAATCAGGCTTCAGACAGAAACATTTTATCAAATCTCATCCCGTTAGAAAACAATTTATAGATAGTATATGGAAGATTCCACACATAATATTATTCAATGCCATTAATTTGATCATGCTACCTTTTTTTATGATTTTTTATATTTTGCAATTTGATAAGATGTCATGATAATTTTGCTTCTCGTATTAATAATTGACACGTAAGATTGTGATGTAAAATTAGGACGCTAAGTCAGCTTTTTTGGCAGCTGCATTAAAAAAATATATGATATTACAAGTACAACAACTAGATGAAAAATGTTAATATTGTATGTAAATTGTGTTAAAAAAAGTGGGCTTTAATAGTTTATTAAAGTATTATAGTTTTAAAAATACAACTAAATAAAATAAAGATGCAATGTGGTTGGTAAAAACGTATACGATATTTTAGTAAACTTAGACGACGTTTTTCATAAAAAAGACGAAAATACCCTTGATCACTTTCTCTCACTAGAAAAATTCTCTGAAAATTTTGAGAAAACCCGATTAATTCATCTAAAACCCAAAAAAAATTAAAAACACAAAAATCATCTAAAATTCATGGCGTAATCTCATTCAGCCAATTCTTCGGTTAGTTGTCAAATTCTTAACATTTTATTAATTATGTTATGTTTAATTTATAGTTTCGTGTTAGATTAATGATAGAAATCGATTTTTTCAATGTGTTGCAAATATAACATTCACGGTTTACCCATTAAACAGACATTGAATGTCATTGTTCACTCCATGGTCAGACATTGAATGTCAATGTCCGGCCATGGAATGGAGAATGACATTCATTGTCTGTCCATGGATAGACATTGAATGTCAATGTTCATTCCATGGCTAGACATTGACATTCAATGTCCCGCCAATGGATAGTTTTTTTTTTTTAGTTTTCGATTATTATTCCTCATTTCAATGCTTGCAAACATATCATTCAATGTCTGTCCATGGATAGACATTGAATGTCGTTGTTCATTCCATGGCCAGACATTGAATGTCAATATCCGGCCATGGAATAAATAATTGTTGGGAAATGTGTCCTCAACAATAGTGCGATCACGTAATTAAATCTCATGACGAGAATGCACAAGGGATGATACAAAATTATATTAGTCAACTGACCAACATTAATCGGTAATGATTGGCTAGCTAGAGTTTGACATTACTGTCGTATGACGGTGGTGGTCAGTTGATCCCTTTAGGTCACACCTATAGGACAAATCCCTTAATTGATAAGGTGATCAAATGTATATTGATACGAGTTGATCATATTCCTTAAACTCGTATACCGAGAAATCAGAGATTAAATCTTATTGTAAGATTTATGTTTATAATTGAAAAGTGTCAATTATTAAACAATGAACGATATTTTATAATATCGTGATTGGAATGAATCGGGTTATAATTATTACAAAAGTTGTAGATCGTATTGACGATTATTATGAATGACCATTTTATATGTTAGTAATTTCGAATTACTTGTCAACTTGATAAATGTGATTTATTAATTTATAAATAATATTTATTTGATAAATATGTATGTTTAAATTAAAACAATTGTTATTTTATAATATTATGACATAATGTATGTCACATAACATACAATTGTAAAGTTGACAAAATTATAAAATGTGGTCCATTTTAGTGTGTATGTGCCGGTTATATGGGTATGTCTTAGGGTTGTTTTTATGTAATTAAAACACCCTAAACATAATCATTAAATGTGACCTTGGAACTAATACTTATGGCCACCCTAATGACTTAGAAAAGGGTGAATGTCCCCCTTGTTCTTCCCCATACCCGGCCACCCATAACCCTAAGCACCACTTCATAAATATTGTGACAAGCTCACAAATGGTTCCATTCTAATCTCTTGCAAAATTTTCTAAGTAAGAAAACTCCTTAAAACCTCTCAAATTATTATAGAGATAATAATATATACTATATTAGTTATAGTATTTGATTTAATATTTCTAATAAAGATTAATATATTGTTTAAGGCATAACCGATTCTTTCCTAGCAACATCAAGGTTTCGGTTGAATTAAGGGTGTCTTGGGTGCATCATAGAGGAGGTGTTCTTGTTGAATACTTTGGAGGATGATCCTAGCATTATTTGGACCGTGAGTAAGGGTTCAAATCTCATTATTTCCGCATTTCCATTAGCATGCATAAGATCTAAAAACTATAATTAAAATGTTAATTATCATGTTATATTTAGTATGACTAATATTATTAGGTTATGAGATAATTAAACCTAACAATTGGTATCAGAGCAACTAGGTTGTTTGCATGCTATTCGTTTAATTTTTTACGAAGTTATTAGGATAACAAAAATAAAATTGATATTTCATTTCGTATATGATATGGCCGAAATAATTTTTTCATGAATACCTACTGATTCTAAATGTATTTTAGGATATTTGGAATATATTTTGCATATATATTGTTCATTGGTATTTTTATTTTCGGTTTTATTAGTTTTTAATAGTTAAAAATGTTTATTTTTGGGAAAAATAGTTACAATAAGCGTCTGGCCGAGATTTTTCAGTATGTTTTCACATTTATTTCCTATGATATGAATATGATTTTTCGTAAATTATGGAGTTAAAATACATGGTCTATGAATTTTAAATGTTAAAATGCCATAAAATGATTAAAAATGGGTTTGTATAGTTATATTTCGAATTTGACTATAAAAATTTATGAGTATGTCACATGAAATATTTAAAATGTATGCTAAATATTCCAGAAATTTATCTCATATATTGCATTATTATTGATTTTTAATGTAAAAATCGGGTAATTAGTGACATTATTTCGACTTTAATAGTTTAAGTTGGAATTTGCCATAAAAATTTAACACGATGTCATATATATTATTTCCAGCATGTATAAAGATTTCGAGATTTTTATTTAATTTTATGCTTGAGAAATAATTTTAATGGTTAAAATTGTACGATATATGACGTAAATCGTTAAAATTAGCAATAATTGTTAAAATGGCCGAAAAATTTAACCCATATTAGTAATATTTGATATGTTCATCACCACATTTTTCTTGGGAGCCAAAAGTTTCTGTTTTTATTTAATTTTATTTGTTAAAAAGTTACATTTAAAATTGAATAATAAGAGTCATTTTTTTTAAAATTTCGGCTAATTGGGCAGTGTGGCATTTAATTTTATGTCCAGTTCATGTTCTTAAAGTATTTTGGAAAGTGTAAAAATATTATTAGTATTTTATTTGCATTTATGGAGCTAATTATTTAATTTTCCGACTTAAAATGCTCGTTTTACGTATTATTTTCGAAATATATATTAAAACCGTATAAATACTAATATTTTAAAGTTCTAAAATTTTAAGAACATTCTAGAATTTTCAAAATTTGAATTTTGAAATTTTCGAAATTTTTATGACTCTTTTTGAATTTAATATTATTTTTCCCGTAAAACCGAGTTATACCGAACAATATTATAATATTAAGTTAAGTCATGTTCAAAGTTTGAGTAAGACTAAATTTTGAAACCTAAAAGAGGTGGGATGATTAACTTAAGATTGAATTCTGATTCATATAATGCATAGTGTTGTTAATCGTTAAAACACGCGATTCCATAAAAATCGAGGTATACGATAACTATTTATATAAATGATATTTAAATAGGACGATTTGGCTTAGGGTTTGCATGTTAGTTCATATTCATAAGCATTGCATATTTTAATTATGATTGTCATGATTTTATTTACGTAATTTTGGATTATGTAATTTACTTAGTATGACCTTAGTTTTTAATCGGTAATTCCCGTAATGTAAGGGTTTATCGATTCGGATGTAATTAATGTGATCTCGTATCACTTTATTTATTGTTTTCTATTTTATAATGTATAAAGTAGACTAGAAAAGTTGTAATTTTTGTAATTCCGGAGAGCCCTGAAGACGATGCCATTCGGAAAGGAGTTCCGACCAAGACAGTGTTTACCTTGGGAAGCGTGCCTCGTGAAGTTCAAGGGACCAAAGGAGTTGGTTTCTGAATTTGTACTCTTTTATTATTTCTTTTTTAGGAAAGGCCATACTAGGGTTTATTGTTTTATGCTTTTATTTGCTTTATATGTTTGCATGCATAGCCAAATCGTCATATCATGTCATGCATTTTATTCGATTTAATCGACCTAGTCAGTAATTTATCGATAATTCACCGACTTAGTTCACTTAAACGGAGATAGATAATAATTTTGACTAGATCTCTTACAAATAAATATTGAGACTTAGCCTTACCAAAAAGTATAGACCCATGAATCCCTTCTTCACAAGAATGTAGGCTCGGCTACACCGGGGTACTAAAATTGTCACGTTGGGTAAGTGGGGTAATAAGATTACATCTTGAAATTTGGTTGATCTCAACGAAAGTATTCGTAACCGTAGTTGCAATAAGTTCGGGCTAAAGACGATTTTTAGAAAATTGTCAACCGAGAGTTCTAAGGTAGAACCGATTAAAAGGTTAATCCACCAAATTATACCAATACGTGTTGAATCGGCTATACCGTGCCCGAATTAGTATGGGTTTGGGTCTCGGGATTGTTTACTTAATTGGGTAAGAGATCATTAAGTAAATAACTAAACTTGTTTAAAATTATTTACGAGTTTTAAAAATGATGTTTTTTTAATTCCTTCATTTTTATTGTAGTTTAATTTTCAACATCATCAATGGCAACCAAC
Organism: Silene conica; assembly: GCA_029255685.2. Classification (NCBI taxonomy): domain Eukaryota; kingdom Viridiplantae; phylum Streptophyta; class Magnoliopsida; order Caryophyllales; family Caryophyllaceae; genus Silene; species Silene conica. The sequence goes on along the minus strand of CM055312.2, from coordinate 80,992,204 downwards.
GCTCCACCTCTCACTAACGTTTCATGGCTTCGATCCTTTATGGATCGTTGCAAACTCGATAAGCATGGTTCCAATTTTAAGGATTGGGATGCGCAAGTACTTTTGGCCGCTCAAGGTGACGATAAGACTCGTTACCTATCCGAAGCCGCTCCTCCCGCTCCGACCGCTCGTTCCGCAGTCCAAACTCGTGAGGCCTATGAAGCCTACATGAAAGAGTCCTCCGCTCTTAAAAATGTGCTTATCTTCTCCATGGAGCCGGATCTCCAAAGGAGTATGATCAAGTTAACCACATCATATGAGATATACACCAAACTTGCGACAATGTTTTCGCAAACTCCAAGGGTGATTCAATATGAGGCGGCTTCCGCCTTCTTCGACATTAGCTTGAAGGAGGGGCAAAAAAGAAGCCCTCATGTACTCAAACTGGTTGAGCTCGCAGAGACTCTAAAAGTGTAAGGAGTTGATGTTCCCGACTCTTTCATCATTGACCGAGTTCTTCACTCTCTCAATAAGGTGAAATCGTATGCACAATTCCGGGTGAATTTAATATGCGAAATCAAGAGACCACATTGGATGAATTGCATAAGATGCTTGTCCAAGCCGAGAGGGATATGGGACTGATGCGTGCATTTTATAGAGACCTTTTAGGCCATATTAGCACGCATTTCCATGCTTATTTCGTAGTGTTTTACTACAAATGTCCCCCGAATAGTCTACTTTGGTTTGTCTTGTGTTATTTGCAGATATGAGCCGGAGAAGATCATAATCAAGCCTAAAACATGTCCCCATGCATGCATTTAGGAGAAGAGTTGAGTCGGAGCTTGTTACTACCTTCTTGAAATGCGTGTAGAAGTAATGGAAGTCTATCGAGCGAAGGAAGAGCTTCACACCGCTAGTGCCTACTTTGAAGAGCCATAACTCGAGTTCTAGAAATGATAACCGAGTGATTCAAATTGGAGATGGAATTTTATCCTCTTAGCTTTCCAACGCCACCAAAAACGCTTGATTTGCCTGAGTAACGAAGAAATGGCAGCCATTTGAAGTTCAGTGCGCATTGCAGGAAATCTGTTCGACAGATATAGTCGATCGACCACTTTTGGTCGATTACTAAGTCGATCGACCAGTATTTTAGTCGATCGACCACTTTTGGTCGATAAGAAAGTCGATCGACCAGTTTCCAAGTCGATCGACCAGTTTTCATTTCCGAAGCCCAAGTTTAACCTAAGCCCATTAGGTCATCGGATGGGAATCCGACTAATTCGTTTTTAAGCAGCTTTTGAGTTCTTTTTAGACTACTTTTACTTTTAATCTTGAATCTTCATCTTTTATCTTTTACTTTTAGACTTTACTCTCAAAAAACTTGTAATCAGTTAATATTTCCTTAGCATTTTCTAGCTTTTGAGGATTCTACTTTGCCACTTACGATTGGTAATTTAATTTCCTTTGTTCTTTTTATTCACATTTTCTTTACTCCTTGCTTTCTATTATTCTACCTTGCATATTTATTATCTTGCGATCATGTACTCCCTTTCCTTTATTTATTCTATCTCAATCGTTCCCTTTATTATGCGTAGCTAATTTTCTTGACTAGGATAAAGGTGATCCAATGATAATGTGACGAAGTTCGTTTAGGTTAGATCGGTTGTTGGTAATTTGTCTCTGTTGTTAATTATGACATTTATTTGTGTTTAATTGGTTAAGTCGACATAGCTAATTATTCGTATGGTAAACCCCGACCTAAGATCGAAAGCCTGGTGAGGGTTAAGACCGGTCATAAACATTAGAGTGCCCTAATAAGTTGCGAGAGCCCGTTAGAAGCATTCTAGGGCGAATAGCGATCCGAGAGGACCTTTTCACTACCCCTTAGATTTCCGCTTGCGACCGATCCATGACCTAGACTTGACCGTTACATTATCATTGGTGAACCGACTATCCTGGTTCTTTTTCCTTCATATTATTTTTACACTACTTTGCTTTATGCTTTTCTTTTCTCTCTTCCTTCACTACTTTTAGTTTAGTTCAAACAACAATCAAAACCCCCAGATTCGGTTACTTCGACGGACTTTAGTTTAGCTTTTAGAATTCATATTTGTCTCCCTGTGGATACGATCCCGACTTCCTTGCTACATTAGTTTGGCCAGTTAGTTATCTTTGATAGGGTTGCGACAGCCGTGTCAAATTTTGGCGCCGTTGCCGGGGAGACGGTGATATTTTATTTGCTTTATTTTAGTTTGTCTTATGTCTCAAGGAACTTCGGTTCCTTGAGGCCATTCTAATGTCTTCCATCCAGTTTCCACAGGGTGAAGACGAATCATTTGGTGCTTACATAGACAGGTTCGAGTAGTGGCTGGATACGTTGAATTATGGAACCTTGACTGCCCTCCAGATTTGTTTGTCTATCATCCGGGGTATGAATGACCCTACACGATCTTACCTCAGCTCAATAGATAAGGGAGATTTTACTGGGAAACCTGTCAATGAGCTTTTGGAATTATTTGACTGGTTTGCCATTGAGAGTATCAAACCCACTCTCTCACTTCGCTCAGACATGGATGAGGGGGTGGGTGATACCGTAGAAACCGTTTTACAGATTGAAAATGACGTTGACGGAACCATAGAGAAGGATACCATAGGCTTAGTTGATAATCCCTTCTTTGAGGATGATCTAGGACCTCTCTATGATACTTTTGTAGATATCGAGCCACGTGAGGAAGACTTGAGGGACCCTATAGAGAATCCCTTTCGTGACGAGTCTTGTGATGGGGAGAGTGAGGATGGGTGATTGGAAAGTCTAGAGGTCAAATGGGACTCATATGATAATATGATAGATGAGTATGTTATAGGTGACCCCGTTAACACATTTGACTTTACCGTCCCCTGCATTTGGGATGACTACCCACCTTCTTCTATTGAACACTGGACTCCTCCACCTCACGTAGAATACCCGTCTAAGCAAGTTATTTCTACTCATGTGTTTTCATTGTTAAATGTTTCTGTGGTCCCCAACTCTCTGTTATCCTGTGATTTGAGCTTCGGTGTTCCACCCTCGACTAAAGGGTGGAATTATTCGGTTGATTTTTACAGGAGCTGTCAAAGAAAGTTTAGCAAGGTGATATGCTATTTCACTTTGTTTTTATTTGCTCCTATTAACTGCTGGTGCTACTTATGCTTTTGTGTAGCACATGCGCAGATTTTTAACCGACTTCTAAGGGCTCTGAGCTGTTTTGATTATGTACATTCTATCAGCCGCTACTTCGTCGCTTGCTGATGCGACAATTGAGTCGATCGAGTCTCTGATAATTACCTCCCATATCTGGTTCGGTTTAGAGAGGTCCGTGGTGCGTGCATTCTTGTAAGTTTCTGACTCACTCTCTTTAGTTCGCATTTCTTTTCCTTTACTTTGTACAATGAGGACATTGTACGGTTTGGTTTGGGGAGGTTATGCATCCATATCTGGTCTGCATATTATTTTTATTACATTTCTGTTATCACGTTTCATTTACGTATGCATTGTTTTTTCATTTCCCTTGCATCCTAAAATTACCAAATGAAAAAACTCACGTTTACTTTTGCATACTAGATCGAGTTAGTTTGGAGTTTCTCAGTGCTGTTAAACCGTCAGAAAACTCAAACTAGGTAATTGTTTCACATCTTTTAGCAAGTTCTTTGGCAATTTTCTCTCGAATCTCGTTTCAAAGCATGTTGGATAATGGACTAGACTTGATTTTTTGGCAACCTACAAAAACTTTCTGAGGAATTAGAGCTTATAACCGGTGACATTCATGACCGGTTCATCTAGGAAAGTGAGTAGTTACTCCTTATGAGACATGTAACATCAATTTGCATAAACATGAGTTCAGTCTTCTTTATACCTGTATGCATTCGGGTTTGCGGTTTGTTAATACATGTGGCAGAGGTTCCCTCTTATTCATTTTACCCATAAGCTTCACAAAGCCAAATTTGCCTATTTTTGTCCCATATAGCTACAATCCATGATTTTACCCACCCTAGCCGAGCTAGTAATGGTAGCATTTTGGGAATGTGTTGTTTTGAAATTTGGTTGCTTTATCTTGTCATAAGAAGAATGGGTGAAAGACAAAAAAAAAAGAGAAAAAAAAGGGGAGAAAAAGATAAATTCATAAAAGTGGAATGAAAAAGAAAAACATGTGTGAAAAGTTGAAGAAGTCGTTTGACAATTTTTGCTCCCATGATTGACTTGTATCTTATGGGGGGTTGATAAGTTTTTGAGGTATTGAGAGTTGGATGCACCCAATCTACATTGTTGTGTATTGATGTATTAAGTATGAAGTTGGGAGATATATATAATTTGGTTCTCATGGTTACTAGCTTGGCTTTTAACTCCAGTTTTTGCCAAATTCATTTTCATCACCTTCTTACCCATAACCTTACATATCCTATAACTATCCTCGGCATGTGTCATGGTCATTAAAGTGTGGGAATGCATACGTACGGTTGTAGAGACTTTATTCATGTTAGATTGCATGCATGCTCTTATAGGTCGCAGTTAGGTGAGTGATCTTGATTCTTCCTATCTGGCATTATATATTACCCTGTGTTTATTTGAGTGATTGAGCGACCCGTGAGAGTCCCGTTTAGATAATCTTGCAAAGTCCAAAGTCCAACCGCTTTATGAAGCATGTTTAGATTCGTTTGCCTTAGGATTTGACGATTAGAGATGATTCACTTGCTTTAGATGTTTGAGTCGACGGATTACTTGTTCGTGTTTAACTCATATCTTTTTAGTCCTTGTTTGTTACACTTTTTGCTTGGGGACAAGCAAAGGTTTGGTTTGGGGAAGTTTGATGCGTGCATTTTATAGAGACCTTTTAGGCCATATTAGCACGCATTTCCATGCTTATTTCGTAGTGTTTTACTACAAATGTCCCCCGAATAGTCTACTTTGGTTTATCTTGTGTTATTTGCAGATATGAGCCGGAGAAGATCATAATCAAGCCTAAAACATGTCCCCATGCATGCATTTAGGAGAAGAGTTGAGTCGGAGCTTGTTATTACCTTCTTGAGATGCGCGTAGAAGTAATGGAAGTCTATCGAGCGAAAGAAGAGCTTCACACCGCTAGTGCCTATTTTGAAGAGCCATAACTCGAGTTCTAAAAATGATAATCGAGCGATTCAAATTGGAGATGAAAGTGTATCCTCTTAGCTTTTTAACGCCACCAAAAACGCTTGATTTGCCTGAGTAACGAAGAAATGGCAGTCATTTGAAGTTCAGTGCGCATTGCAGGAAATCTGTTCGACAGATATAGTCGATCGACCACTTTTGGTCGATTACTAAGTCGATCGACCAGTCTTTTAGTCGATCGACCACTTTTGGTCGATAAGAAAGTCGATCGACCAGTTCCCAAGTCGATCGACCATTTTTCATTTCCGAAGCCCAAGTTTAACCTAAGCCCATTAGGTCATCGGATGGGAATCAGACTAATTCGTTTTTAAGCAGCTTTTGAGTTCTTTTTAGACTACTTTTACTTTTAATCTTGAATCTTCATCTTTTATCTTTTACTTTTAGACTTTACTCTCAAAAAACTTGTAATCAGTTAATATTTCCTTAGCATTTTCTACCTTTTGAGGATTCTACTTTGCCACTTACGATTGGTAATTTAATTTCCTCTGTTCTTTTTATTCACATTTTCTTTACTCCTTGCTTTCTATTATTCTACCTTGCATATTTATTATCTTGCGATCATGTACTCCCTTTCCTTTATTTATTCTATCTCAATCGTTCCCTTTATTATGCGTAGCTAATTTTCTTGACTAGTGATAAGGGTAAAGTCGCCACCCTAAATCAAAGTAATCCTTAGGATACTACTAACTAATAGCTAGCGGTAAGAAAGGTATCGAATCCACAGGGAGGCGGTAATAAATTGTTTGCTAAAGTAAATAAGTCTTACGGTAACAATTGGGTTGTTTAGTTGTTTTGTTGTCTTCTAATTAACTAATTGCAAGATAAGTAAATAAAGGTGTAAACAAATATTAGGAAAGATCTAGGGATCAAGTTCACATAAGCGATTATCCAGGGGAATGGGATTTAACTAATTTAATTGGGCAATATTATTATTTAAGATCATATGTCTGGTCGGTATTCATATAATCTTTAGATCTAAACCTAACATGCGGTCGCTATAATTAGGTCAGTCTATTCAATTGTTGTGGCCTATCTTAGTCTTAGTCTACGGTCGGATCTAAGACTAATTCGCGAGACTAATTAACTAATGCTGGCCAGTAATTAATTAATCAGATTTAAAACAACAATAGAACAATAATAATAAGCAGTTTAACAATTAAACATCATTAAAGTTTGATTCCCCCTTCTAATCACCTAGATCCCTTTTCACCCTAGACAAATAAATTAGCTATGCATGGCTTGGGATCTAACTACAACAATATTGATTGAAAACATAATTAATAAAGCAGTAAATTAAGAACAAGAATAATTGAAGAACAATAAAGTAGAGATTATGATTAAATACCGTAAATAAGAGAACAAGATCCGAAGGCAATTGCTAAATAATAATCTAGAGAGCTATTAGTAATAATTAGGGTTTTTAGAGTAAAAAAAAGTGTACCTAACAATAGGCTACGAAGCCTTTATTTATAGTAAACTACTAAACAATTTATGGAAACTCGGGGTAAATTAAAGCACTCGATCGAGCACTCAAGGCACTCGATCGAGCACTCAAGGCACTCGATCGAGCACTCAAGGCACTCGATCGAGTGTTGGTGGCACTCGATCGAGTGCTCTCAGCGCGTAATTTCTGCTTCGCGCACTGAACTTCAAACGGTCGCCATTTCTTCGTTACTTGTCCGAATCAAGTGATTTTCGTGGCGTTGGAAAGCTAAGAGGATGAGCTTTCACCTCCAGTTGTAATCACCTGATTATCATTTGTATAACTCGAGATATGGCTCTCCAAAGTAGGTACTAGTTATATGGAGCTCTTCTTTGTGCTTGCCTTCGATAATCTCCTTAGCTCTTCCTTCCTAGATCCTCGTGCTGTGCTATGTGTGTTCCTTCATGTCGGGTCCGCGGTGCTCCAATCCATCTTTTTCTCCGTAAATGCATCAATCCTGCATTAAACACCGGAAGGCGGAAGTATCGACATTCTAATATAAATAGCATATAAACGACACAATTTAGCACAAGAATCATCTCAAAACAACTAAAGGGGAGGCATAAATGTAACACCCCCATTTATTTAAGGGCCTGAACTAGGACTCCTCAGATAAATGATGGTGTTACCATCTCGGTTTCCCGAGGCAGTAGTTACAAAGGAAGATAAACAGTACTTTATATTTAATTTAAACTCAAAACATGTTCTTACAAAACCAAAAAGAAACTGTTCCGACAAAAGTAAAGGTACAACTCATGAACTCCTATCAAGTGGTCTAGACTCTAACAGGTCCGGGTCCATGCTTCTCCCTTCCCAGATGCTCCCATTGTCTTATACCTGTCAATCTGCTCCCCAATAATTGGTTCATCACAGGTGATCACGAATACACAGGGTCAACCACGAGGTTGAGTAGAGTAAAACTGTAAACAAACCATATTACTAAAAATAGAAAGTCGATCATCTCCACTCCGAATCACAAGACCCAATATCTCCGCACCAAATCACAAGACCCATTATCTCCACGCCAATCACAAGACCCATCATCTCCACACCAATCACAAGACCCATTATCTCCGCACCAATCACAAGACCCATCATCTCATCGCCTCATCGTTAACACAGTATTATATGAATGCACAATATAAAGATCACATGGGAATATATAACAACATGTTTGATATCAAATATGAACGGTTTACACATCATCGAGCATTAGTAGTTTCCCCTACCTCAAAGCTGTAGAAGAAAGATAACTGTGCGATTGCTTCTAAAAATGCTCCACACGGAAACTTCCACCTAGATAAGTATTACTTTAATTAATACTTTCCTAATTCTCGTATAATAAGCACACATTCTATTTATAGACACTTCCTATATTTAGAAAGTTTCCCAACAACCGGGTTACCCAAAATGGTAACTTTCTAAATATAGTAGCTTCTAAAAATAGTAACTTTCTAAATATAGTTAAACACTTTGGGTTTTGAAATTCAAATCTAAACTTCTAAAACTTTACCACAAATAAAATACTACCCCATAAATATCAATTAGATTGCCATAAATAAAATATTTCCTCATAACAACAAAAATACTAAAACCAACAATAGAAATAATAAAACTAATAATAATAATAAACCAAAAGAACCCACGACCCAAAACAGCCCTACCGACACCCTCGAACAGCCCCCAACAACCGTGCGCAGGCCCTTCGGCCACCAATACACGCGCTCCCTTAACACCCTTAACCACCTTCTACCACCGCGACCTTACCACCCCACCACTGACCTCCGGCAAGCAACCCAAAACCCGTGACAAAACAACGACCCCTCACCACCTGCTCTAACCCCTGCAACCAGCCCCTTTAACCCGACCAGAACAGACTCAAATCGACACCACCACCAGTGCCGACAACCCCCTGGAACCACCACGCTGACACACCCTGACACCCGCACTAGACACCACGGTGGTGCCACTGTGTCGACCTCCCCCGAGTCAACAGTGGTACCACCCCCTTTACACCCCCTGAGACAACCCAAAACAGACCCGAGAACTACACCACCCGACTGACACAACGAACCCTCCTTTTTACACCACCCGTGACATCCAACACCCACCACGACTCACCCCTGACCACCTCTTAACCACCAGAAGAACAACAAAGCAAAAATCATAACAAAAACGACACCACAACCCCCCTCGAAAGAACAGCAAATACCAGCAGAAAGAACGAATTGTAAATAAAACAAACACAGGTTGCGGCTTACTTGTTTTCTGACTCAAATCGACGGCTAGACCAGGTCAAACAAGCGTGAGGGTCTCCTCCTTCTTGGGGTGTGATGGCGGCTGAGCAACTAGGGTAGGGGTGGTTGTTGTAGATAGGTCAGAAAAGTGTGTCGAAGTTCTTCTTATAAGGCGGCTGAGTGAGGTTTTCGTGAGGGTTTCATAAACGTGAGGGTTGGGCTGTGTATATTGACACGGAAAACGAAGCCCAAAGCCTTCACCTAACGACCCCAAGATCGAATCCCACTACAAGCACGACTCATATAAATATAGATCCCTAGATCGAAACCCCTAACTAGCATAAAACACACCCATATACATAAAACAAATAAGAAACAATCGAGCCTAAAAAAAACGAGGTATTACAATAAAAGTGTATACGAATATGACTCATCAACTAGGATAAAGGTGATCCAATGATAATGTGACGAAGTTCGTTTAGGTTAGATCGGTTGTTGGTAATTTGTCTCTGTTGTTAATTATGACATTTATTTGTGTTTAATTGGTTAAGTCGACATAGCTAATTATTCGTATGGTAAACCCCGACCTAAGATCGAAAGCCTGGTGAGGGTTAAGACCTGTCATAAACATTAGAGTGCCCTAATAAGTTGCGAGAGCCCGTTAGAAGCATTCTAGGGCGAATAGCGATCCGAGAGGACCTTTTCACTACCCCTTAGATTTCCGCTTGCGACCGATCCATGACCTAGACTTGACCGTTACATTATCATTGGTGAACCGACTATCCTGGTTTTTTTTCCTTCATATTATTTTTACACTACTTTGCTTTACGCTTTTCTTTTCTCTCTTCCTTCACTACTTTTAGTTTAGTTCAAACAACAATCAAAACCCCCAGATTCGGTTACTTCGACGGACTTTAGTTTAGCTTTTAGAATTCATATTTGTCTCCCTGTGGATACGATCCCGACTTCCTTGCTACATTAGTTAGGCCAGTTGGTTATCTTTGATAGGGTTGCGACATCCGTGTCAGGGACTTCATGAAAGTTCCACTAAGGATGTTTTAAACATCGAGAAGAAAGGGAAAACGAACTTCAAGAGGAACTCCTTCAAAGTAGACCTGTCAAACGGGTCTAACGGGTCGGGTAGATACGGGTTCGGGTAAAATACGGGTCGGGTGTATTTCGGGTCGGGTCTATACGGGTTCCGGGTCGGGTTCGGGTAAAAATACGGGTCAATCAACATCTTTTCCTCGCATTTTTTAAAACTTCTTTTATATCGTAATTCCTACCCTTTATACGTTTTCTCTCCTCTTACTCGTCTAAGTAACTTAATTTTTACCATTTTCGCCATCACCGTCATTATCGTCATCATCACCCTCATTAACTCGCTAAGTACGATAATGAGACTCAAATAAGATAACAATGATGACGTGACATGTGATCTGAGGTGATGACGTGACATGTGCGGTTCAACTCGACGTAATACGGTGAAAGTGATGATGTGGCATGTGATCCTAGCAAATGAGGTGGCAACGATGATGTGGAACTAGGTGTAAGTTACAGTGTGGCACACATTTCGATGTGATGACGTGACATGTAGTCCATCAAAATAATGAGGTGACAATGATAACGTGGAATGTAACTTGACGTATTACACTAAAGGTGAAAACGTGACACACACTTCAATGTGATGATGTGGCATGTGGTACGTTGTGACGAGTTGGCGGTACTGACGTGGAATGCAATTCGACGTAGTACAGTGTGAGTGTGTGACACACACTTTGAGGTGATGACGTGGCATGTTGCTTGTTTGAGGTGATGACGTGACATACCGCATATATATATACATATTTCTCCTCAAAAATTTTTAAGTCATCAATACCTATATGGCTATATGACCTTATATATTTTTAAAATGATATATTGTCTTGACCCAACGGTCAACCCGCTGCGAGTCGGGTTTTGACCCGTTGTTTACGGGTCACAACAGGTTCGGGTTGAAAAAACCGGGTCATTTACGGGTTATTTACGGGTCGGGTTACGGTCGGTTTTCGGGTCGGGTCAGGTTTTGACAGGTCTACTTCAAAGGCAAGGGCAAGAAAACGTTCAAGCCCAAACCGACCAAAGAAAAGACCTTTTCGAAAGGCGCTTCCACCTCATCTTCTAAATCCGAAGACAAGTGCCATTATTGCACGAGGTTAGGACATTGGAAGCGTAATTGCCCCAAATACTTGAGCGATCTCAAAAATGGAAAGACAACCGCCGTAGGTAATAATTCTCGTTTAAATTCATGTTAATCAACTTATGTATAGTGATACAAATTGTTGATATTTACCCCTTTTTAATTGTTTTAAAGGGCCACCTCCTAATGACAAGGGCAAGGAGAAGGAAGCATGAAGTTCCTTACTTGGACGATTATGGTAGCATCCAATTGATTGAAGACTTAAGAGCTAGGCTCTAATTTTCATTATTGTCTTCTTTCATATTTTGCATTTTATTTCCTAGAACAATTTACTTTCTTGTAAGACAAGGATTTGAATCCTAAAACAATGGTTGTAATTTTGGATATTAGTGACTTGGTTTTCAACCCGAGTCACTACTTTTGTTCTTAATCAATTCCTTGATTCCTAAAATGAATTGCATACCTTGTTAAAACATGAATAAAGGTGATTTTATCACGAAATAAGAAACATTGATACGATCAATATAATATAATCAAAGTGTTGATTAAAACGGAGAACTACACCACATGAGACACTTTCAATCAAATTGAGACATCATTAATTCATTATACGATGATCATTTTAAGTAAAAATGAGAATGAGTTCAACACATCTATAAAACTTTTAAATCATTCACATACATTGGTTTAATCGAAAATTACTATCCTTATACAAATAAAGGTTATTGTTAAAAGGATAGAGTAGGAGAAAATATTTCGCCCGCAAACCAATGATATAAATACAGGATCTTAGAGAAGATTCCTACATAGGGGTCTCAAGAAGAACCCTAAGTGAATGAATAAAAGAAACTACGAGAGGACACTGAAGAAACTATGGGAGGACACAAGAGGAAATGTTCCTTATGTTCATTGTTTCAAAGAGAGGATAAAAGAAACCCCGTATGAAATCGGAAGGAAAACGGTTCCTTTACAAATGATTTTTCTAAAATTATAAGATAAAAGAGAAGAAATCATCTCAATTCTCTCAATGTAGTTATAAGGGAATATCATGTCATTTTCCGTCTCGAGGAAACGAAGACATGAAAGATGTGATGTTGATTGAATAGAGGAAGATCACTATAGGGATAGTGATAGTGATAATGATTCAAGTGATAGCAAAAGATTCACATGCGAGAAATGAAAGGTTCATTTAAGAAATCGAGTAATGTTGTTTTTAGTGGGAGCGATGTTCATTAGAAAATTGAACGTACCATTTAGAGAGGATGAGTGATTCTTTAAAGTGTAAAGAATAAGAGGTTCTCAATTCTAGATGAACAAACACCTTATATCATACGATGATGAAGCTTCACGGGAAGGTTTATTATATTGATGATAAAAGGTCGCCCATTAGAAATAAAAAATGGTTAGATATGAATAACCTTGATCAAATAGCCAAAATAATTGAAAATTATTGGATTGATGAAATCATAAATAACTACAATATAGATTTCAGTACATGAGTGACTAGGTAATTTCGAGTGATTCTTTAATCCCTCTAATATATCCATACGCCACGAGTTATAAGATAACAGTGGGAGCTTCCCTCAGGAAAGGAAACTCAAGATCTAGAATGGGTTCTAGATATGTGCTCAAATAAGATCGTATTATGTGAGATAATATGAATTGGAAGGAGACCAAAAATTGTAAGTTTTAGAATCATAAATAAAAGGTTTATTCGTAAAACACTAATACAAATTGATGATCGTGCATCAAATGCAATGAAATAGTATTGACTGTTTTTGCATGACAATGTCATTTGAGTTATAATTAACTCAAAATGAAAGATACTTTGTCAAAATCCAAATGGGTTGTAAGAGACAATTTTGAACCCCATGAAGTGAACTGGATTGACTTAGTATAGCCCATGGCCGCATACATGAGGTGACATCTCAAAGCGACTAGAATGTGAGGTGACTGATGGCAAGTTCAAGTGCCATAGAGTCATATGTGATGACTAGTCGATCACATAGGCAGACTGCAAGAGACACTCTGTCGGGCAAAGTGACCGCTTATAGAGTTCTGGAAATTTTATGATAGCGGGGTCGTGGCAAGAGCTGCTATAGTATTCTTATGAGTCAATTCTTAGACTAAAGACTACTCTCCCAAGATGGTACAGTTTTGGCATAACCTTGATCCATTCTCTACGACTTTTCGTAACTGGAGTCAAATGGGATTGCTTTGGGTTGTGACTGACTGTGACTAGTTAAAGGAAGTAGTACGATAGAAATTGTCCACCCCTTGTCAGGGTTGTTCAAATCTCAAGGCCACTCGAGGAGAAGTTAACTGAAAATGCGTGGCCACGCTCAGAAGGTATCTATGTGGTAGATAATTCCGGTCAAACAGTTATTCTCCAGATCGAGGAAACCACTCATGATATGTTCGAATGCAAGTACGACCTCAGAGAGACACCTTGCATTGAGTGAGAGATTGTAATAGGACAAGAGAATTGGTGACGCACACTTGTCGAGGACAAGTGGGAGATTGTTAGGAAATGTGTCCTCAACAATAGTGCGATCACGTAATTAAATATCATGACGAGAATGCGCAAGGGATGATACGAAATTATATTAGTCAACTGACCAACATTAATCGGTAATGATTGGCTAGCTAGAGTTTGACATTACTGTCGTATGACGGTGGTGGTCAGTTGATCCCTTTAGGTCCCACCTATAGGACAATTCCCTTAATTGATAAGATGATCAAATGTATATTGATACGAGTTGATCATATTCCTTAAACTCGTATACCGAGAAATCAGAGGTTAAATCTTATTGTAAGATTTATGTTTATAATTGAAAAGTGTCAATTATTAAACAATGAACGATATTTTATAATATCGTGATTGGAATGAATCGGGTTATAATTATTACAAAAGTTGTAGATCGTATTGACGATTATTATGAATGACCATTTTATATGTTAGTAATTTCGAATTACTTGTCAACTTGATAAATGTGATTTATTAATTTATAAATAATATTTATTTGATAAATATGTATGTTTAAAAAAACAATTGTTATTTTATAATATTATGACATATTGTATGTTACATAACATACAATTGTAAAGTTGACAAAATTATAAAATGTGGTCCATTTTAGTGTGTATGTGCCGGTTATATGGGTATGCCTTAGGGTTGTTTTTATGTAATTAAAACACCCTAAACATAATCATTAAAGGTGACCTTGGAACTAATACCTATGGCCACCCTAATGACTTAGAAAAGGGTGAATGTCCCCCTTGTTCTTCCCCATACCCGGCCACCCATAACCCTAAGCACCACTTCATAAATATTGTGACAAGCTCACAAATGGTTCCATTCTAATCTCTTGCAAAATTTTCTAAGTAAGAAAACTCCTTAAAACCTCTCAAAATTATTATAGAGATAATAATATATACTATATTAGTTATAGTATTTGATTTAATATTTCTAATAAAGATTAGTATATTGTTTAAGGCATAACCGATTCTTTCCTAGCAACATCAAGGTTTCGGTTGAATTAAGGGTGTCTTGGGTGCATCATAGAGGAGGTGTTCTTGTTGAATACTTTGGAGGATCATCCTAGCATTATTTGGACCGTGAGTAAGGGTTCAAATCTCATTATTTCCGCATTTCCATTAGCATGCATAAGATCTAAAAACTATAATTAAAATGTTAATAATCATGTTATATTTAGTATGACTAATATTATTAGGTTATGAGATAATTAAACCTAACAATAATGACATTCAATGTCTATCCATGGACAGACATTGAATCTCATTGTTCATTCCATAGGTAGACATTGAATGTCAATGTCCGGCCATGAACTGGACAATGACATTCAATGTATGTCCATGGATAGACATTGAATATCATTGTCCAATCCATGGCCGGACATTGACATTCAACGTCCCACCCATGGACAATTTTTTTTATTTTTTTTAATTTTCGATTATTATTCCCCATTTTAACGTAATTTAGTACTTTGTTTTCCGTTTAAGTTAATTTATGTTGCTTAATCTAAAATATATATGATAACCAATACTAAATTTTCAATTAATAGGATTCGTTCGAGAAATTTGACGAGAATTTGGTTGATCATAATCCTTTGTTCTTTACGGATCGTGGCGAGAATTTGGTTGATTTCAATGGGTTCGACGCCACACCGTCGTCAAAGAAAATCGAAAGGGTCTACCTCCAGCGTTGCTAGTATCATCTCCATAGACAGTTCGAAATAGTTATCAATTTAGTTACCGTTTTATTTTGAAATTGTAACCGTTTAGTTAAATTGTACTATGTTGTTTTAAGTTCTCTATAGTTTTAATTAAATTATACTATGTTGTTTTAAGTTTACATGTTGTTTTAAGTTTACTATGGTTTTAATTAAACTAACTAGTCAACAAACTAAAAAACCACAAAGTTAACAAACTAAAACCATGTACCAAAAGAAGCCAAACTAAAAATTCAACAAACTACAACAATCCACTAAAAAACGGTAAAAAGGCTAACTAAAACACTACTCATCATCACGGCCGAAATACGGAGTCAACTCCCGCATCATAACCTGGACACAATCTATAACCGCCTCCTCCGTCATTTGATGGAAAAGAGTCTTCACGTGCCGACTAACAGTTAGGGCGACCTCCGGCTCCTCGTGCATGGGAATCTCCCGCGCCTGAAATCTCTGGTCCGGAGGAAAAAAGTACGGGTGAGAGATGATATGTCGTCATACCACTTATAGTAACCTCTCATAACCCTAAACCCTGGCCTAAACCCTAACCCTTAACCCTAACCCTTAACCCTAACCCTAACCCTAACCCGTTGAAAATAAATATATGAATTTTGGTGCCCTGGCAAGACATTGAATCCCAACGTGCGACCCCAGACAAGACATTGAATCTCAATGTCTCACCCTAGGCCACACATTCAGATTAAATGTGAGACCTAGGCAAGACAATGAATTCTATTGTCTCACCCAAGGCCACACATTCAGTCCCAACGTGTGACCTAGGCAAGACAATGAATTTCATTGTCTCACCCTAGGCCACACGTTCAGTCCCATTATTGTGCGACCCCAGGCAAGACTTTGATTGCCATTGTCTCACCCAAGGCCACACAATCAGTACCAAAGTGCGACCCCAGGCGTGGTTCAACTTTGCCCAAAAATTCTTAACATTTCCCAACCTTCAAACCCATATTTCGAAGCAAATTAATAACATTGTAAATTAACCCAGATTTCGAATCGACTTGCCATTTTCGAAGCAAATTAACCCAGGTTTTCAACAATTAATAACATTGTAAGCATCATTCTAACAAATTTCCAGAAATTGCCCAGATTTTTCGACCCAAATTACCCCAATTCGAAATTTCCAGAATTGCCCAGAAATTACCCAAATTTCGCCCAAATACATGATATTACAACCACATTTATAACAAAATTGAAGCTACTAATCTCATATTCATATCAATATATCATTTAGAAACTTATTTTAGCATCAATTTGGCCTTTGAAACATTAATTTTAAAATGAATCAACAAATTTCGAAAAAAAAAGACGAAAAACTTACTGGGTCGTGGTGTACGGTCGTCGTGGGTGGTCGTGGGGCACGGTGGTCGTGGGTACGGTTGGTGGAGCAAGGGAGGGTTGGTGTTTAGGTTGTTGTTGTCTGGGTTGTTGTTGTTGTTGAATGTCGTGAGAGAAAGCAAGAGTGAGAGAGAGAGAGAGAGCGCAAGGGTAGAGGACGTAATTTTTATGACAAACGCCGTCTACGTTTACTAATTGGGTAAAATAAGTCTCTTATAAAAAACTTTCATAAAATGAGCAATGGTACTCTGTATAACGTTTCAATATAATAATTTCAATAAAACGGTTTCAATAGTTAAGACTACGTTTATAGGTAGGTCTAATAAGGGATAAGTCTTGAATAATGAAAAAAATTAATTAAAATAAAAAAGTAAACTTAAAATAAATTATACGGAGTATGAACTAGTTCCGTTCCAAATGGTCTGAAATGGATCTGTTGGAACATGTTTAGGAACTTGGTATTTGCATGTGGTCCCCATACGTGACTCTAATTTAACCAAAAATAATGTCGAAATTCCTAAGTCTAATCGGGGCTTGATAAAATTAAAAAAATCAGGAACTAGCTCTAGTAAGTAGGTTAAGAAATACAGTATTTGATGTAGGAACTCGGTTACTCGATCTAGGTAGGGCTGCAAGAACGACTGATAAACATGGTCTAAATACTGAATATAGAGACGAAAATAGTATTTGAAGGACAAATTAAAGAAACTTGATATTGAATTTCAATATAAACGCATCAGATTTTATTGGCTAATAAAAATACACAAATTCTTATTTGTCACGTATATATTGTTGTAAGCTTGTGACTAAGGATCACAGTTGGTCGGGTCCCCGACCCAGACTCTTAGGGTCTGACCCTAATGGGTCGAGTATGGGTCTAAATTTTTGAGACCCGCTCGGGTATGGGTTGGGTATGGGTCTTACATAAAACTTCAAGTCCGGGTCCGGGTCTTGGTGTTGGGACCCTACCCGATACTTAGACCCTTATATTTATTAAAAATAAGAAAGAGAAAAAGAAAAAAAAACACACATGCGAAGGTTAATAACCCAAATAACACACATACAAATGACTGTTATAATAATGAGGAAATTAATGAAAAGTATATGTTTGAGTATTATGTAAACGATACTATAATTAGAGAAAAAATTGTTTAGTCAAGGAAAAAAGCAGACATTAAGGTAGACCCTACCTGGACTCTCTGGGTCAGGTATGGGTCCATTGATTTCAAACCATGTAGGGTCTGGGTCGGGTATGGGTCCAAGGTATGTGACACATGGTCGGGTCTGGGTCTTGCTGGACCCTACCCATTGCCAACCCTACTTTGACGGATCAAATAATACCCAGTATGGTAGATAAGACAAAAGCAGAGGGCTTATGGAGTAACAAACTGTTTTGCCTTATTCACCCATATGGATAGTATTTGCTCCGTCGCAAGCTTGTGACGGAATGTCCGCCATAAGGGAGACTTGCTCCTAAAAATAAGGCTCCAACTTAATCTCTCCCTTCCTTGTTGAAAATTGTGGATATAGATAAGTTCCTATTTCCAATTTGTTCTACGTATTTTTACAAAGAGTCTTGCTTGTAACGGATAATATCCGTCATAAATGGAAGACGGATATTAAGGAGTCGTATGGTTGATTAGGGAAGTTGATTTTCCTAGGAACTTAGAATTTATGGGAAATAAGTTTCCACGTCCAATTCAGGTGAATTTGAGAAAAGTGTTTGGTTGCCCACGTAGGAATTAAATTCCACATGAATTTCTAATGACCGAGAGGGGAGTAGGCAAACAAATTCCTACATTATGTAGGCATTGGAAACTCACGGGAAGTTTTAATTCTTGTATTTTCCAAAATTTATGTCAACCAGACAACAAATTTCTCTCTCTAATTCCCTCTCTCTAAAAAAGAAAAACCTAAACCCTAATTCAACATCTTGGGCGCTGCCGTCTACCTTTTTCGGGTGGAGGTAAGCCCCAAATTTTCCTTTCCGTTCTTCTATTTTAATTTTTTACGCAAATAACTTCTTGCCTCTTCTTAATTGGAGACTTGTTCTCACCTTTGTGTGAGTTTTGTTCTCACCTTTGTGTGAGTTTTGTCCTCACCTTTTGGTGAGTCTGTCCTCATCGTGTGGTGAGATTTCAAGATTTAAGTGAAGATCGGCGCCTCCATTGTTGATCCTATGGAGATAAAACTGCTGTCAGATTGCTCGTTGCAAACTTTTTGGTCAAAAATACTTGATTCTTGTCAATGCTTTAGAAAATTTGGAGACCCTCTTGTGAAAAGCCGTAGAAGGCGATATGTTAGAGGATGTGCAGAAGCTTCTCATGAGTCCATCAAGTTTAAAAATTTTCTGTTGATCGAGAATGTAGTTTATTTGATTTTAATCGTTTTATGTCCTGTCATTCTTGACATATGTTGTAACTAGCATGAGACTTTTGATTAATGAAACGATTTTTCCCCTTAAAAAAAAAAATTATGTCAACCAAACAACACAATTTTTTTAAAATCATGGGATTTTGCAATGCCTGTGTTATTTCAGTGGCAACTGGCAACCAAACGACCCATAACTCTCACAAAAATGCATGTGGACATGCGAGTGAGAAAAAGTGGAGCATAATAGCAACTTGTATTATGTGAAAGAGACACTATCCGTTTTTAGTTTGTGATGGATTATGGATAATGCCTATTTTCAATGAGAATTTGTAACATTTTTATGAATTATAAGAGCGTGGAAGATGTAAATAGTGTTGCGCTAGTGAAAGATTTATATTTCTACTTTTATTTTGAACAAATAGTACTGGGTGATAGGTTTTTCCTTTTCTTTGGCGTTCTTTTCCAAAGTACTGAAGTCAGGATCTCAGGTACTGTATATTGGTGTGGAGCACGTATCCCTGGATTACATAGATACGAAGTTGTACAGACTACGAGTATTCGAGTGTCACTGTAGAGTGTATGCGCAGTATCATGTGCCCATGTTGGCACTTGGCACCATGAATTAGTGATCATCTTCCTCATTTCCAATGAAGTTTACGGAGTTAATATTTGGCCAAATAGTTTAACAGCAGGTCTTGCTTGTAACTTGCTAATCCCGTCACACGTTTGTGACCTCTCACAAAAAAGGAGAGGGGACAAGGTGGGACATTTTTCATGTGTTTTTTCACTCACCTTTTATGGGTATTTTGTGAGACGAAACGATATCCGTTATAAGCTTGTGACGGATACCGGCGTCACAAATGAGAATTTGCGATAGTTTAATTGGTAAAAAACGATGTTGAGTTAGCTCTAGGTAATGAATTGCTTGAAAAATCTAAATTATGGTGACAAAATGGTTAAAAAGTAGTGGATAACTGTTAAATTTGGTAAAAAAGAACTTTTTGCTAAAATGGGGTTTAATATCAAAGTACTCGTAATTAACAAAATATGGTACATTTGAAAGTATTTATTAAAAATGGGTCTATGTCATCACATGAGTAATATTTTTCCCTTGTTCCCTAAAATACACTTATTCTCTCCACCCTCCATAGTTAGTCTTCTTCGTCTATCATCCCTTACTAATAAGGTCATGTTCTTTTGGACTGAAACTTAACTAAACTGAATTGAACTGAACTTATAGGATCTGAACTGAACTGAACTGAACTTATAGGAACTGAACTTAACTGAACTTATAGGAACTGAACTGAACTGAACTTATAGGAACTGAACTAAACTTATAGGAACTGAACTGAACTGAACTAAACTTATAGGAACTGAACTGAGCTTATAGGAACTGAACTGAACTGAACTGAACTGAACTTATAGGATCTGAACTGAACTAAACTTATAAAATCCGAACTTAATTAACTTTATTTTAATTTAAGTTAACTATTATTATTATTATTATTATTATTATTGTTGTTGTTGTTGTTATTGTTGTTATTGTTGTTGTTATTATTATTGTTGTTGTTGTTGTTATTATTATTATTATTATTATTATTATTATTATTATTATTATCCAATAGATGACATTGATAAAAAATTATTTTAAAACACAAGATAGTTTAAAATATTTTCAACTTTATATATAATGGCTTGTTAATAGCTCATACATTATACTACAATTACATTACGATAAAAATAATTCACTATTTTTCTCTAACCATTTATTTTCTCTAACAATGGTGATGAAGAAACTGATTAATGGGAGAGTGACAATTGGTGAGGGTGAGAGCGTCGTATGATGAGTTTTTGTTTTTTGGCATTGATGAGGATGATAGTTTGTCATTAATTAGAGAGTAAAAGACGGGTAAATTATTAATGAATTGTTTTTTTATAGATGACGTGTATCGACTAATTAAAACGAAATGTCTGTATCGGTTGTTAAAAATACTACTCCGTATATAACTTTTCTTAATTGAGTTTATATGAACTGAACCTATAGGAACTGAACTGAACTGAACTGAACTTATAGAAACTGAACTGAACTTATAGAAACTGAACTGAACTGAACTGAACTTATAGGAACTGAACTGAACTTATAGGATCTGAACTGAACTGAACTTATAGGAACTGAACTGAACTTATAAGATCTGAAGTGAACTTAAATTAAATGACTTGAACTCCAAAAGAATAGGGCCTAAGTTAATAGCAGATTTATGCCTCAATTTTTGTGTCTCGTTTCTCATTAATCTCAATCACTATTTATTCAAATACTCCACCTTCCATTGAAAACAAAAAGTTGATCCTAACTTTTCGGTCAAGGGAGTGAAATTTGCTCGGTTAAAAAATAGAAAGACTAGTAAGCATAAATCAAAGTCAAAATGTTCTTTTTTTGACAAAGCTAAACAAACAAGGTTCATACAATTGCCATTTGACCCATTTGGTCAAGTGAACTTTTAATACTAATACGATAAGCAAAGACACAACAGTAACTACATTTGATAGTAACCATGTATTGATGACCAACTACTGACGTAGCTCCGAAGCCACCATCATTAACCTCCAATTTTCTGAGGGGGCGGACAAAGCTTGCCAAACGACATGTATCATCATCATTTTTCAGAAACCTCGAAAACCAACAAGCCTCATGATCCAAGGAGATGGCACTAAGTGTACTTAGACCACAAGGACATAGAAAGAAAAGGAGAGACAAAGACCATGAAAATCTATGCCTAGCGGAGTAAAAATTCTCACACTTTGGGAACCGCTTAGAACGGAAAGGCAAAACGTAGTTCGAACCAGTGAGTAATGAAAGTCCTGACAAAAAAATAAGCCACTTGACCAGACATATGACTTTCCCGAACAGCCACATAAAGATGGGCATAACACACATCGAATGCAAAGTTACTAATTATGTCGTTAATTTTTTGGAAAATAAAATTAACAATTTATTTTTGCAAACCATTAACATTAATGAAACCGAGTGATAGATCAATGCTATTAATGGGTTCTTTCGTAGTGAAGACCGTAGATACGGATGGGGACAAAGGAAACCGGCGTATATCGGCAATGAGGGTGATACCAACGCCGAGGAGGGCCAACAGAGATAAAGGCCAAAGGTTCAGCTGAACCGAAGGCGAGCAAAACCCATGCTAACTACGCTGCTAAGTGGCTTGGGAGGAGAAATGAGAGTATACCACCTCGAAGGGAGGTAGACATTGAGGGTCGCGAGACTCAAGTGAGAAGGCCTCGTACCATTAGGGGGGCGCATCGAAATGACGGTTCGACGTCTGGAGAACTCGATCACTTAACCTTGAACGCAAGTACTGAAGTAGAGATGGACAAGGTGAAGGTCTGTTTGAGAAATCATCGAGAATCGAGGACAGAGACTTTCAAGAATGACTTCGGGCGGGTGATAAATTTGGAGGACATGATGTTTGGAGGTCTCACCGTTAAGGAGTTACATTTTATCCTTGACGGGACATGGGAAGACTATCTACGAGCCGGACTAGAGAGAAAGCTAAACCTCAACATAGCATGGACCGCCACAACTCACCAAGGATGTCTAACCAAAGCACGGTTCGAGATTTTTTTGTTGCCGAGGGCGGCAACCGATTAGGTGGGGGAGAATGTGTGAGGAATAAAGCATGTATTCGCCCCAAACTTGCAGGATTATAATGAAACATACAATTGTGATTATAGTCATAAGTTAATTAAAAGCATGAAAAAGAAATCAACCTTTGGTCCTTTGTGCTTATAGCCTAAGAACAAGAATTAAAGTAAATTCCCTCCTATAACTTGCACCCAAGACTTGATTGAGATGATGCCGCGTGTGCTAGAAAATACTCTCCAATTGCCTTGCAATATGGGGAGAGCCTTTTGAGGTTTTAGATGTGAGATCTGAGTTTTGGATAAAAGATGTTCTCAAAACCCTAATTATTCTTGAGATCTGTTTTTAATCAGTAAAACAATCAGTAGTCTCACAAAAGGAGAAGTTCTCTCCTTTTGTAATACTTGGCCGGCCGAGATTGGTCTTGGGTAGGAGTGGGCTTTCCACTCTTACCTTATTCCAATGCATGATTCGACCCATTTTGCTAAAATATAATTTGCGGGTATTTATTATAAATCGCACACATGTTATCAGATATTAATACAGTCGATATATTAATAATGGTCTGATAAAATACGATATTGTATAATTGGCCAAATTAATATAACTGTTTATATTAATACGCAAATTCAATATTTAATTAAATATATGCTTGTATTTAATTTTACGAATTAATCATGTAATCCGCATTAGCTAAAATTATTTAATCCGTATTAAATAATAATCTCAACATCTCATTGACTAATTTAATAGTCAATACCTCTGACTAACTGTTTAGTCATATCCGGCATAAATGTGACTGTATTTTCATACCTTCACATCTCTCAAACGTGTCCTATAGGTGTGACGTATAGGGACCAGTTGATCACCGCCATCCGTATGACAATAACGTCAAACTTATCTAGCAAGCCAACCGTTATTGATAAACGTGGATCAACTGATAATAATACAAAAGTATGCCCTTGTGATCCTTTAAGAGATTTAGTAAGTCATTGTACTAACTGTCAAGGACACCAGCCCCAACAATCTCCCACTTGTCCGTACAAGGGTATGTGCAATGACGTTATCACACTACATGTGGAGGATACAAGTCTCCAACAAACTCCCACTTGTCCGTACAAGTGTAGGTGCGATAACCGAATCTCATATCCTTTTAAAATTTCTCCCACTCAATGTAAGACAATTTGCAAATCCGCATTCGCAAAGGTCGTATCTCACAAGCGATCTGTATCAAGAGCGGTTTCCCCGACTAGAGAGTAACTTAACTGATAAAACGAATCTGTATTCGAGCATGGCCATGCATTTCAGTTACTACTCCTCGAGTGGCCCTGAGAAATGATAAAATCCAAATAAGGGTTTGGATATTTCCCTCAACTCGAATCCTGCCGATATCGCGCAGCATGAAATAACCCAGAAAAAATCCTCTTGGCCCCTGTTACGGTGACCGTGGGAAAGAAACCAAAGTTACCCAAAATCTGCCTTAATCTCAAGAGACAGTTGAAAGTCAAAAGACTCGACTCTAAGGAACACTATGGAGGTCCTATCCACGACCCGACACCCAATGTTATAAAACATTTAGGACTCCATAACGTTGTCACGGGGTGTCCTACGAGATATCCGTATAACTCGCCTTTGTGATTGGTCAGTCAGCCGCGTGACTTATGGCTCGTTGAACCCACCATCAACCAACGTCACAAAATGATTACCTGAGTTATCAGCTCAAGTGGGTAATCAAGGACCAAAACGATGTAATGTTAATCAGTTCACTTTGTGGTGTTCAAAATTGGCGTACAATTCCACATGAAAAACAAAACATTATATATCATAACAATGAGGTTGAATAGAGTACACGAGAAAATGAATTATTACATGAATTCATAAAAGAGTACTACAACTTAGGAAAACATCTAATGCCCATGGAATGAATGTGCCCTTCATGCTTATCACGTGGTAATGCTTTAGTGAGAGGATCAGCTATGTTGTCATCCGTAGCGATCTTATCAATGAAAATCTCCTTTTGCTCCACGTAATCTCTGATTAGATGAGCTTTCCGTTGTACATGCCTAGCCTTATTGCTAGACTTATGCTCCTTAGCTTGGAATATGGCACCTTTATTATCATAATAAACAGTGATTGGGTCATTCGAATTAGGCACTACTGATAGTCCTTGTAAGAATTGACGCATCCATATTGCTTCCTTAGCTGCTTCTGAGGCGGCATAGTACTCGGACTCAGTCGTAGAATCTGCTGTAACACTCTGTTTAGAACTT
The DNA here is from genome assembly GCA_029255685.2 of Silene conica. Classification (NCBI taxonomy): domain Eukaryota; kingdom Viridiplantae; phylum Streptophyta; class Magnoliopsida; order Caryophyllales; family Caryophyllaceae; genus Silene; species Silene conica. The sequence continues at coordinate 80,967,243 of CM055312.2, read as the reverse complement.
TTCCAGCTGACAGCAGCGCCATTAAGAGTAAAAACGAATCCAGACTGAGATTTCGAGTCATCTCGATCCGTTTGGAAGCTAGCATCTGCGTAACCCATGGCGCAGAGCGTCGAGTCGCCTCCGTAAGTCAATCCCCAATCTTTAGTCCTCCGTAGGTACTTAAAAATGTTTTTCACGGCCATCCAGTGTTGTTCACCTGGATGAGCTTGGAATCGACTTGTCATACTCAATGCATATGCAACGTCAGGACGTGTGCATATCATGGCATACATGATCGATCCTATTGCCGAGGCATAAGGAATCCGACTCATGCGCTCTTTCTCTTCCAATGACTTAGCTTCTTGAGTCTTGCTCAAGTGAAGCCCAAGAGTCATAGGGAGGAACCCCTTCTTGGAGTTCGTCATGCTGAATCTCTCTAGAATCTTATCTATGTAAGACTCCTGACTGAGAGACAACATCCGTCGTGATCTATCCCTGTAGATACGGATGCCCAAAATTCTTTGTGCCTTTCCCAGATCTTTCATCTGGAAATGGTTTTTCAACCATGCTTTAACCGAAGATAAGAGAGGTATGTCATTCCCAATCAAGAGTATGTCGTCGACATACAGTACTAGGAATACAATCTTGCTCTCACTCGACTTGATATAGAGACATGGTTCCTCGACTGATCGAATGAATCCATTCTCTTTTATCACTTGGTCGAAGCGATGATTCCAACTCCGCGATGCTTGCTTAAGTCCATAGATGGAACGCTTAAGCTTGCAAACCTTCTTAGGATATTCTGGATCAATAAAACCCTCGGGTTGTACCATGTACAACTCTTCCTCCAAATAACCGTTTAAGAAGGCGGTTTTAACGTCCATTTGCCATATTTCATAATCGTGAAATGCGGCGATCGCTAAGATAATCCGAATGGAACGTAGCATGACTACGGGTGCAAAGATCTCATCGTAGTGCAAGCCTGACACTTGGGTGAAACCTTTAGCAACTAGTCTAGCCTTATGGATATCTTGTTTACCTTCCACGGCATGCTTTATCTTGTAAAGTCATTTGCATTGAAGGGGACGTACCTTTGCAGGTAGGTCCACAAGATCCCACACGTTGTTCTCATACATGGGGTCCATCTCGGATTGCATGGCTTCTAGCCATAGCTTTGAGTCAGAACTAGTCATGGCACCTTTATAGGTTGTGGGTTCATTACCCTCTAGGAGTAAGACGTCATCTGTATCATGTTCCTCGACCATACCAATGTATCTGTCCGGAGGAATAGAGACTCTTCCCGACCTCCTAGGTTCCTCAGGAATATCTACCGCAGCCTCGGTTGAAGGAACCGTTTCCTCCAATGGTTGCTCGGCAGTTTGTTCTTGAACCTCCGATAACTCGAAGGTTCTATTACTCGACTTGTTCTCGAGAAATTGTTTCTCTAAGAACGTCGCACTAGCTGCAACAAAAACACGTTGTTCGGTTGGCGAGTAGAAGTAATGACCAAAAGTTCCCTTTGGATAACCTATAAAGTATGTCTTGACCGATCGCGGGCCGAGCTTATCCTCGTGTCTCCACTTGACATAAGCCTCCAGCCCCAAACCCGAATAAAGGACAAGTTAGGGACCGTTCCCTTCCATAATTCGTATGAAGTCTTGTCAACAGCTTTAGACGGACTTCGGTTAAGTATTAGAGCGACCGACAAAAGAGCATAGCCCCACAATGAATCAGGTACAACGGTGTGACTCATCATGGATCGAACCATATCGAGTAGAGTTCGATTTCTCCGTTCGGACACACCATTTAATTGTGGTGTTCCAGGTGGAGTCAACTGTAGCACGATGCCACAGTCTTTAAGGTGTTGATCAAACTCGTGTGAAAGATACTCACCACCACGATCAGAACGTAGTGCTTTAATCTTTCTTCCCAGCTGGTTCTGTACCCGATTCTGGTATTCTTTGAACTTGTCAAAGGATTCACTTTTATGCTTCATTAAATAGACATAGCCATATCTACTTAAATCGTCCGTGAAAGTGATGAAATACCTATAGCCTTCTCGTGCGTTGATCGACATAGGGCCACATACATCCGTATGTATGAGTCCTAATAGGTCGGCAGCGCGCATTCCAACACCTTTGAAGGAAATACGAGTCATCTTACCGATGAGACATGATTCACACGTGCCATATGATTCGAAATCAAAGGGCGAGATAGCTCCATTCTGTATGAGCTGTTTCACGCGTTTCTCATTTATGTGTCCCATACGACAATGCCATAGGTAAATTTGATCTTTGTCACCTACCTTTAATTTCTTATTATTCACATGTAATATTTCGGTGGTTTGATCTAAAACATAAATTCCATTCATGGAAACTGCCTTGCCATAAATCATATTGTGTAAGGAGAAAATACAGCTATTATTCTCTATTACAAATGAAAAACCGAGTTTGTCAAGCGCAGAAACTGAAATAATGTTTTTGGACAAACAAGGAACATAATAACAGTTATATAAAGATAACTCGAATCCACTTGGAAGCTGGATCACGTATGTTCCCCTCGAGATTGCAGCAACACGTGCTCCATTCCCGACATGCAGGTCAACCTCACCCTTGATTAGGGGTTCTTGGTTTCGGAGGCCCTGCACATGATTACATAGATGAGAACCACAGCCAGTATCAAGTACCCAAGTTCCGCAACTTGCATGGTTAATCTCAATCATGTGAATAAAAGAAGAAGAAGACATACCAACAGGAGTAACACGGCCTGCTTTAATGTCCTCACGATACACGGGGCATGAGCGCCTCCAATGCCCAGTCTTGTGGCAATGGTGACATTCCATGCTAGTATCCTTGCTCTTTGTTTTGCCCTGTGAGTTGCTTGACTCACCTGGCCCACTCTTAGTAAATCCTGACTTCTTAAACTTGGGCTTGCCTACTGTTAGGTCGCCCTGAGCTTTAGCTTTACCCTTACCCTTACCCTTACTGGAGATCATGAGAACATCTTGCTTCACGCTCCCACTTAATTTCAGATCCTTCTCGGTCTGTACGAGAAGGGAGTGGAGCTCATGAGGAGTCTTCTTCATGTCATTCATGTAATAGTTGGCCCTAAAGAGGGCGAACCCATCATGAAGTGAATGAAGCATTCGATCAACGATTATGTTCTCACTGATCTTGCAGTTTAGGGCCTCCAGTTTTTCGATATTTTCAATCATGTGAAGAATATGTGGGCTAACCGCTTGGCCCTTCTGGAGTTTCGCCTCAAAGAAGCGACAGGTATGCTCATAAGAAACGATTCTCGGAGCCTTTGAGAATTCGTTAGTGAGCGTGGTGAAAATCTTGTTTGCACCATGGGATATGAAGCGTCTTTGCAAATTTGATTCCATTGCATAGATGAGTACGTTCTTTATCGCACCCGCTTCCATGACGAAGTCGCTATGAGCGCGAACTTCGTTAGCTCTAGCTCCAGTTCCTGGGTGTGGCGGAATGGGCTCAGTTAAGTACTTGAGCTTTCCGTCAGCAATGGCAGCATTCCGTAGTGCTGCCTCCCAGTCAGAGAAGTTTGATCCATCATTCCTCAGTCTAGTAGACTGGTTCATGGAGTCCATGAAGGCTTTTAGCCAGGATTCACGTGCTAGCTTGGCACTTGGCATTGGGTCTTCACCAGCCATTTAGTTATACATCAGTTTAATTGAACGTGTTCTAGACTGAAAAGAAGATAAAACAAAACCATATAAGCAACTCATTGTTGTGATTTAAGTCTATATTAAATTGAATTTAAACTCGTAGACTCATGCATTTATATAATTGATCTCCCTCAAGAATTATATAAATGATCCCAAGACTCAATTTCCGTATATTGATAAGCCCACAGCTTGGCTAATTCCACCGTTGGAACTCTTGGTCGATAGATTTCCGTAAATCCTATCTATTAGTCCATCACAGTCGCTAGATAGTATCGAGTGACCACGATGTTGAGATAAAATAAATCATCTGTTCCCACTTACCCGACGTAGAAGGGGTCATATTATGCCTACCGACCAAAAAGGGATTCATGGGAGTCTGATTTATAAAGACTAATCTCAATTTTTGGTTATACGAGGAAGACCCCATCAACTTATATTTATCCATTTTAAGTGAACGAATATCTAGCATTTGCGTGAATGAATTAAATAAAGTGATGGCTTTGTATGTGACATGTGACATCTGTATTGTCACAGAAAACTAACGCGTAACCTCTACATGAGTCAGTTTTCAGGCATGTTATAGGTGGTTTGGTTTTAGGCGGAATATGATGCAAGCTATTATCGATGAAAGCATAAAATGAAAGCAATAAACGTAAATAAAAAGTCCTAGTGTGGCCTATCCTACCAAAATAAACATAAAACAACTTGGAATCCACCGTTGGACCCTAGAAGCTTGTCTTGATGTTCCATCTTGGTCCTTGCAGCGGGAGTGAGCATCCGGTCTCCGTCTTTGGTCTTCACAAAATTACTAATTTAAATTACAAAAGTAGTCCTAGATACATTCTAATTTAAATACAAAAGTAATTACATGGCAAAAACCCAAAACGGAGATTCAAGATCTCAAAATTACAAGCAAGATTGTGTCCCATCATTACGGTGACACAATCTTCTAAGGCCACACTAAGTTACAACCGTTTGCAAAAATTAAATACGTTATTGAAAGCATTCACAAGGCATTCAACAAGACGATAAATAAAATGCATCAACTAAAATAAAATTCATTCATGACATAATACTGTTATTATGATTAACAAATTTTTACCAAACCACCTTTTAGGATTAAATTTATGTGATTATACCGTTTTAACCACTTTAATTTTAATAAGTTTATAATCCTATTATTTTAAACCGTTTTAAAATAATATGTATCAAACGAGGGTGAACCGTTTCACAAAATTAATAATATACTATTTCCGTATATAGTATATTACTAAAGGCCATGTGAAAATAAAACATGTTATTTTCGGAAAATAAAAAAAAACGAGTCTGTTACAGGGGTGGTCTACCGACCCAATAAACAGGTCTACCGACCACCTGGCGAAATTTTTTTTTTTTTTTTTTAAAGCAGAATGGTCGACCGACCCGAAAAACAGGTCGACCGACCACAAAACACGAAACCGAGTTTCTGAACAAGATTTATCACAAAAGATAAACTGTCGAAACAGAAAAACACGCAGGAGGCGGTCGACCGACCGCAACGGGGGGTCGATCGACCGACTTAGCGGCAGAAGACGATTTTTCAGGTTTTAAAACTTACGAAAAACACAAAGGTAAAATTTTCATGGCCTGGCTCTGATACCACTTGTGGGGAATAAAGCATGTATTCGCCCCAAACTTGCAGGATTATAATGAAACATACAATTGTGATTATAGTCATAAGTTAATCAAAAGCATGAAAAAGAAATCAACCTTTGGTCCTTTGTGCTTATGGCCTAAGAACAGGAATTAAAGTAAATTCCCTCCTATAACTTGCACCCAAGACTTGATTGAGATGATGCCGCGTGTGCTAGAAAATACTCTCCAATTGCCTTGCAATATGGGGAGAGCCTTTTGAGGTTTTAGATGTGAGATCTGAGTTTTGGGAAAAAGATGTTCTCAAAACCCTAATTATTCTTGAGATCTGTTTTTAATCAGTAAAACAATCAGTAGTCTCACAAAAGGAGAAGTTCTCTCCTTTTGTAATACTTGGCCGGCCGAGATTGGTCTTGGGTAGGATTGGGCTTTCCACTCTTACCTTATTCCAATGCATGATTCGACCCATTTTGCTAAAATATAATTTGCGGGTATTTATTATAAATCGCACACATGTTATCAGATATTAATACAGTCGATATATTAATAATGGTCTGATAAAATACGATATTGTATAATTGGCCAAATTAATATAACTGTTTATATTAATACGCAAATTCAATATTTAATTAAATATATCTGCTTGTATTTAATTTTACGAATTAATCATGTAATCCGCATTAGCTAAAATTATTTAATCCGTATTAAATAATAATCTCAACATCTCATTGACTAATTTAATAGTCAATACCTCTGACTAACTGTTTAGTCATATCCGGCATAAATGTGACTGTATTTTCATACCTTCACATCTCTCAAACGTGTCCTATAGGTGTGACGTATAGGGACCAGTTGATCACCGTCATCCGTATGACAATAACGTCAAACTTATCTAGCAAGCCAACCGTTATTGATAAACGTGGATCAACTGATAATAATACAAAAGTATGCCCTTGTGATCCTTTAAGAGCTTTAGTAAGTCATTGTACTAACTGTCAAGGACACCAGCCCCAACAGAATGTATGGAACCGCATATTTTAGTCGTAAATCTAGCCTCATAGCCAAGAATTTGCGCGCGCACTCTTTTTGTAACATCCCGCATTTTCGTAAAATATGTTTTAAGCATTTTAAATTATTTTAGGTAATAAAATAATATTTCCGTAATTTATTGGGAAAGTGTTTTAAATAAATAGTAAGATCCGTCTTAAGAACCTTAAGTCCTTAAGACGAATGCAACTTAGCAACTTAAGTTCACATCTTAAAACCCGTTTAAAATATCCAAACCCGTTTTCTTTAAACGGAAAGGACAATTCTTAAGCCCTCACAAATCCCTTTGTGTCGACATAATGGTTCCCTCAAAAATAAGAACACTGACATTGCATTTCTCACAAAACTCTCTTAAATCTTCATCTTCTTTTCCTTTTTCCTCCATCATCCGTTCATCAAATCAAGGAGGAAGCTTAGAAGATCACAAAGAGGTTAGTGACAAGTTTGAAGAGGAGCAAGGAGCTTAATCGCTTAAGAGGTGACTATTATGAGTAACTCGGCCTTTTTGTCTAAATTAGCACTATATGTGGTTTTAATGTGTTTTGATGAAAGTTAGTATGATTATTGAGTTCTTGATGTTCTTCTTATGTTATACAAACTGATTTTGTGAAGATTTAATGATGAATTTGATGAGGAAATGAGATTTAGGAGTATACATGTTAAGATCGGTTTAATTTGTGATTTTGGTGTTAAGTCATGAAATGATTATTTGTATACATGTTCATATGTATATTTGATGTGGTTTACATGCTGGAAGTATGAAATCGTTGCTTAGAAACATGTTTAAGTCGGATTTGTAAAGTAGTGAAAGGATTGGAATTGGCGACGTTGCCGAATTTTGCGAGCAGAGGCTCTGAGCCGGCAGTCGGTCAGCCGGCTCATAGTCCCCTTTGTTTTCTTCGTTTTTCGAAAGTTTTAAGAAAATGGGTCCCCAGCCGGTGGACCGGCAGCCGGCTGGGAGCCCCTTCATGTTTTTTTTTTTAAGTTTCGCGAGAAGAGGAAAGAGTCCCCAGCCGGTGGACCGGCAGCCGGCCGGCCGGCCGGGAGACCCTTTATGTCGTGTTTGCTTGTTGTCGGCTAAGAGAGTAAAGGACTCTCAGCCGGTTGACCGGCCGCCTGTGGCCAACCGGCTGAGAGCCCCTGATGGTGTTGTTTGTTTAATAACTTCTGATTTTCAAGTCGGATTGCATTGATTCTTTTCCCGTATGCGTCGTATGCATGTTTGGAGTCCCCGGAGTTCGGGCGGCACTATATTGGGTTCCAGAATGGAGTGAGGATAGAGACCCCCCGGTCGGGCAACCGAAAGGGAAACCGACTCTCCCTCGTCTTAGTTCCCGGGGTCAATTAAGTGTCGAGTGAATATATTTCAAGGAATTGATTGTGGTTTAATGAGTAGCCTCCTTTGGAGATTTGGTTGTGGAACCACTTCGTGGTTGGTTCATTGCGTTGTTCCTGACGAACCCCTCCGTGGGTGGTTCTGTCATCTCCGTGCGAACCCCTCTGTGGGTGGTTCTGCTTTCTCCGTGTCGAACCCCTCCGTGGGTGGTTCTGTTTCCTTCGTGCGAACCCCTCCGTGGGTGGTTCTGCCTTCCTGACGAACCCCTCCGTGGGTGTTTCCGTCTTTCTCCGTGTTGAACCCCTCCGTGGGTGGTTCATTGTTCTGTGGTCGAACCCCTCCGTGGGTGGTTCGCTTGTGTGTATTGATTGGTATGTACTTGCCTAAGTAGGGGTACGGTGTTATATACTTGCTGAATGTTTGGTAATTAGGTTATGTCTTAAGTTGACCGCTGAACCTTATACTTGCTGAATTTATCTGCTTGCCTGGAGTTGGTACAGTGTCAGATATAGATGTCGATATTGATATTTCAGATGCTGCTACTGATGAGTTAATGCTTGACGTTGTTATTGTTCATCCAAGGCATTGGATGACTCTTTAATTGGTTTCGTAAATGGTTTGGATTGAAAGACCCCCCGGCCGGGCAACCGGAAGGGAAACCGGCTCTCCTTCCAAATAGTTTCCGAAGTTGGTCGAGAGCCTTTGCATAGTATTTGCATGAAGATAGGAGTTTGAGATATTGATATATATGCTTCACATGATTTTTTATGTTGAAGTTTAATGCTTGTTTATATGTTCGGTGTTGTATGACATTAGGTGGCTATGAGAGCTCTAGTCACTCCCCACTGACTGTGGCGCACATGTTGTGTGTGTGTAGGTACATGAGGCTGTTTGCAGGGGGTTACGTTGAGGCTAGCGAGCGATGATCCTTCATCGACGATTTTACCCATTCGTTAGCAAGACCTTAGTTTTATGATTTCAGTATTTTGGTGCCTGTAGGGATATGCTATCCCGGGCTGCTTTTGTATAGTACTTATATATTTATTTATGTTCTATCTTTCGCATGTTTAGATTTCTTAAGCACCTCGCATGTTTAGTTTGTTAAAAAGTTTTAATTCCGCTGCATTTTTAGTACTTTGCGTGTTTTAAATTTCCGCTTTCGCGAGGGGTTTTACACTTTTCACATTGAGTTCTTAGATACTTATTTCGCTTTTATATTTTCATTTATAGTTTTTTGTATCATTTAGTATCCAAGACTACTACTTCCTGCGTGTCGAGTCGTATAGTCTCGTTTTTAGTTTAAGATACGTTTTTAGGAGTTTAGAAAACGTATCGCTATTCTGCAACAACAATGTTCACTGCTACCAGACAAGAAATATCAAATGTGCCTCTATGAGAGGTGTTAGTCAGTGAAATACCGCTTCTCATCATCAAGATTGTTAATGTTTTTTTATTGCTTTCAATAATCGTATTGTTTACTTTTATTGCATTCGTGTGTCAGACGTTGATAATCATGACTAGGATTCCCGACACACACCCGAGACCCGAGATACGTGCTAGCAGACGATCCCTCACTAGTACAAGATCCTCATTGCTTGCATTTTTGTCCTAGAGTCAGGTAAAGATACACGCCACAATTCGACAAAAGTGCTGAACCGTGACATATAGCCGTTACATAAGATGATCGATACAGTATATAGGAACACTATTACGTGGTGCCGTACGTATCCATGGAAGATTTAATTTGACATCATTATGTGGAAGCACCCTAAGACTAGCCTAACGTACAATATCTTCAATGTTTATTGCCATTTGCCATCAATGTCCAATTAATAATACTAAATCATCACTCTTATCACTTTCACTCGTCCATATACGAGTTACTCTTGCATTAACTACTCCCTATAGTTACCCATCACTTCCACTCTAGTTACCCATTTAGTAAGTCTCTTTTTTCCGGTTATCTCTGTCACACGTTTATAACGGCTAAATATTAATGAGTAGATTAGACAAAAATTAAAATATCTAGCTAGGGAAATACAAATAACTTGTCTTTATCTATCTAGGTGAATTTTATTTGCTCCTAAAACACTTGTGATGGATAATATCGGGAAATAAGAACATATATCGGATATCTTAAGTCAGACCTTATCAGTTATTGAGCTTATGTGTATTGTTTATGAGTTTTTTTAAAGTTATAAGTTACATTTTCATTTTTTGTGTTCAAAATTCAAACTTAACTGAGTTGATATGTATGTAATGTTTTTGAATAATATTATACTCCCTCATATTCTATATATTGTTTCTCTTTGAGTTGAACAAAAGGAATGAGGTAGAGAATAAAATAAGTGTAAAAAACTAGGTAGAGTTTGATGATATGAGGGAGGGATAAATAATTAGGAATTAAATAAGAAATTATTAGACACAAACATTAAAAAAAGAATAAATAGGAGTAGGTACAAGAGTTGGGTGAGGTTGATAATATGAGAGAGAAATAAATAAAAAAGAATAAAAGTTTACAAGATAGAAAAGAGGAAAAAAAAATATGAATAATCCGTTTTAGAAAATACGGAAGAATATATGGAATAGAAGGGGGTAGTTTTTTGAGTTTAATGATTAAGTGAATGAAGTCGGAACCGTTATAGTAAAACTCAGAAATTTTACCAAATTTTATTATAATACTCAAACCACACAATTGGTTGTAGTATATCGAATGTATAATTCACTTAGTAGACAATATCCATCACAAATAAGAATTTATGTTACCGACTAGTACTAAGACTACGTTTATAGGTAGGTTTAACAAGGGCTGAGTGTTGAATAAGGACAAAATATTATTAAAATAAAAAGGTTAAGTAAAATAAATTATAAGAACTAGTTCTGTACCAAATGGTTTGAAATGGACCTGATGAAACATGTTTAAAAGATAGAAATGGAGAGGTAGGACTTGAAAGTAGGTTAAGAAAAAAAATTAATATTTTAATATAGGAACTAGGGCTAAGTAAGCTGCAGACCTACGGATAAACATGGTCTTAGTAACTTGTTATTTGCATGTGGTCTTCAATTCTTCATACATAATTCCAATTTAACCAAAAATAATTTCAGAATTCCCAGATCTTGTTAGAATTTGATAAAATAACAAAATCAGGAACTAGAATTAGGTCTAGTAGGTGGGTTAAGAAGATAAATACTCCTATGGTCTAACAAATTTGCTATATATATGTACGAGTAGTTGTTTTCTCTATTCTATCCCAAATTCATTCTTCACCTAAGGTTCTCATGAATAACCCTAACTTCCAAAACACTAGGCCCTTCCATTTCAAATCACACTCGTCTTCGCCACTCGAAACATTTCTTCCTCCTACATTCCCTTTTGACAATGATCCTTTCTTCAAAACCCAATTTATTCATGATCACGCACTTCCCCCGCCACACCCTCTCCCATTTGCCCACCGAAACGTTTCTAGTACTCTATCTTCGGTAGACCAAACCCCAAACAACGAAACACCTCCACCTCCACCTCCAGCACTCGATGGCATTGCCGCAGTCGTGGGCTACCAAATTCTCTTTGGGGAGAGCAGCCCATCCAATCCCTCCACAAAATACGCGAACTGTAGGCCGAAGACCAATAAACGATGTGTTTCGAAACGTGACACGGAAAATGGGAAACGTTTGGAAACGTGCATGGAGAAGACAGGCGTTTCTGAGACGGTTGAAAAGAGGTACAGAGGAGTGAGGAAGAGGCCATGGGGAAGGTGGTCAGCCGAGATACGTGACCGTGTTGGAAAATGTCGACATTGGCTCGGAACTTTTGATACGGCGGAAGAAGCAGCGCGTGCATATGACGCAGCTGCTAGACGTCTCCGAGGTTCAAAAGCTCAGACCAACTTTGACATTTCGCCAATGGTACCCAATGTGGGGACGGACTCGTCAACATCATCGTCCTCGTCTTCCTCGTACGAGCAAAAGAGTAACCTCCATGCACGGTTTTATAATAACAATAACAATAACAATAATTATAATTCGGTTAAGAGGAGGTGTCAAGCAGTAACGTCCATGTCTCAACTTGTTACTAAAAATTATGGTTTGCATCAACATGGAGTTTTAGAGCTTGATTTGAAGTTGGGACTATATGGTTGTACGGAGTTGTAAATAACCCAAATTTACTAAGATGGTAATATTTATTTTAAGTTTAAGATATGTATCTACTTACCACTAATTAGACTAATTAGAGATCTTTATTCTAATTAGGAGTTAATCCTGTTTAGTTATTATCTCAAAGAAATTCTCAGTTGCTTCGTAGTTCATAACGTTATCATATCTTTGTATTTCTACTGTATTTTAAACTTAATTATTAACCGTGTTCCGTTATAACGCCGCATGCTCTTAATCTCTTATTTGCTTAACTTTAGTGACTTGCATGTTGCAACTTCGATTCATAAGGAATAATACTGTGAAATGTAAAGATCTTCATTGAAGATGTTAGGGAAGCCACTAAAGCTTGAGATTGAGAGCTTGAGAAAACAGGTTTTACAGAGTAATTGTATGAGAGAGAAAGGCTAAATAAAAGAGTGATTATATTCAGTTAGGAAAATATCTTTGTACAGTGATGATACTTATTAGGGCTGGTCAATAGTGCGGGTCGGCTGGGTTCGGGACGGATTAGGGGGCGGGACGGGTTCTGGGATGGGGACCCGGACGCGGCCCGGGGTAAGGGCGGGTCCGGGATGGGTCTTGAGAAGGGTAACCCGAGCCCGGCCCGGAGCGGGTCAAGGGCGGGTCAGGGAGCGGGTCAAGGGCGGGTCAGGGGGCGGGTCGGGGATCAAAACGACGTAAATTCGATAAGTTTTATACAAAACGACATACATTCGATTTAATTATTACGGTTTGATATATAAATATAAGTATTATATATAGAAGAAAAAAAAAGAAAAAAAAAAAGGGGCTTGGTCGAAATTATTGTAACTCTTAAAAGATAATACCAAAATAATTGAATTTGATATTAATTTTTAAAAATTATAATAATTATGATGCCTACGTATCTCGAAAGAATCGAAGTCCACGTAGTTCTCTACTTACCTGACTTACCGTAATGGCTAGGTTAGGACATGGTGAGACTTCTAACCTTCCACTCCAGATTCTTGAGATGGCATGACGTCTTCGCGGCCGATTAATAGCAATGAATCTTCATCACTACTGTCACTCGGTTTATACGCAACTTCTTGTAATCGGCGACGTGCCAAATCCCAATCTCTCTTAATCACGCACATCTTTAATGTCTCCGCCCCCAAGCTTGATCTTTGATCCGTGAGCACTCTTCCACCTGCACTAAAAGCAGATTCGGACGCCACTGTGGACGCCGGAACAACCAAACAATCCCTAGCAACTGTAGACAATAACGGATATACGCCTGAATGCGCACTCCAATACTGAAGGACATCAACCTCATCTTCGGTCGGTCCAAAAGCCAAATAGTCATCAAGATTTTTAGAGGTGGAAGGGGTGGAGGAAGAACTTCCTTTATTTTTAAAAAATAAAAAGGATCGAAATGTAGAGTCCACTTTACTCAACTTTTGCACATTACCTTCATTTGTTGTTGTTGTTGTTGTTGTTGTTGTTGTTGGCGATGAAGGTCCAGCATAAATAGCACATAGTCTATGCAAAATACTAAGACATCTAGTAATATAAGCATCAATATCATAATCGATTTTCAACAACCCGTAATAACCTTCTAGCATACCCCTTAAACCTGTAACTTTATAACACGGATTAAGTATGCATCCAATACCATATATTTCAGGAAAATCAGTAAAATAAGTCATCCACTTTTTCTTCATATCTTGTACAACATGGCATAACCCGGCCTCAACTTTTTCAGCATTATTAAAAGCAATCATAATTCTTACACATTCAACAATAACACAATGTACATTAGGCTTATAAACATAAGAGAAAATCAATGTAGCTTGCTTAAAAACTTCTAAAAGCTCAACAACATGACCAGCAATAACCCACATAGACTCGTCAATTTCCTCATTTTCTTGTGTTTTGTGATGTGTGTTATACAATTCAGTAATTACCTTTTTGTATTTGATGGCCTTTATTAACAAATGGTAAGTGGCATTCCACCTTGTCGGGCAATCTTTAGACCAATCAACTTTAGGTAGTTCATTTTGTTCACACAATTCTTTGTATCGACGTCTTATGGCTTGAGTTTTTCTTATCCAATGGACACATTTTCTAATTGGCATAATTAAAGGGTGAAGAAAAGCAATTCCTTCTTGAGCGGATAAGTTAACTATATGAGCACAACATCTTACATACATGCACAAGTTCACCATCAAGTAGTAGAAATTTTGTCATTTTACTAAGAACATATTCAATACATTTTGTATTAGAGGAAGCATTATCAAACGAGATAGAAAAAAGTTTCTTTATTATTTTAAACTCTTCACAAGTTGCTTGAATATGCAAAAAAATGTTAAAACCCGTATGACTCTCATCCATTAAATCGAAAGCAATTATACGTTTTTGCAAAACAAAACTACTATCTATCCAATGAGCGGTAATACATATGAATGAATCATTTAGTCTAGAAGTCTAACAATCGCTAGTTAAAGCGACTCGACCGTCATATTTATCAAAATACTTAATTAAAGCATCTTTTTCTTCATAATATTGTTTAAAACAATGTCGTTGTAAGGTTTGTCTGTTAACAGGTTTATAACTAGGTTGAAAAGCTTTTTTATTAAAATATGCATAATTTGGGTTTGCACCAAAAGAAAAAGGTTGTTCATCCGAAATAACAAATCTAGCCATTTCTTCAACCATATTACTATGAGAATAAGTAAAAGGCATACCTACGCCAGGTTGTGAACTCATAAACCCGGAAAGAAGAGTTTGAGTTTGTTGTTGAGGATTCCCGCTCAAATGACTATCTCTCGTGATACCATGTTTTTTTCCTAAATGACGATTCATGCTTCCATAGCCGTCACCGGAAGTAAATTTATATTTTGTGGAAATGTTATTTGCTTCACATAACTTGCAAATACATGAGAATTGGTTGGTCATATCTTCAACCGGCACTTTATCAAAGTACGACCAAACATAAGAAGGTTGCGTATCTTTTTTCCCTTTTTCTTTTCTTGTACTTGTGGATGCACCTCCTTGAGAAACCGGATCTTCCGAAACTAAACAAAATATTAAAACAAAACAAGTTAGTATATGAATGTGAAATATTGCTAAATTGAATTAACTTATTAAGAAAGAAAAATTACTAAATTATATTAATAACACAAAATTGAATATAATATAATATATTAAATTGAAAAATGAAATTATCAACTTGAAAAATATAATATAATAAAAAAAAACTATTACCGTTTCCAAATTGAAATTGAGGATTAACTTGAGAATTTTCGCCTTGTAATTGACGGTACATGGCTTCCAATTCTTCTTGAGTATATAATCTACTTTCCATTTTTTTGTTAATTTTTTTATAGAAATAAACTAACAATTATATGATGATAAAAATTTAAGACAACTATAAATTTATGAGAGTGTTTATTAATAATTTCTTTTTTAGGAGGAAATTTTAGAGAATTATGTTGAACTTGAAATTGAAGAGAATTATATAAGAATTTAGAAGAGACTCAAGAGAGTAGATGAGTAGATTAGTAGATGAGTAGATTAGTAGATGAGTTGTGTGGTAATTGTGTTGTGTTAATGGGGTATTTATAGGAAAAATTGTGAATTTAAAAAATTTGAAAAAAAAAATACCGAGACAAAGGCATTATTAAGGCAACAGATACTTTAAAAAAAAAAAAAAAACGAAAAAGGCAACGGATACTTGGCTACTTTGCTAGTGTGTGCTATTTCCTAAGTTCTAGCCTTACTCTAGTATAGCCAGTAGCCCAGTAGTATTAGGGGTGGTCAATAGTGCGGGTCGGCCGGATCCGGGACGGGTCGAGGGGCGGTGCGGGTTCAATGTATGAGGACCCGGACACGGCCCGGGGTCAGGGCGGGTCCGGGACGGGTGGGGTCCGGTTCTTGGGAAGTGTAACCCGGACCCGGCCCGGTGGCGGGTTGGGGGCGAGTCTGAGGCGGGCCTAGGGCGGGTTGGGGGCGTGTTTGGCGGGTTTTGGGCGGGTCTACGGGTCAGCTTCCGGGCCGGGCTCCAGATATTGGACCCGGACCCGGTTACATCACATACACGGGCCAGGACGGGTTTGGACCCGGGTGAGGCGGGGCGGGTTGGATCCGGGTTCAGTGGCGGGTCGGGTCCGGGTTGCCAATGCCGACCCGCACTCTTGACCAGCCCTAAGTAGTATTACAGTAATACAGTCCCAAAGACCCAAACAAATCCCCATTGGTGCACTGACCAACCTATTCCCAGAAGAATCCCCTCCCCATTGGCCCACTGACCACCCCACTACCTCAATTCTTTCAATTAAATTCAAACTCTACTTCCCAATTCACTTTAACAGTTACTACACATTTCACGGGTTAAGGGGCGGGTCACTGGGCGCGGGTCGGCGGGCCGGGTCACGCACACGGGTCATCCTACGGGTCTACGGGGCGGGTCTACGGGGCGGGTCGACGGGCTGGTTCACGGGTTACACACACTGGTCACCCTCCGGGTCGGGTTCCAAAAATTGGACCCAGACCCGGGCCCTTCAACCATCCGGGCCGGGCCGGGTTTGGACCGGGTCAGACACGGGTCCAGTGGCGGGTCGGGTCCGGGTTGTCAATACCGACCCGCACTCTTGACCAGCACTAATACTTATAGTATACAAGAAGTCAGTTAGTTACATCTAACCGGCCATAGTTCTAACAAACTATTAACCACCAACAAACTATTAACCAGGATACTAACTATAGTTAGTGAAATAACAAAATCCTAACTAACTACTTATTTCACAGCCTCCCTTCAAGTTGGAAATGCTGTAGATGACATCAAAATGCAATCCCAACTTGGACGCCAAAAAGAAATGTTGTTGCTGTCCTAGAGGCTTGGTCATCAGATCTGCTAATTATAGACTAGACTTCACATGTGTTGTTGATAATAAACCTTCTTGCACCTTTTCTCAAACATAATGGCAATCGATATTTAGATGCTTAGTCCTCTCATGGAAGACTGGATTAGCAGCAATGTGTTGGGCTGCTTTATTGTCACAATTAAGCTGAATAGGCAGAGGCACCTTAACTTTGAAATCAGCCAACAAGTTTGAAAGCCAGACCAACTCACTTTTTGTATAGGACATGGCCCTGTATTCAGATTCTACAGTAGATTTCGACACTGTTTTTTGTTTCTTGGTTTTCCAAGATATAAGTGAATCTCCCATGAAAACACAATGTCCAGTCACAGACCTTCCACTATACTGACATGTTCCATAATCAGCATCACAATAGGCTCTTAAGGACAATGCTGAAGAAGAAGAATAGAAGAGTGCAGCATCCACTGTCCCTTTTAGATATCTAACCACATGTAAGGCAGCTTGAAGATGTGGCAGCCTTGGTGTAGTGACAAACTGACTCAAATGTTGTATAGCATAGGACAAGTCAGGTCTTGTGAGATTCAAATACAGCAGCCTTCCTATTAACCTCCTATATACTTATGGATCCTCAAATAACAATCCTTCATCAGTGGATAACTTCAGACCTCTTGGAAGGGGAAATGAAGCTGTTATACTGTCCTCCATATTCGTACTCTTTAGTATGTCAAGCACATACTTTCTCTGATTTAAAAGAATTCCTTCATCAGTCCTCAGTACTTCTGGACTCAGGAAGTATTTTATTGCTCCTAGATCCTTTATAGTGAAGGCCTTATGCAAAGCATCCTTGAGTTGCTGAATAACTTGTGGATTGTTCCCAGTTATGAGCAAATCATCCACATACACGAGTACAATGATTAACCCTTGCTTACTGTCTTGGACAAAAAGGGAGTAGTCATTCATGGACTGAACAAATCCCTGAGATTTCAATAACTTGGTTAACTCCAAGTTCCACTGACGAGATGCTTGCTTCAATCCGTATAAGGATCTCTTCAATTTGCGAACTTGGTGAGGTTGAGCCTTGTCATATCCCTCTGGTGGATTCATGTAGACTTCCTCTTCTAAGAAACCATGCAAAAATGCATTGTTTATGTCAAGTTGATGAATTGGCCATGCCTTTGATGCAGCAACAGCAAGCAATACTCTGACTGTACTGAACTTAGCTACTGGAGAGAAGGTATGCTTGTAATCCTTTCCTTCAACTTGATTATAACCCTTCGCCACTAATTTGGCTTTGTATCTCTCTACTGAGCCATCTGGATTGAATTTTACCTTATAGACCCACTTAGATCCTATAGGCTTGAAACCAGATGGAAGATATGTTAAATCCCAAGTGCCATTGCTCTCAAGTGCTTGCAACTCCTTTTCCATAGCAAGCACCTATTGAGGATCATTCTTTGCTTGATGGTAATGAGTAGGCTCAACAACACTTAACACATTGTTGAGAGAATGAATATACTCAGAAGAATAGCTGTCAACATCAAAGACTGAGAAAGCTCCTGGTTCAGAGGCACCATTATCAGGATTAGCCTGATTTAACGTTGGACATTCAAAATCTTTGAATCTTGAGGGTATTTTCCTTTGCCTAACAGATTATCTAGGCTCTGGTTCTCTTTCATTAGGCACTTCTGTTGCAGGAGTATTATTGTGTTGTGGGTTTTCAGTATTATTTGATGGACTATTATTTGAAATGCTATTAGTGTTTGAGAAAGTATCTGTACTTGTTGTAGGATTTGAACTATTATTTGAGTTATTAATATTATTTGTATTGTTGACATCAAAATGTACTGCATCATTATCATGCAGGAAATTCATATCAGTTTTTTGAGCACTGTGTTGCTGTGAAGTAACATCAGTATCAGAAAATGGGAAAAGCTTCTCATAGAAAAGGACATCTCTACTGGCAAAGACCTTTTTATCATCCAAATCGTACAGTTTGTAAGCCTTTTGCCCATAGGGATAGCCTAAAAAGACACATCTTCTCCCTTTAGCCTCAAATTTGTCCTTTCCTGGTCCATGCTTAGGTGCATAACACAAGCACCCTAGGACTCTCAAATTATCATAACTAGGTGCAGTCCCTAGGAGTATTTCATGAGAAGTCTTCCATCCTAAAATAGGACTAGGTAATTTGTTTATGATATATGGGCACCAAGCAAACTCTCTCCCCAAATTTTTTTTGGTAAATGTGCATACAATAACATGGCTCTAGCTGTCTCAATTAGGTGCCTATGCTTCCTCTCAACCCTTCCATTCTGTTGGGGTACTCCAGGAACACTTCTTTGGTGAATAATTCCCTTATCACTAAACAATTGACTACACTCTTGCTAAAAAATCTCAGTACCATTATCACTTCTTACAAACTTAACAGTTGTTTTGAAATGGTTTTCAATTTGTGAGAAGAAGGTTGATAAAAGAGAAGCTACTTGGGTTTTACACTTCAATAAAAGAGTCCAAGTTACTCTACTATGGTCATCTACAATGGTAAGAAATATGAGGCACCAGTCAATGTTTGAACCTTATAAGGTCCCCACAAATCAATGTGAATCAACTCAAAAATGAAATTAGCTCTTGAATTACTTCTAGAAAAAGGCTGTTTATGTATCTTTGCCATATTACAAGTATCACAGTAGTATTCATGTAACCCTTTACAGCTAACACAGGGAATGTGTTGCATCTTGGCTATGGATGTGTGGCCTAATCTAGCATGAAAAAGTGCAACAAAAATCATCCTTACTACAACTGTTGCTACTACTAGATACACTGTTATTATTCTTCTTAGTACTACTAGCATCATCACTAGAGACCTTATTATTTAATAGAAGAGCATTGAGTTTGTAAAGACCTCCAACTCTGGGACACACTACAACTGGAAGATTAGAAGCAGGGTCCTGTAAGACACATTCATCCACAAGAAAATGAATGAGCAATTCTGAAGTACTCAGAAACTGACCAACAGACAACAGATTGTGTTTAAAACCAGGAATA
Organism: Silene conica; assembly: GCA_029255685.2. Taxonomy (NCBI): domain Eukaryota; kingdom Viridiplantae; phylum Streptophyta; class Magnoliopsida; order Caryophyllales; family Caryophyllaceae; genus Silene; species Silene conica. The sequence goes on along the minus strand of CM055312.2, from coordinate 80,947,526 downwards.
AAGAGCACATTATGCAAAGTGATTTCTGAACTAACTACGATATCCCCAGAGAAAATAACAACTTTCGTTGTTCCATCAGGCAAGCTAACCATCAGAGGTTTAGAAAGGGGTGTTAATGATGAAAATAGCTCTTTATATGCACTCATATGATCACTAGCACCTGAATCTATGATCCAAATATGTTTAGTAGCATGCACAGTTGAAGAGAATTGAGCAGTTTTATGAACTTTACCTGCAAAATTCACCTCAGCATGATCAGGCTGCTTAAAATTTGCTCTCTGCATCATATCTTGATAAACTGCAGTAACCAGTTCTGGATCATATTTTGCAAGCTTGTTTCCACTTTGTCCAATACTAGTATTGGCCTGAAAATCCAGAGGTGAATCCTCATTAGTACTTTCAACATTGCCAGAAAACTTGCCGTGAGTTCCATTCCCTCCTTTTGACACGCCACCTTTAGGTGGAAAACGAGCAAAATATTTGGCCTTCTTTTCAGGATATAGAACAAAGCAAGACTCCCTTACATGCCCCTTCTTCTTACATGCACTACACCATCTACCATCTCCAGTCTCCTGGTTATCATCATCAGTATCAACTGATTTCTTGCCTTCTCTTCTCCAAACATTCCATGGCTTCTGACCATGAAACCTTCCTGCACTAAGTGCACTGGACTCTGACATAGCTTGCACATTACTAGTAATAGATTTCTGAGATTCAGCTTGTCTAATTATGAAATACACTCTAGTAACATTAGGAACGGGTTCCATAGCAAGAATATTAGTCCTTAAAGTTTCATAGGTTTCGCTTAATCCCATGAGAAAAGTCATGACTCTTTCAAAGGATACATTATCCAGAATTCTTTTGAGCAAATTGCAGGTACATGCGGTCATTGCACCACATGTACAGTCAGGATAACTCTCCAATTCCTCTATATCATCCCAACTACGCTTAAGCTTATTGAAATAATCAACAACAGTATTATCATCTTGAGTAATGTTTCTTAATTCCTTCTTTAATTGAAATAGGAGAGGAGCATTAGTCTGTCCATACCTTTCCCGAAGTTCACTCCAGAGTTATTTAGATGATTTACAAGACAGAAAACTTTCCTTAAGATCTCCATGAATTGAGTTGATTAACCAACACCTGACCATAAAATCACATCGCAACCACTTCTTGTAATTGTTTGTTGTTAACGCCGGCATCGCAGTAGTACCGTCAAGGAAACCAAGCTTATTCTTCGATCCGAGAGCAAGATTGACAGCACGACACCAGGAGATGTAATTTTGACCATTGAAAGTTGATCCGATAACTTCCATGCCTGAATAATCCGAGTTATTGAGAAACAGCGGATCATCAAAAGGATTAGCATTTTGATTAACGGAATTTGCTGAATTTTCAGTCATCTTGATTAAACAAAGACAATCAAGAGATTATGAATTCAATTTGATGAATCAGAGAAGCAGAAGAACAAGGAAATTTTGTTTTTAATTTTTTTTCTTTGACCTAAACATTGGGGAAAATCGAATATCAGAGTGATTTGATTGATAGCGGAAAAAACGTATGCAGAGACAGGATTAAACCTGCTCTGATACCATGTGAAATGTAAAGATCTTCATTGAAGATGTTAGGGAAGCCATTAAAGCTTGAGATTGAGAGCTTGAGAAAACAGGTTTTACAGAGTAATTGTATGAGACAGAAAGGCTAAATAAAAGAGTGATTATATTCAGTTAGGAAAATATCTTTGTACAGTGATGATACTTATAGTATACAAGAAGTCAGTTAGTTACATCTAACCATAGTTCTAACAAACTATTAACCACCAACAAACTATTAACCAAGATACTAACTATAGTTAGTGAAATAACAAACTCCTAACTAACTACTTATTTCACAAATACTAGTTGAATAAAATTCTAAAATTACATGATATTTTATTATTTTTTCATTCACCATACATAAAATAGAGAGAGTACATTATCAATATCGCCTTTTTAATTTCTCGTGTCTTGTAATAATGAAAATGTAAGGTGTTTTTATAACAAAAACTCTCATCGAAAACAGACATTATCCGTCATGCTAAAAACGGATAGTGTCCTCTCACATAATGGAAGTGACATTTTTCATAAGATGTTTTCCTAATTTTGTTATTTTATCAAGCTCTAGTTAGACCTAGTCTCTTCTTGCGTTAAAGTTGCTGTTTTTGTAAAATAATTTACATTATTCTTACAAGTTGCTGTTTTGTAGAGAAAAACATCAACTTTAGACCTAGATCGAACAAACCTTGCACTAACCAAGTTGCTGTTTTTGTAGAGAAATTTTCATCCACGGACAACCCTCATATACCCTCATATGAGGGTATCCGGAATATCATTATGTGGCAGTGGAATGTTAGTAATCTGATTCACAATATCATTATTTACCAACTTGGCTAATTTACAAACATCCCATTTTTTGTCAAAGGTTATGAAATATTTAACCAAAATATTAAGATCACGGCTACTATCATCATCACTCGTAATGCCGGTAAGTGGGTGCGAGAAAACCCGATTATCAGACTAAAACTTAATATTGCTATCATTACCTACCTGTCATCTCAATCCTTTTCTAAAGAGAGTCCGAAGACTCATAAACTTACATCATTGTCAATAAGAGACTGAGTTAGGCTTCTGAGCAAATAGTGAACAATTTCTCAAATATTTTTTCAGTGGTTTTGGAAATTGAAATTTTTTCTTTGGAAAATATGTGTTGACGGCCTCCCAACGAAAGATAGACTTCTCAAAAGTCATATTAATGTCCCACCTCATTGCATTTTGTATAACTATCCTAGTGAAAATATAGATCAATTTTTTTACGAATGTCCTTTGATTGAGTCTATTATCCAAGAAATGAACATTACTAGCTACAATAATTTTTTGTCAAATTATGATAATATTGCAAGTCAAAGTTTTCTAATGAAACTTAATTATCTAAAAGACTTAATTCCACAAAATGATTTCGTTAAATCATTTTTGTTTGCTGGAATGCATGGTTTTATAGAAATGATATTATCTTTAATAATGTTAATTTCAATATAAACAAACTTATTACTTTATGTAATAATGACATTAAGGCCTGGAACGAAATTATACATAAAGATCTCAACAATCGTGATAAAGTAAAGTCTGTTAGAAACACTTCTAGTAAGAAGGAAATCTGGTGGGAGAAACCTAAAAATTGTTTTCTAAAGCTAAATTTTGACGGATCGAGAATAGATGACAATAAAGCTGCTTTAGGATATTGTATAAAAGATCATAATGGTTAAGTCGTGTTGTTAGGAGCAAAAAACTGCGGATCTAATATTATTCTTGTCGCGGAAGTTATCGCTTTAAAGAAGGTATTTTAGCCGCTAAACACTTAGGAATCTCTAAGTTAATTGTGGAGGGTGATAATTTATGTGTTATCAACTCCCTCCGTAGCACTTGGCAGATTCCGTGAGAAATCTCTAGTATTATCAAAGATGTGAAATTTGATCTTCATCTTTTCGATAAAGTGATAATTAAACATTGCTTCTGTGAAGCCAACAATGTTGCTGACTTCATGGCTTCCGTTGGACATTCTCACATTCATGTCCAACTCATTTGAGGTGTGCTGAAAGCCGGTGGCTTCAACTTACATTACTCATTCGAAAGGATGAGATAGGTTGGCCTATATAAGAGGATCAACCTAGTTTCCTTACCTTATTAAAAAAAAAAAAATAGAGTACAAGGCTAGGAAGTACATAGTAAGTGTAATGATGAAGTTTTGTATATTGAATGTGTTGAATAAATATTTGAGAAGTGCTAGGGATTCTGGTATTATCGAGTTTCGATAACATTCTAATAAAATAATAATAAAAGGTTAAAAAATTAAAAAAAACAGATTTATTTTTGCGCCAATATAATAGAGATAAAATCGTAGTTTATAATATACTTCTAGTATATTAAACAAAAATAAAATATAAAAGATACTCCACCAATTAAAACTAAACCATATCGTATACATTGTCCTCCGTATTATACAACATGCATATCATAACAAACCCATCTTTATCTTCATCATCAAATCATAGTTTACCCATTAACAAAAGAAAGAATTCTATCGTCAAATATAAAACCATAAATACCTTATGGAAATTTTCCACTAGATTCATAATTATTAAGGTATGTTCAATTGCACGAACGAAAGATGAAATCTAAATTGTTCACTGAATTTGTTGTGGTTTATTTTACAATAGTAAGAACAAATTAACACGGTTGTACTTGTTAGAACTTAAAATTAACAATAGGTCTTGCTTGTGATGGATTAACCTGTCACAACTCACAAGCTTGTAACCTCTCATAAAAAGGGAGATGAGACAAGGTAGGGCGCCCTTTATGTGCTTTCTCACTCACCTCTCATGAGTATTTTGTGAGAGAAATCGGTATCCGTCACAAGCTTGTGTAGAATTAATATGGAAGAACAAATTACAACTTTGCAAAGGCCACTTGTTCAGTATTTTGTTACTAGTAGAGAGTGCAACATGTCGGATTTGGATAGGGTTTAATAAGATTCATATCTGAATCCGTGATGTGAAAGCAAGATCCAAATTCGATCCAGATCCGTAGGGTCCAAAATATAAAGATCTACGGAGTATGTCCTATCCATCACGGTAGGGTTTAATAGATCTGGACTGGGTCCAGGATCCGTTGTCATCCCTAATCACATTAATTATGTTGGTGCAGTGGTTACTAAGACTATTTTTTTGAAAAGCCCGAATCGGGACTACCTCATATTATTAATATCAGAATAAGCCATTAACATAATGTGTTCGGGTAGAACATGACCCCAAACTTGACGACCTACCGCGCGCTACCGAACAAAAATGAGCAAGTTTATGAGCAGCAATATTGTTTTTCGTACTCACAAAAGACCATGACAAAGAACTAAACATCGAGCTACTCGTCCGGATCTCGTCCAACAGCAAATGAAACTCACTTCTCCCTTCGAGCTCATCTTCAGTGATTCGATCAACTCCTTAGGCCCTGTTCTTTTGGACTTCAAGTCACTTAATTTAAGTTCACTTCAGATCCTATAAGTTCAGTTCAGTTCAGTTCAGTTCCTATAAGTTCAGTTCAGTTCCTATAAGTTCAGTTCAGTTCAGATCCTATAAGTTCAGTTCAGTTCAGTTCCTATAAGTTCAGTTCAGTTCAGTTCAGTTCCTATAAGTTCAGTTCACTTCAGTTCAGTTCAGTTTCTATAAGTTCAGTTCATATAAACTCAATTAAGAAAAGTTGTATATGGAGTATTATTTTTAACAACCGATACAAAACATTTTGCTTTAATTATTCGATAAACGTCATATATAAAAAAACAACTCATTAATAATTTACCCGTCTTTTACTCTTTAATTAATGTCAAACTATCATCCTCGTTAATGCCAAAAAAACAACTACTCATTATACGACACACTCACTCTCACCAATTGTCACTCTCCAATTAATCAACTTCTTCATTACCATTGTCCGAGAAAATAAATGATTAGAGAAAATTTTAATAGTGAGTACTCCCTCCTATTCATGATAAATGTCTCATTGTGTGTTTGGCACAAATATTAAGGAAATCAATTGTTTATTGTAAAGTAATGGGTGGGGTATGAAGATTGGAGAGAGGGGAGATATTATTGATTATTATTGTGAGTAGAGGTGATTAAAATAAGTAATCTTGTGGGGTAAGGTGGGGTATTGTTGTGAGTTAAAGTGATTAAAATAAGTGTAAACATTAACAAAAATAGACAATGAGACATTTTGGTGAATAGACGGAAATGGATAATGAGACATTTATTGTGAATAGGAGGGAGTATTTTTTATCGTAGTATAATGTATGAACTATGAACAAATCATTATATATAAAGTTGAAAATATTCTAATTTACCTTGTATTTTAGACTATTTTTTATCAATGTCATATAATAATAATAATAATAATAATAATAATAATAATAACAACAACAACAACAACAACAACAACAACAACAATAATAATAATAATAACAACAATAATAACAATAATAATAATAGTTAACTTAAATTAAAATAAATTTAATTAAGTTCGGGTTTTATAAGTTTAGTTCAGTTCAGATTTTATAAGTTAAGTTCAGTTCAGATCGTATAAGTTCAGTTCAGTTCAGTTCCTATAAGTTCAGTTCAGATCCTATAAGTTCAGTTCAGATCCTATAAGTTCAGTTCAGATCCTATAAGTTCAGTTCAGTTCCTATAAGTTCAGTTCAGTTCCTATAAGTTCAGTTCAGTTCAGTTCCTATAAGTTCAGTTAAGTTCAGTTCCTATAAGTTCAGTTCAGTTCCTATAAGTTCAGTTCAGTTCAGTTCAGATCCTATAAGTTCAGTTCAGTTCAGTTCAGTTAAGTTTCAGTCCAAAAGAACAGGGCCTTACAGTCACTCTCCACAACGATATGCGAATAGCCGTATTTCCTGGCTTCTTGCGACCCCATGAGAAGTCCTTCCACCTCTGCATTCCGTATGTCCATCAGCCCCCTCCTCCGTTCAGCCACTCCCCACAACACCTGCCCCTCCTAATCAAGACTATTTTTTAGTTAAAGGTCATGAGTTCTATCCCTTTATTAAACAATTTTTATTTCATATTATATTATCATACATTTTGTCCTACTCTACAATTTTTTGTTTCATAAGATTTGAAATTTTTATTGTTAATTTTTTTTACGCACCCCCGTTCTAATAGGAATATCAATAATAGTTAAGCATCAACCACCACCAAAGTTTTAATTGAGATAGTTTATCTATCATGGTATCAGAGCCAGTGTGACCGAAGGTCACGAGTTCAAATCCTGGCAACCTCGATTACCCCTCAAAAACTCACGAACTGGAAACCCAATATGAGGGAACCTATGCAAACTAATTAACCCCTCTTCAAGCCCTCAACCATCACCTTAAGATTTTGGTTGAGATCGTTCATTAAGTCCTAAAAACGCCTCTACTCATATGGGTTGGCGGTTGATCGAAACCAAAAATGAATTTTCCAGAAAGAGAGTTATACGTCTTAATTAAGACGGATTAAATATCATACGGAGTATCAAATAAGTATGTAGGATAAATATTTTGCTTTTTTCTATGTATTCTACTTTTGTTTTATTCGCTTTATGATGGATCTATTTGACCTGTTTTAATTTTAAAATAAATAATATATCCGTTTTAAATGAAAAATTATACTCCCTTCATACATTTATATTCTTCCCATTTCAATAAAAAAATTTATTCACTCCATTTCAATAAAATAATAATCACATACTCCCTCCATTCATTTCCACTTGGTACATTTGCTTTATGCACGGGTTTTTACGCATTGTTAAAATATTAATAAAAGTACAATAAATAGGTGTAAAGTGTAGTATTGTGTTGAAAAAGTGGGTCTTAATAGTGTTTTTATAGTATTATAGTATTAAAAGTACAACCAAATAAGGAAAGGTGCAAAGTGGATTCGAATGGACCGAAATAGAATAGGTGCAAAGTGGATATGAATGGAAGGAGTATTTTGGAGAAATAGGCTGAAGGCGTTTGTGCGCAAGAAATATTCCAAAATATGAGTAGCAAAGATAAAAGGGGAACAATAAGTTTCTCCTCCAGCGGGTATATCTGTCAGAACTTTGCGACGGGTTAGGTACACACACTTGAATAGATAAGATAAAAGTAAAAGTGTATAGAAAATTATAAATTATTTGTATTTATCTTTTATATTGGATTTTATTTAATCCGTGACAAGTTTACGACGGATATTATCGTGAGTCCGCCAGGAACGAGAATTTGTGAAAGGGAAAGCAAACAAAATCATCAAGGCATTGGAAAAGAAGATTGCGTATTGATTACATGGAAGGGTCTGACAAAATCCTCATCTCATAAAAATCCATCACACCATTTCTGCACTGCAGTGACTTCAATCAAATAATGTACTGTTTTTTGCAGTTTAATACTACTAGTACTGTATATAAAAACAAAAGTAAACAAATAAACCAGATTTTCTTGGCAGTTCCATAATCAGTACACCTTTTTAGTCATACTAGTACCACCATTTCCCATCTTTTTTGAGCAAAATATGTGCTTTACTAAACAACAATTAATACCACTACTAGTAGTACTACTACTAAACTACTAACTTTATTGAAAAGGTAAAAGTTTAATTAAAACAGTGTTTAAAGTACATTGTTTTGAAGATATACTACCAAAATCAGGGGATCTAGTAGCAAGGTCAGGGACTCGGGGAGTAGTAAGACCACCCCCAAGCAAGGTCACCAACTAGGTCACCAAGGGGGTGGGTCTCCTTAATGATGTATTAAGGAGGATAATTAAAGAGATCTACAATGGAGGAAGGTCACTCCATGACCCAAGGGGGTTGCCTTGTGACCTCCCATGTGTCCTTATTCTATTTGTTGGGCACACATATAGATGACATAAGTTGTTGGAAAGTGGAAAATAATTGGGTTGGTGATCTAGGTCGCGATTTTCTGCTTGGGGGTGTAAAAGTAGGTCAAGATAAATAATGTGAAATTAAGAGATAAAACTAGGTCGCGACTTAGTTAGCGAGACCTTGCTTGGGGGTGGTCTAAGTCTTGCTTGCGACGGGTCGTTATTTGTGACGGATATTTTGTGAGACAAAATGGATACAAAATGAGTTAGTGGAGAAAGGGGACCACAGGAATAGTGTTGAAGAAAGAGAAAAAGTGGGTATTTTGTGAGAGAAAACGGTATCCGTCGCAAGCTTGCGACGGATAGTGCCGTTGCAAATAAGAATTTGTGCTCGGGGAGACTACAATTGTTCACTCAATTGCAAATTTTTATTCTCCATCATACCCTCAATTTTTTCTATTTTGTACACGGGGGTGAATTCAGGATTAAAAATTTATGATAGCGGAAAATATCAAGCAATTTTTCTATAAAAATGAAATTTGCGAAAAAATGTGTTGAACGTATAAAAATACAAACACATCCCGTATTTTAGTAAATAATATTTTAATAATTTTAAAGTATTTTCCGGAATATAATATTATTTTAATAATAAGTCGTAAATTTAATTTAAGTTTTTCCGTTGAGATCCGTCTTAAAAATATTTTAGTTCTTAAGATGTTCACTTGACATATTCTAATTTCCGACTTGAGTCCGTTTCACAAATCAAATAAAACACGGCTCAAATAAGTGAAAGGACAATATCAAACCCCACATATACCCTATTCATCACATCCTCATTTCTCACAATTCATTTCACTGCTTCATAAAAACACCATTGTTCTCCATTTTTTCTCAAGCTTAAAATCAACATTTTGATCCCTTCCCGAACTCGTATCAAGGTAAGCTTTACATTTTCGGAATCCTCTCGAGATTTGCAAGCTTCCTATCTCTTTCAATTTCAGTTTTGGTAAACTCGAAAAAGACGTTTTTTTCACCAAAATCCGTTTTAAGCTTATAATCTTCGTTTCTTTTGTTGTAGGAGTTGGTTTAGAGGACCCAGAGGTTGATAGTTACGTTATTGAAGAGGAAATCGGAGCTTAACCCGCTTATAAGGTGACTTTGATGAGTAACTCGACCTCTTTGTTAAAGTAGCACCATTTGTGGTTGTTCTTGGTTTTATTTCTGATTTTGTGAGTTATTGATGATGCTTGAGTATAGGATTATGTTGGGAATTCATTTTATATGTTCTTCACATGATTTAATTGGAGTTTTGAATGTTCATATGCTTGTTATGTTCATTTTTCAGTTTTTGCAAAGTTAAGACGAATGCAATGTTTGATCCTAATACGTGTTCTATTTGTTCAAAAATCGTATATGAGACATACTTGGGATTGTTATGGCTTGATATGTGATGGTAGTTTATGTTTGATGCTTGAAATCATGTTGTAGAAGTGTTTGTCGAAAGTATGAAGGAAATGGCGAATTGCAGGAAAATCGCGAATCAGACCTGCCCGTGCCTGGGCGCAGGCTGCGCAACCCACTTGCGCAGGCTGCGCAAAAACCGCTGTAGTTTTGATTGTTGAATTTTTTTCGTGATTGTTTTGGAGACTTGTTTCCCAATTGTTTAAGTGATGTTTAAGTGATGTTTGTGCTAAGTAAGGTTTAGCAAAGTGGTTATCTATTTGCCTAATGTTCATCATTTCTCAATTGTTTGGTTGTAAGGTTTCTTTACAAGTTTTAATGCATGTTTAAGTATCATATATTGTTATGTTTATACTTAATGGTAATGGGTAGTTAGTAAGGAATGTTTTAGAATGTTGTTTCTTATCTAAAGTTAGTTACCTCTTAATGGTAATGGAGTAAGCAATTTTTTAGAATGTTGTTTCTTATCTTAAGTTAATCGTTATCTTTGGTTGTTTATGAGGCCTAGTGGACTTAGTTAGTTGAGTAAGAACCCTAAGGCTTGTAGAAGGAAGTCCTAGGTGGTTCATGGTTGTTGTTGAACTTGGTCATCTTTTATATGCTTATGTATGTTTGAGATCCCCGAGGTTCGGGCGACACTATATTGGGTTTGGGAATAGAGAGAGGATAGAAACCCCCCGGTCGGGTAACCGAAAGGGAAACCGGCTCTCCCTCAACTTAGTTCCCGGGGTTAATTAAGTGTTGTTAGAGGTCTAGAAAGACTAGGACTAAGGACTTGGTTGTAGTGCATATCAGAATATGTCTGAGTTGGGACCGCTAGAGTACGATATGTACTGATGTTTGATGCGTGTCAAGCTATGGTCTGAGTTGGGTTCCTCTAGTTTGACATGTGAGTGTTTGCGGCGTGACGACCAAGTCTGAGTTGGGACCACTGGACCGTCTCGTGTATGGATGATGCGGTAGGAGGTGTCTGAGTTGGGACTACTGTCCTACCGTGAGTTTGTATGACCGTAGTGGGTTGGGTCTGAGTTGGGATCTCGATTTCACTACGAAGAGTAATGGTCACGACTAAGTTGGGTCAATGAACCATTATTAGCCGATTGGTATCCATCCGTGCCTGAGTTGGGGTTCACGCGGGTGTATGCTTACTGACTTGTGTACCAAGTTTACCTGAGTTGGGGTGTGACTTGGACACTGCTAAATTGCATTTGCTTGCCTGAGTAGGGGTACAGTTTCAGGTGTTGCTGATTGATTGTGTTAGATAGAGTGTATTGATTTTAGAACTATTCGTCCAAGGCATTGGACGACTCTTAGTCTGGTTTCGTAAATGGTTTGGATTGAAAGACCCCCCCGCCGGGCAACCGGAAGGGAAACCGACTCTCCTTTCAAATAGTTTCCGAAGTTAGTTGAGAGTCTTGCAAGTATTGCATTTTCGATATGAGTTTGAGATATATATATATATATATATATATATATATATATATATATATATATATATATATATATATATATATATAGAAATTGAATCACGTGAGGCCGCCCTCTTAGGGTGAGGCTGTCGGACCCTTCTGAACCGTTAGATTTAAGTATCACGGACGCACCAGATTGTGCCACGTGTCATATATAATAAAAAAAAACACTGACATTCCTTACTTCATTTTCGCGTCTTTTCAAATTCATTCCATCACAAAACCGCCTGCTCTCTCTCTCTCTCTCTCTCTCTCTATCTCGCTCGCTCGCTCGCTCGTCTTCTTCCCGGAATCTATCGTCGTCCTTCATTTTCTTCGTATGTTTCTTCATCTTTCTTCATCTTTGATTTTGCATGTAGTTAGTCTGTTACATTTTTGTCAGCAAGTTGTTAAAGTAGTTTAATTACTGATTTGCGTTTAATTTTGTTTTTTTTGCTATTTTTTTGCTCGATTATCATTAGTTGAATGTTTATTGTTATTTTCCATTGTTAGTGATATCTAGGGTTTGTGATGAAAATATCTAGGGTTAATTAGGATGTTGTTTTTTATAAGTACTGAAATGTCGTTTTTCTTTGCTATTTTCCTACTCGATTAACATTAGTTGAATGTTTATTTTATTTTTTCATATTAGTAATATCTAGGGTTTTGAGATGAGAAACGAGTTTATGTGATCGTAAGAGTTTTGAGTAAGTTTCAGTAGTAAGTAGTATTCGTGTCAGTAATATAGCCATCTAGTTTCACAAAATAAGCATGTTGTTTCACTTTATAAGCTTCTAGTTTCACAAGTTAAGAATTCAAAAATTCAGGTTACTTTCTGGTTATTTTTCATTGTTAGTGATACCTAGGGTTGTGATGAAAATATCTAGGTTTTGAGAGTGTTTTTGATTATTTTAGTACGTTATAATGTGATTTGTTTGTCGTTTTTTGGATGTGTGGTTTATTTTCGAAGATTTGAGGCGAAATAAGCAAGCATTGTCGTTCTTCGAAGTTTTTAACATCAACAACCTCCATTATCAACTTCTAGTTTCACAAAATAAGCATGTAGTTTCACTTCATAAGCTTCTAGTTTCACAAGTTAAGAATTCAAAAAAACAGGCTGATTTTTCAACAGGTTTCACAATATAGCCAACTAGTTTCACAAAATAAGCATGTAGTTTCACTTCATAAGCTTCTAGTTTCACAATATAACTCTTAGATTCACATAATAAGTTTCTTTCAGTTTTAAGTTTATTTTCTATTATTTTCAGTTTAAGGTTCTTTTTCTGATTGTGAAACTAAGCCTTTTATTATGTGAAATCTAAGAGTCTGTGTTTCACAATGTATGCTTTTTGATTCTATTTTGTAATGCTTGTAGGTTACTTTGTGGTTTTAAACTTAATTACCTTTGGTCAAATATGGAAAACTGGTGCAAAGGGTGGGTAGTGAATCTTCACGCAGAAGATAAAGCAGAATATGTCCAGAATTACATAACAGAAAAAAAAGAGGCCATGGCATTCTCATTTACTCCTTTACGGACTGTTGAGCTCACAAACAACTGTTATCAACCCCAATTGGCTGTTTTTAATAATCAAGATGTAATGAATAACATCTTCAAACAACTTAAGTGTAACCTAGATAAGGCAAACATGGCATTGGTCTGTCGGAACTGGTGTCAGCTTTTCCTCCTACACCCTAGTGCACCTTTCATTCGAGTTGCGTATGGGATTTCTCTGCGTATCAATGATGTCAATGGTGTGAGAATAGTTCGTAGGGGTGCTAGAATCATTTATAAAAGATGCAAGTGCTTTATGACAAATGATCCGGGATCTAAATTACTCCTACATTATTTGCAAAGTGAAAATCCTTACCAAAGTGAACACCTTAGAGATCTCACTGATGCTGAAATCGACCAAACACAAGAGTTGCTTGAAATTTTAGATGTGCCATCTCCAGAACTTGACTTAGCAGTTGCTACTTCGACAGAGTTGATGACTCGGGCGAAATTATCTTGGTTTGATTTACCTTTCTTGGCATTCGATATGTAGCATAGCTGCTCAAGTTTGTATCACCTTTTTGCATCTTAGTGGCTGGCCTAAATGTCTTTTTGTAGTGCTCTTCTGTAATTACATGTATCAAGCCAGCCTTTTTATGTAATTATCTAGCAATGTATGAATGATATTTTTAATTAATGAAGTTTCTTTTCCTTACTATCTTAAGTTTCTTTTTCTTATTCTGTGAAAAACTAGAACTTATGTTGTGAAACTAGAAGCTTACCTTGTGAAACAAGAAGCTTAGGTTGTGAAACAGGAAGAACATACTGTGAAAGTGTGAAACTGTGAAACTGTGAACTTGTGAAACTAGAAGCTTTACTTGTGAAACAAAAATCTTAACTTGTGAAACTAGAAACCTATTCTGTGAAACCAGAAGTTTATTCTGTGAAAATAGATGCTTCTTTTGTTTCACAGTTTAATTTTCTTTATCTTCTTCTGTGATTCTCAGCTCTTACTCTGTGAAACTAGAATCTTTGCTTGTGAAACAAGAAGTTTAGGTTGTGAAACAGGAAGAACATACTGTGAAAGTGTGAAACTGTGAACTTGTGAAACTAGATGCTTTACTTGTGAAACAAAAATCTTAACTTGTGAAACTAGAAACCTATTCTGTGAAACCAGAAGTTTATTCTGTGAAACTATATGCTTCTTTTGTTTCACAGTTTAATTTTCTTTATCTTCTTCTGTGATTCTCAGCTCTTACTCTGTGAAACTAGAATCTTTGCTTGTGAAACTAGAAGCTTAGCCTGTGAAACTAGAAGCTTAGCTTGTGAAACTAAGCCCTTATTATGTGAAATGTAATAGTCTGGGTTTCACAATGTATGCTTGTAGGTTACCTCTGGTCAATTATGGAAACATGGTGCAAGGGGTGGGTAGTGAATGTTCTTGCAGAGGATAAAGCATATTTTGTCCGGAATTATATAAGAGGAAAAAAAGAGGCTATGAAATTCTCATTTGCTCCCTTACGGACTGTTGAGATCACTAATAATCGTTATCAACCCCAACTGGTTGTCTTCAACAATCAAGATGTAATGAATAGCATCTTCGAACGACTTAAGTGTAACCAAGATAAGGCAAACATGGCGTTGGTCTGTCGGAATTGGTCTCAGCTTTTCCTCATACACCCTAGTGCACCTGTCATTGCAGTTGTGTATGGGATTTCTCTGCATATTAATGATATCAATGACTAATGATCCGGGAGCTAAATTACTCCTACATTTTTACCAAGGCGACAATCTTTTGCAAAGATGACACCTTAGAGATCTCACTGGTGCTGAAAACCCAAAAGTGAAAGAGTTGATTGACAATTTACATGTGCCATCTCCAAAACATGACATATCACTTGATACTGCAACACGCTTGCTGACTCGGACAACTTTATCATATTTAGATTTACCTGTGTTGCTCGATATGTAGCACAGCTCCTCAACTTTTGCATCACTTTTTGCCGTGATAGTGGCTGGTCTAAATGTGCTCGGTTTTAGTGTTTTTGTAGTGCTCTCTTGTAATTACGTCTATCAAGGCAGCCTTTTTTGTGTAATTACCTAGCTATGTATGAATGATATTTTTAATGAATCAAGTTTATTTTCCTTATTATCTAGCTATGTGAATCAAGTTTATTTTCCCTATTCTGTGAATGTCAGCTCTTATTCTGTGAAACTAGAAGCTTATTTTGTGAAACTAAGCTCTTATTCTGTGAATCTAAGAGTTTGGGTTTCACATTGTAAGCTTCTTTGTTTCACAGTTTAATAATTTTCTTTTCTTTATTCTGTGAATGTTAGCCTTTCTTCTGTGAAAGTAGAAGCTTATATTGTGAAACTAAGCTCTTATTCTGTGAATCTAAGAGTTTGGGTTTCACATTGTAAGCTTCTATGTTTCACAGTTTAATAATTTTCTTTTCTGTGAAACTAGTAACTTATTTTGTGAAACTAGATCCTTCTTCTGTGAAACTTATTTTCTTAATTCGTTTGTATTTACTTTTTACCTGAGATTCACAGAATAAGCTTCTAGTTTCACAATGTAAGCTTCTTGTTTCACAGAAAAAGTTAGTATTTTCCTTTTTCTGTGAAACTAGAAGCTTATTTTGTGAAACTAGATCCTTCTTCTGTGAAACTTATTTTCTTTATTCGTACCATTTATGCATAACAGGAAGCAAGCTAATATGAAGCGATCGGAACATCCACCTTCTACTAGTGGAACAGTTGAACCTGCTGCAAAAAAAGAAACGAAACTATAAAGAGCGATTGCCGTCATTGAGGACCCGGATGTCTCCCGCTGGGATTTACAACTTTATTCATAATGAGGATAGTCCACCCTCAGAACAGCAGATTCAAGCTATCAAAGAAATGGGGTTTGGGGGTCTTTTACTTCTTAAAACGGATGTTCTTCCCGGAAACTTAGCATATTGGCTAGTTTCAAATTACGACCCAATAAAAGGATGTTTGTTGGGTGGGAAGCTTCCGATTTTAGAGGAGGATATTCATCTATCTCTTGGATTGCCAATGGGTCCTAATGTTATTGTTGAAGCAACAAATGGAGATAAGGACCCCTCTTATTTATCTGCTTTGAAGCAGTTCACTAAACAATATGGTGTTGGTTCCATTGACATCAAACTTGTTCTGCAAAAGTTGATTACACAAAGAGATGGAGGAGATGATTTCAAACGCAACTTCATCGTTTATATTTTCTCTGCTCTTTTAGGCGGTGTCGTTGGGAACAAGGTCAGTTTGAAAGTGCTGAAAAGTTTGGTGAATACTGAGTTGATCTCCAGTTTCAACTGGTGCAACTTTATAAAAAAGAAATTGGCTGGCCAAGTTCAGTCTTGGCAAAAGAAAGAGTTTGGGGTTAAACAGGTGAAAGAGAATTGGTTTGCGGGACCGATTATTGTGCTGCTCTTCATTTATCTAGACCGTTGTGTCTTTAAATCCCGCATTGTGAGTCGTCAATTTCCTACGTTATCGACTTGGACAAAAGATGCTATATACAAGAGAATTAAGGATGAATTGAATGACCCAACTAGAACTTTCGGCAGGGGTGCTGTTGAGCCTCCAATTGTCAGACGTGAGCAGCACGAACCTTTGCTTGCTATTGAGTTTGCAACAGACAAGCAAGCACAAAAATCTAAATCAGCTGTTCAGGAAATTGTTGTTCGGCAACCTGAACAAGAAGAATCTGGGAAATCTGAACAACCCAAACATGAAGGAGAAACTGGAAAGCCTGGCATTTCTGAAGATAACAGTGATGTGAAGCTTGTTACTGATCTTGCAAATTCAGCAAAAGTCATGGCTATTGCTTTCATGAACTACAAATGTCTTGTCAGTCAAGCTTCCTTGAAATTACCTTCATCAGCAACAGTTTCTAAACTAGTTGCAGCTGTTGATGGTATTGCAGATGGATTTAGGCTGTCTGAACAAGATAAAAATGAGCAGAATGAGGAGAATGTTGAGACAGCAAATAATGAGGAGAATGTTGAGAAAGCAAATAATGATAGTGGGGAGGTTGATGATAATTTGGAGATTGATGATAATGAGAAGGCGATTGTGGATGGTACTGGTGAGAATGTTCATGAGGATGCGGGTAAATTTTATGGGTGGTCTGAAGCTGAACTGTTGGCGGCATTGGACATAATGGATGAGTCCTTTCAGCCAATACAGCCACATTGTTCACCAGCAAAACCAGAAATGCCAAGCTTTAGGCTCTTTCCAGATGATGACCACTTTTTATCTCCACCCTCTCAACTTGAACGTGAACCTGAGCCTGAACCTGAACCTGAAGCTGAACATGAACGTGAACCTGAAGCTGAACCTCAACTTGATGATTCAACACGTTGTGATGGAGCCGAACTCGATCGTTCAACATCTTGTGTTCATGCTGAAGGACCTGGAGGACCTTCTATGTCCACACCAGTGGTAGAGGATCTTCCTGTGGTAGGGAGTACTGATAAAGAGGTCATTGACGTAGGAGATACTCCTCCGAATGTTTACAAGCGTCGATCCAAAGGTGAATGTCATTCACCTGTCAATCCAAAGGTGAAGAGGGTCATAGTTCCATCAGAGGTCTATCGATCTCCGTATTTGCAAAGAAACATGAATATTCTTAAGGGTTTTACTCAAGCGGAGAAGCCTGTATTGGATTTCATCTTTTTGGATTCATGTGAAAGGTATTGACTTATTTTATTAATTTTTCAAACCTTGTATTTTAATATTTTCAGCCTGTTTTATTAACATGTTTCACAATATAGCCTTCCAGTTTCACTTAATAAGGTTTTTAGTTTCACAGAATAAGCTTCTTGTTTCACAGCCCTTATTCTGTGAAAGTAAGCCCTTATTCAGTGAACTACAAGCTTATGTTGTGAAACTAAGCGCTTATTCTGTGAAATTTAAGAGTTTGGGTTTCACAATGTAAACTTCTTGTTTCACAGAATAAGCTTGTGGTTTCACAGGATAAGTTTCTAGTTTCACATGTTAAACATCTAGTTTCACAGTTTCACAGTTTCACAGTATGTCCTTCCAGTTTCACAGAATAAGCTGCTTGTTTCACAGCCCTTATTCTGTGAAAGTAAGCCCTTTATTCAGTGAAACTACAAGCTTATGTTGTGAAACTAAGCGCTTATTCTGTGAAATTTAAGAGTTTGGGTTTCACAATGTAAACTTCTTGTTTCACAGAATAAGCTTGTGGTTTCACAGGATAAGTTTCTAGTTTCACATGTTAAACATCTAGTTTCACAGTATGTCCTTCCAGTTTCACAGAATAAGCTGCTAGTTTCACAAAGTAAGCTTCTAGTGTCACATAATAAGCTTCTAGTTTCACAGTTTCACAGTTTCAGAATATGTGCTCCCTGTTTCACAGAATAAGCATGCAGTTTCACAAATTAAGCTTTTAGTTTCACAGTTTTGGTCAAACTTACTAAACATTAAAATACTCTTATTTTTTAATTTTGATCGTATATTTAATACCATTTGAGGGTGTGACCTGTGCTTTTAATGACTGTTTCCAGTGACATTCTTTTCAAAAGTCAAACTCAGCAATTGACAAGGAAGGAATTGATGAGTTTGTCTGAAAGTGATCAAGTATCTTCTGCTGTGATAGATGTTTGGTGTGAGTTTCTAAACAGTAGTGAGAGCTTGAGATCACGAGATTCTGCTTGTCGTTTATTTGTGCCACACTCCACACACAGTGTTAGTCTCTCTACCTCTTTTCTATAATCCCATTTTACATGGTGTGCACTTATAATCATTACTCACACATGATTCGATTTTTGTTCCAGTGTCTCGACAATGTTGATTTTGCTGCTGCCCAATTAGTAAGTTTTTTTTATATTTGGTCTTATTATATTCAAGCTTTAAGGTGGACTTGTCTTTTTTATTCATTGCATTTTTATCTGTTGTCTTTCAGATTTTGACTCCGATCATCTCTCCCGAATGCCCACCATTCTTGTTTTGTTTTGATCTGAGACCGGAATCTTGCAAATGCCAAGTCATCCATGCTATGAAAGACACACCTGTTGATTATACTTCTTTTTTAAAACATACGGTACATCTATTTTACCTATTTTTGGACTCGTTCTTACTCCATTACCTTACTAATTGCTCTTTGTAATTACTCTTTTGTTCATACAGCAACACAGGCTCATCAACCTTCTTCAATCAAAGTTGCCAGCAGTGACAAGTATTGCTTCAATGACGATTCCAGAAGTGTTTATCCCAAAATCAAATCTGAAATCCAAACTAATTGATAATGGCCTCTATCTGCTGAACATAATGGAGAATTACAAAGGGAGCAAAAATAATTCTGTAATAACCATTAATACTGTAAGATTGCTTTTCAACATCTAATTTAATTTCTATACAATTGCCACAACTTTATTTCCTAGTTTTTCTGAAACCCATTTTGTTTGCATCAATAGGAAACTCAGCGCAAGCGTTTTGCATTGCGGGTGTGCTATCATATTGTTACATGTTCTGTTAACCTGTCCAAAGAAATAGTCACAAAAGATGCACTAGAATCGAGTTCCTCTATGACACCACCTTTTACTGAGAATGAATTGGTGGCTTGTGTTGGGAGAAGAGCAATCGCAAACAAATTGTAATGTCACACTTTTTCTTTGATTTCTTGAATTATGTTTTTTTAAATTGTGTGAGATATATTGACTAATTGCATTTTGTTCAATAATTAAGTGAGGTTTTGGTGTCCACTCCGTGGATGGAAGTCACTAGATATGCTTTGCAGACCCTTACATCGCGTGGCCTTATTATGGATCAGGTAAGTATTATATTCCCATTCCTGACCATGTTTCTTTTTTTACATGGTTCCTTATTTGGTGGATCTCAGACCTTATTCTGTGAATCTTAGAGGTTTTTTGGTGAAACTTGATGGTGATTTCGTGAAAGTGGATGCTTCATTTTGTGCACGTTTTATCTGTAGATCATTGATATTGTTGGGATTAAGCGCACACTTGGTAAACCAAATGTGATTTACTTGCCAACGACAGTATATGTGAGCTTCAAATCCTTCAGATGTTGATATTCAAGTGTTTTTCATTCTGAAAGTTGCTCATCCAGAGACTAAAATTGCCTTTTTTGTGTCATTCAGGGTCTTAATGCAGATACTAACCCAGAGATTTGGGGTCAATATATACAGTCCTCATACACTCCAGCAGATGGTAGCCAGATTGATTTGGTTAGATCCTTCAGTTCTGCTATTCATTTTGTTATTTATTTACTGTCATTCATGTGTGTTTTTTGATTGATTATTCCCATACATTTACTATCTCAGGTTTTTATCCCTTTGCATAACGACAAATTGAAGCATTGGTGGGCTTGTATTTGCGACATAAAGAAGCAAAAAAATTACATCCTTGACTCATCCATGGATATAAAAGTGGATAAAGAAAACAACAAGGCCATGAACATTGTATGATTTTTTTTTCCAAAATATTGTAGAGTTTTTGTTTTAGTATACCGCAAAATATATTTTTGATCTTTTATTGTCCTTTTCTTCTCAGTTGTACAATGTTGCAACTATTTTGGGAGAGTCGTACAAATGTTTGAAGAACATGCACATGCATGATTTTGTCAATCTCGAAGTCACTCAACAAAAAACGGGGTGCGTAGTTTGACTTGTTTTGTTAAACTTAGTCTGTGATCATTTGTTCAATCTCAGACCTTCTTCAGTGAATCTCAGACCTTATTATGTGAAACTTTGTTACACTCATAAGTGCTTATATGTTTTTATGTCTAGTTATGATTGTGGAGTCTTTCTGCTAAAGTGGGTGAGTGCATTGGAAGATCAGAGTTTATGGACGAACAGTGACTATTTTGAGGTGAGTTCATTACTATATGAAAATAAAGCCGTGCATTCCACGAATATTAGCATGAATACACTAATTTAATATACGTCACTCTATGCAGGGTTTGGCAGATTATCGAAAGTCGATCATGTTGGAACTTCTTATGTGGAATGAGAATACTATCAGGTCTTACTTTGTGAATCTACACATGAAAGTTTTAAATTCTTAATTCCTTGGCTGAATATATTGTAATATGTATATTTTGTACTTGTATTTGGTTTTATAGGTCTTCCCTTGTTAAACCGAAAAAGCAAAAAAGCACAAAATGAAGCTAAAGCATGTCAATTGAAGGACTTTTTTGTGAATGAATTGTATCTGATTCTCATGCTGTTGGGGACCATGCTGTTTGGGAATATGTCCCTTCCCACGTTGGTGAAATCGACGTTGTCAATCTTGAAGTTTCCTCAACAAAAAACAAGGTGAGTCTCAGACCTTATTCAGTGAATCTCAGCACTTAGCATTCACCAAAACTGCTTCTAGTTTCACAAGTTAAGCTTCTAGTTTCACAATTTATGAGCTTAGGTTTCACAATATAAGAAAACTTATTCTGTGAATGTCAGGTGTTCTTCTGTGAATCTAGAATCTTAATTTGTGAAACTAAACCCTTAATCTGTGAATCTGGAGATTTGATGGATTTTATGTCTTTATAGAGTTATATTGCTTCTCATTGCTTGATTTTAACTCCACTTGTAGATGATGAAAACGATGAAAACGATGAAAACAAGATGGTCGAGTCATTGCAACTGGACTTCGACATTGTTAAGGCCGCAACAAATAATTTTTCGAAATTGTGGACAAGGTGAAAAGGAATTCCAGTCAGAAGAACTTGGTGAAATGTGTTTTTGTTGTGATGTTTTTGTTGCTGTAAATTGACATTGTAAATTTTGAAGTTGTAATATAGCCATCTAGTTTCACAAAATAAGCATATAGCCATCTAGTTTCACAAAATATATTTCTTGCAGTTGTCTACCGCCCCGAAGGGAAAAATTGCTGGAAAGAAAACCGAGGAAGCGAGCACGTAAGTGATCTCGTGATCTTCGCTTTCTCCTGTCATCTTCTATAGCCTTTATGTTGACATGTTTATAGTTTCTATTGTCTCAGTCAACATAATTTTACGCGTTGCAAGCTTCACACTTGAATCCTTTTTTTAAAATATATTTTTCATTACTGGACTCATGTCTAAGCGGGCTCGAATGATGATACATCTTAGTTGAACCCAAATTATTTTGCAACCAGTTTGTTAAGCCACAACTACCTCAAAATTAAATGCTCCAACCTGTCACCTAACCACAACTACCTCAAAATTAAATGTTTCACAACCATAAAAAATAGTACACGTAGTAAGCAAGTGCACTATATAAGAGAAGGGAAGTTGATATCATCAAACACCCTATTCCAATATACAACCATTTACACTACAAATACTTATATAGTCTTCTTGTTTCAGAGTTTAGGTTTTTTTCTTATCATCAAACTCCTTAGCCATGACCATCCACGGTGATTGATCACTGCCGTCTCTTGTCGCTATCTTGAGATGGTAGTGATCAATCACCTTGGATGGTCATAGTTGGGGATTTTTCATGCACGTAATGGTAATTTATGACAACAGGTATTTATGACAGATATTTCAATAAAAACTGCTTCTAGTTTCACAAGTAAAGCTTTTAGTTTCACAATTTATGACAACAAGTTTCACAATATAAGAAAACTTATTCTTCTGTGAATGTCAGGTCTTCTTCTGTGAATCTAGAAGCTTATATTGTGAAACTAAGCATGTAATCTGTGAAACTAAGCCCCTAGTTTCACAGTATAATCCCCTAATTTCACAGTCTATAAAACCTAAACTACTTCCCCGCATCACGGACCCAAATATAAAGAAAACTATACATCTTCGTCTTCCTCATCTTCTTCTTCTTCTTCTTCTTCTTCTTCTTCTTTTTCTTCTTCTTCTTCTGTTGTATCTCCTTGAAAGAAAATGAAACATTAAAATAAATACTTTTGAGACGTAACTTGCATTGCTTAAGTAATAAAAATTATACTTAAAATTAAAATCAACAATATAAGCCCCTAGTTTCACAATATAAGCCCCTAGTTTCACAGTTTAAGGCCTAGGATTCACAATATTATAAACAACCTAAAATCAGCCCTTTATCAACAGGTTTCACAGTATAAGCTCTTAGTTTCACAGTATAAGCCCCTAGTTTCACAGTATAAGCCCCTAGTTTCACAGTATAATAAACATGAATAAAAAAAAAAATCAAGTAAAGGAATAATACATACTTGATTCTCAGGAGGATGCTCTTCAAAATCATATGGACAATTTCTTTTATCATGGTGTGACATTCGTTTACAATTAGCACACAACCTTTTTGGTTTTTTTGCTTTTATGATTGCCTTATTTTTGCTACTGACCAGCCGCTTCCCGCTACCCTTGTTCTTAGAGAACTTAGGTGGTAAGACCTTTCCTTCTTTTGGAGCCTTGCAGTTTAGAAGGATTTCCAATTCTTGTTCTTTTGTCAAAGCCTTTGGGTTTGGCTCCAACTTCTCTCGGAATTCTTTTACAAGCTTAGCAAATTCTCTCACATCAGACTCTTTTTTTCTTTTGAGGATCCCCACAGTTGCATAAATCTCAGACCACAACCGAGACATTCCAAATTTCGGGCTACTAGTAGGATTGTAGTTGTCCAAAAGATTTCCATTCGAATCATAAATAGGGTTTCTAAGTGCATTCTTACTCCACCTACCCAAAATGTATTTCTCAGGTATTTCCTTAGTTTTACCCGAGCAAACCCAAATGATGTGATAACATAGAATACCTCTCTGTTCAAATAGTTTACAGGAACATCTCACGTCCATTGTTCCTTTATTGTACTCAACTGCGTAGCTCTTTTTCTTGATCGCGTCTTCAACTATCAAAATCTCAGAGTTAGTTACAGGATCTGGTGGGGTGTATCCACCCACACTACACCCATTTATCGAGCCCTTAACCTCATTTTGAAAGTCATAGAAGACTTCATGTGTATATACTCTCGCTCCATGGGCTTCCCAGTTTGAACGATATAAGGTTTCAGGCATTGAATTATCACTCTGTGCTTCAAGAAGTTTTAGAGCATGCCTTTGTTGGTCGATGGCACTCTCAAACCTCATCCAAAACTCAACCAAGGTCCCATATTTATTCTCAAATCTTTTAAAAAAACTATTAGCACTCTCTGATCTCTGTGTGGTTCTTAAAATGTTACCCATCGGAACATTTCTGAAATACGCTGGTATCCATTTGTGTCTTTCAGCAAACTTTCCACTCAACCATATATTATCCTCTAACGAGAATTCTGTGATGACCTTAACCCAATTCTCCTCAAATTCCTCAGGTTCCATATCATTGCTCCAAACAACATTGTTCAGACGTGATAAGAATTCAGTGTCTTTGCAAATTGTGCTCCCAACCTTGTCTGTTACTTTTTTCATAATGTGCCACATGCAAAACCGATGTCTTGCTGTTTTGAACACAAATGCATGTAACAAAATAAGATTACTCAAAAAATCATCCTCATTTATCAACAGGTTTCACAAATATAGACTTGTAGTTTTACAGAATACGAATCCAGTTTCACAAGTTAAGCTTTTAGTTTCACAAGTTATGAACTCAAAAAATCAGGATCTTTTATCAACAGGTTTCACAATATAGCCACCTAGTTTCACAAAATAAGGATCTAGTTTCACTGCCTAAGCTTCTAGTTTCACAAGTTAAGAATTCAAAAAATCAGGCTGATTTTTCAACAGATTTCACAATATGGCCTTCCAGATTCACAGTATAAGGATCTAGTTTCACAGTTTTTGCATCTTCAGCTTCAAGTTTCACAAGTTAAGAAAACTAGAAAAATTGCCCGATATAAAAACATACCAGGGAACGCCTTTTTTATTCCTGTATCTTGGTCAGTGATAATGTAATTAGGTTCTTTTCCACCCATTGATTTCAGAAATTGCTGAAACGCCCAGATAAATGCTTCATCGTCTTCATGATCTAAAAGAGCGCATGCAAATGTTATTGACTTTTTATGATGGTCAATGCCAGTGAAAGGGGTGAATATCATGTTATATTTGTTAGTGCCATAGGTTGGATCGAATGAAATTGCATCACCAAACACTGAGTAACATCTCTTTGCCTCAGCATCTGTCCAAAAAATCCTTGTCAAAGCTTTCTCAGAATCGATTTCATACACAAATTCTAACCCTTTTGTGTCACGGAGGGTTTCCAAACGTGAGATAAACATGTCTTCATCCTTACTCTTAATGAAACACTTCAAATCCCGTTGGAAATTCTTGAATTGTGAAAGGGAAGCCCCCACATTTTCGAACCCTTCGACTTGCTCTTTGCATAGCTGGTATGTTAAGCTAGCCCCAACATTAACTCTTGAATTCTGGACAATCATTTGCTTATGAAATTCATTCATATTTGCTGCAAGTTTATCAAATTCCCTATTCTTTACAAAGGTCACTGGGTGATTGTGACCCTCATGAAATTGTTCAACGATGTACTTGTTATAATGGAACTTGTATTTGACCATTGCACGACAACCCCACCTTCTAATTTTGGTTGTTCTTGTAAATGCTTGCTTATTTGAACTTTCAGCCTCATCTCCTTCACTTCCCTTCACACCAGTTTTTGGTTTTGCACTTTTTCCAATATTTGAACCAGTTTCAGAACCAGTTTCACTTGCAACAGTTTCAAGAGGTCTTCCCTTCCTCTTATTATGGCCTTCACGATTACAAACCATGGCTTTAGTTCGAATATTACCATCACGAAACCTCTTTGTTGTAGATTTCCTAGCTTCAAAACCACAAGCAGTAGCATACACTTGATAGAATGTCATTGCCGACTGTAGATCTAAAAATAACTTCCCAACAGTAGGTGTAATATCTTCTGCAACTCTGACAATCCATTCCTCACTACCACCCGGTGTGTGATTCACCAAAGTAATAGGCGTACCAACCGGTACTGTAGGTGTGGATTGTGCTGTTAATATTGTAGAAACCTCTCCGTTGGTGTTGAAAATGGAATCAGTACCTATATAAAGTCAAAACATATAAACTAAATCAGCCTTTTTTTTTATCAGGTTTCACAATGTAAGTTTCACAGATTAAGCATCTAGTTTCACAGATTAAGCCTCTAGTTTCACAGATTAAGCATCTAGTTTCACAGATTAAGCATTTAGTTTCACAATATAAAAAGACTAAACAAAATCAGACTTTTTAATAAGCATGGTTTCACAATATCAGCTTCTAGTTTCACAGTTTATTTTGCCTAGGATTCACAATATAAGAAAGCTAAACTAAATCAACCTTTTTTAATCAGGTTTCACAATGTAAGCTTATAGTTTCACAGTTTAAGCTTCTAGTTTCACAATATTCATAAACTTGAATTAAGTCCTATATTCACAAAATAAGCCCCTAGTTTCAGCCTTTTTATAATCACAATACAATAGTCATAAACTTCAATAGGTCCTACATTCACAAAATAAGGTCCTACATTCACGAAATACAAAAAGCGATCCATATATTCAACAAAATTTAACAGAAACTGAGTCAGAAAACAATAATGTAAACGACAAAAAACGACATACCTGATTCAATAGTAATATTATCATCAACCGTGATGATATCTAGATTCTCCATAGCTATTAGAGCTGCAAAATAATCGAAAATAATGTCATAAGTAGTATGAACTCGAGAGGTAAAGAAAATCGTTAGAAAAATTGATCAAATTCGAACAATCGCATGAAATTCGAACAATCGTTGAAAATTCGAAGAATCAAATTATCAAATTACCTGAAAATTAGTCTTAATCTTCTTCCAAATTCAATTGAATTGAATTTGTATGCAAAATCGATGGAATTTACGAACAATCGGAGGAAACTGGAAGAAGGAACAAATTGATTTGCGTTGAATTTGAGGTTTTTAATTTGTCGTAAAAAGTTTTCTAGGTTAGAGAGAGAGTGTATTTGGGTTGGGTTTAATTATGTTTTTATTATTTTTAGTGAGAGAAAGTTTTTTGGCCCAATGACAAGATTTGGTTTGACCCTAATTTTCAGCCCACATGACTAATTCGCAAGGGAAGTCGGCCCAACAGCAATATCAAACGTGAATTTGGCCCAAATAGGTTGTGGATGCGTAAGGTTCGGTGGCCTCACCGTAAGAGGCGGCCTCACGTGATCCGGCCTCTATATATATATATATATATATATATATATATATATATATATATATATATATATATATATATATATATATATATATATATATATATATGCTTTACATGTTATAACTGTTGGAGTATGTTGGATGCTTTATGTGTTACGCGTCATTAACAATAGGTGGCTAGGAGAACTCTAGTCACTCCCCACTGATTGTGGCGTACATGTTTTCATGTATGTAGGTACATGACACGTTGGTAGCAGTTGGGTTACATTGGAGTCTAGCGAGTGATAATCCTTTCATCATTGACTTTTTTATTATATCGTGTAACTAGACCTAGTGGTTTTTGGATTTCATACTGGAGTGCATGTAGGGATGTGCCATTCCAGGCTGTTTGTATTTATGTTTTTCATACTTAGACTGTTATACTTATCTATGTTTTGGTTTATATCGGTTCGTAAAGTTTAGTTTTAATTTTCCTCGTTTATCATGCATGTTAAAGTTTAAATTCCGCGTAAATTTTGGCATGTTTGTATGTTTTATTTTCCGCTGCGACAAGGGGTTTTACAGTCGTCACGTTGCCTCGCCGCAGTTCCTTCAGGTATTTCCCCTCATTTCTTATTTCCCTAATTTATTATTTCTCTTTGTGTCGGATGACGTACTGTCGCGGTATCGCCTCCTTGCCGCCTCGCCTCCTTGATAATGCTATTGCTTGGTACTGAATATTATAAGTTTAATGATTCTCTGTCTAAAGTAAATTTCCTAGGTTCAAAGAAAAACAAACCAGAAATATTCATTAAAATCATTAAAGAAGTTTCAGAATTGTTTCAGACTGTTAGTAGCTTTGCTCTTAAAGAACATATTGCTTTATGGAACAAGTTTGAGAGTACATGTTTGGATTAGTTTCAGAATAGTTTGCCTTACTAGTTTTCAGAATGTTGTTATTGTTGTTTTTTGCAGACAATATTCGCTTTGATTACTATGGATTCAAGTGGGGAGTGTTAGTGCTCAAAGTGATGACATTGAGGATAATCCTTTGTGGAGATTTGTTGACAAAGGGGAGAAAATATCACAAGGTGGAGCTAATGCTACTTTCAAATGTCATTTTTGTAATATTGTTAAGGGTGACACTTATACTAGAGTAAGGGCTCACTTGTTGAAAATTCCGGGGAAGGGAGTGAGTGCTTGTGACAAAGTGTCAATTGATGATCTTGTTAAAATGAAAAAATTGGATGATGCAGCGAAGGCTAAAAGAGAAGCTTCAAAACCATAAATTCCTCTCTTTCCTAATGAATTCTCTTCTTCAACCGATGTTAGCTCTAGAGAACCACATATCCAAATTGGTAAGAAAAGAAAATCCGCCAATACCATTCTTATGACGTTTAATGTACAAAGCCGTAACTATTTGGATACCGAAATTGC
This sequence comes from Silene conica, assembly GCA_029255685.2. Lineage (NCBI taxonomy): Eukaryota > Viridiplantae > Streptophyta > Magnoliopsida > Caryophyllales > Caryophyllaceae > Silene > Silene conica. The sequence goes on along the minus strand of CM055312.2, from coordinate 80,919,177 downwards.
TAGAATGTTTTACACGGGAGGGTTGTCTTTTAATCTAGCAAGGAATCCTTATTATGTGAGGTCTTACTCTTTTGCCGCTTCTAACCAAATTCCGGGCTATGTTCCTCCGGGATATAATAAGTTGAGAACAACCTTGCTTCAACAAGAAAAGGAGAATGTTGAGAGGTTGCTAGAGCCTATTAAGAGTTCATGGAAAGAAAAAGGAGTTAGTGTGATAAGTGATGGTTGGAGTGACTCACAAAGAAGGCCTTTGATCAATGTCATGGTTGCTTGTAAAAGTTGTCCAATGTTCATGAAAGCGGTTGATTGTTCGGGTGAGGTGAAGGACAAAGAGTATATAGCCGCTTTGCTAAGCGAGGTAATAGATGAGGTTGGTGATCAAAATGTTGTGCAAGTGTTAACGGATAATGCAAGTAATTGTAAAGGTACGGGAGAGCTAATTGAGGGAAGATATTCACATATATATTGGACGTCATGTGTTGTCCAGACTCTTAATCTTGCTTTGAAAAAATTTGTGCGGCTAAGAACACTTCTAATAATGCAGAAACTTATAATGAGTGTCATTGGATCACGGAGATTCATGTAGATGCTTTAGTTATAAAGAACTATATAATGACCCATTCGATGAGGCTAACAATTTTCAATAAGTTTTCTCCTTTGAAATTGTTATCCGTTGCGGATACAAGATTTGCTTCTATTGTTGTGATGCTTAAGAGAATGAAACTTCTCAAAACCTCCTTGCAATCAATGGTAGATAGTTAGTGAGGCATGGACTGTTGGGAAATGTGTCCTCAACAATAGTGCGATCACGTAATTAATTCTCATGACGAGAATGCGCAAGGGATGATACGAAATATATATTAGTCAACTGACCAACATTAATCGGTAATGATTGACTAGCTAGAGTTTGACATTACTGTCATATGACGGTGGTGGTCAGTTGATCCCTTTAGGTCACACCTATAGGACAATTCCCTTAATTGATATAATGATCAAGTGTATATTGATACGAGTTGATCATATTCCTTAAACTCGTATATCGAGAAATCAGAGGTTAAATCTTATTGTAAGATTTATGTTTATAATTGAAACGTATCAATTATTAAACAATGAACGATATTTTATGATATCGTGATTGGAATGAATCGGGTTATAATTATTACAAAAGTTGTGGATCATATTGACGATTATTATGAATGACCATTTTATATGTTAGTAATTTCGAATTACTTGTCAACTTGATAAATGTGATTTATTAATTTATAAATAATATTTATTTGATAAATATGTATGTTTAAATTAAAACAATTGTTATTTAATAATATTGTGACATATTGTATGTCACATAACATATAATTGTAAAGTTGACAAAATTATAAAATTGGGTCCATTTTATTCATGTATGCACCGGTTATGTGGGTGTGTTTTAGGGTTCTTTTTATGTGATTAAAACACCCTAAACACAATCATTAAAGGTGACCTTGGAACTAATACCTACGGCCACCCTAATGACTTAGAAAAGGGTGAATGTTTCCCCTTGTTCTTCCCCATACCCGGCCACCCATAACCCTAGGCACCACTTACATAAATATTGTAATATGCTAACAATGCAATTCATTCTAATCTATTGCAAAATTTTCTAAGTAAGAAAACTCCTTAAAACCTCTCAAAATTATTATAGAGATAATAATATAGACTATATTAGTTATAGTATTTGATTTAATATTTCTAATAAAGATTAGTATATTGTTTAAGGTAAAACCGATTCTTGCACTAGCATACTCAAGGTTTCGGTTCCATTAAGGGTGTCTTGGGTGCATCATAGAGGAGGTGTTCTTGTTGAATACTTTGGAGGATCATCCTAGCATTATTTTGGACCGTGAGTAAAGGTTCAAATCTTATTATTTCCACATAAGTTTTAGCATGCATAAGATCTAAAATATAATAATTAAAATGTTAATTATAATTTGTTTAGTATGACTAAAATCTTTAGGTTATGAGATATTTAAACCTAACATGGACTACCTATCGAGAAGATCATCGTGGGCAAGCGGTACTTGTGAGGGAGAAGATCTTAGATGATATTTGGTGGGACAAAGTAGATTATATTCTTGATTTCACACGTCCTATCTATAACATGATAAGAGATTGTGACACCGATAGATCTTCACTTCATTTGGTATATGAGAGGTGGGAGGTTATGACTTTCAAGGTCAAAGATGCTATATAAAAGCATGAGCATAAGAGTCCAAGTGAAGAGTCCACTTTTTTCAAGGTGGTGGAAATCATTCTTAATAGTCGTTGGAGTAAAACAAGCACTCCTCTACATAGCTTGGCACATTCTTTAGTTCCAAGGTAAGTATTACTAACTTTTTTTTACCATTCTTGTCTTCTTGTTTTTTTATATATTTTAGTAATCTACAATACTTGTTTTTTTCCTCTAAGGTTTTATACTCAAAAGTGGCTTGATGAAATTCTCGGCCGAGTTGCTCCACATGTTGATAATGAATTATCTTCTTCAAGATTGTCTTGTTTTAGGAGACTTTTCCCATGTGCGGATGATAGAAGAAAGGTCAATACTGAGTATGCTATCTTTTCAAGAAGAGATGATGACATATTTAAAGATTTGGAATGTGTAGAAGACATGTCTCTAATGGAAGCAGAACATTGGTGGGCTACCTATGGTTCCATTGCTCCTAATCTTCAAGGTTTGGCATTCAAGTTGTTAGGCCAACCTTCTTCGTCTTCTTGTAGTTAAAGAAATTGGAGCATCTACAAGTTTATTCACTCTTGTGCAAGAAACAAGCTTACTCCAAAACGAGTCGAAGACTTGGTAAGAATTCATAACAATTTACGTTTGCTTTCTAGAAATAGTGAAGAGTACATCAAGGGGAGAACTAAGATGTGGGATGTTGGTGGAGATGAACACGATAATCTCGATGATGTTGGTTGTCTTGCTCTTGATGTGGCTAACCTTTCTCTTGATGAGCCCGAAATGGAAATGATGCTCTTTGGTGAGGATGACGAGTTCGATGATGGTGCATCGGGTAATGATGCTTGATGGTGTTTGTAATTTAGAATCTTAAAACATTTATGTTTTTAATTTATTTTGTAAGATTTGAATGTTTATTTAAATTTCGGTTGTAATTTGAACTTTTTATTTTGTAAGACATATTTGATTTTGACTTATAAGACATTAGTATTGGTTGTTATTTTATGACTTTGTTACCTTTAAATGACCAAAGTTTAGATGTTGGTTGGAATGGGTTTTAAATTCCGTTTTTTTTTAATATGTATATTTTTTTTTTGCCGTGTCCCGTGTCCTAAAAATTTAGGGCTGCCGTGTCCCGTGTCGGTGTCGTGTCCGTGTCCGTGTCTGTGTCCGTTTTCGTGCAACCTAGTTCATGACTATGAGATATGTCAAATGAATGTGAAAACCGCCTTCTTAAATGGTTATTTGGAAGAGAAATTGTATATGATATATACAACCTCTTAGGTTTTATCGATCATAAAAATCCTAAGAAAGTTTGCAAACTTAAGCGTTCCATTTATGGACTTAAGCAAGTTTTAAGGAGTTGGAATCATCGCTTTGACAAGGTGATAAAAGAGAATGGTTTCGAACGCAGTGTCGAGGAACCATGCTTATATATCAGGTCAAGTGGGAGTAAAATTGCGTTCCTAATTTTGTATGTACATGGCATACTCTTGATTGGAAACGACATTCACATGCTCTTTTTGGTTAAAGTATGGTTACATAACCATTTCCAGATGAAGGATCTGGGTGAGGCACAGAAGATTCTCCGCATCCTGATCTATATAGACAGATCTAAAAGGACGTTAGCATAAAGTCAGGAGTCTTATATTGATAAGCTTCTTGACAGGTTCAACATGACAAACTCCAAGAAGGGGTACCTTCCGATGGTTCATGGGGGTGCATCTAAGTAAGACTCAGTCACCTAAAACAAGAAAAGAGATAGAGCGCATGAGTTGCATTCCTTATGCCACTACAAGAAAACGGAAAACAGACGACGAATTTTGGCGACTGTTATAAGTAGTCGCCAATTTGGCGACTGTATAAAAATTTTGGCGACTGAAGACAATCGCGAAATTGGCGACTACCTAATTTCCCCAACTTTTTTCCCATCGACACTTTTTGGCGACTGGTAATGAAATTTGGCGACTGATTTCAGTCGCCAAATTTGGCGCTAATTTTGGCGATTGAAGCTTCAGTCGCCAATTTGACGACTACAATTTTTCAGTCGCCAAATACTAATTTATGCAGTAGCCAAAAAACGCGACTAATAATCAGAAACTTTCTTCCCTTTCACTATTCGCAAACACAAAAAACAATCAAAAACCAAAACGCAAAACCCCTTATCCCTTTTTCCGTCACCAACACCTACTTGCACCTCCAACCCACCACCGGCCGCCACCACCAGCCGTCACTAGCCGCCGCCACCACCTACTTGCTCTCTTATTTTCTCATTTATTCAATTAAATATTTATTATGCTTTTTAGTTTAATTTCAATTTTTAGTTTAATTTTTGTTTTGTTTTGTAGATTTAGTAATGTAGTAGCCAATTAGGATCGTCTTAGCTTATTAGGTTGTAGTCAATTAGGTTGTAGTAGTCAATTATGATGTTAAGTAGAAAAATTGGGGGTTAGGGTTTATATGAAATTGGGGGTTAGGGTTTATATGTCGATTAAGACGATGTTGTTTGCCTTATTAATGTTGTTATGCTTGTAATTGTTAGTTAATTATGTCAAATTAGGTATTAGGGTTTATAAAAATTGGGGATTTTTGATAAGTTATTAGTGGGGGTGTGTAAATTATGCTTGTTTAAGTTAGTGTGTAAATTTAGATCGTCGTAGATTATTAGATTGTAATTAATTAAGTTGTAGTAGTCAATTAGAATGTTAATTAGATAAATTGGGGGTTAGGGTTTATATGAAATTAGTATAAGACGATATTGTTAGCCTTTTAATTGTAGAATTTGTTGTATTATGTCGATTGAGACGATGTTGTTTGCCTTATTAATGTTGTTATGCTTGTAATTATTACTTAATTATGGCAAATTAGATGTTAGTGTTTATAAATAATGGAGATTTTTTATAAGTTGTTATTATCCTATATATGATTAAGATTGTTGTTTAAGTTATTTTATTGTTGAAAGTTATTTTATGGATTTTTGTTTTGATTAAAATGAAGAGATTGGAACGTTCATGGATGTATGATGGAAGGGTTGGTATTAAGAAGAAACGTCCTAATGCTAGGTTTATAGAGGTTGTTGCCGAGTTTATTGAATTTGCTAAGCAACAAGATGAATATAACTTGATAGAAAATAAACTTAGGTGTCCTTGTAACAAATGTAAAAATATGAAATACATATATGTCATTGAGGTACAAGAACATCTCTATACAAACGGGTTTTGTCCAAATTATTATAATTGGATTTCTCATGGAGAAGTATATTCTCCAATTCACGAACAACCTCATATCCAAGTATCCAACAACTTGATGAGAACCCATATAGAGATATGATTGTTGATGCCTTGGAGTTTAATGTTCTCAATAATGACGACCATCGAGCTATGAATGAAGAACAACCTCCAAATCCCCATGCAAAGGCTTTTTTTTACATGTTAAAAGCTGCGGAACAACCTTTATACGAAGGGAACAGAATGTTATTATTACAAGTCGCCTCTAGGATAGTAACCTTAAAGTGTGAGCATAATATGCCATTTAATGTCGTTGATGGTATTGCTTCTTTGCTTGAGACTCGAAGTTTCTAGAACACCAAAAAAGTAGTTAAAGGTCTTCAGTTACCACATCAAAAGATTGATGCATGTCCCGAAGGATGTATGCTCTTTTGGAAAGATGATGCGTTACTTGACAAGTACAAAAAATGTGGAAGGGATAGATTTCAGATAAGTGATGGAGATGTTGTTTTGAAAGCGAAAAAAGGCAACAAGAGTAATAGAAGGGGTCAAAAGTGTAAGAAACCAATAGCAGAAAACCAACCAGATAGCATACCATATGCAGGAAAATTTTCAACTTAGAGCTTCACTTTTATGGACAATAAACGATTTTCCTGCATATGGTATGCTATCTGGTTGGTCTATTGTGGGACAAAAATCATATCCTCATTGCATGGGTGAAATAAAAAAGCTTTTTAATTGGCTTCCAAATTGCAAGAAAATGAGTTGGTTTGATTGTCATAAATGCTTCTTACGGAATGCAGTCGCCAAATTCAGTCGCCTGTTTTCTGTATTCTTGTAGTGTGCATCTGCAGTAGGATCGATCATGTATGCTATGATGTGTACACGTCCAGACGTTGCATATGCACTTAGTATGACGAGTCGAAACCGGCGTACTCCAGGTGAAAGTCACTGGATGGCCGTAAGAACATTCTTAAGTACTTACGAATGACTAAAGATTGGGTCTTGGTATAGGAGGAAACACCGACTTTTGTGCCAAGGGTTATACAGATGCTAGTTTCCAGACAAATTGGGATGATTCGAAAACCCAATCTGGATTCGTTTTCACTTTAAATGGTGCGGCGGTTAATTGGAAGAGTTCCAAACAATCACTGACAACAGATTCTACAGCTGAATCTGAGTACATTGCAGTTTCTGAAGCTTCAAAGGAAGTTATATGGATGCGTCAATTCTTACAATGACTAAAAGTAGTTCCTAGTTCGAATGAAGCAATCACGCTTTACTAACAAATCTAGACACATACTCAGAAAAGTAAGCATTAGGGCACATAATCTAAATGGGGATAAAAACGTGTTCCTGAGTTGTATTAGTTATTTATGGATTGGACATGTGTCTATTTCATTTATATTTATAAAATTCATTGAATCTATATTTTGTGTTTCATGTGGATTGTACGACAATATTGAACAACACAAAGTGAATTGAAATACATTATATATGTTATGTCCAATCACCATTTTGAACTGATAACTCAGGTGGTTATATTGTGAGGTGGTTGATGGTAGGTTCAATTTGCCATAAGGTCAAACTGTACATGTTGACTTGACCGATTACATATGCGAGCTATATTATACCTCGTGCTATGTTATACCTCGTAAGACACCATGGCCACTAAATGGAGTCCTAAATATACAGACATTAGAGCCGGGTCGTACTATTACTCTCTAGTCGGGGAAACCACTCTCGATACATATCACTTGTGAGATAGGACCTTGCGAAGCGTGGTTTGCAAATAGTCTTACATTGAGTAGGAGATTTTGAGGATATGAGAATCGGTAATCGCAAATACACACTTGTCGGATAAGTGGGAGATTGTTGGAGCATGTGTCCTCCATGGTTAGTGCGACTACAATCTAAATCTCGTATAAGATCACAAAGGGTTACTTTGTATATTTATCAACTAATTAACATAAATCAGTAACGGTTGGCTTTGCTAGAAGTTTGACGTTACTGACATGCTAATGGCGGTGATTAGTTGTCCCTATCGGTCACACCTATAGGATGGTTCCAAAAAAATGTGATTATATACTGATATATTACGTAGATACCTAAATTGACTAAATATTAGTCATGAAAATAATACGAATAATTATTTAATACGATTAAATGATTATTAGGAGAAATGAATTAAAATGTTAATTCTAAATAAATATAAATGTTATATTTATAAGTTATTGATATTAAATTTTATTAATTATACGATAATTAATTATATTATATTCTCCTGTCATATTTATATATACGTAATTTATTTTCGCAGTACGTTTTTTTTTACTCAATACAGTACTTTTTACACAAAATTTTCCATTTGTTGCCCTTTCCTAGGAAAACATTAAACCTAATTCTCTCTTTCTTCTCTCTAATCTTGAAACCTTTACCATCTTCCACCCCATTTAAAATTTACAACTATGAACGATTATTGAAGTGACGAACAGGTAATTAATTCATTAATCTTATAACTTAGTAATTTGATTGTTTTTTTAATAATATTTTTTCTTTTTTAATTAGGGTTTGTTCATCAACTTGAAAAGAAGAATCATTGTTAATTTTTTAGAAACGAATTGACATGCTTAATACTACGTAGTACTTCAATTGATTTAGAAACCAAATCAACATATGTTAATTGCTTAATCAATCTTTGCCAATTAGTACTAAACAAACATATTTCATTAATTTGTGTTTTTTTTCGTTTTACTCAAAGTAGTACAGTTATTTTTTGTTTCTTTTCCTTTTTTTTCAATATAATCTTATTTATTATATTATCTTACGTTAATTTTTGCGCATATTGTTTTTATAAAATTACTCGTCATGAAAATAGGGTTAAAAAAAAATAATAAAAATAAAATAAAACTAATAATACTTATACTTATATCGATTTAATTACTGTTGTTTCATTCATATTAAAGTTAATTTTGATATAATCCTTCCTTATGACATTAATACGATTAATTTCATTATGAAATATACGATATTTTTAATGTTCTCGTAAAGACATATCAAATAAAATCTCACATGAATATATTTTAACTTATGGATTGAGCGGAAATCGAAATTGAATGTTTACTTGTGAATAGTGTGTAAAATTGAAAGTTGTAGAGTGGATTTGAATGAAGGAAGTATTATTTATTTTTTTACAATAGTAGCTGCAGAAGATAATGAGAGCAACGATGGTAGCAGCATTTAACGAGGTTAACCAAGTGCTTTCTTGTAATAAAAATCCGGATTATCTCAAAATATTCAAATGACAGACTGCGAGGTATTAGGTTCAAATCTCCCTGAATGATGATCAAACTTCCTCACCACTAAAAAACAGTTAATGTAGGGAAGGTAAGAGTAGTGGACGTAAGCCGTGATTTGATTAATAAGTTTTATATTAATCCTAATCATACAACACTTTATTATAACTGCTACGTATGAACAGTGGTGGCTAGGGCCCGGTTCAGGCGAAGCCCAAGAACCGGGCCACTAACTTTTGTGGGCCTCGTTAACTAAGGGCCAGAGGATTAATATGCCAAGCAATAATATGCAAGCATGAACATAATGTTGTCTAATAGTAAGGTTATCAAAATAAACATTCAGCCCATCTAGGTTTGAACCCCAACAACTCTAATTTTCAAATTTACTTCAGTATTTTTTTTTCTTGTTTACGTTTAAATGTCACGGTTTTTGTCTCTTTTTCTTTGTAAACCCTTTTCAAATTATCGTCAAGAGAATCATAGCTCCTCGTTACTCACTTTTATATAATTATGAGTTAGAATAACAATATTTGCTTGTTTAACATAATTCAAAATATTTTTTGTAAAAGGGAATATTTTCATAAATTGTTCAAAATATACACCAGACATCCTTGTAGATTTAAATATGTTTGTGGTATCAGTTTCAAAACTTTTAGGCGCAATAAATAGTATCTTTAAAGGGTAAATTTTCCATAGTGGATAGAGAGCGATAAAATTAATATTCATCCATACCTTCTATAATAAGTATTCTTGCTAAAAAAAAGATGGAAAAACAACATATTTGTATATAATAGCAAAATAATTTAATAGCTCACATCAATTTTCCAGCACAAGGTCTTCCAAAAATTTAAAATGCCTCCTACGTACAAAATCGTCGCATATATTTAAAAAAAAAACCTTTAAACAGTAAGTTTAGGTAGGGCAGGTGAAGTTGTGCACCCACTAGTACATTACAACAACCACCCAAGCACCCATATATGGAATATATTTTTTTACACATGTAAAGAGGATGTTGTGTCGTCGTATCTATAATTTAAATGAGATGCGTTGTTTGTGGGTGAAGGCTGGTAGCTTGACATCATGAGCTAAACTAAGAGCTTCAAGAAGCTTGATAATGTACCAAGTTACATCGATCTGCCACCATTCCAAGCCATGTCTAGCCGAGTACTCGAACGCATGATGGTTGTTATGCCAACCTTCTCCCATCGTAAGCAATGCCACCCACCTAATTAACAAACAACACCTTTTTTAATTCACCAAATTTTACTCTACTCATTTTGTTCATATCTCATCTTCATATACATATACAAACCCCTTAAGACTAAAATAATAAGAATTAAAGAATGACTCCCTCGAGTTCTAGATACTTTAAATAAAATAACTACATTTTAATTATGACTCGATCCGATGAAAATTTTATGTTCTTATACTTTTTGAAATTAATATGTTTAAAAAGTTCACTGTCTACAAATGTTGTGTTTTTCTACCTTTTATTACTTCTTTATGGAATATTTCATGATCAACAAAACAATTACACAATAAAAGATAGGAGTATATTTAATGAGATGATCATTAAACTTCTATGAAGTATTCATTTCACAAAAACATTTTTTAAAGTACAAGCTAATAAGTATTATAGTAATTCCTTCATTTTATAATTTTCTTTGGATTTACTTTTTCTCATGTTGTTTGAGACGATAGTTTGACCATATTAGGGCAGGTCCAATGAGAAAAAGGAACATACATCGGAGGTAGTACATCTAATTTTTTATTTTTTGAGCATATATGTATTTTTTTTGAGCTTATTACTCAAACTTCATTTGTTTTTGAGCAAACGTGTATTTTTTTGAGCACATTAAAGTTTATAAGTTAGATTTTAGTTTTATTCCGTCATAATTCAAATTCAACTAAACTTATATGTAATATCTTTTTAATTTTATCGTGATTTTTTAGAGCTTAATGTTTAAATAAATAAACTCGGAAAATTTATAAGAAAACTCAAAACTTTACTATAATGCTAAAAAACTATCAAATTGAAGGTAATACATCGGATGTACCATCCTCTTACTGCAAGTACAATGGGTGGTTCTTATATCTTGAGTTTGTCAATAAATTTTTTTAAAAAGGAAGTTCTTTCTAGTGTGGAAGTCCTTGAGTTTATTAAAATAAGAACTTGGTTTTTATTTAAGAACCAAATTCTTTATTTATTTCAAGAATTAAATAATGAAATATTGATGAAAAAACTTAATAATAGACCTAATTAAGAACAAAATAAAAGTTCTTCCATTATAGGAAAAAATTCTTAAACTTAGAAAATGGTGAACAATGACTTGACATTGGAAAATTTTATTTAAAGTTCTTCCATTACACTTGCTCTTAGAGACTTTATTTAATTAATATGCAATTTGCAAATAGAAAAAGAAGAGAGCATGGTGAAACAAAGAGGATGGTATATTAATGGACAATTGCAATGAGAGTTTCTATTCTTGAGTTTGTCAATAATAAGTTTAAAAATAAAGCTCTTCCCATTATGCAGGATGGCATTGTGTTTGCAAAATAAAAACTATTAGAACCAAATTCTTTTTTGGTTTTCAAAAAAATAAGTTGATGGAAATAAGATTATGAAAAGTGGGTTCTAATTAAGAACTAAGAAAAAGTTTTTTCGTTGTGATATAAGGTTGTTAAACTTAGTAGTTAGTAAAAAATGACTTGAAAATAGGAAGAACTTTATCTGAAACTAGATTAATACCCGTGCATAATTGCACGAGTTTACTCATTAATCATTTGTTAGTAAAAATTTTAAACGATTTTTCATGTTGATTTTATTGGATAATTATTGTTTCTTATTTAACAAAAATTTTAAACGATAGCTCATGTTGGTGTTAATTTATTTACCATTGGAGTGATAATTAACCCCCTTAAGCATGGAATTTGGTCACATTAACCAACGAATCATTCTCACACGACTCTCTAGTTGTATTCTAATGTATACATGTAGTTGATGTGGATTTATAAGCTTTTTTTAGATTTGTTTAGTTAATTGATGATATTATTATATTTTGATTTCTTAGTTTAATAATGGTTTTATCTACGATTTTTTAAATACAAACATCTTGATTTTTGAAGTAAAATTTCTAATATTATTATATATACGGAGTATATTATTAGAATTTAATAGTACTCCCTCCGTCTCAAAAGCTTATTTACATTTACATTTTTACATTTGTCGATGTGCATTTTACAACATCAATATCTTTCATTTTGCATTTATAAAAATTTGATATTATTAATGTATTCACAAAGACGAATCAAACAATTTCTATTTGAGTATGTTTTCTCTTATAAATTGTCGAGAATATCATAGATTTCATGACTTGTTGAATAGTTAAAAAAAAGTAAAGGTAAAGAATCTATTGAGACAGGTGAGTAATTAATAACTTAACATAAATCTTAGAAAAGAAATATCTCTTGTTTTTTGGGAATTTAAATTTATGAGAGATCAATTACTTGAAATAAATGGAGCGAGTAATTAATTCAACAAATAACATGGAAGGTACTACTAAAATGAAAGCATTTTCTCCCTTTAAAAGTCATGGATCAATAGAATTGCGAGAAATTTTTGAACTTTTATAATATAGGATATTTTTATTGCACTTGCGGAATGCATGGTGAAATGAAGAGGATGATATTAATGGACAATTGAGTATTTCGAGTTTGATATGTAGTAAATAAAAATGGGTGGGTAATACTTACCAATTATTTCTAGATAAATCACCCGTATTCCAAGCTTGATTTCCCCATACATGACAGACGGAGTTCACTAAAAAGGTAGCGTGGTAAACACATGCAATCCTTACGCCCTGCAATCAGATTGAATTATTAATGGTCAGCCCCACATTAGGTTATTCTTGATTTGGGTTAGGTTGAGATTTGTGAAAATAATGTTTTTTTTTGTTCAGGTTTGAATCTAGTTCATCAATTTTGGTTTAGAATGTAACTATCAAGTCAAACTTGAAATGCTTTGAGTCTAAAATAGTTGGACCACACGAAACCCCTAATAATATATTTTAAATGATAAATACAATAGTTTACAACACGTATGTAGGTGGCTATGCAATATAGAAATGTGAATTATTACTTTACTCTTCAAATTACTGGTTTATTCCCTCAACCTTAGCTTCCCCACAAATTAGAGGTTATCTCCTATACAACTATTGTGCGGTGTAGTGGACTAGTGGTGTACAATAGCTGCATAATAGCTTATGGCCTCGTTCGTATGTAGGCACGTAGCATGCACATACACTACGTTATTATAAGGCACAAATTCTCATTTAGACAACGATCATTATAAAGGAGACTTGCTGATTACAAGGTTGTTTTATTTTATACAACGACCATTTTATTTAAGAAGATATACAAAAGAGTGAGTACTCACCATTCCCCATGCAACATACGGAAATCCACCGAAAGCATAGAGAAGTAGTCCAAGAGCAAAATGGTGTACCAAGTATGTACTCCTCATAAACTTGTAAAATTTCTGTCCCTTTAAGTCTTGTACAATGCATGATCCACTCCGCTGTAGAAAATAGGTACATATGAGGACCAATTTTGTAATATTGCAATTTACAACGTTACAAGTAGTTGTCTTATTTATGACGGACGTATCCGTCGCAAACTTGCGATGCATCAAGTATTATTCACTTGTTAGAATAAGACAAACAAATTAAGATTCCCTATAAAAAAAACTTGATCCGTCACAAGTGAAACTTACCGAACAAACACAAATTACAAAACACAAAATTTTCAACTTGCACATGTAAATGGGTCAAAATTTCCACCTTGCACACGAAAATGGGTTAAAATGTCAAATGATCCAAGATTTTCTTGGAAAGTTTATTTCAATTTGTAAAAGCAACAACTCCACGCAAATAAGCATTATTACCTTTTCAGCAAGGGCAGTGGCGTCAAAGATCCAACTAATATGACTGTACCAGAATCCTTCAATCGGACTATGAGGATCTCGTTTGCTGTCCGTAAACTTGTGGTGGTATCTATGTGTCCTTACCCATCCTATTGGGTCTCCCTGTTTATTTTAACCACACTCATTCAAATATCACAAATATATATACGGAGTACATATTAAATCTCATATATATAAATCATTTTTCATGTTACATTATGAATATACTCTATTTTCAACTTAAATAAATTTATATTAAATAGAATTAATTGAATTATATTTAGAATTTGTACTAAATATTAACTCTTATATTAAACGTTTTATATACGTAGGTGTGGTTGGAACTCAATTTCCTACTCTGCTAAATTAACATTGATTTCTATATTGTTTATTTCTACCCTCCTCAAGTAACATCGTTAAAGAGGTCGCGACCTTGTTAGGTCACCGTAATTACGTAATTATGTAATTATGTCACTAATTTTGGTGACCTCGAAAACACGAGATCAATTTGTGACCCTGAAATCAGTTTGTGACCTTCTTGGTGACCTTTGACGTATCACAATGTTATTGCTTTATTATAGGTGGGATAAAGAATGTAGTTAATGATTGGATATGTTGGAAAATGAGAAACGAGTGAAAAATGATTGGGTTGATGCGGCTAGGTCTTCACCTTCTGCTTGGGAGGGCGAAAGTGGATTAAAAGTGGGTCGTGACCTGAAATCAGTACGACCGTTTATGTAAAGATCGTGTGAAATAATGTTTCATATACTCCCTTCTATTTACGATAACTTCGCTATTGAGGGAAAGTACAAGATTTAAGAATTTTATTATAATATGTATAAAGCTAGTATTGCTCTGAGATGAGGTAATTGAAGAGAAAATGTATCGCGGGGTATCGTTGTGAGATGACGTGACTATATATAATAAGAATAAAACTTTTACAAAAAGGGAAATAAAGAATGTATTATGAATAGACGGAAAATGAAATAAAGAAGGTTATTTAGAATAGGGGACAGTATAATCTTATTAGTCGATAAAAATATTTATTGAAACATTCATTTTACAATAATTTGTGCAAAATACTTTATTTTAAGATTTTGTGATAAATTCGGGTGTTAATAAAAACTGAATATGAAATCAATGGTATGTCAGGAACCTTGAATTGAAATTAAATTTGGTAATTGAAACATTTGAATTGTTTGAAAACCACTAGAATTTAGAATTGTAATTGACTCAATTCCTTATCAATTCAAAACTAGTTAAAATTCATGGCTCTCAAATTGTTTGAGAACCAACATGAGAATTACCCTTTAATTTTATTATAATAAGTATAAAGTATAAAGCTAATATTGTCACGCAAATATTTCCGTAACAATATTTATTTTTTTCAAATATAAAAATCCGATGACCCCAACCCATATTCGTCTCGTCAAGTGCAATTCTAATTCATTTCAATTCCATGGGTTTCCCAAATGCAATTTTAAAATTGGATTTAGAATTAAATTCAAACATATAATTTTCTACAATTGAAATCATGAAAATAAATCAATTTCGTATTCCGAACACAATTTAAATTCATCCTAAAAATTAAAGGGTAATTGTCATGGTGATCCTGAATTTTGCGTTTTTCCCCCAAATACCCTCTATTTCTGTCAAAAGTTATTTTAAGTGCTCATATTTCTTAGTCAGATTTCATCAAGCCGACATAGTCTTTTTTCCTAAAATTGCAAAACTCAGAAAAAGACATCAATTTGAAGGAAAAAAACTTCATTTTTGGCGTATGTAATCTAAAATAAAAGTCGGTCAAAGTTTTTGAACGAATAAACTTTGATGAGTCCCATATAAATTTATTTATTAGAGAAGTAAGGATATTTGGTGGAAAAAGTGCACAAAAAGTATCATACAACCAGATTTATAATAACAACTTACAATCTTGATATATTTTATTAAGCTTATGGTCGGGTATATTTGTTGAGCTTTTAAATTATTTTGAGTTATATTTTAGTTTTTTTATATTAAAATTAAAATATAATTCAGCTTATATATATTATGTTTTAGTTGTATAATAATTTTCGATTCTCAATATTTTTTCAAGGAGTTCATAAATGGTACCATATAACTCATATTCTTTCTAATAAAGCTAGAATTATCTATTAAAAAGCTCAAAATATGAACAGAAAATTGTATACCTCTGGTGGTATAATTCGCTTATTGGAAAAAGTGTAAGTCTAGGAAATACTTCATTCGTTTCAATCAATTATATATATTTCACTTTTTTGGCACTATTCTTAAGTCGAGTAAATTTGACACGGTTTTTAATACATAACATAAAAAATTGTCATGTGAGATATGGTTTAAATTGTTTTACCGAGTACATTGTGAATATCAAATTTTTATAATTTTTATGGATATATAACTAAAATTATTAACAAAAGAAAACGAGTATTGACAAATGTGAATAGGGTAAATGTATTGAATTTATGAGAATGGATGAGCAAATGTAGCATGAAAATGATGGGAAAATGAATGAAAAGGAGATGAGCAAGAAACCTGAAGTGCTAGTGAACCAAAATAGGCAAGCAAGTACTCGAGCCATTTAACAAGTCGAAAGCTCCGGTGCGTCAAATT
Organism: Silene conica; assembly: GCA_029255685.2. Classification (NCBI taxonomy): domain Eukaryota; kingdom Viridiplantae; phylum Streptophyta; class Magnoliopsida; order Caryophyllales; family Caryophyllaceae; genus Silene; species Silene conica. The sequence goes on along the minus strand of CM055312.2, from coordinate 80,902,854 downwards.
TCTATGAAACGACAGCGTAATCCCAAACAAGCCAGTCGAGAAATATAAAACAAGAGCCACCCAAAATGCACCCCAGTTAAAATTGAACGGTGCCAATATTGCTAATCCATGTACCATACCCACCACTATTACCCTTCGTACACCGTTTACATGCCATTTTGTTTTCTCTTTTGGCTTTCTAACTACTACATTTGAGAACCAAATCCTATGGGATTTTAATTCTAATTCCGAGTCCCGAATCGTGGGAGAGTCGTCGTCTAATGTGGTTACTGATGATACCTTTGCCTGAACATTTCTCCTGTTTTTGGAGGGCGAAAAGGTAAGAGAAGGTGCAAGAAGAGTAGTAGCCATAATATAATATGAATGAAATTTGTGATATTTGATAGTATTTGGTAGCAAGTGAAGTTATATAAGTATAAAATGGCGACATCTAAGATCAAAAACTTAACGTGCATGAAACGTTGTTTAAAAATATCTACCTGACTAGTTGTCTTAAACAACACCCATAAATCCATAATTATTTGTATTTTAATCCAAACTTGAAGCATATATTGAAACTTGAAGCATCTTGAGTGCTGATTCTCACGAGTCACGACGTTATAAGAATAGACGTAAAGTATGTTGTCCCTGTTACTCTATATTACAGCACAATAATAGCGTAATACTTTTATATTAGAATACAACAAGGTCAAACAATTATTAGCATCAATAGTATTTTGCGTCGGTAGTATTGCAAATTTCTTTAAATCGAGGTCAAGTTTCAAGATTACCAAACCTTGCCAACTTACCCAACCCGTGACCCGATAAGACCTGTCGAAGATTTGAAACACAAAAGTACCCCGAAGTTATCTAAGTGGGAAACCGACCTGACTGGAGGGCCTATGTCCCTTGCCTGGCTGAGTGGCCGAAGGGTTTGGTATTCGGCCTCTCAGCAGGGCATTTGGACAAGTAGTTATGGTTCTTTCTCCTCCCTAGTCCCTACCCATCACATTGATGCGTCTAGCCGGCCGGTTGTATAGGTGTGCAGTAAATAACTTTGGGTCAAATATTTTGCTTGTTTTATCCCATATTTACCGTAGTCGGTGTGGGTTACCAACATCATTTGGGCACGTCAGGGTGCAAAAAAAATTTAAAAAAGTAAACAATAACCATAGAAAAAAGGAATCTATAACAGAGTGACCCTCAATCTTGAAATACTTATGCATGCAACATAGTGACAAGAATAATGCTACACGATTCAAAGAAGTTTAATTATCAAGATACATATTCAGCGGGCATGTATATTAGCAGGTTGCACATAATATTAAAACCAATTTTCATATTTTTGCACATATATTTAATAGTAGAACAAAAGTTCACGTTTTTTCACACATATTTAGACAGACAAACTTACCAAGTCAGTAGAAAAAAAGATATTTTATAAATGAAATAATTTCAGGTGAGTGACGTTCCAAGATCTGGGGATCATTTCCCCATCCAAGGTTTGTAGTCTGTATGCACATTGGCGTACTATGAAATCAACCAGGTAAAGACCTTCCCATACAGGGGCTAGCTTTCCAGCTGATTTTTCTTTGGTATTAGGAAACACTTTACGCGAGACTAGGTCCCTTTCTTTGAAAACTCTAAATTTTACATCTTTGTCGTAAATTCTAGCCATAATCTGTTGATATACAGCCATCCTAATTTTGGCAGCATCTCTCAACTCTTCAGTAAATGTAAGGTTCTCTTGTAGTAGTCTTATATTTCCTCCATTCAAATCCATTGTGTAGTTATGCTTTATGCACAAATCTTAAGAATTTATTAAATTATGATAGAAAGTACAATGGGAAGTGTGTTTATTGCTTTTTTTATTGTTTGTGGTGGAGTATGGTGGGCCATTTGATGACATTTTGTGTAAATAATTGATGTTTATAAGGATATTTTAGTAATTTTTGTGGCTTAATTAGGAAATGTGTAGTTTGGATATGAATGGATTAAAATGGAATATGTGTAGTTTGGATATGAATGGAGGAAGTATTTGTTTAAATGTTATTTAGGCTGCTCTTTGAAGTTGACCAATGTACTTCTACAGGAATGACAGCTTCACAATCATACACCGTACCAATGAGTAAGGTGCGTGTCTGGCTTGTTGATGCCTTTGGTGTAGTCCTGTCTACCCATAACACTAATGGAAGTTTCTTAGCGCATATACGACGCTTGCTCTTTAAAAATTTTTAAGACAACTTATAACCATTTTGTTACTTGATTCAGTTTTGAGTTTTATCTCTATGAACTTTCGAATCGAATTCTTTGATGACTTTTTCATCCATCATACCACTTAAATATATCGTCAATCAATATAAAGGAAATAAATAAACAAACAGCCTGCAAACAAACTACGTTATAAAGGCGCACACACGGAAATAAAGCACCAAAAGAATAAAACAAGGGTTATTCAGATGGATATAATTAAAGACAAGTCCTACAGATTTCTCAAGCTTAACCCATGGTATGGGTACCGAAGTATGACCTTCAACAACAATTTGCTTCCACTTATTGGCATTTTCTCTTAGGTAGTGTTTGGCAACTTATAATTCATTTTGTTTACATGAATTTAATTCCAAAAATTGAAATGGTGATATTCAATTCAATTTCCGAATCCGCAAAACTGTTTGGTAAAACTATGGAATTCAATTAGAAAATTTAATTTCAAGATAGTGTTTTGGAAGGCTCTTGAAATTCATTTGCATTTCGAAACAACAAACGGTAATATCAAATTGCATGAATTAAGTCAAAATACTCCCAAAAATATGTGCTTTTTCACAAAAATCGACTGAAATCGAAAATTAATTGACGATCTAAACGTTCTTATCAATTTGATGAGCAAAAAATTACCAATCATACATTAAAAAATGCTCTGGATGTTAAATAACTGAGATAATGACAACAATCGGGAACAATTAAGGAATAAATCGGGTGATTACCATATCGGCAAAAACATGGGTTTCGAAGAATGTTGGAGATGTAGGAATGAGGGGAGAGACATGTCGTTCATGGTAGAGAGACGTTGAGCGGAGAGAAAATGAAATGACTAGGGTAGAGAGGAGATTTGAGATGGTTACTATTTACTCTTGGGTAGAATTGTCTAGGATTTGGGTTGATTCTAATTCCAAATCTTTTGGGTTACCAAACACAAGAATTGGGTCAATTATGCAATTGATTTCCAAATGGAAGTTACCAAACAAGCCCTTATGTCTTTAGCGCTTTTACCTTCTGTAACTTGATGAATACCCATTTTAATTTCCTCTGTCACAAATCCATCCTCCTTAGCCTTTACTCTGACTCCAATTCCCCAAAAATGGTGGATTTGATGATACACTCTAGTCAATTTATCATAATATCGACGGATTTGATAAATTTGATTAATTTTGTGAGGGAGAGAATTAGAGAGTTTTTTTTTAGAGTTTTTTGTTAGATAACATCTAACATTTACACTGTCTGTAAAAATAGCACCTAAAGTTATTTTTTTTGCCCAACAACACCTAACATTTTCTGTATTTTGTCTACTAACACCAAAATCAGTTTTCCGTCAAAAAAAGTCGAGATTCCGTCCTGACTAACGGTGAAATTGATTTGACCTTATTTCTTCATTCTTTCTTTCCACTGACTGGTGCATTGTAAAAGTAATTGACAATGAATTCAACAAGCCATTTATAACACTTTTTATGCCAATAACCCATATCTTCATCAATCCACTTGAAAAAGTAACACCCACGCAAACCCGTCTCTGGATGAGCTTGAATAAGACATTGGGTTGAAAGGATGATGAGGGAAAATGAGAAAACCGGACAAAGTAAGCCCAATTTGGGGTTTTAATTTGAAAATTGAGGAATTAAATAACTAAGGCGAGGTTACATAAGTATTTAATTGGAGGAAAATTAAGTTTAATTGAAGGGAAATTAGCAAAAGGGAAAATTGAGTTTAGAAAAGGATGATGGAGAGAGTAATGAAATGCATCAAGGGAAAAGAAAGAAGCGTCAAATCAAATTTACCGTTAGTCAAGACGGAATCTTGACTTTTCTTGACGGAAAACTGATTTTGGTGTTATTAGACAAAAAACAGAAAATGTTAGGTGTTGTTGGGCAGAAAAAATAAATTTAGGTACTATTTCTACAAACAGTGTAAATGTTAGGTGCTACATGACAAAAAAACTCTTTTTTTTAAGACAAAGGATATAGAATGAAAAAAATTTTATAAAAAAAAAAAAGTAAAATTCGTACATAAATGAACAATTACGATAACATATGAGTTTGTTATTGAAAATATTTGTTAATTTGCTAACGTCTCATGTGACAAAGACAAAGACGACCCAAAAGAATTAAATTCAGGTTTGGTCCAAACAAAATTGTCCAATTTGGTTCGGTCATTTTCCGATACCGACCCAAAGTTGCTCAAACTTACAAGAGTAGCAACTAGCAACGCATTGACACAATGAAGAAAATTAAGAAACATCGTATCCCGACCGCCCACCTCTGCTGCTGCCACTGCCACTGCCACTGCCACCATGTTTGCGACCCTTTAGAGGGTCTCCGCCACTTGGGTTCGAACCCCAACAGTGTCAAGGTACTTAACTGTTTACATTCTGTTACATAACAATTTACAAACTTAATAAGCCATGAGCTTGATGTTGATTGTTGTGTAATCTTGTCGCCTTTTGCCCTTAGTTAACGAAATTGATGTTAGCTTTTACTATGGCGGGTTCTTCCTGATAAGGTATTTTGAGTTTAGCTCAAAAGTTGTGATTTTTGAGGAAGTATGATTAATCTGACAACTGATATGGGTAGTTTTTTAGGAACATTATTTTGAGCTTCTTGTTGATGTTTGTGCTGTTTTACCATTAATTGAGGCGATTTTGGATGGATCCGTTGCCTCGGTTCGGGTTGGAGAAATCGAAATTATGTTTAGCATTGAGAATTTAGTGGGTTTTGTAGGAATTTGTCAACCTTTGAATTCTATGCTATTGATAATAAGATTAGTATCAACCTGATTCATTTCATTCCTCATAGCATTATTATATAGTACATGGATTAGGTTTTAGTAGCTTATAATAGCACACAAAGCCCAATACCAATACAGAAGACATTGGGCTTACGATTACTATTCTATTACCCCCCTCAAGTTGGAGCATAGGGATTGAAAATGCCCAACTTGCTAACTAAAGACACAAATTGTGTCATGCCAAGAGCCTTGGTAAGAACGTCGGCCAATTGAACGTGAGTAGAGACATGGGATGGAGCAATAAGACCAGCGTGAATAGCATCGCGCACATAGTGACAGTCGATCTTAATGTGTTTCGTACGCTCATGAAAGACGGGGTTTTGAGCAATATGGAGAGCGGACTTGCTGTCGCTAGAAACCGAAATAGGAGAAGCATGGGAGACGCCAAGGTCGGTCAACAGAGCCTTGAGCCATTTAAGCTCGCATGTGACAGCCCGAAGAGAGCGATATTCAGCTTCAGCAAACGAGAGGGACACAGTGGGTTGCTTTTTAGTCTTCCATGAGACAGGTGAGGAACCCAGAAATACCACCCAACCAGTTAGAGATCGACGAGAGACGGGACATGAAGCCCAGTCGGAGTCACACCGACCATAAAGAAGCAAGTCCGACTGGGAGGCTAGAAGAATACCTTGTCCGGGGGTCCCTTTTAGGTAGCGAACCGTGCGGAGAGCGGCATGCCAATGATCCTGGCGGGGAGCACTCATGAATTGAGATAAAATATGTACCGAATAAGAGAGGCCCGGACGGGTAACAGCGAGGTAGACCAAGCGACCAACAAGCCGTCGATATTGTTCAGGATTGACCAGGAGGGAGCTCTCATTTCGGCCAAGTTGGTGATGTTGCTCAATGGGTGTAGGAGCAGGTTTACAGCCGAGAAGTCCAACTTCCGAAATAATGTCGAGAGTGTATTTGCGCTGACAGAGAAAAATCCCCTCCGAATTACGGGCCACCTCGAGACCAAGAAAATATTTTAAGTCGCCTAAATCCTTCATGTGAAAACAAGTATGCAAATATTCCTAGAAAGTGATAAGAGAAGACAAGTCGTTCCCGGAAACAACCAGATCGTCCACATATACCAACACATTCTGCGGACGCCGTTTTTGACATACGTAAATAAGGAATAATCAGAATAGCTTTGAGAGAACCCGTACCGTTTGAGAGCAAGACCGAGTTTTGCGAACCAACACCTTGGTGCTTGCTTGAGCCCGTACAAGGATTTCTTTAAGCGACACACATGACCGGGAACCGGGGACTGAAAACCCGGGGGCAGGCGCATATAGACCTCTTCTTCCAAATCACCGTGAAGGAAAGCATTATGAACATCCATCTGGTGTAGATGCCAGTTCTTTGCTGCAGCCACGGATAGAAAAGTACGGACCGTGGTCATTTTCGCGACTGGAGCAAATGTTTCATCATAGTCCACACCCTCTGTCTGATGATTTCCGAATACAACCAAGCGAGCCTTCAGGCGTTCAATAGTAGAATCAGACTTATATTTTATTTTGTACAACCATTTACTTCCGAGAGCTTTCTTTCCCGGAGGTAACGGCACCATTGTCCATGTCTCATTGTCAACAAGAGCGCGCATTTCAGCCTGCATAGCAGTGCGCCAGCCTTCTATTTTCACAGCCTCTTTGAAATTTTTCGGCTCCGTGTGAGTTGTCAAAGCTGCCAAGTATGAACGATGGGGCAACGCAAATTTATTACATGTTAAATAATTAGCCAAGGGATATGGCATACCTGAGGGTGACGCTGAGACACGAAGGTTGGAAGCGCTAGATGGACTACTACTTTCTCCTGAAAGGTCAACCTCATAATCGCGAAGGGTGGTGGATGGAAACTTAATACGGTGCCCACGGCCCAAGGCCGGAGGAGTCTCCAACTCTTGCTCAGATGCACTAGAGTCACTAGAATGTGGTGAGCTAGCAGATGTATGACGAGTAGGTGACCCTTCCTCCCTCTCGGTATCACTAGAAACTGGGGTGTTCGGGGAAGTAGTGGCGGGTGGGTTAAGGTCAGGAGCTTCCCAATCAATGACATAATCATTTGAAATGTGAGAAGGAGATGATACGGGAGTGGGAACGACATCAGTAAATGGAAATTGTGTTTCATAAAATTTCACATCCCGTGAGACAAAAAATTCTTGTCTGTCAAGATCATATAAATACCACCCTTTTTGTCCCGAGGGGTATCCCAGAAAAACGCACTTACGGCTTCGACTGGCAAATTTATCCCCTTTGGAACGTTGGTTATGAGCAAAACAAAGTGACCCGAAAACCCGTAAGTGGTCAAAATTAGGGCGCCTCTGGAATAGCATCTCATAAGGTGTTAACTCATTGAGTACACAGGATGGGGTACGATTGATTAAATATGCAGCGGCTAAGGCACATTCACCCCAAAATTTAATAGGGAGCCAGGCTTGAAATCGTAAAGCGCGAGCAATATTTAATATATGTTGGTGCTTGCGCTCAACACGCCCGTTCTGTTGAGGAGTACCAACACATGATGACTGAAATAATATCCCATGAGTGGCAAAATACGGTTTAAGGGTGTGAAATTCCGTTCCATTATCGCTCCTCACAATTTTAATTTCAGCAGAAAATTGACGTTTAATCATAGCAACGAAAAGCAAAAATTTTTGATGGACTTCGGTTTTTGTGTTAAGAAGATAAATCCACACACCACGTGAATAATCGTCTACCAATGTCAAAAAATACCGAGCCCCAGATGACGAAGCTACCTCATATGGTCCCCATAAATCACAATGTATTAATTCAAAGGCAGATGTGCTGTTATTGGTACTTAAAGAAAAACTACTACGTATATGATTAGCACGATGACAAACCTCACATGGTTTTGAAAGAGAATGTTTATTAGTACGAAGAAAAGGGAGCAGTTTAACAACTTGCTCGGAGGGATGACCCAATCTATTGTGCCATAATTCAAACGAAATTTCAGCAGAAATTTTGCTCACGGTTGCCATTGGTTCTTGACATAAGTAGTATAGTCCATCTAGTCTTTCACCCGTGCCAATCGTCTCCCTCGTATCCCGGTCCTGTATAGTACATGAGATGGCATTAGTAATGAATTCACAGTTGAGAGCATCACTTAATTGGGATGCAGAAATCAGATTACAGTGCAATTTTGGTACAAATAGAACAGGATTATTAAGATTAGTATCAACCTGATTCATTTCATTCCTCATAGCATTATTATATAGTACATGGATTAGGTTTTAGTAGCTTATAATAGCACACAAAGCCCAATACCAATACAGAAGACATTGGGCTTACGATTACTATTCTATTAGCTATGGCCTATGGGCACTGAAGATAGATTGTTGCATTCGATTTCTCAACATAACTTCCCCTTGAGCAGGTTTATGGCTTACAATTGTGTGGATTTTTGGCTGAGTGAGTGTTCTTTTTCTTTTGCGTGATCATTCCAAGTTGGAGCAGTTGCACCTTGTTTGTATGAATATTAGATGAATGATATAGTAGTACTTGTAAATATTAAGTTCATGTCTGCGAATTTAATACACCTTGAATTGAGCTATTTCCCTGTTCTCATTGACGAAGTGATGATAGATGTACAAAACTAATAAAATGCTGCAGTTAACTCTGAGTTTTTTTTTAACAAAAAAACTACACGTAATAAAATACTGGCATCTGTTGCGCCATCCTGGTATGTTAGCTGATTTAATATGGGGTCTTTTCAAACTTCATATATTTTTGAGTTTAGGGGTTTGGGTTCAGCTCGCTGGCATTTTTCAACTCCGACTCTTGTCAACTTTGTATGTTTAGGGATTAAGGTTAGGGACTTAGGGTTCCTTGGCATTTTTTGCCACATTTTCTATTAGTGTTTAGTTACTTCAGCTACTTGGGATTTGGAAAAGTGTTACTGGTCTCTGAGAAAATAAATATTAGATGCATGGGAGAGTGTAAATGTATTAAGAATTAAGAAGAGGTGGTCTGAAAAACAAACATTGAGTTTGAGGTATAATGTTGAGCTATCATAGAGGTGAAAGTCAGATGAAACTTATTTGATTCTTATGCTGTTGAGTTGTTTAGTGGAATTATGGGATTTCGCTTCTCATTTACTCAATGCTGTAAGGCACAATGGCACTGAATGCGGGAGTTATAGGTCTGACGGTGGAGATTAGGCGAAAGCGGGTTGTGGTAACAATGTTCATGGTAGCAATAATGAGACTGCTGGAGCCATAGATGTAAAAAGTTCTAGGGTGGGTGGTGAAGATAAAAACCACGGAGGATAAATGTGGTAATCAAGTTAGTTGCAGTGAGTGAATGATGCTTTTCCTGTCTGTTGGTTTTTTTTAATTCTTCTGTAGGTGCTTCTGTATTGTTCATGACAAATGCATTTTTTTCTGTTTTTTTGTTTTCATGGGATTATTAAATGTCTAATTTGGGTTTCGAAAGTTGGATTTGTTGCTCTTAGACGACCCTATTGTCATCTAGAGTAACGAGTGAGTGTAATGATAGGAGCCCTAGAATTATTTTAGGGACTAAGTCTTTATCGCCGATACTGATGATGACTGTAATGCTTGACATATTTTGCTGATATATGTATGTTAGTATATTAAGGGAAGTATATACGATTATCGATATTTCTATTTGGCATGGAGGCAATCATTTGGCTGTTTGATCTGAACCAATTTCTTAATTTCTTCCTGCTAAGCAAGATCAAGTTGGAAACTTTCTGCAGTTGCGAATGAAAGCACAATTGTTCTAATACTTCTATTCCTTGATATTATAAAATTAATGGTCATTTAACAGAGAACATATTTATAATCAAGCTAAGCTTACAGATCCCTTTCCTCATTGTACATAGTTGCGGAATTGCTGTGCAGGAAACACTATCTTTCGAAACAAGTGAAGCCAGGTGAAACCTGTGAAGGTATATTAATAGCATGATAATACAAAGAACTTATGCTCGAATAGCTCATAGTTTTGGACACGTTGCTAGAACCAGCAGTTTATATGAAAGTGTCACCGACCTGGCAGCAAGTAATATGGTTAAGGAGGAAGACATCGTGAGAAAGGAGCTGGTATTGGTGGCGGTGGTGCAAAGTTGCAAAATATGTATTTTATACTTTTTATTGTGTTTTTGTTTTTAGGTAGTCATGAAGTGAAATGGGTTGTTAGTTGTGTCGGATAAAAGGGCAATGTAATTAATCATGATGATATGGTTTTCGTTTATGGTGTGATTGGTGTTGGAGGTGGTGATGCAAATGGAAGTACCGGTGTTGGAGGTGGTGATGTGAAAAGAACTATTGGCGTTGGTGGTGGTAATATAGGGACTGGCGTTGGTGGCGGTGATGCAGGAATTATTGGTGTTGGTGGTATTGGTGTTGGTGGAGGTGATGAAGGAATCGGTGGTGGTGAGGCAGCTGGTGGTGGAAGGATTGGTGCTGGTGGTGGGGAGGCAACTGGTGGTGGAAGGATTGGTGCTGGTGGTGGCGAGGCAGCTGGTGGTGGAAGGATTGGTGCTGGTGGTGGCGAGGCAGCTGGTGGCGGAAGGATTGGTGCTGGTGGTGGCGAGGCAGCTGGTGGTGGAAGGATTGGTGCTGGTGGTGGAAGGATTGGTGCTGGTGGTGGCGAGGCAGCTGGTGGTGGAAGGATTGGTGTTGGTGGCGGCGAGGCAGCTGGTGGTGGAAGGATTGGTGTTGGTGGCGGCGAGGCAGCTGGTGGTGGAAGGATTGGTGTTGGTGGCGGCGAGGCAGCTGGTGGTGGAAGGATTGGTGTTGGTGGCGGCGAGGCAGCTGGTGGTGGAAGGATTGGTGCTGGTGGCGGCGAGGCAGCTGGTGGTGGAAGGATTGGTGCTGGTGGCGGCGAGGCAGCTGGTGGTGGAAGGATTGGTGCTGGTGGCGGGGAGGCAGCTGGTGGTGGAAGGATTGGTGCTGGTGGTGGTGAGGCAGCTGGTGGTGGAAGGATTGGTGCTGGTGGTGGCGATAATAGGATTGGTGGTGGTGGTGGTGATGCAATTGGTGGTGGGAAGACCGGCGGCGGCGGCGATGCAATGGGTGGTGGGAGAATTGGTGATGGCGGAGGTGGTGATATTGGGATTGGTGGTGGGGGGTGGTGAAACCAGCGGAGGTGGGGAGAGCAGTGGAGGTGGTGGTGAGACCAGTGGAGGTGGTGATGCAACTGGTGATGGTTGAATTGGTGGTGGGGGAGAGACTATTGGAGGCGGTGATGCAAGTGGTGGTGACAAAGATGATGGCGGTGGAGAAGGTACTAGAGGAGCAAATGGCGGTGAAGGCACTAGAGGTGGTGGTGGTAAAATAGGTGGAACAACTGGAGGGGGAGGAGTTTCAATTGGAGGTGGTGGATAAGGTAGCAAAGGCGGACTCACAACAGGCGGAGAAGGGGTAATAGGTGGTAATGGCGGGACTACGGGTGGTGAAGGCCTCGGTCTAGGCTGAAACGGATCATCCGGTGAAGACGGGTTGAAGGGCCATTGCCCACAGCTACCAAAGAGATACTGATAAAGCGGATCACAGTTGGAATCCCCACCCCCACCCCCACCCCCACCCCCACCCGTCTTTCCACCTCCCTTATGTGGACGCTTATGACTACTCTTACCACCTTTTTTAGCTCTACTACTACCACTACTACTGCCCCCTTTCTTTCTGTGTACTTTACCCTTTCTTGTTTTTGTCAGTGTCCTGGCATCAATGAAGGTTGAACTGATCAAAAGCAATGCTATAACAAATTGTATCACTCTATTTCCTTTCATTTTATTTCACTATTTTTCGGGTTTTTACCATCTCTTTTGGTTGTTCCCTGTGCTATTTATATGAATTGATGAACTCCATTTTTTGTGTACCTCGGATAACCGGCTTTAATGTGAAAACTGAAAGGTTGTTGAATAATGTAGCTGTAGTTTAGGATTTCAATGGGTATGGTCTTCACAATTTGGCTGCAGAGTGAACCCCAGAAGAAGTAAAGACTGGAAACAGAGTAGTTGGCTAGATTTCTACCATTTGTTGTGGTTGCAAGACAACTAAACAGATGTATTGATTGAAGGGAATAAATTTCCAACGGGAAGCCTCGATTTGTGAGCCAGCCTGACTTATCCGAGTTCTATTAAATTTGGGTTGTGACATTATACTAGGAACGAATATAAACGGTAAAGATGGGCTGCTTTAATGGCAAAAAAACCGAGATTAGGCTTTGAATGACCGAATGTGGGATCAAACTATAGATAAACTGGACATTGAGGTAGATCGTAGATGGTCTTCTGAATATTAGTTGGGCGGGTCTAATAAGTGGGTATGTGACCTGCTTACTATTTATTGAATAGAACCCTTGATTTGTGTGCCTGTGCAGCTCTCTTGAACTACATTTTGTAAGCTCTTCTCAGAAGTTTCAATCTTGTGCCTTTTCAAAGTCTTGGACTCGGTTTCGGCATTACACTTAAACGTTCAAGTTAGGAGGCATTTTAAACTAGGTCTATCGTAAGACCGTAAGAGGGTGGTATTAAATTGAAATAGTTGTAAGCCTGTAACCGATAGATACATCGGGTTGTTTGGGAATGATAGAGTTACGGTCTTACAGAGTACGGCTCACGGCTCGTATATTTGAATTGTACATACATGGTTGCAGGAGATATTGGAACATAAAAGAAAGTAGACATAAATAGTAGGAAAACAAAAGAGGGATTCTTTCATTAAAAGATGGGAACATTGTTACATTTATGCAAGACTCACAATAGAACTAGTCTTATGTTTTTGGTGTTTTTTTTCTGATAGGATAGTACAGTCTTATGACCCGTCTATGGCCCCCTACCTTCCCCGAACCATGGATTTTCTCCGACTGAAGTCTCCTTGGTCAGCCGTTTTATTGCCATTGATTCTTTCTTGCATCAAGATGCTTTTGGAATTTTTGTTTTTTTTCTTCTTATTTCTTCATCTTTTATGATCTTATCCCATGCATCAACTTCACAATATGCCTTGTAGAAGTTCACTGCGCATTCTTGCTTTTGCCTTAAACTGTGTAATGCTGTTGGATAGTGTCGATGTCGAGTCCCTTCAGCTTCACAACAGATTCTACATGTCCTTTCAATGTGTGAAGTTCCCTCAACCTGATCATATATTTTTCAAGTTTTATTACACTTTTTTTTTTTTGTTTTTTTTTGTTTCTGTCAACAAAATGTGATTATTTTTCAGGGGAAGGTAAATGTCCTTCCTGTGCTTTCTGCACGATTGACCTGATGAAACAGAGGTAAAGAAGGATCATTTTTCTTCCCCTCGAATGAAAAAAGCACATTTTTTCCCTAGGGAAATTTTTCCTCCTCTCGAAACAACCAGAATCTAGGAGCATAAATTTACCTTGCAATCTCAGCACGTCTCTTGGCCTGCTCAGCTATTTCAGACAACTCCCTGTAGTTGTTGGTGTCACCTAAGATGTTGGAGGATGAAGGATGGTTGAGCCCGTGCAGGGTGCGTTGGGCAGTAGCCCATTGTGCTTCTCTTTCACCTCTTCCATAATCCTTTTTGCTTGTAAATGCAGTCTATAATTATTAAAATCCATAAAGTTGTCAAATAAAACAATCCAATAAAACATCCTACGAGTCTACGACGCTTGTGTGAGACCGTTGTATGAATAGAGTTCATTGAGGAGTTCGTTTGTTGTATTGTGTATTGTGTATTGTGTAGTACGATATAAGAATAAGCGCTGTCACTAATACTTACCCTTTTCTCAATGAGATTGTCCCAAGCTTTGCCAGTTAGTGTGTATCTAATGATGAACTTTAAGATATCCAAGGGAACGTAGAAGACAATACTGTATAACCAGATCACACCAGCCCATCCCCATCCGATTCCTGTGATATGTGCAAATCCCCAGTTTGCATACACCGCGATAAGTGTCGCTATCTGTTTAAACAAAGCTCAGAGCCTCAGATTAATTAATACTTAATTGTCTTGCGTTATAGAGATTACTTTGGGAAAACAAGGAACTTAATCCTTTAACTCACCAGTTGCGCTAGAAAAAAGGCAAACACTAGCAAGAGACCAGGGCGTTCGATGAAGGACCAGCTTCTTGAGCGTGTCACAAAGATTAGGGCTTGACTCACTATGCTCACTTGTAGGTATAGGGCTGCCATTATCTCTTTGTCATTTTCCTTAATACTTCTTACTCCAAAGTGTTTCTGTCATTCAACACAAAACGGAATTGGGGTAAGTAGACCCATCAAAATGTGACGAGTTTAATACTCGTGAGTGAATGGAAAAACAAAAGGAAGCTGAAAAGTATAGATCATCTACTTACAGTGAAAAAGTCTGAGTCATGAACAAGCCAGAAGAAAACAACTGTCATGATAGCAAGGTAAGTGCCGAGGACAACACCCGTGGCAAAGATCTCCTTGAGCTTCCAAGAATCCGGGGTAGGGGACGGCTTGACTCGATCCTTAGAGATGGTCATTATAGTTCCATCATTGAGTACAGCAATGATAAGAACCATGAAAGGAGAGAAATCAAACTTCCAAATGAGAGCAATGAGCATGAACCCTATGACTATTCTGATAGTGATGGAGACTGCATAAATGGTGTAGTTCTTCATTCTTTGGAAGATGGCTCGGCTAGTTAACACAGCACTTATGATCACACTTAATCCTGGCTCGGTCAGGACGATGTCTGATGCACTTCGAGCTGCATCAGTTGCATCATCGACAGCGATACCGATGTCTGCCTTTTTCAAGGCTGGTGCGTCATTCACACCATCCCCTGTCATACCGCAAATGTGCTTTCTTTCTTGCAATTTCTTCACTATCTCATACTTGTGCTCTGTGTATATTTAACTCAACATTAGTATTTTGATTTTGGTAGCACAAAATAGTTATAGTTGTAGTAATTGATATACCTGGGAAGACTCCTGCGAACCCATCAGCCTTTTCAATAAGCTCTTCAACTGGTATGGCAGCTATGCTCTCATCCTTATGGTTACCAAGTAAAGAGGATGAAGGGTACATGTTAGTCCCCATGCCAAGCCTGCGACCTGTCTCTTTACCAATGGCCAATTGGTCACCAGTGATCATCTTGACATTGACGCCAAGGCTCAGTGCACGTCTGATAGTCTCTGCACTGTCATGCCTTGGTGGGTCAAACAGAGGCAATAGAGCAATGAATTTCCATGGCCCCCCTGGACTTTCCTTTGTCTTTTCGGGAATTGTCTGTCATTGAAAGAAACGATATAGTAAAAGTTGCATATGAGTGTAAAGGGATCAAGGATTGTTCTTTTGTGTTTCTTTTGAGCCAAAATCAGAAACACTATGTCGCAATAACTTGATGAGCTAAGCCAACAAACATTTGAGATATATAAGAATTGCGGGAGAGTTATTTTACCTGAAGAGCGACACCAAGGGAGCGAAGACCACGGTCAGCGAAACCATCAATGATGGCATGAGCCTTGCTCTTTACATCAGGACTGAGGTTGCAAAGCTCAATTATCTGTGATAAAGTCAAGATCATCATTCATCAGGAATCTAGGATTTAGATCCATACAATGGAGGTTATGATATTATGTTTGCAGCTTATTAGTTATTACCTGCTCAGGAGCTCCCTTGCTTACACGATACCAATCTCCCTTACTATCATAGTATGTTATTGCAGTACGTTTTTCGACAGGGTTGAAGGGCAAGAAGTGTACTTCAGTGATTCCTGCTCTAGCCTGCAAACAAGTCCTTTTTCTGTCAAATTCTTACTGTCATATAGATCTTGTAGTACGAAAGGGATTTCCCAGAAGGAAAAAGAGTTCACCTCTTTAGGATCTGCTAGATTTCCTACAATGCAAGCATCAATAGCATCTTGGTTTTCTACACGAGAAGCCCTGGCAGCATACAAAACTGCAGTCTCCTTGTCAACATCAGGAGTAAATGCCTGAAAATTGAAAATGTGTAAATCATAAAACTAACACTTGAATTTATATGTGTTATTCGCAATTCTGATGAAAAAGTGTTCCAAACCTCAATCATGGTTTTGTCAACAGTGAGCTTATTAAGAGTGAGAGTTCCCGTCTTGTCACTGCACAGCACATCCATACCAGCCATTTCTTCAATGGCGGTCATCCTCTTAGTGATGGCACCCTGCTGTGAAAGACGATGTGATCCAATTGCCATGGTCACCGACAAGACTGTTGGCATAGCAATTGGGATTCCACCAATGAGCAACACCAACAAATTGTCAATTCCGTCTCTGTACTTCCTGTGCTGAATTGGGTACATCACTATTAACTCTATTAAGATCCCAACTGCAATTGATACTATACAGAAGTTTCCGATGGCTGTCAAAACCTGCAGGAACAATTGCGCCCAAATAAGTTCATGTCGGTTAGTACTACGGCCATAATATTTGTAACAAGGATTCAGGAAAGAAAGAGAGTCGTACCTTCTGAAAGTGACCTACTTGGTTAGTGCTGTCAACAAGGTGAGCAGCCTTACCAAAGAAAGTATGAACTCCAGTAGCTATAACAATAGCCTCGATTTCACCTTGTTTGCAAGTGGATCCAGAAAAGACTTCATCACCAGGGTTCTTGTTAACCGGCATGGACTCTCCGGTGAGGGCAGATTGGTCAATCTTAAGGGGGTCTCCCTCTAAGAGACGCGCATCAGCAGGGACTATGTCTCCAAGTTTGATGCTGATTATGTCTCCAGGAACCAGAATTTCTGCATCGTCTTCATTCCATTTCCCATCTCTTAGCACCTAAACCATACAATTTCTCTTTAGTTTAATAAAAATATCAAGTGTTGAAGTGGCGTATCCTCGACAAGGTTACACATAATCAAAAGATGTGGAAAGTGAATCACATACTTTAGTCTTGGGCGCAAGACCTGCCATTAGTGCTGCAGCAGCATTTCCTGCATTGTTTTCTTCGATAAAGCTTATGGTCGAGTTGATGACTAACAATGTCATGATTCCCACAAAATCTTGCCAATCTGTAGGTTTCCCCTGCATTTAAAACATTATAATTCAATAAGATTAAGCAATAATATTCCAAGTGATCGTTTCTGTAAGAGAGGAGATAGATGTAGTTTTACCCCTCCATTAGCCAATGCAATAGCCATGATAGCAGCCATCTCCATAACCCATGATAATGGATTCCACATAAATCCTAGAAATTTCAATAACTTGCTTTCCTGTTTCACATTTTCATTTCAACCCCAAAAAACAAAAATCAGTATTTAAATTACAAAACCCGTATTATGACTTATGAGCACCATCTTCGTACAAACAAAGGGAAAAAAACGTGACACCTCAAAAAAGGCGGTAAGGGGTAGAAAGTACGAATATAGTTCTACCCCCGGTAGTGTTCAACACCGAGGGACGGTATTTGGACACAAAAACTCAACTAAAGGAATGTAAATAAAAAAAGAGAGGGAAAGTAAGGGAATGTATGCCTTCTTCTCCTCAAGCTTGTTCCTTCCAAAAATGACAAGCCTATTTTGTCCTTCATCAGACGAAAGTCCTTCTCTTGAGCATTTAAGCTGCACAAATACCTCATCCACTGGAATTGTCTCCTGTTTACATACATTTTTGTTAATAAAGTAATAACAAACGGAATTGTATTATGTTTTTCTAACATATGCAGTATATAAATATTTTTGTATTCTATTATTTTTTTGTTTATGTTATTTAAATGTTTAACCCGTGATATATGACTCTAACATATGATTTTTTGTCATATTATCTTGGAAATGCGATATATGATTCCGTAACAACTTAGATAGTAAACATTTTAGAGCTGACGAGTATTAGTTAAATGGAAAACGAGATAATGTCAAGAAATTCATGTACACCCACATACCACCATTATATTCCAAAAATAATATTAATATTAATACTAATATCAACAAGTGTGAGTTATAAAAATTTAGATTTTAAATGTATAAATCGAGAAGAAAAAAAGATCTTACCAGGTCGACATTCTCCTTTTTGATATCCTCCAAACTCGCCATGATCTTCGTTTAATTACGAATAAACTAAACAATCATTAGGGAAAAAAATGAGATTAAGAGAGATGTATGATTGTTAATATTGTGATTGAAATAAGAGTGTTTTAGAGTTACTTTTACTTTTACAGGAGGTTTTAGAGGAAGAACGTATGTTTGTTTAATGATTTGTGAAATTGAGTTAAAATGTGTGTATATTTATAACAAATTTTGAGCAAGTAAGAGATCTAATTTGAGTAATAATTAACAACTTACACTAATTATGTGGAGAGATGGGAGAGTTAATTTCGCTACTAAACTTTGTTATTCAGGACAATTGTCAATTACCTATTTTTGTTGGGAGACTAACTCACTTTAGGTAAACTTGTGTGACATGTCTATTTTTAGAATTTTGGGATTCTAATTAAGGAAATTATTTTTATTACCCGTGAAATTTACCGAATTATATACAGGTAAATAAGTTAGCGTCACTTGATGACGCCCAATTTCGGCATCACCCTCTCAACTGCAATAAGTGAGAGTCCCAATAATAATAGGTATATCATTTTCCTTATATATTATCACGTTGGTGGTATTATACAAACTTATATGTACGGGCGTACGGCCGCATTAGGCGTTGATGACAAAAGCGATCGTAATAAAAATAAATGTTTTTTATTAATTAATATCTAAATTGTCAATTTATTTACCATAATTTACTAAACATTTCTCACGAACTATTAGCCTTTTACCACGAATATTGTTACGTTTATTAGCATTTTGTCACCATTATTGTCATTATTATTATTTTCAAAATTTTTTTGCTATGTAATTAATTCAACCTAAAAATTTTTGTCAAAATAAAAATTTCTAAACTTTTGTTTGTAAATTATAATTTAAGGGGGTTGATGGATAACTATGTTTTGAAAAATTATAGTCAAAATTTTAATTTAATATTAGTTTTAAATCTGTGTAAATTGTACGGGATGTTATTAATTTTTCTTAATCTAATATAATGTAACTAGCTTTTGAACCCGTGACTACACGGACTCTCTTTAAAATTGTATAAAAGAATAAATAGGTAATATTTTTAATATAATTACAAGCATCCTAATTTATAGAAAATATAATTCGTTTTATGTAATTTATTATCTCGATGACGAGTTAATCATGCTCGTGACAAATGTGAATTTCAGTGGGTTTGGAGATTGAATATTCCACCAAAATTGAAATTTTTTCTCTGGAAAGCATGTGTTGACGGCCTCCCAACGAAAGATAGACTTCTTAAAAGTCATATTAATGTCCCACCTCATTGCATTTTGTGCAACTATCCTAGTGAAAACAAAGATCAATTCTTTTACGAATGTCCTTTGATTGAGTCTATTATCCAAGAAAGAAACATTACTAGCAACAACATTTTTTTTGTCAAATTATGATAATATTGCAAGTCAAAGTTTTCTAATGAAGCTTAATTATCTCAAAGACTTAATTCCACAAGATGATTTCGTTAAGATCATTTCTATTTGGTGGAATGCATGGTTATATAGAAATGATATTATCTTTAATAATGTTAATTTCAATATAAACAAAGTTATTACTTTATGTAATAATAGCATTAAGGTCTGGATCGAAACTAGACATAAAGATCTCAACAATCTCGAGAAAGAAAAGTCTAGATACACTTCTAGTAAGAAGGAAATCTGGTGAGAGAAACCTAGAAATGGTTTTCTAAAGCTAAATTTTGATGGACCGAGAATAGATGACAATAAAGCTGCTTTAGGATATTGTATAAGAGATCATAATGGGGAAGTCGTGTTGTTAGGAGCAAAAAAGTGCGGATCTAATAGTATTCTTGTTGCAGAAGCACTCGCTTTAAAAGAAGGTATTTTAGCCGCTAAACACTTAGGAATCTCGAAGTTAATTGTGGAGGGTGATAATTTATGTGTTATCAACTCACTCCGTAGCAATTGGCAAATCCCGTGGGAAATCTCTAGTATTATCAAGGATGTGAAACTTGTTCTTCATCTATTTGATGAAGTGATAATTAAACATTGCTTTCGTGAAGCCAACAAGGTTGTTGACTTCATGGCTTCTGTTGGACATTCATGTCCAACTCTTTCGAGGTGGGTTGAAAGCCGGTCGCTTCAACTTACCTTACTCATTCGAAAGGATGAGATAGGTTGGTCCTATCTAAGAGGATCAACCTAGTTTCCTTACCTTATCAAAAAAAAAGCATACCACATCATCGATTCATAGCAATAATCGTATACCAAACAAGTAATGATATTAGATGTCAATCCGGGAAAGTGGTAAATGATCCCCTTAAATTTGCTATATTGTAAGATTAACCCCTTAACTTTGTTTTGGAGTAAATTATCCCTTAACTTTACTATAAAGTGAAATTAAGCACCTTCTATTTTTCCAGTCAAAATATCACCGGATTTTTCAATTTCTCGCAAATATCTCGTATCAATGTACATAATATGTATAAATTATACTTTACAGTATACTTTAATATTTTATACATGTAGATACGTACTTATACCGTCTTATTTTATTACAAGTCAACAAGTCCTAAATACAACTATCTTACTTTCAAAAAAAAATCTAATCTTTTTTGTTTAGTAGTTAACCGATTTTTAAAATCTAATTAGTAATTATATACAAAAATTGAAATATATATGTAGTAGATTCCAAGAAATTAAAGACGGGAAAGGTTATAAACATGATAACAACAAATGCAAGAACTGATGAGATGGAGTTTCACAAAGAGACGAAAATTTTGGTAGATGAAAGAGATAACTATATCAATTTTGTATAAAAGTAATATAAGTATGTATTGTAATTATATTTATTCTTATTCATGTAACATATACAATTTGATGAAAAATTGAAAAATCCGGTGAGATTTTGATCGGAAAATAGAAGGTGTTTAATTTCATTTTATAGTAAATTTAAGGAGGTAATTTACTTGAAGGGGTTAATCTCACAATATAGGAAATTTAAGGGGGTCATTTATCACCTTCCCGGATGTTAGACTGTCGGTCTGTCAGGGCATCATAATGTAAATAATTAAGACAAATAATAAAAGAGAATTTAATTGGTGGAGCTATACCACATCATTACATACCGAGTGTAGCTAAAAAAATTCGGCAATTATTTTGGCAGTAGGTCTCTTGAGAGACCGCCTCTCAATAAGCTTATTAAGAGACAATTGTACAAATTTAAGAAAAAGTGGTAATAAAGTTAATACAATAGGTATAAATTGCTGCCCAAAAAAAAGGTATAAATCATGATTAAAGATAAAATAAGTACATTTATAATGTAAATAAGTACGAAATTACAATGGTACGATTAATGACAAAAGAGTCATGAAATACAAATAAAAAGGTGTTCTACTTTTTGTATTACAAAAGATTACAAATATTACAAATACAAAACAAAGGCACAAAAACAGAAATGAAAACAATATAAGACGGTATATAACACCCAATCGAATCACGCTAAACACGTTTTCCCCAGAGTATTTTGTCCCTTATAGCCTTCGGGTTACACAAAATCTCTGTAGGATAAGACGATTCCTTGATCTTAAGGCAAGAATCAAGAACAAATAAATAATAAGAATATTTTTTTTTACTTATTTTGTCAAAATCAGAAACTTTTGTAAAGAAACATAAACTTTTCCTCTGTTTTCTTTCCTTGTTGGTTTTGTTGTTTGGTCTGTTAACTCACAAAATTAACCAACTTGTCATATTTATATGTATGAAATGCATGGATAAGTTTTTTTTATTGGTTATCACCAACCAATCATTGCCAATGATTGGTAATAATAACTACCAAATAATAACTTCTATGCATGTTATGTATTACGCATAACACAACTACAACCCCGATCCGAGTCGTAATTATTACCCCGAGTATATAATCCCGATAGGATACATATTATACTACAACACTTTTAATTAGTGTCCCTTATTCATTATATACATGAACTCGATATACGATTATGTGAGCGTACTCTCCGACTCACATTATATCGATTTCGAGCTCAAACCGATTTTGACACGAAAACCCGAATACGCTTAAATGACCTTGTGATCAAAATCACTAACATTCCTCCCCCATTTAAGTGTATCCCTTGTTTCCATTTAAAACAACAAAGTAAGCAAATCTATGCATAAATGAAAGTGTCCCGAGGATTGAACTTCCACATTAGTATATTACACATTCCAAATATTCGAGAATCAAGGTGTCCCACGGATTGAACCTTTCAACCCATATTGAATACATGAAGATAATATACACATAGACTCAATAAACTCTTAAAGTTACAAACTTGACACTATTGACCGCCTTGTGTCCATATCCTTTCATGAGAGTATAGGAAGCCAAGTCCAAGCCTTTTGAAGCGGCTACACTTCACGCTCACATAGGTAAATCTTTCATCGTGCACCTGCAAAATGCATTTTGTCAAAGATTTTATTAAGAAGTTTTTAAAACTTCAACCTCTTGTCATGCAGGTCATGCACATACCTTTCGGGATTATAACACGTGCCTCAATCTTCCACAATAAGCCTTCCACATTGAACTTAGCCTCTAAAATATGTTAGAGGGAAGTTGGGTATCTTATGATAAAGATCTAGATGGACTTTAAACCCATCCCGATTACCGACTTTAAAACCAAGTCCTTAACTAATCCCTTCGTCAAGTGATCAGCTAAATTATGACGTGTTCTCACGAAATCAACGGAAATAATCCCATGAGTAATCAACTCACGCACCGCGCTATGTCTAACACCAAGGTGTCTAGACTTTCCGTTGTAAACTTCACTATAGGCCTTAGCTAAAGTAGCTGAACTATCACAATGGATAGAGATAGGAGGAATAGGTCTTGGCCAAACCGGGAATTTCATAAACCAAATTCCTTAACCATTCCGCCTCTTTACCGGCCGCAGCTAAAGCAATGAATTCCGACTCCATAGTCGAACTTGTTATACAAGTTTGCTTCTTGGAAGCCCATGAGATAGCTCCTCCACCAAGTAAGAACACCCATCAACTAGTAGATGAATGATCCTCCATGTTGGTGATCCAACTAGCATCGGAATATCCTTCTAAAACCGAAGGAAATCCGACATAGTTCAAACCATAATCCATGGTTTGTTTCAAATACCTCAATACACGTTTTACCGCAACCCAATGCTCAAGACTAGGATTACTTGTGTATCTACTCAACTTGCCAACGGCAAAGGCAATATCCGGTCTTGTGCTTGTCATAGCATACATCAAACACCCAATCACTTGAGAGTACTCAAGTTGTGAAACAGCTTCACCTTTATTAGGCATAAGCTTAACACTAGGATCCATTGGAGTGTTAACCGGAGAACAATTTCCATGATTAAATTTCTTTAACACTTTCTCAATGTAGTGAGATTGTGTCAAAGAGAATGTCATGTTCTCACGCTTGATCTTTATACCAAGTATCACATCCGCCTCACCCATGTCTTTCATGGCAAAACTTGATGACAAAAAGGCCTTAGTAAGGTCTACTTGACTTTGGTTGGTGCCAAAGATCAACATGTCATCCACATATAGACAAATAATGACTCCATTACCGTTGTCATCAAATTTGCTATACACACATTTATCAGACTGATTTAGTCTATACCCATTAGATAGAACAACCTCATCGAACTTGTGATGCCATTGTTTAGGAGCTTGTTTAAGTCCATACAATGATTTGATTAACTTACAAACCTTATGCTCATTACCTGGCATAATAAATCCTTCCGGTTGTTTCATATACACCTCCTCTTTAAGCTCACCATTCAAGAACGCTGTCTTGACATCCATTTGATGGATCACTAGATTATTAATTGCAGCAAGAGCAATCAATAATCTAATAGTAGTAATGCGAGCTACGGGAGCATAGGTATCGAAATAATCAATCCCTTCCTTTTGTCTAAAGCCTTGCATAACCAATCTAGCTTTAAACTTGTCGATAGAACCATCAACTTTCATCTTCTTTTTGAAGATCCACTTGCAACCTAATGGTTTACAACCACGAGGTAAATCCGCAAGCACCCAAGTGTTATTGCCCATTATGGAATCCATTTCATCATTCACAGCCTCTTTCCAAAAGGAAGAGTCACGAGACCTCATTGCCTCATTAAAGGTCTTAGGGTCCTCATCAATGTGAAAACAATATGGATAATAGTTTTCACATCCATCCCTTGAACCTTCAACCAAATAGGTATGAAAATCGGGACCAAAGGATTTAGCAATCCTTTTCCTCTTACTCCTACGAATTTCAGGTGTTACTTCTTGAGTTATGACATTGTCACTTCCCTCAATAGCTCTACTAGAACTAGGTACTAGATCCTTTGGCTTCGGCATTGATGAGAAACGACTCTCATCAAATATCGCATCCCTTGACTCAATTACGGTGTGAACCGAAACAGAATCATTAGGTTCAATTACATAGAACCTATAAGCCTTTGAATGCGCAGAATATCCAATGAATATGCAATCGATGCCCCTTTCCCCCAAGGTTTTAATCTTGGGATCGGGTAGTCTTACAACAGCCCGACAACCCCAAACTCGAAGATAATACAAGCTTGGTTTCTTTTTGTACCAAAGTTCATATGGAGTGTCTTTATTCCTTTTATTAGGAATCCTATTTAACAAATAGCAAGCCGTCAACATGGCTTCACCCCAAAATCCGTCACTCAAACCCGAGTAAGACAACATGGAATTAACCATTTCTTTTAGGACTCTATTCTTTCTTTCCGCTACACCATTTAATTGTGGTGTATAGGGAGGAGACACTTCATGAATGATACCACTTGACTCAAAATACAATGGGTCATAATATTCACCACCTCTATCAGAACGCAACCTTTTAATCAAACCCGATTGTTGCAATTCCACTTCATTTTTAAAAACTTAAACTTATCAATTGTCTCATCTTTAGCATGAAGTAAATATATGTAACAAAACCGACTATAGTCATCAATGAAAGTCACTACATATTTTTTACCACCTAAAGACGGATAATTGCGAAAATCACATAAATCACTATGAATAAGTTCAAGCACATGTGAGATCCTAGACACATTACCAAATGATTGCCTTGTGATTTTTGTCAACATACAAGTATTACACTTATTAATGTTCATGTTAAAAGATGAAATTAGACCATCTTTAGACATAGTTTCCAATCTTTTGTAATGTACATGTCCTAGTCTCACATGCCAAAGATATGAAGTATCATCCATAGAGAAAGCAATAAATATTGAACTTTCATTTGGGACAACATTCAATATAAACATGTCATTGCAATAATAATCAAATCCAATAAACACACCATGCTTAGATAACACGCACATACTTATTAGATTCATACACTTGTTTATAACCAAGTTTGCATATATAAACAACTACCGGATACAAGGTACTTTCTAATTCCGGGTACATGCAATACATTATTTAAATTTACAACATTTTCGGAACTAAATTCCAACAACACCGTGCCACGGCCAATAATAAGAGCGGTAGACTCGTTGCCCATATAAAGAACGGATCCATCCGTCACTAGTTCATACTCCTTGAACCAATGTCGATCCTTGTAAACATGATTGGTTGCACCCGAGTCTATCCACCATGCCACTACATCATCCTGCACATAGAATGCTTCAGAAATTAGTGGTACATAATTCACAACCGAACTAAAACCATAGTCTAAAATCTGACCTTGATTAGTGGCTGGACCTTGGTCATTAGACCCTTGTCCTCTTTGGCTAGTACTTGCACCCTTGTTCTTTTTGTGCTTCCTAACCTTGCAATTTGCTTTCAAATGCCCGTCTTTCCACAAATCCAACAAGCACCTTTTGGTGCCTTGTTAGACTCATCATTGGTGTTGTTAAAAGAGCGTTTTTTACCCTTAAACTTGTTATAGGAACCCTATCCCTTTTCCATCATATTGACAGAAGAAGATCCCATAACATCATTTCCTTTACCCTTGCCACTATCTTGCACCCTTAGAGATTCCTCTATGCGCAAATGGCTACCAAGTTGAATAAGACTCAACTCTTTTTTCTTACTCCCTCCTATTCAAAGTATTGTTCCCCTTTGAAGGTGGCACAAATATTAAGGTAAGGAGTAAAATAAGTGTAGAAAATTGGGTGGGGTTGGGTGATAGGAGAGAGGAATGAATAATTAGGAATTAAATAAGAAATTGTGGGCCACAAAGATTAAAAAAAGAATAAAATATGAGTAAAAGTGTTGGGCGGGGTTTGATAATAGGAGAGAGAAATGAATAAAATAAGAGTAAAAGTTTCCAAAATAAGAAAGGGGAAGAAAAGCTGAATAATCCGTTTTAGAAATAGGGAAAAATAGTTAGAATAGGAGGGAGTATGTT
Source organism: Silene conica (assembly GCA_029255685.2). Taxonomy (NCBI): domain Eukaryota; kingdom Viridiplantae; phylum Streptophyta; class Magnoliopsida; order Caryophyllales; family Caryophyllaceae; genus Silene; species Silene conica. The sequence goes on along the minus strand of CM055312.2, from coordinate 80,876,457 downwards.
TAAGCATGTGTTTAAAATCCTTCCAAGAAGGAGTCAACTTATCTATAATACTAGACACCGAAATAGATTTATCCATTTCCATCTTATGTTGAGCAAATTGTCCCAAACTCCGGAGCAATTCATTATATTGTTCCATTACAGGTCTAGCATCCACCATTTTATAATTCATGAAATTTCCAACAAGAAACTTCTTAGTAGAAGCATCCTCATCCATGTACTTAGATTCAAGTTGATTCCATAAATCTTTAGCGGACTCTACATTTTGATAAATGTCAAAAAGAGAGTCGGACATACCGTTCAAGATGTGACCGCGACATATGTAGTCATCATTTTCCCACTTGTTTCTTTTTCGTTGAATTTCCGCAATTGTTTCATCCCCAACAATCTCCGGCATGGGAGTACTCAACACATACATAACCTTCAAAGCGGTGAGAAGGAAGTGCATCTTCTTTTGCCAACGACGGAAATCAACACCCTCAAATTTCTCCAACTTTCCAAACTTGCCAGTCATCTCTTTGAGTGAATCCATTTCCAAATGTAGAAAATACTCTAAGAATGTTTTACTTTTTGTATTACAAAAGATTACAAATATTACAAATACAAAACAAAGGCACAAAAACAGAAATGAAAACAATATAAGACGGTATATAACACCCAATCGAATCACGCTAATTCCTTAGAGTATTTTGTCCCTTATAGCCTTCGGGTTACACAAAATCTCTGTAGGATAAGACGATTCCTTGATTTTAAGGCAAGAATCAAGAACAAATAAACAATAAGAATATTTTATTTTACTTATTTTGTCAAAATCAGAAACTTTTGTAAAAAAACAGAAACTTTTCCTCTGTTTTCTTTCCTTCTTCAGCAAAAACAGAAGAAAAATGTTGGTTTTGTTGTTTGGTCTGTTAACTCACAAAATTAACCAACTTGTCATATTTATATGTATGAAATGCATGGATAAGTTTTTTTTTTATTGGTTATCACCAACCAATCATTGCCAATGATTGGTAATAATAACTACCAAATAATAACTTCTATGCATGTTATGTATTACGCATAACACAACTACAACCCCGATCCGAGTCGTAATTATTACCCCGAGTATATAATCCCGATAGGATACATAATATACTACAACACTTTTAATTAGTGTCCCTTATCCATTATATACATGAACTCGGTATACGATTATGTGAGCGTACCCTCCGTACTCTCCGACTCACATTATATCGATTTCGAGCTCAAACCGATTTTGACACGAAAACCCGAATACGCTTAAATGACCTTGTGATCAAAATCACTAACAAAAGGTACAAAAGAAATGTCTCTCAATCATTTATTAAAAGATCATCTCTCTCAAATTTTAGTGTTATTTTGGAAACTAACTGTAGCAATGAAAACTAACTACATCATCAAGATGTCCTTAATCGTGATCTTACTCTATGGGACGATTTCATTGTATAAATAATCAACTCATTTATTAACAATAAATGAATAGTAATTGACGTTTTTCTTTACAAAAATACTGTGTCCCACGTTTCAAATCGTCTTCCTTTATAATTTGCGTTAGAATCATTCAATGTTGATCTATACTTAATAATTGGTGTCTTCTCATGAACAACGTTGTACCATAATCTAAGAAGCGCATCAACAGTAATTATTCAATGTTGATCTATACATAATAATTGATGTAATCTCATGTACAACGTTGTGCAATAATGTATGAAACGCATCAACAGTTACGGTAGTCGGTATACCACTGGTGTACGCCAAACGAGGAGAATTTGTATTCACTTGAAGTTCAATCCTACTCTTTTAAGAATCAAGAGTATATTACAAACCAGTAAGGCAAAAAATTCGAGACAATAGAATCATCGGCCATTAAACTCAATGGCCAGTAATTTGCTAACTCTCACCACACTAACACTATGGCAAATCTTGTGTATTCAATGAATTCAAAAACCAGTGTCTGATCATCTAGGGGAAAAATCGAGAAACACAACAGAACCCTATCTAGCTCATTTAACTAACAATTCCCTATCGGCCAAGACCCAGTTTTTGAGTAGAGTGGAGTAGTCACAAAAAATGAAAGTTTGACTAGTAGTACTGATCTTCACATCCTAACGCTTTGCCCGTGGCTTGGGTTTAACCTCAGCCTCCTGTGTATACAAAGGACAACAGCACGAAATTAAAATGGAGAAAATACGGGATTTTATTGCAAACCTGGTAGCATTACTTCTGAATGTTTTTCCAAAAGAAAAAATGCAGATGAATCATTTTGGAGCAAATCAGATAACCCGAATGTACCTGAGTTGAGTGCAAAAGGATGTAACTCTTAGCAGCCGCTGGATTGTGATGTTCTGCACCTTTACTCCAGTCATAACACACCTGCAAGTCGTTATAAGTTCATCATCTTAGTAAGCTGCCACGCTGCATTGCTGACAAAGTATGTGTATATACTAGTAAAAGACAATTGCAAAAATCCATCCATGGATGTGCATCACGAAACAACTTGCAAAGAATAAATCCTCATAGAGTCTATGTTACTCCGCGTCTTTACTGTGTGTCCGAGACAACAGTCGAAGATAAGGGTATGGAATCTGTACTCAATCAACAACAGTCCCAACATTTCTCCTGACAAAAGTGGAGAAAAGAGGGCCAACACGACAAAAGCCTTATTTCTCAAACAAGTCTTTATTTCACTAAAAACTTTGAGCTATACCAAAATGTAACTGCATTTTTGTCTGGAGGACTTTTTCCAGCAATGTATTCTGTATTCAACACTGCTATTCAAGTCCGAGTACCATAGTAGATTATGACAAAAAAAAGTAGATGGAGATCATTATGCACGTGCCTTTTTCTTAACATGTAACCAAACACAACTTAAACTCCCCTCTATACATTCATACATTCATCATAATCTTCGACCTCATCCAAATTGTTGCTCTCAATTCTTTCTTGTAACCCCCCCTTTTTCTCAACATGTAACCAAACACAACTTAAACTCCCCTCTATACATTCATACATTCATCATAATCTTCGACCTCATCCAAATTGTTGCTCCCGATTCTTTCTTGTAACCCCCCCCCCCCCCCCCCCCCCCCCCCTTCTCTTTATTTTCATGACGGTTCATGTTACTAAAAAAATTAGTCCGCAGTAAAATAGAAGAATGTTATAAGCCTGTATGGATTTAAAAACCAGACCACTATGAAACAAAGTACAGAAAACACACCGAATAAGCATATATTGAGCCGTCATTGTTAAAAGCACCGCATGGTATAGCTTGGTTGCACCTTGTCATGGCCTGAAGAAAAAGGTGTTATGAAGTAAGGCACTCAGGCAAGATTTGGAACATTAATTGAACTTTGTGGCACCATAATAATCAACTGTTTTATGTGGTCAATTACACAATAAATTAGTCAGAATACGTTTAAAATAAACACGTTAAAACTAACCTTAAGACGCTGCTTGCTATCTTTGTCCCAAAAGTTGAATGCGCCATCAGATCCAGCGGTCGCAAACGTGTGGTGCACCTGAAGTGGAGCAAAGTCAAACATTGTTTTTAGTTTGGACATCAATCAATATTAGGAAGAAACTACTTGAGCTTTTACAAAGCTTGAGGAAGGAAATTATATCTTTAATGAAAAGGTGAAGTTGCAGATAATCACAAATGATATATACTGGTCGATTTAAATAAGATCATGAGATAGAATCACACATGCAGCTCAACGTATTTTTTTGTTAGCAATAGGGAAATGAAAAAGTGTAAAACAAGGTGTCTTCAAAGCTTTGCAGTAATCTTTGCAAGAATTAGTATCTAATCGTGAACAGAGATAACTGAAATCTTCTGAAGGTATTGGCGGTGCTTATTAGACATGGCAAACGGGTCATTTGATTTGGAACCGGGTCATTCGAGTTGGGTCATTTCTAGTGCGTTTTTCTTAACCTGATTTATAACTTCCAATGGCACTCTCCGAAGTCCCAACCCCTAGAAGTATTTGACTACTCTGTTTTCTCGATAGAGTAACTACATAGCATTTAGTGTAACTTCAATTTAGAAACAATCGCTGCAATTGAATATTTTTTCATCATAATTATAGAACTTATAGTTACTACTTACTACAGAGTACATAATAGTTAGCATAACAAAAGCCTCGACCGGCAAAATGATAAAACACATTTTCACCATGCAAACATGGCTTTGGTTGCTATAAAAATGAGAAGCACAGAGCGGAACGATTTCATTAAAAAAAGTATGAAAATATACTACTTACAGGATGGAAGTTTATCGAGTTGACTGAAAATATATCATTGCCATCCCTGTGGCATTTGAAAGTGAAATTCTTGGCTTGCTGTGCATCATCAAGGTGATGTACACCTACTCTTCCTTCAATCGACCCAACCTATGACCAAAAGAAAGGTGAACAGTTAGACAAAATAAAATTTTGGGAGTTAGCTTGCTAGACATAACTTGGACAATTGGACAAATGGACCCCAAGCATCTACATAAAAGCTTCAAAGCAACCAAAATAACAAACAGGAAACATGGATTAAAAGGGGACTTCATAGCAGTAAAGCCATAAGTAAATGCTAATGCATACCAAGAAGCCTTGCTTATCAGGAAAGGCAGTGACACATCTCGTCTGATACTTCAGGGGTGATTGGATCCTTTTGAACTCGACCTGACACAAGAGAGGTTAAAATATTTAAATGTAAAACACGAAGGTAGTCTGCCTTCTGATGCACTACAAGAAAATTGTCACATACTGTAAAGTCGAAAATGCTGAAACAAAGGTACCTGTGGTTTCTGCAAATCAAAGATAACAACGTTTCTGTCTGCTGTTCCCACAACCATTAAAGGATGCACTACAGAGAGAGAATAGCATCGATCAGGTAGTTGCTGAGTGTGCACTGGATTTGGCGTTCTTGTATCCCAGTACCTACCAAACAAGAGCAATTAAAACCCTCATTGAGATGGAAATTAAACTAATGATAACAAATTTGTACCAAAACCAAAAGGACATCTATTCTTAAGAACACTAAAACTATAAAGCAACCATTCACTTACAAGCGGTTTAACCCCTTGATAACATTGATATGCAACTTTAACTAATTGTGATAATAGATTAATAGTTGCTCCGTGGTAACACAAGCTACTTTATCTTATATGATTGCTAATTTGCACAAGGGAAGGGGTATTCAATTAGTTCTTGCGCATCAAAAGATAGTAAAACAAAAACTGTATCATAAGAAGAAACCCAGTGTCCTAATAATACTGCATCCTAAAATGAAGTATAATCACGGAATATACGAATTCTTTGTCATCAATGATTTGTTCCTCCATGGCCCCATTCCATTTATATTGTCCTTTTTGATCGACAACTTTAACCAATAATTTCTCCAAATATATGTAAGGGTTTACTTTCCATATATAGTTTCCAAATTAAAACGGTTGGATTCCATACATGAAAACAAAAGTAGAATTTTGAAGGAAAACATCTCGACCCCTGGCCAATGTTGTAAACTAATTTGGCGTATACCAATTGTAAATGGAGTGGAATAGAAAGCTTACTTGATGGTTTTGTCCCAGCTTCCTGTAGCTAAGAGGTTCAATTCAGGGATCCAAGCAACTTGGCTGACAGGTGCGTCATGCATAGCCACAGTAGACGGTTGGGAAGCAGACAAAGGCCACATCTTGACTTGTTTATCGCAGCCTCCAGAAAAGACGGTGGTTCCATCATCTTTCCAAGCGGAGCACAATACCTTAATCAAAATAGAAAACATAGAGATATAAGATTGTGAGTGGGAGTGGGAGTGGGAGTGGGGGTGATTTATTAGATAGGTACAGAAATCAGGCGTGACATGAAGCGGCAACTTACAGGCTGGTCATGTGAGATTGCTGCTTTAGCTGCACTGCCGATAGCCATGCCATTCTTTGTTACCTCCCAGCATCTTACCTGTATGTAGTGTATGTTGAATTAACAAGTTAAGTATAGGAAGGGGCTTACTTGGTATAGCTGTGTTAACTGGTGTTTACGAAAAAAGGTGAAGGTAATTAGAGGAAACCTGGTTATCCCAAGAAGTAGCAATGAGATAATTGGCTTTAGGGCTAAAGCAAAGACTTGAAACGGAGTCTCCTGGAGGATTAACAACCTGCGAGCGAATCCGTTGAAAAATGAGACAGTAATTGTAGGGCAGGTGATAAGGAACACAGTAGATGAATTGATAGCATTGTTTAAGATTGAAAGTTAAGCATTAATCTGTGAGAAGAAAGAATGGTAGCATTATTTGAAGAAAAGTGATTATCTAGGAGTAGAAGAAGGCGTGTTTATTATAATTAGTTATTAGTTATTAGTGGTATGGTAGGAGATGAATGGGAATGATCTGAATTGCAGTAATAATAACAAAGAAAAAGAGAAGAGGGTAATTAGGTACCTCAGCAGATTTGTTAGGGTTGTGCGAAGTATTAGAAGCGGGAGTAGTTGACCCAAATGCAGACATTATTACTCAAATTGAAGAAGAAGAAACCCAGTTCTGTAATTGTATTTTGGGGGAAATGATTAGAAGCAATTTGAAGAATTGAAAGAGAAGAAGAGAGAGACAAGTTCAAAATTGGGAAGGAGGGAAGGGTTTTTAGGAAAAGGATCCTCTCCATTACTTTTTAGTCCATTACCACTCTAAGAGAATATTATAATATATATCTCTATTTCACTCATTAATCTTTTTCTTTTTTAGTTAAATTACGACCACCGGATCGATCCAAAACTAGATCTAAACCGTTCAAAAGTAATGGACCTCCATTTCTTTTAGAGAAATGGAGAGAATCCTTACTCGGGTTTTTATATGGAACTCCAGTCCAGTCCTATCAAGCTCCACTTCAACGCTATACACTTTATAGTTTTAATCTCGTGCACGGGTATAATTTTTCGAATACATGAGTGGTTGGTTATATACAACAATTATTGTTTTTTTGTTCAAGATCATCTTAGTTTAAGACCACTCTCACATATGATTAAAACAAAAGTGAAAACGAAAAAAATACATACGAAATAAGACATGGGTGGAAACAAAAAGAGGTCTATAAACATTTATTAATATTTATTAACTTAGACGATCTTAAACAAAAAATACAATTAAAAATATACATTTATACTTTATTTATTTCGTCAATTCTTTTTTATATTTACGACGTAATAAGGAACTATAAATATTGAATAATATTTTTTAGTTTTTTCTATTTTAATCATTGAAAACTGATATTCTATTTAATTTAACAAAATTAGACCTCCGTTAATTAATGAATGAGTGCTATAAATTTATTCGACAAATCTTGCTTGCAAACGTTGTAAATTAAAACGAAGGGTGTTAATAATGACCATCCATGAAGGCCGAATTATTAGCCCTTCTCGCTGGATTAGAAAGGGCAAAAGCTATCCGGATCACAAAGCTTCTTATCCATATGGATAATAAAACTTGTGTCGAGATTGTGGAGAACACTCAATTAATCAGCAACAATCTAAGGGTTATTGTTAAGCGCTGCCAAGATCTACTACGAGAAGAGCATTGGAATGTCAAGATAGAACATACATACCGGGAAGCAAACCGAGCAGACGATTTACTTGCTAATCGAGGAGTAACTTCGAGCACCGTTCCAACACACCTAGATGAACCTTTAGACGAGTTGCGTCCTATCCTTCGGGAAGATATTTTTGGGGTTGCTATTCCCCGTGTAGTAGCTATTAGTTAAAAAAGCCCCTCTTATGTACCAAAAAAAAAAAATAATGACCAAGTATATGTTTACCAAATTAGCAAAAAGGAACGGAAAAAAAAAGAAAAAAAAACTACTTCCAACTATTTAATTATTTGACAATTTTTTATTGTTGTAATTTTCTTTAATTTAGTAATATTAGTGATTAAAATGTAAACTTAAAGATTATGGTTGATAGTTTGGAAATAAAAACTTGATGTTAAGTGGTGGGGTAGGGTATGGAAGAAGTTAATTATTTTTTCTAAAAAATGAGGGCCAATAGGATTGCTCTAAATTCTACTCCTTTTATAGAATGTATATTTTATTAAATTTAAATGTCGTGTCCCGTGTCCTAAATTCCATGGCATGCCGTGTCCCGTGTCCGTGTCCATTTTAGTGCTACGTAGAGTATAGCTCATTCTATCGTTACTGTCTTACGTGGCTGGGTTTTGTGTCCGATACGGTGATCCCCCAATTTCCCCCACCTATCACTCTCGTTTCTTGCGTGTTGGTCTGGTTGTTTGTATGTTGGTGGTCCTGGGAGGTATTGTCTGCTGAAACGGTTCCGGTTGATAGGTGTATGTGATCCGCTTGGTGGCTTATTGTTCGATTGTCTACTCTTGTTTTTTGGGGTTGCATGCATGTGTGTCTCTATCTTCGGAGTCAGTTACGGTCTGTTTCTTTGGGAGGTTTGATATGTGGGTGCTCTTGTTTGTGTATGTCAATGGTTTTGTGTGGTCGAGACTCTTGTTTTGGTTGATCGGTCGAAGTGTGGTTTCCTTATCTGGATGGTCAAGGGTCATTGAGGAGTGCCCCGAGTCAGCTCTTGGGGTGTTGGTTGTGATGTTGGTTTGGGACGGAGGCGGTGGTTTCATCTCCCTTGTTAACTCATGACCTTTAGTACTATAATATCTTTTGTTTTAATAAATCTCTTTACAGAGACCATGTTTTTTGTTTGTCTTTTGTTTCTTATGTGTCCTTCAAAGGCGATGTTGGTAGTAATTAGTGGAAGGTTGGTCGGGAGGAGATTTATGGCCTTTCTTATCACTTTATTGACTTTCTTAGGTCGTTGGTCTTTGGACTGTTGCGGTCTGTAGAATCCCGTATTTTCGTAAATAATATTTTAATGATTTTAAAGTATTTTCCGGAATATAATATTATTTTATTAATAAATCGTAAATCTTATTTTAAGTCTTTTCGTTAAGTTCCGTCTTAAGAATATTTAATTCTTAAGATGTTCACTTGGCATTTCATTTTCCGACTTGAGTCCGTAGCACAAACAAATAAAACCCGACTCAAGTAAAGGTGAAAGGACAATATAAAACCCTACCTAAACCTTATCCATCGACACATTCATCTTCTTCATTTCATTTCACTTTAAGAAAAGAAACTCCATTTTCTCTATTTTCATCAAGCTTCAAATCATAATCTCGACCCCTGATAGTGTCAAATAGTAACGGGTCAATAGGTAATTTTTATCAAATCAAACATGCTTGATACCGGGTCATAGCGAAACTTTCATGTAATATGCCGGTTTACTCTTGTGATTGTAATTTCGAGTTTTTGTGTGTTTTGTTGGGAGCTTGAAACAACTCTTCTCTACCAAGGAGGAGAAGGATAACCAAGGGTACAAGTTCAAGGTCAAAAAGGAAGCAAACAAAGGAAGAGCTCAAGTGTTATGGTCAAATGAACAAATGAAGCAAAGAAAAGCAAGCAGCGAGCTCCTGCGCAGCCTGCGCAAGAGTCGTGCGCAGCTGCGCCCTCCAGCGCAGGCAAGGGGGGGTCCTGCGCAGCCTGCGCCCCCTGCGCATTTCTGTTTTACACGGATTTTCTAATCCGTGTTTGGGCTTTTAAAATGAAATTATCCTAGAGTTTTGTGCAGGGGTATAAATACTCAACTTCAGAATGTTTTAAGACATCATCTCTTATCTTTAGAAGAAGAATATTTACTCTCAAATTAATTGTAATCTTTCCCTAATTTAAAGCTTGTAATTATGCAAATGAGAAGCTAATCTTCTCATTCTTGGTGTAATCCTAATCAAAGTATCCAACTTTGATATTGTAAGACACTTTCATCCCTCTAGTTTATCTAATGTTTACTCTTTGTTTTAATGTTTTATTTTGAGTAATTAGTTGTTGGGTTTGATCATCCTTGCTTCTAGTTGTTCAATCTTTGCATGTTCTAAGGAAATGGCTTAGTTTTACTTAGGATTTGTAGTAGCAAACTCTAATTGTGTGGAATTGGTTTAAAGGAAACACCTTTTGAGTAGAGTTTACATGACTAATTCTACTAGCATGGTTTAATGTGTGTAGATTAGTTTCCTTGTTCATCCTTTGGCTTAATCTTTAATCGCTTGGTTTTAGTTCTCTTGTTACGGTTTAGTGGCTTAGGCTAGAATCGAAGGAACCCTATGTACGGTTTAGTCATGGGATTCACTATCTTAGGATGTTCTTAGTGGGTAGATAACTAGGAGGGGTGATAGAGTCGACTTTGTCTTTGTTGAGGTATTTTGAGAAGGTTACACCAAGATTTTCTCCCTTATTGTATTTGTGCACATTTATTGTTTGTGTTATTGCCTAGCCCAAAATCATTCTTCATTTATTGCTCTTTTGTTGTCCTTGCGAATGCTTTTCCAATCATTTATCTTTGCATTTATGTTATCTCCTTGTTGTTCATTTAAGTTAATATCCATGGTTTGTTTATAAGTCTTTTTATCTTTAATCTCTAATCATCACTAAGTTTTCATTAAATCTTTGTTTAGTTTTGTTTAAAGCAAGTCTTTAGTTATTTCCTTTCTCTTGGGTTCGACCCTTAACTTGCACTTTACTACTTTTTATTTCGAGTATAGTCGAGTCTAGTTTAGGTTTTATAAATTGTTTGGCGAGATAATTAGTGTAATAACGACCACTAGTTTTTCCGTGTCAAATTTTGGCGCCGTTGCCGGGGAAGGGCAACATAGCTAAAGCTTGTTTGTGTTTTGTGTTGTGTTGAAATTTTAGTTGTGTTTTGTTTATTTGTTGTTAGCCATTTTTAGTCAATTTGGTGTATCTTTGTAAGTAAGTGGTAGTTCTAATTAGTTTTGTTTAGTGTGTAGTGTTTTGCTTATGCCTAGGTCACAAGAAGGGGATACCAACATTGAATTTGAGGAAAGTGCGGCATATTCGTGGCTCTTCTCAAACCCTTTCTACCACCGTAACCGTTAAGAGGAAGAAGCAAGCCCACCTAGTAGCTACACATCCATTGAGAACTCACCCTCAACCATAGAGATTGACCCAATTGAAGTTGAATACCCAAGAATGGCGGATGACACTAGAACTATTCGGGAGCTTCGTGCCCGGAATTATGAGGAACAACCCTCATGCATCACCTATCCACCAATGGGAGCTAATGGAAACTATGAGTTGAAGGGTTATTTCATCCACAACCTTCCTAAGTTCTATGGCTTAGCGGGAAATGATCCAAACCGACATCTAGCGGAATTTCACATGATGTGCCAAGGCACCATTCCCACCGGAGTATCCGAGGATCAATTTAAGTTGCGGGCTTTTCCTTTTTCTCTTCACGATGGTGCGAAAGATTGGCTTTATTATCTACCTCCGGGCATCATAAACACATGGACGGATATGAAGGCGGCCTTCTTAGAGAAATACTATCCGGACTTCCGCCACAATCATGCCAAGAAGGCGATAACATCTATTGAGCAAGGGAGTGGGGAGACCATGTATGAGTACCGGGAGAGATTTAAGAAGCTTGTAGCTCAATGCCCATACCATGGTTTGAGTGGAGATGATTTGCTTGTTCATTTCTATGATGGTCTAAATGAGCAAGACCAACGGATGGTCAATTCCACCACCGGTGGAGGATTGGAAAATTATTTGGTGGTGGAGGCTAACGAGCTCATTGAGAGGCTCGCCACTAGCACAAGAATGCATGGAAGGTCCCGTCAAGCTACAAAGAATACTTCCGCCATGGGAGCCTCTTCATCATCAAATTCAAAACTTGAGAAGAGTGTGGAAGAACTCAAACATCTTGTAGCCAACATGTTGGTAGGCTCACAAGGAGATGGTGGAAACCAAGGTGGCCAAGTTGAATGTTCTTTTTGCCAAGGTCCTCACCCGGTAGAGGTTTGTCCTATCATGCAAGTGGAGGATGTTGGGGTTGAAAATGTTAGTGCTATGGGGCAAGGACACTACAACTCAAGGAATCCTTCCGGTGGTGGATACTACAAATATGACCCAAGTGGAGCCACTTACAACATAGGCTCACGAGATCACCCAAACTTTAGTTGGGGAGGAGATAAATCAAAGAGTTTTGTGAATGGACAATTCAACCACTTGAGGGACCAAGGACAAAATCAACAAGGCCAAAATCAACAAGGAACAAACTTTCAAAGAAACACAAATTTTCAAAGACCACCCAATGGTGGAAATCAAGGCAATACATCACAAAAGCCTAATGAAGAAGACATGTCAATGAAAGAGATGCTCAAGGCTCTTTTGAAAGGACAAGCGGATTCCGACAAGAGGTCGGCAAATGAGAAAACCATGAATGATACAAGGTTTACAAATCTTGAGAATCAAATGGGGCAAATTTCCGAAGAGATGGCAAAGAACAAACAAAGGAGTTCAACTTCCATTCCTTCCACCACTCTCCCTCCTCCTCGGCAAAATGCTAGTGCCATGACCTTGAGGAAGGGAAGAACTCTAGACACCCCTCCCAAAAAGACAAGAGCTAAGTCCAAGGATTGGGTGATTGAAGAGATTGAAGTGGAGGAGGAGGAACTAGAGGTCACTCCAAGAGTTGAAGCATCCTCAAAAGGAAAAGAGAAGGAGGTGGACAACAACACCCCACCAACCAAGGAAGTAAGCAAAGAGCCCCGGAAGAAGGCCAATGACACTTTGGAGATTCTCTCAAAGGAACTTGAACCGGAGGTACCATTCCCAAGTGCCCTCACAAATCCTAAAAGGATTGATAAAGACTCCGATCTTTATGAGACTTTTAGGAAATGTGAGGTCAACATCCCTCTCTTTACTATTATCAAATCCGTTCCTAGGTATGCAAAGTTCCTAAAAGAACTTTGTACCCCTAAGCGGAAGCCAAGAAAAGGAATTGAGAGAGTCACGGTTAGTGGGCATGTCTCGGCAATTTTTAAAAGAAACCTTCCCGAAAAATGTGATGATTCGGGCATGCTAACTATACCGTGCTCCATTAAGGGTGAATCTTTTGCTAGAGCCATGTTAGACTCGGGGTCCTCCATAAATGTCATGCCTTACTCCGTGTATGAGACTTTAGAGTTACCCCCTTTGTCTAAGTCAAATGTCGTCATTCAATTGGCGGACCGATCCATAATTCACCCTAAAGGTTTTATTGAGGATGTCATAGTTGAAGTTGACAAATTCATGTTCCCGGCTGATTTCTATATTTTAGACATGGAGCCGGATTCCAAGGCTACACCCCTTTTGTTAGGAAGACCTTTCATGAGAACTTCTAAGACCAAACTTGATATGTATGATGGCAACTTAACCATAGAATTTGAGGGAAACATCATAAAATACAATGTGTATGAGTCCATGAAAAGAGCCGATGAGTTGAGCTTTTGTTATTTTTTGGATGTCATTGAGCCATTAGCAAATCAAGTTTATAAACTTTGTCATAGGAGCCCTCTTGAAGTGGCTCTCACTAACGATGTGGAGAAAGAAGGGTTGCGTTTCTTGTTGTCTAATGATGTGCAGGAAACTATCAAATCATTGGAGAAGGAAGAACCTTTGGAAGAAACCAAAGAAGGAGAGGAAATGAAAGAAATTGGAAGTGAGAATGCGAGCCAGGGCGCAGGCTGCGCACAGGAGGTGCGCAGCTGCGCAGGAATTTCAAGGGCGAAATACAAATTAAAAGAAAAGAAGGAGCAAACTGCGACCATAGGCGCAGCCTGCGCAGATATCGGGCGCAGCTGCGCAAGCCAGGCGCAGCCTGCGCATACCCCAAGCGCAGCCTGCGCAGTTCCCAGCCCTGTTTTGCCTTGTTTTTCGACTATTCCTTGCACATTCCAAAACAAATTTCTTCCCTTGGAGGCTTCCCTTGAAAGACCATTACCCTCTACTATAAAACCACCCACCCCCAATCTCAAACAACTTCCCGATCACTTGAAATACGTTTTTCTTGGTGAAAAAAATACCCTACCCCTTATAATTTCAAACACACTTGAGGGTGACCAAGAGAAAAGATTGGTGGAGGTTTTGCAAAAGTACAAAGGTGCTTTTGGGTGGAGTATTGCAGATCTTAAAGGGATAAGCCCAAGCATTTGCATGCACAAGATTCGTTTGGAAGGAGAAGCAAAGCCGGTTCGACAACCGCAAAGGAGATTGAATCCTCCAATGATGGAAGTTGTGAAAGAAGAGATCATCAAACTACTCCAAATGGGAATCATCTATCCTATTAGCAACTCCCAATGGGTAAGCCCTACTCAATGTGTACCTAAAAAGGGTGGGGTGACGGTAATCGAAGGCAAAGAAAGAGCCTTAATCCCCACTCGGATTCAAACCGGGTGGAGAGTTTGCATCGATTATCGCCGCCTCAATGCCGTGACCTTCAAAGACCACTACCCCTTGCCCTTTCTAGATCAAATGCTAGAAAGGTTGGGGGGGAGAGAGTTCTATTGCTTTTTGGATGGGTACTCCGGATATTTTCAAATCACAATTAAGCCGGAGGACCAATCCAAAACAACGTTCACATGCCCTTTTGGAACATATGCATACCGAAGGATGCCCTTCGGATTATGCAATGCTCCGGGTACTTTCCAACGTTGCATGATGAGTCTATTCTCAGACCTTGTGGAGAGAGTCTTAGAGGTCTTCATGGACGATTTCACCGTCCATGGAGACCACTTTGACGCATGTTTGGACCACCTCGCTATGGTCCTAACACGATGCACGGAGTCACACTTAGTGTTGAACTCCGAGAAATGTCACTTTATGGTAAAAAGCGGCATCGTGTTAGGACACATAGTGTCTAAAAGAGGGATTGAGGTGGATGTGGCAAAGGTTGAAGTAATAAAAACCTTGCCATATCCATCTAATACTCGAGACGTGAGGTCGTTTTTGGGACATGCGGGTTTTTACCGGAGGTTTATAAAAGATTTTTCGAAAATCGCTTACCCCTTGTGCAAGCTCTTGCACAAGGATGTGGAGTTTGTGTTTAATGATGTTTGTAGGTTGGCCTTTGACACCTTGAAGGAGAGGTTGGTGACGGCACCTATCATTCAATCTCCACGATGGGACCTTCCCTTTGAGATTATGACGGACGCTAGTGATTACGCTCTTGGCGCGATCCTAGGCCAACGAGACGGAAAGGTGGCACATGTGATCCAATATGCCTCATCACTTTTGAATGATGCTCAAAGGAACTACACCACCACGGAGAAGGAGTTCTTGGCGGTGGTGTATGCGATAGAGAAATTCCGATCATATCTTTTGGGGGCAAAGGTGGTCATTTTCACCGATCATAAGGCCATTAGACAACTTGTTGATAAGAAGGATACCAAGGCGAGGTTGATGAGATGGGTTCTTTTATTGAGTGAATTTGATATCGAGATCAAAGACAAGGAGGGAAGTGCAAATGTGGTGGCCGACCACTTGAGTCGGCTCCACATAAATGAAGATGTGGCAAGAAAGATGGGAGTAGTCGATGGGAGTTTACCACACGAATCGCTCTATGGGTTGCGAGTGATTGAGCCTTGGTATGCAAACCTTGTGAATTACATTGCGACCAAGAGGTTCCCTACCACCCTATCTTCGAGTCAACGGGACAAGATCAAGAAGAATGCTCGTTACTATATTTGGGATGACCCGTATCTATGGAAAATTTGTCAAGACCAAATGATTAGGAGGTGTGTGCCGGATGTTGAAGTACCTTCAATACTTAAGCATTGCCACAAATATGCGTGTGGCGGACATTTTGGGCCTCAGAGAACCGCTAGGAAGGTGTTGGAGTGCGGATTCTATTGGCCAAGCTTATTCCGGGACACTAATGCATTTGTGAAGAGCTGTGATCGTTGTCAACGTTGTGGCAACATATCAAGAAGACAAGAAATGCCTCAACAACCCATGCTTTTTCTTGAGATATTTGATGTATGGGGGATCGACTTCATGGGGCCGTTCACCAATTAAAGCGGCAACCTCTACATTCTACTTGCCGTAGATTATGTTTCCAAATGGGTTGAGGCAATCCCCACACGGAATGATGATGGAAAAACCGTGAGTTCCTTCGTGCAAGACAATATCTTCTCTCGGTTTGGCTTTCCTAGGTGCATCATAAGTGATAGGGGAACCCACTTTTGCAACAAATTAGTGGGCTCCCTCTTGAAGAAGTATGGAGTGATCCATAAGATTTCCACGGCCTATCACCCGCAAACCAATGGCCAAGCGGAAGTGTCAAACCGAGAAATTAAGAGAATTTTGGAGAAGACGGTCAACCCCGACCGGAAAGATTGGAGCAAGAGACTCAATGATGCTTTGTGGGCCTATAGGACGGCTTACAAGACTCCCATCGGCATGTCCCCCTATAGGCTCATCTATGGAAAAAGTTGTCATCTCCCGGTGGAGATTGAACACAAAGCTTATTGGGCAATTAAAGCATTCAACCAAAGTTATGATGAGTCGGGGCTCCACCGAAAACTTCAAATTCAAGAATTGGAGGAACTACGAAGTGATGCTTTTGACAATGCCGCAATCTACAAAGAGAAGACAAAGAGGTTGCATGATCAAATGATCACTTGTCGGGTTTTCAAGGAAGGGGAGGAGGTGCTAGTTTTCCAAAGCCGTTTTAAGAATTTTCTCGGAAAGCTAAGGTCTAGGTGGTTTGGGCCTTTCATAATTCGAAAGGTACTACCTCATGGAGCCATTGAGGTGGAAGACCTAAAAACCGGGAAAGTGATTAAGGTGAATGGGCAAAGGTTGAAACATTACCTTAAGAACATGGAATTGCATGGAGAAGGGGAGATCCAACTCGAGGACCCCGTTTATCAAGAATGAGGAAGCAAAGAGGTGGTCGAGCCATCGACATTAAATAACGGCAAAGTTTGTAAATATTCTACCCTTATTTACTTGTTTTTTTTAGACTAGTTTTAATTTCATGTCTTAGTTCTTTGTTTGTTTCTTTTAGTCTAAATAATCTATTTGCTTTGAAATCCAAGTACTCTTGAGGTTTGTTGAATGGTGTAGTGATTTGCATAAGACTTTGGAGAAAGCGTGCTCGAGAGGAGGTGAAGGCCGAGTCGGAAATGGGGAAACGAGTTTAGGAGAAAGGTTGGCTAAGAAGAGGAGTGAAAAGAATTGAGAAGAAAAGATTTGCGAGGCAAGGCGCAGCCTGCGCACCCCTTCAGCGCAGCTGCGCAGGAATTTCAAAAGAAAAAAAAAGCATAGGAATTGTCGAGCTGAGGCGCAGCCTGCGCACCTCAAAGCGCAGCCTGCGCAATCCGACCGCAGGTCTTCATAAAAATTGCGCAGCCTGCGCAAGCCAGAAATTCCGGTTTTTCTTTCTTTTTATCCTCATTCTTATCTAACACAATCCCTCATTCTTATTTCCATCGACACACTTCAACCCCAAAACCCTTCTCAAAAACCCCTCTCAAACACTCCATCCTCTTCAATAATCCTTCTCACCATCAACAAACTCAAAACCTTTTCACTCAAAACCTTCATAAGACCCTTTCCCACCATCAAACAACCACTTTTTAACATCCAAATTTCTGCAAAATCCCTATCTTAGCCAAAAACCCTAGACCTTTCCGGGTTGTTTTCAAGATTTGCAAAAGTTTTGAAGGGTGCATAGGAGGTTTCACTTGTTCTCATTCCATTTCAACAAGCATTGAGGAATTCGGGACGGTATAAACTTTCTCACTTTTCTCTTGTGATTTAATCTAGTGAACTCTTTTGTTAGTTGATTTAGATTATTCCTTGTTGATTGTGGTTGAGGATTGTTGTGGAAAATTTCTGTTAGGGAAGGAACAAATTGACAAACACCATCCTAGAACTTGTTTTATCACTAGTGCCTTCAAGGTGTTTGTTGATTTGCCCCTTAGAAAATTCTTTCAAAAATTTGTGTTGTTTCAAGTTGGTTGATTTGTATTACAAGGTCTACTTTCAAGATGGTTTTCGGTATTGGGAAATCCAAGGGAAAGGGTAAGCAAGGAGAGTCATCAAATGCTCCACCACCACCCCCACCCAAGCCTTTTAAGGGAAATGAGGGATTGAATGCCACTTACAAAAATCATTTCAAAAATCTAGACAACAAACCACTTCACATCTCAAAATTCCTTCACCCAAGTACTTTGAACGATATGGGGATTTTTGATCAAACTTTGGCATTTCTTACCAAGGTGGGGCTTGAGAGATACATGAACCTCCAATATAACACCTACCCCGCTTACACCTTGGAGTTCCTATCCACCCTAAGTATCGAGGAAGTAAGGGGAAATGAGACCGTGAGTTTTAGATTAAACAAAGTGTGGCATTCCATTTCCTTTGAGACGGTGAGGGAGATCCTTAGAATTACCCAACCTCCTTCCCCCATCAACCCACCCGCCGGAAAGCTCAATGAGATGTGGTGTGGGATCACGGGAAAACCCCGCCAAACTAACAATGATAAAATTTCCGCTATCACCAACCCACCCCTACGGATTCTTGCTAGGATGATAGCATCATTCTTTTTCTCAATGGGGGAACCAACCAAGGTCAATGATAGCGTGAGAGAGTGCTTGTGGGCTATGCTACCCGAGGGAGTAGGAGTGCCGGATTGGGCGAAATTGTTCGTGAAAAATGGGATCAAGCACAAGGGAAAAAAGGGGAGCATCAATTGTGGGGGACTTATCACCCTTTTTGTCCGCCATTTTGTGGACATAATTCCCGAGGACCAACCTCAATTGTTTGGGACAAATCTTTACAATGAAGCGGGTCTTGTGGAAACCCACATGATCCAAGCTTTAGACACGGTCCCGTGGAGTTGTGTGTGGTTGGGAGAGGGAGGTGTTTCTTACATGAGGCTCCCTAGTAATGATCCCCTTCCTAGTGGCTTTTTGGCGCGGGAGTTCTTTTGCCCCGGTGAGGGGGGTGTTATCGAAGCCCCGCACCAAAGGATAAGGAAGAGAAGAGCCGTGGAGTCAAGCTCCAACCCTCAAGTTGTGGAAGAGAGGGAGCGTGAGTCTTTTGAGCAAGGTTTTCATGATACTCATATGCCCGATGTTGGTGGGAGTGCTCACAACCCGCTTGCTCCTTGGGAGCAACGCCTTTTCGACTACTTTGACTCCACAAAGAGTACTTTGGAGTCCATTGGTGGGAGGGTAGAGAGCGCCCATAATTGGCAAGGGGAGGTTAATACATGGCGCTCCACGGTAGATGAGAGAGCCCGGTTGCATGAGGAGGCCGAGAGGGCCCAACTAAAGTTGATGGAAGATATGCAAAGGCGCCAAGAGGAAGACCGTCTTTGGAGAGAGCAACAAAGCAAATATCGGGAGGAGGAGTTAAAGAGATGGCATGACCAAGCAACTTGGAGGAACTCTATGAGCCATCACTTTGAGGAGCAAAACCAATGGCATCAAGAGTATCTCCATGACTCTTATGAGGACTCCCGGCTCCAAGAGGACTCCCTTGGCATCATTCGGGGCCTCTTTGGGATGCAACTTAACCCAAGTGCCCCTCCTCTTGTGGATCAAACGTTTGTTGATGAAACTTACAACCGGGCTCAACAAGAGAGAAGAAGAAGAGAAGAAAGAAGGAAGAACCGAGGCACCTATGAAAAAGGAGGTTCCTCGGGTTCCCATGAGTGAGCAAGGCTAGTGACTACTTCCTTCACATTGAGGACAATGTTAAATGTAAGTGTGGGGGAGGTAGATAGCCTTGTTGTTATCAAATGGATGTATTTTTGTAATTTCAAAGCAAATTTCCTTGTATTTTCATTCTTGTTAAAAAAAAAAAAAAAAAAAAAAAAAAAAAAAAAAACGAAAAAAGAGAAAAAAAAAAAAAAAAAAAAAAAAAAAAAATCCCGGCTAGGTGAAAACCCACAAGGGTGGGCGCCTAGGCAAAATTGGGAAGGTGGCCGAGGACGGAATGAAAACCCGAAAGGGCGTTCCGGGCAAAAAGAAAAATCGAGTTGCGAGCCACCATGAGAGGAAAGGAAAAGCTAAGGTGAAAACCCGAGAGGGCACCTTAGGCAAAATGAGAGAAGAGAAAAAACAAAAAAAAATGGAAAAGGTCAAAACAAAAATGGAGGGATAAGAAGGGAGCGATAAGGAGGGTTTTGGAAGGAGGTTAGAAATAGGTTTAATTTCTTTTTGTTTCACAATTTTTTTTTTAAATCGGTGGTTTTCACTTGTGATACTTGGCTTGTCAATGTTTAGGTGTTTGGGGGCAACCAAGTATCATGGTTTACATCTTATGGAGCGATAAGGGGGTGTCATAAGTGGGAATTTTGTTGATTTTGATGGATGTTGAGGCCACCTCGCTATCACCTCGGGATCAGGTGAAGGTGGTCATTTCTTGATAGGGAGTTATAAGAAGGGAGGAAGTGTCGGTTTCGGAGTTGGAGTCTTGTTGAGTCTTGTGTAGAGGGAGTTATAAGGAGGGCGTGTGAGGGAAGAGTGTTTGTTAAACAATTGAGTCTAGTTTTTTCTTTTTAATCGGTGGTTTGTGTCGAGGGAGGCATAAGAAGGGTGTTGTAAGGGAAGAGAGATCATTGCACCTACACTACCTTGTTGACTTTCGAAAGGCTTGTTTCGAGTTTTGCTCGGGACTAGCAAAAGTCCAAGTGTGGGGGTATTTGATAGTGTCAAATAGTAACGGGTCAATAGGTAATTTTTATCAAATCAAACATGCTTGATGATGAGCTCCATTTTGGTCATCATTTCCTTTACATTTTCTTTGTTTTCGGTCACGATTCGACCTCGATTTGCGTATCTTTAGGTGTTTTTACGTCCGTTGCCTCGTATATTCCTATTCGATCCAATTTTTGTAGGTATTACGGCGTGGGCGAATAAACGGGTGAAATCGAGCCGGATTTAGAACGATTTATGAAGAAATGTGGAAGAATTGTGAAGGAGGCCTCCCAGGCCCTCCCAGCCGGTCTCCAACCGGCGGCCGGTCGGCCGGCTGGTAGCCTTGACTCAAGATTTCAAACAAAAATGTGAAGAATTTTCCAGCCCCTTAAGAAAAGCCTCCCAGCCGGTGGCCTACCGGCAGCCGGCCAGCCGGCTGGGATGACTGTTCCATACTTAGCCAAATTCGAAGAATCAAGAAAATGAATTGTTGGGCAGATTCAAGTAAAAGGGTCCCCAGCCGGTCCACCACCGGCGGCCGGTGAACCGGCTGAGGGTACCTGTAGCCAAGAAGAAGAGGAGAAGAAATCAGAAGTTGAGGACAAGCCTCCCAGCCGGTGCCGGACCGGCAGCCGGCCGGCCGGCTGGGAATCAAGGACCATTTGAAGAAAAGTCAGAAGTCGGATTTTGGGCTCTCAGCCGGTCCACCACCGGCAGCCGGTCCACCGGCTGAGAGGCCTTTTTCGTATTTCCGCACTCTATATAAACCCGCACTTGTGTAGACTTATGGACGCACTTTTTACACACTTTTCTAGGGTTTTGCACTGTTCCATTGTTCTATACTTAGACAAAAAAAAAAAAACTCTCTTAATATTTGAATCCTCTTTAGATCTTAGTTTAATCTTTCAATATTAGTTAATCCTTTCTTAGTGATTCTCTTAGCTTTGTTCTTGGGCAATTTTAGAAGATTCTTATTGGGTTGTAATTTGAGGGTTTGAGAGAATCCTCCAAGTTGTAATCCAAGTTCCTTGCTTTTTCCTTATTATTGGTATAATCTTCCTAATCTCTACTTTGTCTTTGCATTTTGTTTTAGTTTTGCTTGTTCAATTATTTACTCTCATTAATTTCCACCATGTTTAGCATTAATACTTTATTTGTTCAAGTTTATTCCTTAGCCATGTGTGAGTAGTCTTATTCTAGGGTTAGGGGGTTTGCTTGGGTAGTTAGTAGCCATGAAAAATGCCTAGAGTTAGTCTTGTTTGCTTCTTTGGTTAAGTTTTCGCATCTTGCATGTTATGTGTTTGATGAAATGCCTCAACGACGGTTGGGTGTTAGTCTTCACTTTGTTTGCTTTAGACGAAAGTCTTGGGGTTTCATGAGCATGCTTGTGTGTTAGGTTAGCTTGGTTTGTAGCGAAAGCTAGGACTAGACTCGACCTAAGGGTTTGTCAACTCGAGAGAAGAGACAACCCTAGACTTACCATAGAAGTGATACAAGACCGTTATCTTACGTTTGGCTCCCGACTTACCTAGGTGACCCCCGACACCCTAGTCCTCTTTATCATCAACTTCATCTAGATTTACTTGCTTTAGTAGTTAATTAGTTTTTCCAAACCAAAACCTTTTACTCCGACTCATACTAAAATTAAAGCATAACTATACAACTTCCCCACCGTCTTTTGGGTTCGACCCTAAATTATACTACTTAATTTGGGTTCTTTATAAATGTGTTTGATGCCGGTATCGACGACAAAATCCGGCCATCACTTGATACCGGGTCATAGCGAAACTTTCATGTAATATGCCGGTTTACTCTTGTGATTGTAATTTCGAGTTTTTGTGTGTTTTGTTGGGAGCTTGAAACAACTCTTCTCTACCAAGGAGGAGAAGGATAACCAAGGGTACAAGTTCAAGGTCAAAAAGGAAGCAAACAAAGGAAGAGCTCAAGTGTTATGGTCAAATGAACAAATGAAGCAAAGAAAAGCAAGCAGCGAGCTCCTGCGCAGCCTGCGCAAGAGTCGTGCGCAGCTGCGCCCTCCAGCGCAGGCAAGGGGGGGTCCTGCGCAGCCTGCGCCCCCTGCGCATTTCTGTTTTACACGGATTTTCTAATCCGTGTTTGGGCTTTTAAAATGAAATTATCCTAGAGTTTTGTGCAGGGGTATAAATACTCAACTTCAGAATGTTTTAAGACATCATCTCTTATCTTTAGAAGAAGAATATTTACTCTCAAATTAATTGTAATCTTTCCCTAATTTAAAGCTTGTAATTATGCAAATGAGAAGCTAATCTTCTCATTCTTGGTGTAATCCTAATCAAAGTATCCAACTTTGATATTGTAAGACACTTTCATCCCTCTAGTTTATCTAATGTTTACTCTTTGTTTTAATGTTTTATTTTGAGTAATTAGTTGTTGGGTTTGATCATCCTTGCTTCTAGTTGTTCAATCTTTGCATGTTCTAAGGAAATGGCTTAGTTTTACTTAGGATTTGTAGTAGCAAACTCTAATTGTGTGGAATTGGTTTAAAGGAAACACCTTTTGAGTAGAGTTTACATGACTAATTCTACTAGCATGGTTTAATGTGTGTAGATTAGTTTCCTTGTTCATCCTTTGGCTTAATCTTTAATCGCTTGGTTTTAGTTCTCTTGTTACGGTTTAGTGGCTTAGGCTAGAATCGAAGGAACCCTATGTACGGTTTAGTCATGGGATTCACTATCTTAGGATGTTCTTAGTGGGTAGATAACTAGGAGGGGTGATAGAGTCGACTTTGTCTTTGTTGAGGTATTTTGAGAAGGTTACACCAAGATTTTCTCCCTTATTGTATTTGTGCACATTTATTGTTTGTGTTATTGCCTAGCCCAAAATCATTCTTCATTTATTGCTCTTTTGTTGTCCTTGCGAATGCTTTTCCAATCATTTATCTTTGCATTTATGTTATCTCCTTGTTGTTCATTTAAGTTAATATCCATGGTTTGTTTATAAGTCTTTTTATCTTTAATCTCTAATCATCACTAAGTTTTCATTAAATCTTTGTTTAGTTTTGTTTAAAGCAAGTCTTTAGTTATTTCCTTTCTCTTGGGTTCGACCCTTAACTTGCACTTTACTACTTTTTATTTCGAGTATAGTCGAGTCTAGTTTAGGTTTTATAAATTGTTTGGCGAGATCATTAGTGTAATAACGACCAGTAGTTTTTCCGTGTCAACCCCTTCCCGAACTCGTATCAAGGTAAATTTTATATTTTCGGAATCCCCTCGAGATTTGCAATATTTCTATCTCTTTCAATTTCTGTTTCATCGACTTTCATTTTGGGGCTGTTTTGGGGAAATCTCGAAATACGTCATGTCAATCCGTTTTTGTTGTTCGTAGGAGCTAACTTAGACGACCCGGACAAGGACTCGTACATTGTAGAGGATTATAAGTGAAGAATGGCTTTATTAAGGTGAATACCCGGACAAGGACTCGTACTATATTTCAGAGCATCTCTACAAAGTTTCAGAGCATCATCATTAAATTATCGAAGTAAATTCGATTTTAGAGCATTGTACTACATTTTTTGAGCATAATACGGTTTTGGAGCAGCGCACTATATTTTTGAGCATCGTCATTGAAGTTTATGAGCTAACATGGTTTTCGATCATTGTACTATATTTTTTGAGCATGACAAAACTCTCGTTTAGAGCATTTCACCAAAATTTCAGAGCATCTCTACAAAGTTTCAAAGCATCATCGTTAAATTATCTAAGCAAATTTGATTTTAGAGCATTGTACTATATTTTTTGAGCATAATACGATTTTGGAGCAGCACACTATATTTTTGAGCATCGTCATTAAAGTTTATGAGCTAACATGCTTTTCGATCATTGTACTATATTTTTTTAGCATAACACAGTTTTCGAGCAGCATACTATATTTTTTAGCATCATTATTTAAGTTTATTAGCTAACATGGTTTTCGAGCATTGTATAATCACTAGTAGAAAACACCCCTACGGTGGCGGTCATAAATGACCTTTTGTGGCGGTTTTGAGAAAT
Organism: Silene conica; assembly: GCA_029255685.2. NCBI lineage: Eukaryota > Viridiplantae > Streptophyta > Magnoliopsida > Caryophyllales > Caryophyllaceae > Silene > Silene conica. The sequence continues at coordinate 80,851,879 of CM055312.2, read as the reverse complement.
TTAGGGTGCGTCGTATATCGCGGCGTCGTATAAAGTTTACAACCGTCGTATAAAGTTTTTACAACCGTCGCTATTACTCTCCTTTTGTGGCGGTTTTTATATAAAACTGTCGTATAACCTTATAAAACACGGCGTTTGTTTGTTTTACAACCATCGTTAAATGTTCTAAAAACCGCCACTATAACTACAGAACCGTTGGGAAAGGTATTTATCACGTCGGTTTCCTTTACAAAAACCACCACTAAATATAATTAAAACGTCGATTCTTTGATGTTAAACCGTCATTAAAAGTTCTAAAAACCATCGCTAAAGGCGTTTAAAAGTTAATTTACTACCGAAACACATTTTCTATTACGATAGTTGTAATTACTGAACCGCCGAGAAATGTAGTTATAAAGTTAGTTTCCTTCCAAAAACCGCCATTAAAGATTATTACAACATCGGTTGTTTTGTGAAAAACCATCATTAAAAGCGAATTTATTTAACCTTATTATGTCGGTTTTAAAGAAACCGTCGTGACAATTATATATATTTTTTTTAAAAATGAAAATTTCTACGAAAATTTCAGCTGCACTTTCCTATAAATTTGATAAAACAAATGTCATATAGACAGAATTAAACCTGTAAATAGAAATGTAACCACATAAATAGTATTCCAAACGATACAAGTCCAATAAACGTACACCAATCTTGCATCACATCTAACAATATCATCATCACTATGACCAAGAATACATCCTAAGTGTATGAATAACATACACGCTCTAGTTGATAAACTAATCTACAAGTTCGCTTAACATTTGGTCGTCCATTCTTCTTTGTTCTCATAAATATCGGCTGTTGACATGGTTGATTCCTCCATAAGCTATAATTAACAAATTGGTCAATTAGTAAGAATATAAATCTACAACTAGATAAATAAAACATACCAAGAACGGAAAGAAGATTGTCGACTTGTAGGGAAGAGATTGTCGACTTACTGACTTAAAAGAAAAACCATAGAACGACTATAGAAAAGAATTCAACTTACATAAAAAACCTACTTGAAATGGTATCAAAGACGGGGCAAGATCATTGAATTGCTTGAAGAAGAAACCCCTGCTATGTTGCACATTACTGATGGATGATGATGTATAGGAGGAGATTGACTACTGGAAACATGCAGTCTATGGGTTCATAGTGGGAGCCAATCCCCCTTGGCAGATTCTTGAGGGTTTCCTGAAATGGATTTGGGAAAAGCATTCAATGGATTTGACTCGCTTTGCAAATCAGGAAATGCAACAACAGATACTTCATAGTGGTCATTATTTATTTGACAATAAACCTTCGATACTCAGACCATGGAATCCTGACATTAATTTGATCAAAGAGGAGGTGAAAAGTTTACCTGCCTGGATACGTCTACATAGCCTTCCTTTGAAATTTTGGGGGAAAAGTCTGCCCAAATTAACAAACCTTAACGGTAAGTATATCAAATCAGACCCTGCAACAGAGCAAAAAAAACAACATTTGGATTCGCTAGAGTGATGGTAGACCTTCAAATTGGTCAAAACTTTCATATTCAAAGCAAGTTTATGGATGAGAACGCTCAATTGGTTGAAATACAAGTTCAGTATGAATAGAAACCTATAGTTTGCAAAAAGTGTAAGCTGATAGGGCATGAGCAAGCTTTATGTAGAAAAGGGAAGATTAAAACAGTGGACAAAAAAGGCATGGGACATCTTCACCAGAAACAGATATGGCGGCCCAAACTAACCATACCAGACAATGTAAATCAGTTTGAGAACAAAATAGAAACAGAGAATAAGGACACTGAACCTCAAACTGAAATGGCTGTAGAAACAGTTCCTGCCCAGATCTTGAGAAACCTTGAAGAAGGAGAAGTAGGCAGGCTCGATAATAACGCTGAAACTGAAAAAATGGAGTTGAATAGTGTGCAGATCTATTTTTGTTGTAAGGATAGAGGACGAGGATACTAGCTTGCGTCCTTATCCTCTTTTGGTTAGCTATAGTGTGTTTTGGGCCTAGGAGCTACAAGGTCGTGTACTTGTTTTATGGGGTTACCCAACTTACATGGGTCTACCTTTTGTATTATCGTTAACTCTCTTTTTGATATACTACTTACATTTTATAAAAAAAAAACTGCTTATATAATAAAAAATTAACTTATAGCAAAAAAATAAAAACCTGCTTAAAGATTGCGATGTAGAAGGTTGACCTACCACAACAATGTCCCCTGTATTTATGTTAGGCCCGTTTCCCATTCTGAGAACATGCATTAAGAAAGTAGAAAGGTTGATTAGAATGAGATCGAAGAAGGCAGAAGGGTAATAAATACTCAGTAAAAGCTAAAAGTGTAGGATAACCTTATACTGAAGACCAGAAAGAGTTTAAGTGTATGTAGTCAGGATATCGCATCAATGGAAGTTTAATAAAATCATTGGGTCGCAGATGAAAGGGTAAATTGGTCCACTGCAAAATAGAGTGATAGTATGAACTATGAAATACCAAAGGACATCTACTGGCACCCGATCTGAGATTCTAAGTCCAGACTAGGACAAAAAAGGCTAAAGCCCAGAAGAGAATTTATGTCAAGAATATCAACAGTACACAACGACTAGCAAGCTACTCGCACCAATATCCCAGTGTGCACTTTGTTTTCTCTCAGTTAGCTGAATAGCGTGTTTCAGCTCCGGTACGTATGGCAATGGTCTTGGCCTGTGACCAATGCTTGTCACCATGATCGTCACTGCCACATCAAAACTAAAATTGTCATAAATTACAACCATAAAAGTTAAACGTATTAGAATATACGTTGAAAATGTATCAACCTTGTCCATGGTGCTGGGCTGTTGTCACATCTAACAAATAGATATTTGCACACCTTATGTTGCAGAAGCACAAAAAAAACCAGAAACACCATCGAAACATGTTATTCAATATTTTCTAAACACAAAGGGACAATAAACAGTTAGACTTTTTTACCTTTCCATATTTTCCTTCTTGTCGGAGCTTAAGCCAGCACTTCTCAATTCTGTAAATGCCCTCATAACGAACCCCGGTTTCCGGTGCATAATTGGAACTCTACTATTTATACGATCTATATGATATCAAAATATCATTGACATCGATCATCGATACAAATAATCATCAGTACTCTTTATAATATATGGACTCTTCCTTACTAGTTGCCTTACACAAGAGTTGTAACTGCTAAACCTGCTTCCATGGTTAATTTGTAGAATGGAATCAGTGGTAAAGGCTTCATCAGCGCAATCATCGTTGTTAATGAATTGGAAGGCTCTTGGGCCTGTTGCTCTATATAATAGGAGTGTTAAGGAGAAGCTATAAGAGGGAAATAAGCTTTGATCAACGAGCACGAGTGCTTGACTTGGCTCAACTCAAAGAAACCTACTTCAATTTCCTAATACAATTCACGGCAACCAATCCGAGCAAAATAGGCAATTGAAGTCTAAATACCTTGGTTGATTATTTAGATGAACAACCTCTTAAACCAACAACCAGCTATATACTTAAAGTGCATTTATATAAGACTCTTCCAGTAGAGTATTTAGCGGACAATAGTGAGGCTATTTTTCAAACAAAAGAGCTCAAATCAAGTAATTTTTTCCGGAACCAAAACAAAAAAAATTTAGCGTTTCATAATACCTCAACAAAGAACAAACAGACTAAATCAAAGGAACACAGTTTCATAATACCTCAACAAAGAACAAACAGACTTTTCATGTTTCAAGTAAGGCACACTAGCAATAAACTCAATTCAATGAGAAAATTCAATCAAACTTGGCTCCTAGAACCCTATACTGCTATGAAAATTCTTAGGTTTCATAATATCTTCCCTGTTCAACACTTTTTACGATTTCAAATCCACATATCCATCTATTACGTTTCCATTTAGGGATTCGTGAGCGTACAAAAGGCTATGAACTAATTCTTGAAAAATATCTCACAATTATAATCACTAAAATTAGGGTTTAGGAAATTGGGCGAAAATAAAAATTCGAAAACTGAATTAGGTTTTAAAACTTACCCGAGGACAACGATAACGAACAAAGCTCAAGAGAAGACGAAGGAGGGAGAAAAGTAGTGACTGAGGAAGAGAAGACGACTGAGGAAAAATGAAAGGGATCGAAGAAAATTTTTCTTCGTTATGACCAAAACGAAAAGATTGAATCCTAATGTTCATCATGATTATTTGAGCGGTGAATGTGTTTTTTTAGTGAGCTTTAATTTTATTATTATGAATCATTATATTTTACTTCATAAATAAAAGATTGATGTCTTATTTGGCTGAGTATTATGTCGGTTCTGGTTAAAAACGCCACAAAAACATATGACGACGGTTGTTTAATAAAAAATATTGTCAAATATTATTAACTTTAACGTCGGTTGTTAATACAACCGCCGTAATTGACTTATAGTGGCGTTTCTTATATGAAACCGTCGTAAATATCTAATTCTATTATGTCGGTTCTTAATTTAAACCGCCACAATAAACCTTCTACACCTTGAAAAATTTCCTCCCGCCAATTTGTTATGTTTTTTGCGACGTTTCTATTAGAAACGCCACGATAAAGGCGTCGTAATAGGGGTTTTTTCTACTAGTGAATACTTCTTTAGCATCACATGGTTTTGGAGCAGCTTACTTTACTTTCGAGCATCATCATTGAATTTTATTAGCTAATATGGGTTTTGTGTATTGTACTATATTTCAGAGCATCTCTACAAAGTTTCAGAACATCATCGTTAAATTATCTAAGCAAATTTGATTTTAGAGCATTGTACTATATTTTTTTAGCATAATACGGTTTTGGAGCAGCACACTATATTTTTGAGCATCGTCATTGAAGTTTATGAGCTAACATGGTTTTCGATCATTGTACTATATTTTTTTAGCATGACACGGTTTTCGAGCAACATACTATATTTTTGAGCGTCATTATTTAAGTTTAGGGTTTTTCTATACGGTAACCCTGTGGTTTTCCAAATTCTACGTGGTAACCCTGTATTTCAGGAAAGTTTTTTGGTAACCCTTAGGTGCCTTAATTACGTTAACCATAACCCTAAACTATGAAACCGTCAATTTGTCCGTTAAGCTGCTGACATGGCACGTTAAATGGCTGACTGGGATGGATGACTAGGCTGATTATGTGGATGGATGACTTGGCTATTTTTTCCCTCCAACTGTTTGTGCATTTCCCTCCAATTCTCCTTTTATATACTCTATATATTTCCCTCTTTATTCTCCTCATTTATTATCCTTCTACTTCTTCATTCTCCTTCCTCCCTCCCTCTCCTTCATTTTGTTCCTTATTTCCAGCAAACTCAATTTCCAACCCTTCGTTTTATTTGTTCTTCATTTTCCAACTTCATGTCTTCTTCTTCAAACACTTCTAAAAGCTACCCAATAATGGGAATGGAGTTTCTAACTCAACGTTGTTATCGATGTGGACGGAATGCAGTCATAAAAATATCTGGATCTGCAAGTAACCCAAGAAATCCTACTTTAAATGTGAAGAATGTAATATTTTTGTCAGTTGGTTGACGGAGAATCATATTATTCATACTCAAAAGCTGGATTTGAAGCATGCTTATGAGGAGGAAGACGGGTCAAGTGGTGTTGAAGGCGAAAATGATGACATTGTGAGGTTGAAGAAAGAACTAGTTGAATTAGCAAATGTTGTCAAGTTTTATGTTAAGTTAGTCGGTGTTATGTTAATGTTATTGGTTGTAGCCTTTATGTATAAGATGTAATTGTAATTCTGGGTATTATGAAATAAAATCTGATTTCCAAGACATGAGATTGAACAAGCAAACTTTCATTAAATTACTTGATTGAAGCAAAATGCAGGAACATGATTGTTTATGAATCAAAATGCAACTGATTCATGTACAAAACAGACCAAAAACAGACAAAAAAGGAGACTGAGCTTGATTCATGGACAAAACAGACCAATACAGAACAGTACAGACCAAAAACAGACCAACACATGCCAAAAACAACCCAAAAACAGACCAAACCAGGCCAAAAACAGACTGCTCAGCTTGATTCATTCTCCTTCATTATCCTGCATTCATTCACCTTCGTTTTTCATTTTCTGGCAGCAGCTTGGGAAGACTGAGTGGGTGTTAACTTCCTTTTCCTGCCTCTCTTCTGTGCTCCTTGAGTACCAGCTTGGGAAGACTGAGCTTGAGTTGAAGTCTGACCTTGAGTGGGTGTTGGCATAGGGTTAGTTGAGGTTGATGCTTGACTACCCATTACTAATGCTTCCAAATCATTCAAAGACCTAAAATTTAGCCTAGATGTTGATGGCTGACATGTCCTTGACCTTTTGTTAGTAAACTTCCCTTGAAGCTCATTCCTTTCCTTTGTAGTATATCCTCCCTTACATGTTTTTGAGTTGTGACCAATGCATCCACACTTCTTGCAAGTGATGACAATAGATCTCTTTCCTTTTCTTTCTTCCCCCGGCTCTCTTCTTCTGTTTCTAGCAGCTCTACCAATAGACCTCTTAAGGGGTGGTGGTTCTAATGAGAGGACATCCATAGCTGGCCATTGATCTGAATCTGCAATTGGGTGAATGTTCAACCCATATGCTTCCTTGTACCTCTTTACACTGAACCATTCACTAACAAAATCAGCAGGCTCCCTACCAGCATTTAGTATGGCTCTGACAGCATGTTTGCATGGTATTCCACTGAGTTGCCATGCTCCACATTCACAAGTTCGAAGGTTGAGGTTTACAGGCAGAAAATAAGCACCATCACGCACCTCATACTCACCATTTCCAGAGCAATATACAGTGCAAAATCTTGAATTTTTGTTCAGTTCTTTCAGCCTGTTTAAAATGTTGGGACAAACACCATCATCTTCCCAACTGTCAGCTGCTGCTTGCCTATATGCATGTCTAACCATTCCCATCCTTCTAATACCTATCACAGTCAGTTAGCACAAATAAATTAGATCATAAACACATTATTAAAATCTGAAATTGAATACAATTAGCATGTCTTACCTTCAAGCATGCTTAAAACAGGGTTGCATCTATGAACTCCAAGTGTAGCATTAAAACTCTCTACAAAATTACTTGTATTGTCTTCACAACAAAGCTTTGGGTCAAATTTATATTTGGCCCATGACTCTTTGTCACCCAAGTCTAAAAACCATCTGGCAGCCCTTATCCCACCATGCTGAGCTACCAATTCAAGTGCCTTCTTGAAAGTGTACTCTGAAGTGGCACCTACCACCCTCCAAAACAGTCCATGCATCAACAAACCAGGGTGATCTTGCTTAAAATTCTTACACAAATGCCTACAACAGTACCTCCTATATGCTTCTGGCCATACAGTCTCTAAAGCTGGTTCAACACCCTTCTGCCTATCAGAAATTATAGTCCAATCATACCTACCAGAGTCACTGACTATCTGTTTCAAATGATTAAAGAAGTAGCACCAGCTTTCTTTATTCTCACATGACACAACTGCAACAACTATGGGGAAAATTTCATTGTTTCCATCTAATGCAACTGCTGATAACAACACCCCTCCATAATTCCCTTTCAAATGTGCATCATCAACTCCAATCAAACTCCTACATCCTCTAAGTAACCCAACAATTTGAGCATGGAATGAAATGAAGCATGACTTGAACTGTAGAACACCATCCTCATTAGTAAACCCAGATGCCAATGCAACACTGCCAGGATTAGTGAGCTTTATCATTTCACAGTAATGGCAAAGTAGTCTATAAGAATCATCATGCCCCCCATTGATCTCTCTTAAAGCAATCTCCTTCATCTTATAAACAGATGACTTAGGCATTTCAAGTCCATATCTCTGCATTAAAAAATCATTAACTGACTGAGCAGTTATTGCATGATTAGCCCTTATGTCCTCCATTAATTTCTTTGCCACCCACTTACAGTTTGCCATTGGGTTCTTGGTTCTCACACCATTACATCCATGGTCAGGGCTTCTTATGGACTTTATTGCCCATGTTCTGCCATCTTGAAGCATAGATGCATGTATTCTCCACCCACAGTTTGCAGTAGCACAATCAGCTGTGTATCTGTTCCTTTCAGCCTTCACAACAACCAGTGTAAACCCTTCTTGCACACAAAAATCTCTCAATACATCTTTGAAGTGATCCTTGTCCATGAAAAGTTGTCAAGGTTTCAACCTAATTGCACCAAATACTTTATTTTCATAGAACTCACCATTTTTGAACAACTGTGCATTATATCCTCCACCCTCATCAGTCCATCCATCCACCTCATATGGATTATAGTCATCATCAACATACTCCAATGTTGATATTATTCTATTATCCTCTGCCTCAAGATCAGACAACCCACCACCCTCATCAACCTCTTCTTCATCAGACATTGGAACATATGATCCATCACTTTCAGATCCTTCTGAATCAGATATGGTAAGTTGTCTTCCTCCTCTTGAATTTTGACTCCTTGTAACTATTTGATTTTTCTCTGCCAACACAGTTTCAGTTGACTTCACTTTAGGGACATATACCCCTTTTCTTTTGGCACTAGTCCTGGCCAACTTTAACTTTGGCTGCTGTGTTTGTGAAGATTGGGTAGTTGGTGGAGGCTTACCAGATTGGGTAGTTGGTGGCTGCTGTGTTTGATTTTTCTCTGCCAACCTAGGATTGTTCCTTACAACATTATCAGTTGATCTCCTATAATCACTAACTTCAGCATGGTCACTCAAAATAGTATGAGCTTCCAAATCAGTCAACACCAGAACATCAGGATCATTGTTGTCAATAGAGGCAGTGACATGAACATTATTGTTCAATCTGGAACTTCTCCTAGGGGTCAATACAACAGCAGCAGTGGCAGAGGCATTTTTTTCAGTGATAGCAGGGTCATTGTTGTCAATAGAGGCAGATTTTGGCTTAGGCTTAGGCTTAGGCTTGAGCACACTTTTCCTACAAGACAACTTCTTTGTTTCAGTAGATGCAGGGGCATTTTTATCCTTCTCTAGACTGACCCCAACATTTCCATCACCAACCACACTATCCCAAACATGCTCAGCATCCTCAGCAACACCAGCATCCCAAATATCATCATCCCAAACATCATCAGCAACCTCATTATCATCATCCACCCCAACATCATCAACAACCCTAACATCTTCAATTCTCCCAACATTCTTATTCACAACATCAACTTCACCATTTTTTTTCATCCTCTGACTTGCCCTAAGTTGTCTTGCCATAACAAGAACATGGCATGGTTGAACCTCTTCCCCAACCCATAAGTCTATTATTTTCTTAGACCCTAATCTACTGAACATTTCCATTAGATCACTATCAGTCCTTAACCACCATGACTTCATTTTATACGAATATGCTAGTGAAGGGTGTCTAGGTAACTCAATATTTTCTGCTTCAGCCTCATCATACACGTCGTTGTATAAATCAATAAGCAAAGCTCTATCTGTATCTTCAATCAATACTTCAACAAAATTCACTTTATAATGCATTTTCACCACAACATTTTCCATACTGCATTCAAAATTCAAAAACCGCAAAATTTGTCTTTTAAATGAATGAACAACAATATGTATGCATAAAATTAACAAAATATGTTAGATTAGAAGTGAAAGTTGATAAATTTGTCAAAAACCGAGCAATACACTAACAATTACCAGCAATAATACCAAAATAATAGCAAAAAAGCAAAATTAAACAACAATAAAATAAGTGAAGATGAGTACCTTTATCAAGTAACAGATGGTGCTTGAGAGGCAGCAAGAAAATTGGTGTGATTTTTAATTAAGGATGATTTTGAATGAAACCCTAATTTTTGAAAGAATGATGTTGGGTTTGAAATGGGAAACAGGGGGAGTGATACTGGGAGACCGATGGTCTTTCAAACAAAAGGGGTTTTTTTGTTTTTTTTGTGTTAATTCATTATCCATGTCAACAAATCCATCCACATAATCAGCCTAGTCATCCATCCCAGTCAGCCATTTAACGTGCAATGTCAGCAGCTTAACGGACAAATTGACGGTTTCATAGTTTAGGGTTATGGTTAACGTAATTAAGGCACCTAAGGGTTACCAAAAAACTTTCCTGAAATACAGGGTTACCACGTAGAATTTGGAAAACCACAGGGTTACCATATAGAAAAAACCTATGTATTAGCTAACATGGTTTTCGAGCATTGTATAATACTTTTTGAGCATAACACGGTTTTGGAGCAGCTTACTTTACTTTCGAGCATCATCATTGAATTTTATTAGCTAATATGGGTTTTGAGTATTGTACTATATTTTATTGGCTTACCAAACATTTAACAAAGCTCTCGTTTTGAGCACTTCCCCAAAGTTTCGGAGCATTTAACAAACTTTCTGAGTACTATTATTGAATTATCTCTAATTTTCAAATAATAAAAATCAGTATAAGTAAATAATTTTGAATATTAGATTTACCTATTGTGTGAGAACTCTGATTTACAGCTTCTTCTACACGAAATTCGTCAACAATAGTAGACGCGCGCGCATCAATCATTTGTCGATCACCCGTTGATGATTCCGTCATTTGCATATTGTTACTTGATAGTAATTGTACAAAACTTGTTGAATCTTCTGTCATTGATAAATATTATAGTAAATCTTGATTTTATTGTGTTGGATTAAAGAAAACAAAGATTAGAATAATGGAAATGATTTTTGTTTTGTTAGTGATAACTAACAATCACGTTTTTCAATTTTTTCTAATTTTTTCCAATTTCCTACTTTTCCAACGTTTGATTAGTTTTTTTTTAATTAATAAATAGGTAAAAAGACTCTTATACCCTCGGATGTAATACATCCGATGTACCATCCTCGGACTGTACAGTTACAGTTTTAATTAGGTTCCTTATTGAATAAATTTTATTTGTTGGTGATGGTTAACAGTTTGTCTAATTGTTACAATTTTTGGTTCATTTTCTATTTCTACGATTGTTATATTTGATTAATTTTATTAAATAATAGAAGACAATATCATCATATCGGATTCGCTTGTTTATACATTAAAGTACTTTGTAACAAATTTTAGACATCTTATAGATTTTGGTAGATGGTAACATACTAATCAATTAAGTAAACATCTAATAGATTGAAATATGTTTCAATTTCTTAAGTATTTGTGACCAGTATATTTCTAAAGGTTTTTTTTCTTCAATGTTTTGAGTTTTTGTTTTTAATTTTTAATTTTACTTTTTTGGATTTTTTTAGATTTTATTGATATGTTGTCTTCATTGTTCTATGTTTTTGTTCTTAATTTTTTATTTTATTCTTCCGGATTTTAGATTTTTTTGGTATTTTATTCTTCATTGTTTTGGGTTTTATTTTTATTATTATTTTACGTTGTTTTTTGTTTTATATTTTTAGGATTTCTTATTATTTATTTGTTTTGCAACCATTTTATATTTGTCTTTTCAAAATTTATAAATATGTGTTTAGTCTATATGTTGATTGATTTTGTTGTTTTTATATTAATCTTCATCTTCATGTCCATCATCTCAATTCGTTTTCTTTAATGTTTATGAAACACTTATATTTACAACTTTTTTTAAAAAAAAATGGCAATATTTTTTTAGTAAAATGGCAACATTTTATCATTCTTGTATAAACTTTTGTCGTATTGAAATTGGTAACATTGTATTTAAACATGTTAACACCTATGTCATTTTATATGTGACCTATTGTAAAAAGTGAATCGCTTATAGTATTGTACTCTCTCCTACTTTTTATAAGTGTCCCATTGTTTGAATATATGGGTGTAGTATTTTAATACAATGGGACACTTAGTAAAAGTAGGAGGGAGTATATGTTAAACAATGTATTCATATGTCACCATCTACAATTTGGGACCATATAATTGATAAATATATAAACAATTGACATTCTTAGTTTATTTCTTACGGCATTTCACAACTAATATTTTCTTCTTTGCGCAATATGTTGTCATTTACATTTTGGTAACATATTGGGTAAATATGTAAACATTTGACAGTGTTTGTGTATTTCTCAAGATAGTGAATTTTACAAGTAATTTTATCATTCTTGCATAAACTGTTGTCGTATTGAAGTTGGTAACATTGTGTTTAAATATGTAAACACCTATGTTATTTTATATGTGACCTATTGTAAAAAAGTGAATCACTTAGGGGGTGTTTGGTTCACTTATTTTAGGTATGAGGTATGGGTTTGGAATGATCTAAACTCATACCTTGTGTTTGTTTTACACTTTTTATAATTTGATACCCTTACCTCAAACCCATGAGGTATGGGTTTCTCATACCCAAGGGGGAGGAGGGTATGAGGTTGATACCCACGGGTATCAAATTATTCAATGAAATTGAAAAAGTAATATAGTAAAAACAAATATTTTCTCTAATAAAAATAGAAATATCCATATATTTAACTCTTCTTCTAACATTTTTGTTTCCGTAAAAAATACATGAATAATTTTTCTTCGATTTTTTATTTATATATTTAAGTGTAAATATTATGATATTAAAAATAAATTAAAATTTATAAAAATAAAATATGTACAAGTTTTAAATAACTAATATATGAAAAAAAAAAAATTGTATATATGTAAATGTATAAAGTCAATATGCAATTAAACTAACATGGATATAATAACATGACCACAAATAAAGGAATACCATATGTTAACACTTTAATTTGTGTTCAAACTCAGGAAAACTATACTACCCAGAAAACCCAAAACACATGCAAAACCAAAAGAAAATAAATTAACAACAAAAATCAACAACATAAACCCAAAAATAGCTCAATTTCTTAAATCAAGAACAAAAAACCACAACATAAATTAACAACAAAAATTCATATCATAAACCCATGTAATAAAAACGCAGAAAACTCGTAAACCCAGAAAAAACCCAGATAATATGTTGTTTGTGTAGTCATTTATATTTCATAAAAATACCCCAGAAAATATGCATACCTTCATCAACATTTATAACACAACATAAAACTCATTCGAAATTAAAACAAAAGAGAAGTTCATAACCATACCTTCATCAACATTTTTCGAGGAAACATTTATTTTCACTGGCGCACGTCTACTTTGCTTTGTTACCATATTCGTTTAATTTGTTTTGGGTTAAGATGTTTTGGTAGAGGAAGATTTGGAGTTTTAGGGAGAAGGTTTCAACCAGGACTAAGCTAGGACAAAATTTGTACCTGAACCGATTTTTATTTTGTTGTTACGGCACACAAATATGTCTGTTTTTTTTTATATTTAATAGGATTTTTAAGAGAATATAAAATATACTTATTTAATTATTGAGTTATGTATTGCTTTTTTCCTAACAAATTTACTCGATATTTATAAACCATTCTTGATACTAGTTTAAGTAATGAATAAAATTATAAGTATAAACAATAATAAATCTCTTAAAAATGCTTTTATGATAAATTAAAATGAGGATAAAATCATACTTTTAATACTGAATCAAATTGTTAAAAAGTCAAAACTCAAAAATAAATCATAAAATGTCACATATGTTACTTAAACACCTTATGTCCTTCCAAGGTATGTACTTGCTATTTTATCAAATACCACTATCTCACATAAGTTTTATTGAACCTTAGACTATTTACTTGTTATTTGATGTTAAAATGTTAGCCTGGGCAATGACCCGCTCAACCCAGGCCTAGCTTCGTCTTTGGTTTCAACTTTTATAGAGAAAGCAATTTGATTTTTTAGAGAGTAGAAGGGCAACTGCATGAGTGATGTCTGCTAGGGTTTATGGGCAAGTGGGTGAGTAATGAGTCATATGTGACGGTTTAGGTATTGGGGAAGGGTGGAGGTTTTAATATTTTTAACCCAATAAGGCCTTGTTCTTTTCGGCTGAAACGAGCTGAATTGAATAAATTGGAGTAGAGTTTAATTGAACTAAATTGAGTGAAATTGAGGTGCAATGAATTTAGTTGAATTAAAAGTTATTTTTGTGAAGGGATTAATTGAAAAAATTGATTGAACGTAAATAAAACTTAATGGAATATAACCAACCAAAATTGAAAGGAGCTGAAATTAAGCCAGAAAGAACGGGACCTAAGTCTAATCACATTAATTACCACATCACACCCAATTGCATTAATCGTATTCTAGAAACATACCGTATTACGCTTATATGGTACGTATTTGGCCCGTTGCAAGCTTACGACGGGTACTCCGTCTTGAGAAAAACAGATTAGTTACGCATAAGACGGATAATGACGGTTTGAAATGAGAATTTGTGAAATTAAAATTATACGAAGTAGCTTTAAAAACACAAGATCGCAAGCTTGTGACGGATACCGTTTCTTCTCACAAATTACCCACTTTTTCTCTCCCTCCGACACTATTTATGTGGTCCCCTTTCTCCACTAACTCATTTTATATCTATTTTATCTCATAAAATATCCGTCACAAATGGTGACCTGTCACGAGCAAGACTTACTATTTAAAAAAAAAAAAAAAAAAAAAGAAAAAAAGGGACAGGTGCAATTTGGCCAGGTATATATACGAATCGTAATTGGGTCCGTCGTTATTGTTTCTCTCTTGATCTTCTTCTGTTGTCTGCTCTTCCCGTCTTCAACTTTTGAACAAGGGTTTATACATTCACCATACGGGTTTCTCTCTCTTTTTCTGTAACTATCTCCATTATAACTCCTTCAAAGGATGCCTCGAGCTTCATCTAAAAAGACTGTCCTTTTAAATTCTACCGCTGTTAATCCCTCTGGTAACTTTACCTCTTCCCATTCCTACCTTTCTTTTACTCACCTTTCCGCCCCATTTTAAAAATTACTTTTCATAATCTGTTTATTCTTCTATGTTGAACATTATGTTACTCATTAGTTTATTTGGAAAAAAGATTTGATCTTTTCTGTAATTATGTATGAAAATGTGTTCTCGCAGTCGAAATCTTGTTTTTTATGTAGCAGAATCTGTCATCAATAGATATAATACTCTGTAGATAGGTTGAATGAAATTAGTTCCTTGAATAAATCACTATGATCACCACAGATGGTATCAATGCTGATTCTTTACGAGGCTGTGGAACGCTGTTGGGAATAAGTCATCACAGGGGTGGGAGTACGATACCAAGATGTCGTCCCGTCTTGACGTTACTCACTGAATGAGAAACGAATTTACCCCGACTATTGTGCAACTCCAGGGGTGAGACTACGATACCAAATGATCAAACCGTCAAAGCTGATTAAATGGCAGCCATTTTTATTGAATAAATCACTATGATCACCACAGACGGTATCAATGGTGATTCTGTTACGAGGCTGTGGAAGGCCTTTTGTGATGCACTGAACCACGCTAAACTGTTAGCCTTTACATTGCTATTTAGTGACTGACTCATTATTGTCATTTAACTAGGAATTTTTGAATTAATTAATGTAAGCTATACGTTTTTAAAAGTGGTATAGAGAAGTTTTTTTTTTTTTTTTTTTTTTTTTTTTTTCCAGTTACCCTAAGAAGCAATTACCAAACATTTGCCACTAATGAACTTATATTTGAACTATCCAGTACTTTTAAAATGATTTTCGCGCCTATTGTATACAGCTTCACGCAAAGCCAGTTCCAAGGAGTCAGAGAGGATTGATCAGTTCTTTTATAATTATGCCAACGAATCGTCGTGTATGATTGAGTATGTTTCCTCTCAATTTGTTTTAGTGTTATTTATGAGTTTAAAGATGTTTTGAAGAAGAGCCATGACTCTTTCATTTTGATTCATGCTATAAACGATTTGCTGTTAAATGAGTGTCTAATATTTGCTGGATTGTGGATGCTTGGCTGAGATATCATGCTAGAAACATTTTCTAGAAACATCGAACATGAGCACCAGAGTGATGAGAGTCTTGTGGTGTATCTTACCCTGCCTTGGTACATAATATAAGTAGTGATGTTTGTGGTAGGTTTATAGCTCGTAGCCTATGACAAGCAACATGTGCCTGTTAATGGAGAGTACAGGCTGCCTGTCAGTGATGAAGGGTATACAAAAAGTTATGTAATTTATAAGTTGACTATGAGTACAAAGTTTTGGCCCACTCAAGCCTTCTTCCCTAGGGAAGCATTGTTATTGCTTTTGCTTGTAAAACATTTAGCTTTATACAGTAATTTCTTCAATGTTTTACTGAAATGTGGATGTATAGTGTCTTGCAATGTGAAATCTGTACTTATGCCTTATGATTTCGACTTGGGGTAGCCTGGTGCACGATGGCATCCACGCAAGGCGAGGGTCCGGGGAAGGGTTCCACCATAAGGGTGTAATAGGGGTAAAAACTTCCCCTATGGTTTCGACTTATTAGAAAAAAATGCAATTATTGTGAAGGGGAATCATAATAATTAAAGACACTACTAAGGAAAGAAATGTAATTGTCTCCATGTTATTATGGCTCGCTGTATGAATTACATTATAAAGTTCAAGTCAAAGTGTCTTTGGTTTTTTTCAAAATGCTTTCAAGACACTTGCATTGTTGCCAGCGGATGGAGAATGTATTACTGTTCATGGCTTTCTTGATGAATTGACCTCATTGTGACTGCATGATTGAACTTTGTATCTTCCTTCTCTATTTTCCTCTATCACCTGGTATGTTCTCTGATGCACAAACTACGTAGGCACATTTTCTCATGTACTGTTTTCGTATGAGAAATGGCGCGATATTAAAGTGTATGAAATGTTCAAAAGCATCTTAAAAGTAAACATCATGTGCACCCACTTTCAAAGTATATTGTTTGCTGTTCATGTTCACACTCTGCTTCCAATAGTCTTCTGCATTGATTTTGTAACAGTTGCTATGAAAGTATCTTGATTGAGTTTTTCGCAGTTAAAAAATAATTTGTATCTGTTTCAAGTTCTTTGCTTGTTAGTTTTGTTGTGAGAATACTTCTTTTTCGTGTTGTAATCATATCAATGTGTTATTTTTTTTGGTTTGCAAACAGTCCAGAGGGTATAGAGGCACTATGCTCAGACATGGAAATCGATCATACAGATGTCAGAATACTGATTCTTGCTTGGTAAGCATTACTTCCACAATTACCTCTCTTCTTCTTGTTTCTTGAAAGCTCTTGTGAGGTTTGGTATTTATTTCTGACAGGAAAATGCAAGCCGAGAAACAGGGTTACTTCACTTTGGTAAGCTAAGTAGTTGTCTTACGAACATGTCTTCTAATTGATATGTCATTCATGTTAACTATGTTAATTCAAGACTTCAGATTAGGACTTTACCGTGTCGTAACACAAACAAGGATATGGGTATGGATTCCTTACCCCCCACTTATTAGTCCGACACTTCTCTAGGAGAGCTAAGCTAGTGAGGTTCACACCACATAAGTAGGGGAAGAGAGTCCATAGTGCATTTAGTAGTTGTTACATTTAATGATTTTAAGTCTTCTTTGTCAACCTTCTTTCCATTGTACTTGAAAAAGTTCTAAAGAAATTTCAAGTTCAGAATTTTATTTTGCATTGAGGTTGTGTTTCTGCATCATTATCCTCATTTTAAGGATGTGGTCCTTGTGTCTGAAAATTTTAGTCTACAAAGTCCAACACTTGTATATGTACCTGTATTCAACTCTTGGATATGTACTTGTACTGGACACTCGTACCCAAGTAAGAGTAACATGGCATGTCGAAGCTGAAGTTCAAAATCCCTTCTGCTACGCCTTCTCTTGGTTGGGCAATTGCCAACCTCTTTCTTCTACCCCCTCTTCTCCCACATCAGGTTGATTGATGAATCCTCTGGTTTCTTCCCTCTTGAGGAGGTTCATGCTATTTTCTTACAACTTCTCTTATTTATGTTTGAAGATCCTTGTATGTGTAAAGTGAAGAAAAGATCCATATTTTTCAATTATTAGGTTCTTCTTCTTTCTTTAAACTGAAATTGTGGTAGTCTTACCAGGTTGTTAGATTTCGATGATCGGGACATCGTATATGGTGCTATATGCTAGTCTTAATGGGTTGATGTATTATGTATTCTTAAGATTTTGTTGTTGCGCCTGCAATCTGCATAATCAAACTGGTCATAGCTTTGTAAGTTAAATTTAAGTGATCATACAATTTGTGTGCCTCTATTGTCTGTATTGTATATGTGCTATTACAACCCTTAAATTTAGCATGTTTTTCAATTTCTAAATGCTCTATTGTACTTGTCATGCACATCTAGCCCGGTGCTTTATATACCAGTAATACGTACGGCTGATCAATGAAAGCGGTGCAGGAAGAATGGCGGAAAGGCCTGAAAGCTCTGCGTGCTGACACTATAACAAAGTTGAAGAAGGCACTCCCCGGGCTTGAGAACGAGGCATGTTTTTTTAATTGTCTTTTTTGGTTAAAAAGGAATTCCGGTAGTCAGGTTAGGTGTCTGTACTCATTTAACCTTTTTTTTTTTATAGGCTAGAAGGACTACAAATTTCATGGACTTTTATCAGTATGCATTTCGTTACTGTCTGGCAGGTATACTGGCTTTGTTGTCTGTGAAGTGTGAACCCTTCATTTGTTCAAATGAAATATTATGTGTTTCTACCATATATACTTTTGCTTTTCCTTTTATGTTGTCAGAGGAGAAACAGAAGAGTATAGATATTGAAAGCATCTGCCAGTTGTTGGATCTTGTTCTGGGCTCACAATTTCGAGCGCAAGTCGATTACTTCATTGAATACTTAAATGTAAGTAGTTTTTCTTTTAGCCATCTTAAATGTAAGTAGTTGAAAGTTCTCTGATTTTGTACATGTCAGTCAAATATATTTTGTAGCAACCAAGTAATGTGAATGAGTAGGATGATTTACCTTGTGCGATTTTTAACTACAGTAGCATTGTAGAAATTATTTTGAAAACTGGAAATGTTACTATAATTTAAAATAGTGAGCCTTAATCTCAAATTGATATCTGGTGTTAACATGTAAAATAATTTAAAATCACCAATTATTGGCAAAATAATGAGAAGAAATACAAAGGTGGAAAATAAAAAGAAAGGAAAACATTATACTCCGTATATTATCTTCAGTTATTAGAAATCTGTCATCTGTTTTGACTCTTTCTCAATCCTCCCAAATGCTATATTATCTTCAGTTATTAGAAAGTTCATACAGTATCTTCTTCCGTCACTTATATTCATGTTTTCTTCATGGGCAATTTTGTATGTGTTTCAGGCGCAGACTGATTACAAGGTCATGAACATGGACCAGTGGTTGGGTTTTTACCGTTTCTGCAATGAGGTATGAATGACAACAATTCCTCCTTAGTCTGACTGAGCATAAGCGAGAGGAGATGGTTTCTGTTGTGGATCTGAGTTTTATTTTGCATTTTCACTAAACATAGTTTCTGTTAAATTTAGGAGGGACTAGCAAATTTATCTTCTGACATATATGCCCGCCCTATTTCAGATAAGTTTCCCAGACTTCAGCAACTATGATGCGGACCATGCGTGGCCTTTAATCCTCGACAATTTTGTTGATTGGGTGAAGGCGAAGCAAACATAAATAACGTGATTGATTTTATTCATCCGAATCTAGAATGATCGAAGCTGGGGATTTGCGTAAAGGTGCATTGACCCTATTTTGCTGTACATTACTTCTATATGGAATTTCAGGATTGTGATATGTTACCTATTTTTAGACCACAGAATAATAACAAAATTGAATTGTCTAGTACTAGAATTCATCTTCCCTTAAATTTGTGAAATTTTATTTTATGGAAGCTCTACTTTTTCCAGTCAAATTCAACATACCCTTGTTTTTTCATCCATATGGTGGTCATCATCTACTGTATTCCCATGAGCATCGAATTCATCTGATGTCGATGGGAACTAACCTCTGGGTTTCAAAATAAACATCAAAAACATATGTATCGTTATAGTTATGTCCAGCACCAGAATGGCGTGCTCCTAGGCCTATCCAATAATTTTTGAATTATTTCGCGGAAATAAGTGAATAATCCATCCTATGTCTCATCTTCTCATATCGACAAATTAAATGCCTATATTAGTACTAGCACATGGAAAATAAGACTAGCCTCCGAGCAATAGTGAGTCGTAGCCAAGCAAATCTCCGGTTCCTAGATTTAGGATTGACTAAATTATAGATGTATCAAAATAAGAGAAAAACAAAACTTGAATCCCTAAAATATTATAGAATCCTAAGATTAAAAACAAAATAAAAAAGACTGGAAATATTTGTATTTCCTATATTTAGGAGTTGCAAGAGCCCTATAACAAAGGTGTGGTTGATGCTGAACTCGATCTTCGACTATTTGTAATACTAGTTGTAGCATCCGAAGGCGATGCGGATTCAGTAGACGATGATGGTGCATTTTTCTTCTTTCGAGAAATACTCTCGATTTTCCCGACTTCTCTTGCCTTCTCGTTTTTATCGTCATTCACCTTTGGTATTATACAATTGCATAGAAGCCCTGTACACATTTTTTAAATTCCACAACGTAAATGTCATTAGATAAGATCCACAAATTCTTATCTACAAGACTACCACCGTTGTAAATGTGAATAATTAAAGCAAGACTTACCGTATTATAAGATCATATGGCGTGAAATCAACCCAATTACACATATAGTAAACGAGTAACATATCGCATCAAATATGTATGAATGTTTGGGTTGATTTTACCATTAGATGAATCCGAAATAAAAGGAATAATATTCAATTTTTTCCGCTTTAGTTATATATCTTACCGATTTTGGAGAGACGATTGACCCAATTGGGGATTGGATTCCTAGTAAGTTTAATGCAGACATCATTGCAGAAATGGTTACAATTCTTAGTAACAAGATGATACGAATTTCCTTTGTATTCTTTTGCTAATTCCTCCACAATTTTGTTCACTTCTTCTTCTCCTAGCTCTGTCCACCCTATCAAAATCGCTCTTCTGAACGTAAATCCTCTGCATTTCCTTGGCTCCACTTTAAAAATTCCTGTTGTCGGGTTTTCGTGCGCTCCAAATGCATACTCGACTCCATGAACTGAAAAAGGTCGATCATTTTCATTTCGAATCGTTTGGAGACAAACTTGAAATATTTCTTAACAGGTGGGAAATAAACGGGAGTGAAGAACATTGAGATTGAGAATGAAAGTGGAAATATATGTTTGATTGTAGTTACCTTCAACTCCAGAGTGGTGAGCCCCTAGGCCTATCCAATACGCGTAGCCATGGACTGGTGTAATATCGTAAACATTGAGATAAACAGGAGTTGAACCACAAACCTTACAAAAAGAGTTGCTCCAACAAAACATTATAAATTTATAACTTTGTTAATTGTGTTGATCTTGAATTTCAAGTAATTATTTGGTTTTTTGATTTGCATTTTTGATTTTTTCTGGCTTAATTAATTTATATACATACACTTAGCCGTATCATGGCGAATCCTTGAGTTGTATAAGTGTCTGTTTTTGAACAAATTAATAAAAGGAATAAGATCAAAGAAATCAGGAGGGAGGAGATGTAACGCATGCAAAAATGGACAAACCCATTTATGGATTGGAAAAACTCATACCTCACATGGCATTAATTTAATTTGGATTAAATAGCACAATTTATAAAGGATTAATTAAATTATGAACTAAAGAAACAGGACAAGTTATTCTTTCTTCTGCCTTCGACACGGACTACTTGCATACGCAGGCGGATAGGCCTTAAATCTCGATTCAGTAGCAAAACTGCAAAACCTACAAGAATCATCGACTGTCGTTCTATACAAGGATTACTTGCATAGCTGCATTTGTTACATCAAAAGGAACAGCCTTGCTCGCTTACACATGTTATTCAGAAGGAACATTCAACGATGAACATATGTGCCGTGCCACCAACATTGTTCTGCAAAACATTGGGTGTTTGATTGTGAAAGTGGCATCTTCAGATTTCGTGCTCACTTTTCAGTAGGCAAGGTAAAGTGGGTATGGATTTTTTGTATAATCTTACTGACTCGAGACACAGGAAGTAGTGTTTTACCCACCATCAAATTCGTCAAACTATCCACTGTATAATATCATAAGAAGAACGGTCAGCGACTGTCCTAATCCTGCAACTACATACAATTATGAGCACTTAAGACTTCTGAAGCTACTTTTGTCTGTCTGACGACTAAGGAAAATTACAAGTCTTTTGAGTTTTTTTTCCCTAAGATGGCGACTGATAACTATGTATGCTTGATTATTGAGCTTTGAAGTTTGAAGTTTGAACTAATCAGTGAACTAGATGCATTTTGAAAAAGATAACAGGGTCACTCTTTATGTAGTCTTTTAACATGTTACTAACACTTGTGATGGAGTCAACGGCGATGTCTCCCACAATCTGAGAGCTATATGCTGAGAATTGAGATCCCTGAATTATCTATTCATGTTTTAAAACTTTTAACCACTTGAGTTTAACCATTCGTAATGAGGTGGCCTATATTGGCACTAGGAACTCAAGCTGAAAAAGAAAAGAGAGGAAGAAGTGAAGGTGAAAACAGTTGAAAGTAAATACAGCTCTCGGGTTTTTGAAGATTCAGCTTCTTTTTCCTACTGCCTCCTTTTCTTCTGATATGCCTTTCTCCTAAGTGACAGATGACTGGAATTACTTGGATACGATTTTGTCGTCACAAAGTACCTGACAGTTTCACTAGTTTACACGGAGGTACCTAACATAGTTTTTTTACTTTGTCCAAAAGTAGTTCAAGTTTTTATTTCATTACTGCTGAAAAAATGGAGTAGAATGTCAGAAACAAAGAACAAACTTGCTAACTTCATCCAATATGGTCAAATTATCTTATCTTGTTAAGAGTCAGAGAGGAAGAATAATCAATAAGTGTCATAATCCTGCAACTATCTTCCAATTTTCAGCATGTAAGACTAAATATTCAAATGAAAAGTATGAAAGCTTAGACTATTGAATCTTTGGCTAGATCAGATGCATAGCAAGACCATTCCTGCTCCAATACAATTAATCATCTGAAATTTCTACGCTGTTGTTCTCATCATATCACCGTTAGTATACTTTTCTACTTTGTTTTTTCCAAATGTTCTCTTTTAACTCTTCCATGCACTCCATTTCCATTGCCATCTTCACTATTTCTCTGGTATTGACTTCCTCGACTGGTCTTTCCGATAGTTATAACACATGCACATCTGCATTCTTTTCATGCGGAAAAAACATTTCAAATATTGGGTACCCATTTTGGGGAGATGGAAGGCCACAGTATTGCGGCCATCCATCTTTGCAGCTTCAATGCCTTCCTAGTGATACAGGAGACCAACTTCGTCTAACAATCGACCAAGATAAATACCCACCTTACTATGTTGTCAGCTTGAAATATAATCACCATAACGTTAGCCTTGAGCTGCAAGGGGCTCAAGTCATCCCTTGCACGTTCAACATCACGAGATTTAGCAAGCTCTTCAAGTTTACCTCAAGTGATGACAACATTACATTGATCTACAATTGCCCAAAAAACATATCACTGGATAAACTTCATGCTTCAGTTTCATGTTTCGCATCTCCAGCAGTAAATCAGGCTTATTACTTGCATAACATGTCAGCTAGAAAGGAATACGCGTCTTGTAGCTCATTTGAGTTCCCAGTTATTAAGAAGAAGTTGGATCTTTTTAATGAAGGAAAACTGGGAGAAGTTTCTCAAGTCTTGAAGCAGGGATTTGAGGCGAGTTATGAGTATTCATCAGAGTGTATCAAATGTAATAATTCGGGTGGTACATGTGGCTCATCATTTGATTCGGAGTTTGCGTGCTACTACAAGGACAAAACTTCTGGACATGTTTCCCATAAGTCAGGTATATGCCTCTCACCCTGTAGGATTTTCGCCTATGGAGAATTGGTGATATTGCAGGTTCTTGTACATGACTTGAGTTCTACTCGTAACTTACAAAATATAGGAATAGAAACACAGAACTTAGTACCGGTAGTAAACTACTGTTGAATCATAGTATTCTGTCTACCTACACGCGACCCTTACCTGGCTACGGGTGGGAACCTTTACAGTGCTTGGACAAAGTTGTATTTTTGTTTTTCATTTCTGGTGCTAATACTTATTTTTCTCTTTAATCTACAGCGACAATTCGTGATGTAGTACCCGTTGTTGTTGTTGTTGGTTCAGGTAAAGTAAGAATTATTTTCAACATTCATTTCCTCTACTAATTTCCTTGAAAGATTCACCGAACCATTTTAATACAAATTTATTTTGTGCAGCCTTTTTAACAGTGGGGATAATTATGCTCTACTGTCTCAAAAAACAGAGATCAGCCAAGAAATTTAGCATTTTCTGGAAGTCCAAGGCAGCAAAATGCCCAAATGTAGATGCCTTCTTACAAATTTATGGTTCTTTGGCTTTGTCAAGGCATTCATACGTGGATATAAAGAAAATGACCAATGGATTCAAAGACAAACTTGGTGAAGGTGGTTATGCTATCGTGTACAAAGGCAAACTATCGAGTGGCCGCCTTGTGGCTGTAAAGGTGTTGAAGCAATCCAAGGGAAACGGGGAAGATTTCCTCAACGAAGTAGCTAGCATCAGTAGAACTAACCATGTCAATATTGTTTCTCTTTTAGGATTTTGCTTTGAGGGTAACAAAAGAGCGTTGATATATGAATATTTACCAAACGGGTCTCTTGAGAAGTTCACCTTTCACGGTGCTAGCCTTCCTAGAAATCAGTCCTTACCGTGGGAAACACTTCTTAATATCGCGTTGGGCATTGCAAGAGGGCTTGACTACTTGCACCGTGGTTGTAATGCTCGGATTTTGCACTTTGACATCAAGCCTCACAACATTTTACTAGATGAAGAGTTCTGCCCAAAGATATCGGATTTTGGGTTAGCTAGGTTATGTCTGATACAAGACAAAACCATATCGATGCTAGAAGCAAGAGGGACTATAGGCTATATAGCTCCTGAAGTCATTTGTAGGACTGTTGGTGGAGTTTCTCACAAATCAGATGTCTATAGCTTCGGGATGATGGTTTTAGATATGGTATGCGGTCGGAAAAACTTGTCAGCTAATCAGCAAAGAAGTAGTGATGTATGTTTTCCAGAGTGGATATACGACCGACTTGAAGTTGAGAATGAATCTCCATTTGAAGGTAGTTGGAATGATGAAGAAAAGGCGGTACAAAGAAAGATGATTTTAGTGAGCTTATGGTGCATTCAGACTTATCCATCAGATCGACCATCAATGAGTCAGGTGGTTGATATGCTACAAGGGTGCCTCGAGAACATACAGCCTCCCAACCGAAATCTCTCATTGCTTCCAAGATTAGCTTTAGATACTTCTGAAACACTATCAGAAACTAGTGATTGAGACTCGAGAGCGAGCGAAACTTCATATGTTTCGTATTGGTATTTGCCTGTATTATAGATGATTAAGGGACTCTAGAATGTAAATTGTCCCATTTGTGAAATTGTGTATTTCGGATTATTGTTAGTTTACTAGTATTGTTCTGTGAAAGTTTGAATATTTTGATTCTTAGGAGAGTAAAACTGGGTTGGGTTGTACAGATGATTGATTGTCTTTTTACATGCGGTTAATTCTGAATAGTACTCCTTCCAATTTCATAATTCCAATACAGAGGTAACATCAGGCATTGGAGCCGATGAAGACGAGAATTCAGGTTCTTTTACAAAATTATTTGAAACGCTGTCTCCCTAAGTCGCATATGATTGAAATTATTAGGAATATTAATAATAGTTGGGCCTCAATCATCACCTTAAGATTTTGGTTGAGACGGTTCATCTATCATGGTATCAGAGCCAGTGTTCCGGTCACGGGTTTGAATCCTGGCGACCTCAAAAACCCACGAAGTGGAAACCAGCCCAACGGGCATTCGAGTGAGGGAGCGTATTCCTAAATTAAGAAAAGGACGTATCTTTAGTCATGTACTGTGATTTTTTACTTATAAACCTGTAAGTTTGACGATGGAGCCTTGGCCTAACCACTGGATTATATAAGATAATGAAAGATATATTCTAAAGACCAAATAACACCGTCTCATTTTCGAGCCTTTCCATCTCCTACAATCAGAAATTTATAGGAACGGATTAGCCTTTTTGCCGGATTTTGTGCATGTTTGCCTTCTCAATTTCACTTTGTTTTCATTCTTCCTTGTGCTACTTTCGTCAATCAGCGATGATGCCACGTTCGTGATATGATCTGTGTTTTTGTTTTGGATTACGTACCGGCTGAAGTTTCGCGTCTCCGGTGTCCTGTTGCACTGTCATAAGAAAGTGCTTTAAAGTATCAGGTCCCTGGGATTGGTATTTGGTATGGTCATTTTTATGAGGACATATGCTACTTCAAAACTTTATTAGGCTAGATTTGACAAACAGTGTATGGGTCAAGTTTGCCTGGGTTCATTCTAGTCATTCCGGTTATGTTTATTTCAGGTCGGACCATTTTCGATCCAAGTATGTTTTAGGTGTCATTGTCGCGTCTTTATTGTTAATGAACGGTGTTCGAGATCAACTAGCTCTAGATTGGTTGGGTTAATTCTGTATTACCTTGTGTCATTAAGGGCTAATACAACACTATCTCCGATAGTCCGATAGAATACGACGAGACAAAAGTCCTACACGAGTTTTTGCTATTATCTCCCCCCTAATACACGCAAGTGTATGCATTTATGATCGCAATGGAACTTAACAAGACCCAATCAATAATCTGACAAGTTATGTAGTGTAGGCGATAAGGTTTGAATGGACTTTCGTGAAGTCTTCCAAAGACTCCAAGCAACTCTAGAGAAAAAATAGCAGTGTCACTTTCATCAAGTCTTCCAAAGACTCCAAGCAATTCAAATGGAGTCGACGAAGACTTGTCCCGTTATCTAGGAAGTATATGTATGCTATACGGAGGAGAACATGAGAATG
The DNA here is from genome assembly GCA_029255685.2 of Silene conica. Taxonomy (NCBI): domain Eukaryota; kingdom Viridiplantae; phylum Streptophyta; class Magnoliopsida; order Caryophyllales; family Caryophyllaceae; genus Silene; species Silene conica. The sequence continues at coordinate 80,824,964 of CM055312.2, read as the reverse complement.
CTTCCTGATTATACAATACAACAATACAAAAATAACACTACATCATCTGAAATTCCACTTACAAGAAGTACTATATTTTGGGATTTTCAAATGTTACCTTTTGCTATTTCCTTTGCTGTTTCCATCATTATTCTTGTATTGCCTTCATCAGTTAGTGTTGATACCAGGTACGAGACTTGTTCTTCACCATTATTTTCATGTGGAAATTATTCACATGTTGGATACCCATTTTGGGGGCCCGGGAGGCCGAAATATTGCGGCCAACTGTCCTTGCAGCTCCAATGCCTGCATAGTGATATGGGAGATCAACTCCAACTAGTTATCGATCAAGACAAATATGTGACCTATCATGTTCTCAGCATGGAAGTTCATCAGACTAATATTATCCTTGAGCTCCGTGGGTTTGAAAACATTACCTGCAATAACTTCAGTAGGGAGTATATTAGTGAGTTGTTCAAGATGACCTCAAATGATGAGAGCATTACATTTATCTACAATTGCCCAATGGAAATATCAATGGGTCATCTTCATGACCAAGTTCCATGCTTCAGATCTCCAACCGATAATTATGAAGCTTATTACGTGCATAACAAGTCAGATATAACGGAATATGCATCTTGTAGCTCTTTTGAGTTCCCAGTTCTTAAGGACCAGTTGGTTTTTTATAATAAAGGAAAAATGAAAGCAATTACAGATGTCTTAGAGCAGGGGTTTGAGGTCGGATATGAGTATTCGTCTGAATGTGTCAAATGTATCCGGCAGGGTGGTACTTGTGGATCATCTGATGATTCACATTTTGCATGCTTCTACAAAAAGTCAAGTATGCTCTCGCTCCTGCATTTGAACAAATTTGTGATATATGTTATACTAATTATTTATAAAACAAAATTACAATTTGCAGTAAGGCATTGCTATATACTTTCCGTAAGGAATTTATGCCCCACTATTTTGGGCATATCCTTCGGGATACAATACTGTTATATTAAAGTCTATTGAATTTCAGAAAGGGTCTTGATTTTCGCAGTACACATTTTACTCAATACAGTACACTGTTGACAATTTTGCCCCTCTCATTTTCCTTTTCATTTTTACTCAATATAGTAAAATGTGTACTGCGAAAATCAATAGTATAAATATTATTAGTTTTATTTTATTTTTATTATTTTATTAAATTTTTGTACCCTATTTTCATGACGAGTAATTTTATAAAAAGCAATATGCGCGAAAATTAACGTAAGGTAACATAATAATTAAGAATATATTGAAAAAAAGGAAAAAAAGAAACAAAAGATAACTGTACTACTTTGAGTAAAACGAAAAAAAACCCAAATCAATGAAATACGTTTGTTTAGTGCTAATTGACAAAGATTGATTAATCAATTAACATATGTTGATTTGGTTTCTATATCAATTGAAGTACTACGTAGTATTAAGCATGTCAATTCGTTTCTAAATAATTACCCATGATTCTTTTTTCATATGCATGAACAAACCCTAATTAAAAAAGAAAATATATTATTAAAGAACAATCAAATTACTAACTAATAAAAGATTAATGAATTAATTGCCTGTTCGTCACTTGAATACTTGAATAATCGTTCATAGTTGTAAGTTTTAATGGGGTGGAAGATGGTAAACGTTTCAATATTAGAGAGAAGGAAGAGAAAATTAGGTTTAATGCACGTTTTTCTAGGAAATTGAATACTTGAATAATCCTTCATAGTTGTAAATTTTAATAATGGGGTGGAGGATGATAAATGTTTCAATATTAGAGAGAAGGAAGAGAGAATTAGGTTTAATGCATGTTTTTCTAGGAAAGGGCAACAAATGAAAAATTTGGTATAAAAAGTACTGTATTGAGTAAAAAATGTACTGCGAAAATAAATTGCGTTTCAGAAATTATGGAAATAGTTTGTGATTGCTCTATTAGAATGAGGGGCATGAGTGGGTATATGGGTGTATTTATAATACACAAAGAGGGAGTGTTTGATCCAGGAAACCGACATTCTTAAAGGATAAGGATTAGGCCCAAGAGACTAGTAATCATACAACAGTCGTCCATACTCCAATTAATAAACTAGAGACTTAATTCCATATAAGCACATGTTTTGCACTTAATTCTTCAATGTGGGAGAAACCCACAATTCACAAACTTAATGTTCCAACAATATACTGTATTTTATTCCAGGTTTAGAGGATGAGTCTTCTATTAACACTCTATTTCTTCCAAGAGGACATCCACTCTATTTCTTCTAAAAGGAAATCCTTTCTACTATGAAATTTTTTTCTTAAAAAAGGTTCTAGACTTCTAATCCAAATTAATTACAAAATTAGGGTTTCATTTCAAAGTATTTACAAAATTGCATATAAACTCAATTATTCGATATTTGGATGTACGATGATCATATACATCTGGATGTATAATTTTATCTGTGACAAAGTCTACAAATAAATGAAACATGGTTACAGGTTTTCCTTAGATGAAATGAGAGTTTTTTCGAGTCGAGTTTATGGTTACAAAGAAAATGAACAATTGTTTTTAAAAATAATTTACAATATTTTAATTTCAGAAAGTTATATTAACTAATGATTAATTAACACGGTAATTACGTTAGTTTATTATTTTTAATAGTAATAACTGTGGGAGTAGTAAAAGTAATCGTGATTACAACATGATGAGTGAAAATATGAGTAATAGACCTCACAAAATCAATTCGACCTGAAAAGGCCGAGGCGAGACATGAAATTTAAGTTGAATTACAACGCTTGCATATGACCAGTAACCCGAATTCACCCGACCTGAACATGACCCCGAGTTTTACCGGCCCGAAACTGGTCTAGTTTGAAATGATCCATCTATAACCACCAAGACGCAAAAATGACCTGACAAAACATAACTTTAAGGTGTGTTTGGATAGCAAAACTGGAGGGAAAGGGAAAGGAGGGGGAAGGAGAAAAGGGTAAAGAAGAGAAGACAAGAGAATGGGGAGGGGGAATGAAATTTGGTTGTTTGGAAACTTTGGATACATTTTTACTCCAAACCTTCCCTATTGTGGAAATTTTTTAATTAGGCTTGGAGGAGGGAAAATGGATCCATCAAAATCTCCCCCTTCATTCCCCTCTACCCTCATTTCCTATCCAAACAAGCGATTTGAAATTACCTACTCTCCCTCTTTTTTTCTCTCTCCAAATCTCTCTATCCAAACACACCCTAAATAAAAAAAAATTTAAAATGACTAATTTAACAGCACTTAATATATACTATACGTTAAAAATAAAGAATCAATGATATACACTAAAGTAAAAATAGGTATTAATAATAAACACACTTTTTTTTCGTAATCATTGACCTGAAAATGACTTGAACCTAAAATAACACAACCCGCTTAATCCAAAAATGACTCAATTCGAATCGAACTAACCCGAAAAAAGATCGACCTGAAATAAATGGTTACAACTCGAATTGTCTCGATCCAAACCTGTGGTCTAAAGAGTAGAATTTATGCAACACAATCAGTCTTACTTAGGAGTTAGGACGGATATATCCATTTTAAGTTAAAACGGGTCAAATAATATTCACTTGTATGGATAAGACAAAACTGAAATAGCAAGGGGAAAAAGCAAGATGTTTGTCCTGTCTATGTAAATAATGGGTCATTATTTGACCCATTTTAAGCTTAAGATGATACTTTCATTTAAATTGAAAATTTGTGATAGGTCTCGTGGGAGATCTCATTCATTTAGTGAGAGTCATAATAGAAAAACAAAAATTTTAGTGTGTCTCTCACCCTATCATGTGAGAACCCTCTCAATAACGCTATTAAAATACCGTCTTTCTGAAATTTTTGTGCTAATATATATGTCACATATTTTGGTTAACAAATTTATTTTAATCAAAACAAACCATGACATGACATGTACAATTATTATTTTTTTAATTAATTTATTTGAGTGATGGTGAATAATTAGCCATTTGATTCAAAGTGGTTACTAGTTTCTATGAAACTTATATTATTATTTTAATTTTAAGTTAATCTTTTATATAATTTGATTTATTTATTTCACTTTTTATGTAGTTTTTTTCTTTTGATTTTGGTTATTAGTTAACATCTTCACAAAAAAAAGCATTTAACTAGCAATAACACACAAACTAGAGTTCCAAATGCAACAGTTTTTTTCAAATAAAAAATTTCGTAAAGACGATAAGTTTGATAAGAAAACGCCGCATTTAGAATTCAAAACAAAAAGGTATGACCAGTCATGTTTAAAGTTTGACTACCGTAATTCTTGCCATGAGTTCGGAGTGTAAAAAAATGATCATGAGTTAAGCATTTAGGCCACAGAAAAATTCTATTTTTGTTAAAAACGCGATTACACTCTAAAAATGATAAATACAAGATCACCAACCCACCAATTAATTACAACCATTAAAAAATCATATAATCATATAAATTGTATTATACAATCTTGATTCCAAGTTTATTTATATCACATTTATATCACGTTAGTTAATCTCCCTGTCCCAATGATATGTTTACACTTTTTAAAAAATTTATAAGGAAAAAATAAAACAAGTGTAAACTTATCACTGACACAGACGGAGTACTAAATAACGCCAGATTGTAATTTTGTATTTTTTTTTTTCAGGATTACATGTTGGAGTGGCTCTCATTTTGGTCATCAGTTGTGTTGTATCAGGTAAACTGTAGTTTATTTGGAGCATCAAGTTTTAATTTCTACGCAAATTCTTATTTGCAACGGCACTATCCGTCGCAAGCTTGTGATGGATATCGTTTCCTCTCACAAAATACCCACTTTTTTTCTCTCTCTAACACTATTCATGTGGTCCCCTTTCTCCACTAACTCATTTTGTATCCATTTTATCTCACAAAATATCCGTCACAAATAATGACCCGTCGCAAGCAAGACTTACTATAATTTCTAATACAGCATTTTAACGTTTCGATCATAATTACAGTCAACAAGTTGGTCTTGCAATGACTATATACTTAGGTTTCTTTTTTGGTCAAAAATAACCTTCCGAATTTTTTTTCCTATCACCACCTTTAAAAAACGTTTGTCCAACATAACTTTTAATAAGTTTTTTTAATCAAACACCACATTTTGGCTGGAGCTTGACCACCTGCAATTAAGTGATTTTTAGTCAATGTTTGAGATAACAAATGATGTTGGTTTGAGGTGCTCTTGGACTCGTTGGAAAGGTGGGAGTACAGACTTTCCAGGGGTTATCAACACGGTGGTCGGTGGACAAAAGTAATCTTATGTTGGGTCGATTAGTGTGTAAAGTAATGCTCGTTAGAGAGTGTTGTAAATCTGGGTTTAGTACGGATGATCAAGAGTTTTTTATGGATCTTTTAATGGGGTTATGATGTGTAAAATATATGACGTTTTGCAATCCGGAGCGGTAACGACCGGTTTCAAATTTTTTTTATTCCTGACACCGATCCCGCACCAGGTTAATTCGGTATACCACTTTTTTTTAATCGGAAACCGCATCCGAAAAACCGGATAAACCGCACCGATTTGCCACCGGTTTCACTAAATCAGTTGTTCGCCTGTTTTCCTCTTAAAAGTCCAGTCTTAGTTTTTCAATATTAAATTTCCTTAATTAAGCCGATTTGAAAGAGGAAAGGGAAGGCGTGCTCTGTGTGTTTACTGTTTAGAGGATTTTAGAATTTTAGAGTTTTAGTCTTTTAAATGATAAATGATTTTATCAACTTTCATTAAACCGGTTTAAAAACCGGGTACCGGTTCTGGATTATTGAGAACCATATCCGCTCCGGTTCAACCCTAACAAATTCAGTTCGGATACCGGATTCGAAAAAAAGAATTTCCGGATTTCATTTTACGGTATTCGGTTCGGATTTGGTTTTTAAAATTGTTTGTTAATTTCAAAATTAATTTCCTCCACTAATTCATTCCTTCCTAAATTTATCTACCAATTTTAATACAAATATACTTTCTACAGTTTTTTTTGCAGCGAGCACATTTACGCTTTGTTGTCTCAGAAGACAAAGACCAACCACGACATTTAGCATTTTCTGGAAGTCAAAGGCAACAAAGTGCCCAAATGTTACTGCCTTCTTGCAAATTTATGGTTCTCTGGCTTTGACAAGACACACATATGCGAATATAAAGAAAATGACCAATGGTTTCAAAGACAAACTTGGTGAAGGTGGCTATGCTATTGTGTACAAAGGCAAGCTATTGAACGACCGGCTTGTTGCGGTAAAGGTGTTGAAACAATCCAAGGGCAGCGGGGAAGACTTTCTCAATGAGGTAGCCAGTATCAGTAGAACTAACCATGTCAATATTGTTGCTCTTTTAGGATTTTGCTTTGAGGGTAACAAAAGAGCTTTGATATATGAATATTTGCCAAATGGATCTCTTGAAAAGTTTACATTTCATGGTGTAAGTGCTATAAATCAATCCCTACCTTGGGAAACTCTATTTAATATCGCCATAGGTATCGCAAGAGGACTCGACTACTTACATCGAGGTTGTAACGCACGGATTTTGCACTTTGATATTAAGCCGCACAATATTCTACTAGATGAAAAGTTCTGCCCAAAGATTTCGGACTTTGGGCTTGCAAGACTATGTCCCTTACAAGAAAGTACCATATCAATGATGGAAACCAGAGGGACTATAGGTTATATTGCTCCTGAAGTTTTTTGTAGGACTGTTGGTGGAGTTTCTCATAAATCCGATGTTTATAGCTTTGGAATGATGGTTTTAGATATGGTTTGTGGCCGAAAAAATTTGTTGGCTGATCAACAAAGAAGTAGTCAACTATATTTTCCAGAGTGGATATACGACCGACTTGAAGTTGAGAGAGAATCTCCATTTGAAGGAACAACAAATGCCAAGGAACAAGCCCTACAGAGAAAGATGATTTTGGTAAGCTTATGGTGTATTCAGACTTATCCGTCAGATCGTCCGTCAATGAGTCGTGTGGTGGACATGCTACAAGGGTGCCTTGAGTCGATAGACATGCCGCCTAAGCGAAATCTCTCTTCTCCTCCAAGACTGGTTTTAGAAAATTCTGAAACTATCACCGAAATCAGTGATTGAGAAAAACAAAAGGTCCATATGTTTCTAATTGTATCAATTTAATGCAACTTGAAAGAACTTAATGAGTTGATTTCATTGATTGCTCAGCCAGATTTATAAACATAATACTCTCATAATGGAAGTTTTTGCATAATTGGGGTGGAAAACCGGACTATTTAACAAAATAGCGTCGGTTTCAAACCATTTACCAAAAATGGGCCCACGTCATAATTTCTCGCATTTTTTTTCTATAAGTTTAAACTAGTCGCTGTCCGGGACATCGACTAGTTATGGTACCAGATTTAAGGATATAACAGAAAGATTAGTGGAAATGGTGTCATCATCTTGTCGCTGTGTGGCACAGCGAGAAGTACTACTACTTTTTTTTAACTTTCATTTCCCTTGCCATATTAATATACTCGTCAAGCTACTTTCGTCTCCTTACTCCGACCACCAAATAACAAATTACCGCTATCATTCTCTTCTTCTCACTACCGTTATCATATTCACATCTATGTTTTAGTTATTAGCCCCATGGTTTTGCGTAAAAAATAACCCGCAATATCGCCATTCATTTAACGATTTCATTTTCGCATTTTGTTGTACTGCTCAACTAATACTAGCATTACTTACTCATTAATTTGTCCGAGATGTATGATGCCTTCACCCTCTCAAGTCAAAGTAAAGCATCTACATCTCTCTATTCAAGTATACATCATAATGCTGATTAGTTACTCATTAACTTCAGTAGTTATACACAGATCCGCCGGTGCATTCTCCCGACTGAAATAATCGCGGTACGCACAATCACATAAATTCCATTGACTCATTCAAAGGTTTACATGCCTCTAAAGCTTGTGTTGGTTCTTCCGGTAGCAAACGCAACTACGGAAAGAGGATTTTCAGCAATGTCGTTTATCAAAAATAGATTGCGTAATAGCATGAGAGATCAATACCTGAATGATGACTTGATGTATTTATGAATGTGTCAGATGATGAAATTGTAAAACAATTTTTAGATCTGCGAACTCATCGAATATTGTAAAGCTAGTTTGATTTTATTGTAATTGACTTTTTTTAATATTACCAATATTAGATTTTTGCTACACCGAATAAAAAATCATGGGTTTGTCCTTGAATATAACATGATCACCATTAACTATAACATGATCATCTGTAACTAAAACATGGTAACAAAAACAAATAACCGGACACTTAGACACAAGTATAGTCATCATACAGTTCATAATAATATATCATGGTCACAAGTAACTATAACATGGTCATCTGTAACTACAACATGATCACCGAAATCAGTGATTGAGAAAAACAAAAGGTCAATATGTTTCTAATTGTATCAATTTAATGCAACTTGAAAGAACTTAATGAGTTGATTTCATTGATTGCTCAGCCAGATTTATAAACATAATACTCTCATAATGGAAGTTTTTGCATAATTGGGGTTGAAAACCGAACTATTTAACAAAATAGCGTCGGTTTCAAACTATTTACCAAAAATGGGTCCACGTCATCATTTCTCGGTATTTTTTTTCTATAAAGTTAAACTAGTTGCTGTCAGGGACATCGACTAGTTACGGTACCAGATTTAAGGACATAGCATAAAGATTAGTGGAAATGGAGTCATCATCTTGTCGCTGTGTGGCACAGCGAGAAGTACTACTACTTTTTTTTAACTTTCATTTCCCTTGCCATATTAATCTACTCGTCAAGCTACTTTCGTCTCCTTACTCCGACCACCAAATAACAAATTACCGCTATCATTCTCTTCTTCTCACTGTCATTATCATATTCACATCTATGTTTGAGTTATTAGCTCCATGGTTTTGCGTAAAAAATAACCCGCAATATCGTCGTCCATTTAACGATTTCATTTTCGCATTTTGATGTACTACTTAACTGATACTAGCATTACTTACTCATTAATTTGTCCGAGATGTATGATACCTTCACCCTCTCAAGTCAAAGTAAAGCATCTACATCTCTTTATTCAAGTATACATCGTAATGCTGATTAGTTACCCATTAACTTCAGTAGTTATACACAAATCCGCCAGTGCATTCTCTCGACTGAAATAATCGCGGTACCACAATCACATAAATTCCATACGATTGCAGTTAGTGCATTGCTTAGCGTAAGCCCATACGACACAACCAATCCCGCGATTAATGTGAGCCGAGAAAAACACAAAATGATTCAAAAATGTAAGAAGACGGAATATTTGCTTATTTGGAAAATCAAGCGAAGTATAATAATTTTTACAGTACCTGGATTAATCTTTTCTCCGAAAGAAACCAGAAATATCAGAAGGAAAGCGGATGTGATACAAGCTGTGAGAGTAGGTATCGATTATTTTTGTAACAACTCGACCGACTACGGTCATAACACAACCCCAATAAGATAGAATGTGTACCTTTGGGCCAAATAATTGTCCTTAATTAAGCCTAAAAGCACAAGGCCTTGTTACTAAATGATGGGTTAGAGTTATTATAAACATATCACAAGCCTCACATTCTACCAATGTGGGACAAATCTGCACACAAACTCATATTTTCCTCATGTGGGACAATTTTGCTCTCGTACTCTTCGGCTGTTACAAACTCCCCCACTTAAAGAACATAACGTCCTCGTTGTGCCTCAAACTTGACCGTAGCCAAGCCCAGAATCCTCCCCCGCTAGGTGAGTGACCCGGGTAATCCCGACCACAGGGTCACCACACGGTCGCAGGGTCGCTCTAATACCATTTGTAACAACCTGACCCACCACGGTCATAACTCATAACACAACCCCAATAAGATGGGATGTGTACTTACGATGAATTCCATGGAAATGGACTTCCGCTTCCACTCGGCAAATCAAGCGGTCTCACATTTCGTTATGATCTTCCATGTTCACCCTTCATTATTTAGCACGTGAAATATCTAGCCACAAACTCTGCTACTTCCTTCTTTATTCCCAGTCATTAAAAGGTTTTCTTCAAATCCTTGCATAGCTTATCACCACTCGATGCACGAAGTATGATGTACAATGGGCCTCCGTCATGATCTTTCCCTTTAGCTCTTCATCACCCCGTACACACCACCTTTCGTTGAACCTCAAGCTCCCATCTTAGACGCTACAAACCTTAATGGTTCGCCTCTCTTTAAGGTTTCCTTCTACGCCAAAATCCTAGGGTCCAACACTTATTTTACCCGAATCTGTCATATATTGTAACACCCCCATTTATTTAAGAGCCTTTAGTAAGACATTCTCAAATAAATAGAGTTGTTACCATCTCGAAATGTCCGAGGTAGTGAATAACAAAGTAAAATAACCCAAAGTACTTTATATAAAACTGATTAAATTTAAACTTTTGATATTACAACTACTACGCAAGGAATAAAAGAAATACAACTGATAACATCTAAGTATGTGATCTAAATCTAAGTAGGTCCAAGCCATGTCTCTCTCCATGCCCAAGCTTTTAATCCATCTGTCTCTGACCTGTAGAATCTACTCCCCATTCCGGATCATCGTAGGTGTACACGAATACACTGTCAACCTCGCGGTTGAGTAGGATAACACAATAATAATTAATACATCAATAATGATATGCAAATGCCATGATATGCTCGAGCTCAATCTCAATTCGCAATTCTCAAATCTCAATTCTCAATCTCAAACCCGTAACTCCCACCCTTACCGAACCTCCCGGCAGAGTATCATCGGCCGTCGCCGAACACCAACATAACAGTTGAGGTCATCAGGTCTGGTCCTGCAGAGCTAGCCCGGCCCCAAAGATATCTCATCATCTCAGATCTGTATCCAATGCATATGTCATGCTTATGAATGCAATATATATAATAATATTCAACCACTGTATATCATTCTCATAATTACATCCATAACATACAATATAGTCATCCATTCACATCACATCACAGAATTTGGTACCAGTGTATCCTACCTGGATAGCAGTATAATCCAAATAGCAATCCAATCACAACTAGAATATTCCACCTCAACTCGTTACCTAAAAACGATTAACAATGACATACATAATTACTACTATATCATTACCCAACAAGTGTAGTATAATAATTATTTAACTTAATTAACTAATTAATATATCACACGTAACGAAGATATATATATATATATATATATATATATATATATATATATATATATATATATATATATATATATATATATATATATTAAACGTAACTAATAATAAAATATCATCACAAATTAAATTAAACAAACTCAATTGATTAAATATCAATTATCAATTAAACAACTAAACCAACTAATTAATTAAAATACCAATACTAATAATTTATAATAAGAATAACAATAGTAGTACTAATACTACTACTAATAATAAGAATAATAATAATCATAATAATATTAACAACAATATCAACAACAACAACAACAACAATAATAATAATAATAATAATAATAATAATAATAACATGAACATAACACAAAACAGCCCCCATAGCCCAGGGTTCGACTCCCACAACCAATAACTATGCAAAACACCCAAACCATCCAAACACAACTATCAACACCCCTATTACCACCCGAAACAGCCTCCCAAAAGACGGTTCGACACAACCTTATGACCCCCTGTTTTGCCTCCCCTAAACATGTCGTCAAAAGTACCCTTTTTTCCGACCACCACGCAATATCCAAAACCACCACGACAACTATGGACTCCCTAGTCCCTACTATGACTAACCAGAGACTCGTATCCAAAACACAATCAGAACAGCTCGAAAATTAAAAAAAACGCTGAATAAAGTACAAGTCGAAGTGCTTCTTACAGTGACGGCGATGAAGATGAATGTGGTCTTGCTTTCTCTCTAGTTCTTCTCCATCTCACGGTGGTGGCTGAGGTAGAAATAGGGTTTTGAATTGAAGGTTGTATGAGGGGGAAGGGAGGCTGGGATGTCGATGGGTTGGAAGGGTTTTTGGGTTAGGGTTGAACGTGTATTTTGGTTTGTCGATGTAGTGTATGAGGTAGGGTTTAGGGTTACGTTACTCACTCAATTTCTCTCAACTCCAAACCCGTGTCCAACATTTCCTTACTCGGCCCATCACGCATTTCGAGACACTTATATATCGATATCACGTTCTTAAACCGTAACTTAAAATAAACGAGTACATAATTAATTATACTAATTAAATTATGAAATCTAATATTAGTAAATATTAATTTAATTAATTATAAGAATATATAAAAAATTAAGATTTAAATACAATTACGTCTTAAATAATAAAATAATAGGAATTAAGTATAAACGAGAAATAAATATAAAATAGGAAATATATTTAGTCATAAATTATAAATATATTACTAAAATTAAGAAATACGAATGAAATGTCATTTTACAAAATAACCATCGGATATAAAATAATTATGAAATAAAAAATAATCGTAGAAAAACGATTTATAAAACAATAACCGTTTACGTAAAATACTTTATAAAAATGCCTTTCGAAATACGTGTATAAAACAGGGTTTGACTGCCGTGACTAGGCTAAAATACGGGGTATTACATATATATTCTGTTCTAAGGCTAAGTTACTAATCACGCCTCCCTTTTTTATCACATGAGTCCTCATCCACTCTATCTCCTCTCTCATTCTTAGCCTTGATCTTGTTCTACACGAAGTGTGTACTATCTTCCTGCTCAAAGCTTCTGTCACTACGCTGGCTTTTCCGTCATGGTAGAAAATCTCCATATTATAATTCCCAATCAATTTTATCCATCTCTTTTGTCTCATGTTGAGTTCCTTTTGGGTGTAAGTGTATTGCAAGCTTATATGGTTCAAAAACACCTTAAAAGTACCGCCAACAAACAATGACTCTATAACTTCAAGGCGAATGCCACCGTACCCATTCTAGGTCAAACTTGGATAATTCTCCAAATGAGGCTTGACTATCTCCATGCATTATTTTGTATCAACGCACATTCTAGCTCTCACTTCTTTCCGGAAGGGCTAGGATGAGAGATGTGGTCAAACACTCCTTCAACGTTAGGAAAGTTATCTCACAATAATTAATTGTCATCCCACCGAAGCTTATTATCCTTCCTCATAAATGCCGTCATTAATCTTGCTATTTTATGAAGTCCTTAACAAATTGTTTATAGTATCCCGTAAATCCTAAAAATCTCCAAATCTTTGCCACAATCTTAGGAGATCTTCAATTTCCAACTACTCAATTTTACTGGAATTCGAGGTCACTCCATCTTTAGAACCCAAAAATGTTATTCCCTCTAACCAAAATTTAGAATTGGACAACTTAACATAAAGCTTGTTATCCTTCAAGATTTGCAACATTATCGTCCTTGATTGGGCATTCTTGTCCAAAACAATATAGTTTGAAAGTTGTTGAGTAATATATTTTATATATTTAATATATTGTTTTATGTTTTAATAATGACAAGTCTAGATAATTATGTTTTATATACATATGCGTGTAATCGTGCGATTAAGTGTACAGTTAATAATAGAGCGAAGATCATATTCTAGCAAAGTATAGATTCAATCGTGGATTGAAGAAAGATCAAGCTCGTATCAAGTCTTTTTGAAGACTTACAAGAATAAAGTCTTAATGCGGAATCAAATAGCTCCTAGTTATAGATCGTATCTATAACTCTTTGAAGAAATGAGAAATGCGTGAAATAAGTAAAGCGTGGAAATATATGTCTATTGTTGTTATATTGTCATATACTCCCTCCATTCTTTTTATATCACCCAACTTTTGTTTTGACACTATTCACAATCGAGTATTCAACGTCGGTTTTCTCTCAATCCGTTCACGGAAATATATTCATGTGAGATCTTTTTTGGATTGTCTTGATAAGAGGATTAAGAATATCAAACTTTTATAATTTTTAGTAGTATGTAGCTAAAGATATAATCAAAACAAAATGAACATCGGCAAACGTGAATAATGAAATGGGGTGATATAAAAAGAATGGAGGGAGTATTAAATTAGTAATCTTAAAACGGTTTTTAGAATAAAAATATTATTTGGTTAAAAAGGATTAAAATAATTATCCTATGAGATAATTATTTATTCTAATATACTAAGAATTTTATTCTAACCGTTATTGTCAAAATCCGAATACCTAGAGAAAATCGTGTGCCTCGGGAAACGTGCATCACGTTTCTACTCGATTCATAACACGTTTTCAATTGTCTTTATGATTTAATTAAATAAATATTATGTGTTTATTTAATTTACCTTAAAGTCAAATTAAGATTTGGTTAAAGATATAATTTATAATATCTTGACAAGTATTAGGAATTGATTTAAAGTAGGATGATATATTTTATGGTATAAGTTGTTTCCTAAATCGGTTAGGTTTTGGAATTTCAATCTTATGTCCTAAATTAATAATATCTTATATAAAGTCTTTTCTAATTCAAATAAGATTGGTTTTAGAATATTACCTAGAAATAAGAATTCTAGATAAAGTAATATTTCTAAACTATCTAAGATTTAACCTAGATCTAATTTACTATATGTAGGACATTATAGTACACATTGAAGGCCAACAAAATACACACGCCTCACGCTTTCTAAGAAAAACCGAACGTAACCTCTCGTGCGTCTCGTTTTCCGTGTCAATCATTGTCAGATCTCGTAATAAAGACTACAAGCATTGAAGATAACTCTCATACGTTCAAGATCGTTGAACACAAGAGTTCATTGAAGATTTTATCTTATATAGTTAAGATAGTTCGAGTATTTAACGGTACTCATTTGTAGTCAAGTATTTAACGCTACTTAAAGTAGCTAGATATTTAGCGGTTTGTAGTCAAGTATTTAACGCTACTTAAAGTAGCTAGATATTTAGCGGTATCTAGATTGAGTTACAACTAACATAGGTTTCGATTTGTGAAACTGAACCACTTCAAAATATCGTGTCTCCTCTTACTTTATTGTTTTATTTCCTACTCACGTTAAACTTACCTACATCGAAGAAGAATCGAAAAAGTTGGCATACTCAATTCAACCCCCTTCTTGAGTATATCTAGATCAATAGACTCTTCAAAAGTCGATAAATTCAATTGACGTGTATCATGTGAAATGATAAAATAATTTGGTCATATGTCGCAATGAGTCTTACTTGTGACAGATACTACTCGTCAAAACATGAAGATGAATATATCTCTCCTATAACTACACAAGTGGGAAAATAAGTGAGAGAAAATGAAACATTTTATAAGTATTTCCACTTACATTTTATGAGACGGCCACTATCCATCTTTAATTTTTGAGAGTTAGTGCACGTTTTCAATAAGAATTTGTGTGGCATGTTTCGGCCGATACAACCCAACATAAGAGTAGACGTAAGTGTATGCGTTTATGACCACAAGATAACGCACGAAAGGAAACCTAATCATTATGTTTTTTTTTCTATTCCATAATCACAAATTCTTGTTTCAAACCGTTACTTTTGGTCTGAAATAATAAGACGGGATTTCGTAACCATTTTACAGCCAAATGTAACCACGATACTATGGTCAATGTTACAGCTTATGATAACTTGTTTGTAAATAATGGTAACCACGATACTATGGTCAATGTTACAGCTTATGATAACTTGTTTGTAAATAATGGTTACATTTGACTGTAAAATGGTTACAAAATTCCGTCTTATTATTTCAGACCAAAATTATGGTCCGAAGCAAGACTCACCGATCCATAATACACGTCCGTCAACTTCTTAATGGGCCCCTGATGAGCGAGAATAATTAACATATTCAACAAGAAGAAGAATAATCAACGAGTGTAATCTTTACTTTGCAACTACCCACACATACTTTCTTGGGAGTAAAATATCAGCAAATACGACTAACTTGCCAAATGAAAACAACTTTTCTTCCACAACTTCATACTACATGATTACTAGTTTCTGAGTAAAATCCTACAAGTTTACTCATTACCTTGTAAAGACCTTGATTATTGTCTTTCCTTAACTACGCTAACAAACACAATTCTCATTTCTCAACCCCTACTTTCACCTCTCCATTCAAATCTGAGTGGTTGACCCAATCGTTTATTTTGAGCAAAATTTTGATTTTACGAAACATTGACCTTACTTGGTTATGGTAGTTATTTCCGTTTTCTGAATCATCTTATTTATCACGAGGTAGTATTTATAAAAATTCATGATAGGTGATAAGTTTGAATCTGACTTCACCTATGTAAGTATTGTACTCACATTTAAAAATCATGAAAAACAATAGCAGGGTCACTTTCGTGAAGTCTTCCAAGGACTTGAAGCATGACTTATTAATGGAGTCAACAAAGACGCGTCTCACAATCTAATACCTATATGGCATATGCAATACTACCATCTTATCAATTCTAGATTCCCTCGCCTCAAGCAGAAAACCCCTGCTTTTATTACTGTTAATATTTGGGATTTCCAAATGTTACCTCATGCTATTTCGTTTGCTGTTTCCATCATTATCCTTGTGTTGCCTTCATCAGTTAGTGTTGATACGAGCTACGAGACTTGTTCTTCATCATTCTTTTCATGTGGAAAACATCGACATGTTGGATACCCATTTTGGGGGTCTGGGAGACCAAAATATTGCGGCCACCCGTCGTTGCAGCTCCAATGCCTGCACAGTCATATGGGAGATCAATTCCAACTAATTATCGATCAAGACAAATATGCGACCTATCAGGTTGACAGCATGGAAGTTCATCAGACTAATATTATCCTTGAGCTCCGTGGGTTTGAAAACATTACCTGCAATAACTTCAGTGAGGAGCATATTAGTGAGTTGTTCAAGATGACCTCAAATGATGAGAGCATTACATTTATCTACAACTGCCCAATGGACATATCAATGGGTCATCTTCATGACCAAGTTCCATGCTTCAGATTTCCAACCGATA
Source organism: Silene conica (assembly GCA_029255685.2). Taxonomy (NCBI): domain Eukaryota; kingdom Viridiplantae; phylum Streptophyta; class Magnoliopsida; order Caryophyllales; family Caryophyllaceae; genus Silene; species Silene conica. Next base: position 80,807,953 of record CM055312.2, on the reverse strand, counting down.
ATTATGAAGCTTATTACGTGCAGAATAAGTCAGATATAACGGAATATGCATCTTGTAGCTCTTTTGAGTTCCCAGTTCTTAGGGACCAGTTGGATTTTTATAATCAAGGAAATATGAAAGCATTTACAGATGTCGTGAAGCATGGTTTTGAGGTCAGATATGAGTATTCATCTGAATGTCTCAATTGTATCCGGCAGGGTGGTACTTGTGGATCAACTGATGGTTTGGATTTTGCGTGCTTCTACAAAGAGTCAAGTATGTATTTTACTCTGCAGTATCCTTCTATCTGTCCTGCATTTCAAAACATATTTACTCCCTCAAATGTATTGTCTTATAAACTGCTTCCAAAATGAAGTCATTTTACTTCAGATTGTAAGACTCAATAATATTTGTTTTGGAATTACGATCACATTTTACTCCCTCAAATGTATTCTTACACTTAATTGTTATTCAGTCCCATCTGCAGGAAAATGGAATGCAGAAAAATGGAAACTCATTCTAGGAATAGGTACGAGGTTATCGACAATGCTTATGAGATCACAGTTAATTTTGTACACAGTTTCCTGAAATTGTCCAGAAAATAATGTAGAATACCTGGTTGATTTTACCCTTTTTTTCAGGCATTCCCGGCTTACTTCTCCTTGTGGGACTCAATATTGGTCTCTGCTGTTACTTCAAAGTCAGGTTCCATTCACCAGTGTTTTTGTCGAGGATACTTTCAACGGATCCTGTGACATCTGACCTCGAAACAGGGAACACGTTACATGGTATACCAGTCTTTCCTTATAGTGAGCTTCAAGAAGCCACCAACAATTTTGATGCAACCCGGGAACTAGGAGATGGAGGCTTTGGTATCGTCTACTATGGTAAGAAAACAAATCTAGGGAGACAGACTGCTATAAGATGGTCCTCTTATATATTCAATGTTGTTTGACACATGATAAACCATCCACAATCATCAATTGTTTTGATCTAGGCAAACTAAGAGATGGAAGAGAAGTAGCAGTGAAGCGATTATACGAGAAGAGCTTCAGACAAATGAGTCAATTTATGAATGAAATTGAGATTCTCACTGGTTTGCGCCACCCGAATCTGGTTACACTATACGGGTGCACATCACGTCACAGCCGAGAGCTTCTACTAGTCTATGAATACATTTCCAATGGTACAGTTGCTGATCATTTATATGGTGAGAGATTAGGGTCTGAAGCAATGACATGGGCAATCCGGATGAAGATTGCCATTGAAACTGCCAGTGCACTTTCATACCTCCACAATTCCGAGATAGTACACCGTGATGTGAAAACAAACAACATCCTCTTGACTGACAACTTCTCGGTCAAGGTAGCAGATTTTGGCCTCTCAAGGCTATTTCCTGTGGATGCTACCCATGTCTCGACTGCACCACAAGGGACTCCGGGGTACCTCGACCCCCAGTACCACAAATGCTACCAAGTGACAAACAAAAGCGACGTCTACAGCTTTGGAGTAGTCCTTGTCGAGCTGATATCTTCCTTACCAGCTGTGGATATTGAAAGACAAGACAACGAGATAAATCTATCAGATTATGCAATGAACAGAATCCGAAGAGGTGCATTACATGAACTGGCAGACGAAAACCTGGGATACAACTTGGATGTGAAGGTAAAGAGAATGATAAGTTTAGTAGCAGAGTTGGCATTTCAGTGCTTACAACAAGAGAAAGAAGTAAGGCCTTCGATGACAGAGGTTGTGGAGGCCTTGGAGAGGATTGAAGGATGCGATTATACGACACTGCTGGAAGCTGAAGAAATGGAGGAGAAACGGACATCATTAGCAACGGATGACAGGAATGGATTACCTCCATCTTCACCAAGCTCTGTAATTGATAATTGGGCTATAAAGTCTAATACATCTGATCCCAGTGGCTAACCTCTTTGGCCTCGAGGAGTCGAGGGTAAGACTTAAGAGTGATATACGGAGTATATGTGATGAATTATTAAAGATTATGAGTTGGAAATTACTTGAAGACACCTTTAGAATGTAACATTACCTATTGCAAAATCACTTTCACGGGAGTTCTATTTCCGGTTTGTACATGGTTGGAATTTGAGTCACGTGGGAGCACAATTTGGAATTTTACTTATCTATCTTATTAAACCAAAATATTTACAAAATTGGGGTTCATTTCAAACTATTTACACGAAATAGGTCACGCCAGCGCTTTATTGGGCTAATTAACTTCTCGGTAATTGAACTAATGATTAGTTAAGAATTTACAAACCTTTCGCTACTGAAGTTAGCGTGAAGATGGGCAGCATGTAAAAAAAGAAAAAACAGGATAGATGTTTGCCATTCATCATTCGCGACAAAGAAGAAAAATATTGGCAAACCGCAGAAAGTCCAAAATCCAAATCCGCAAAATATGTAAAGAAGAAGAAGCAAAACGCGCCGAAATCACCGCTAAAAAAGTCGAAGCACGCAGCCTCGTGGAGATCGACAAAGCGTTGAAATTGAAGCGGCGGATCGGACAAGATGGCTGCTAGAGTAGCGGTGCCGGTTCCAAAGGTTAGAATCGAGGTTAAGGAAGGAGGCGGAAGTGGGAGCGGAAGTGGGAGCGAAAGTAGCTGAGGATGCAAAGAAAAGAAGATGAGTCGTATGGCGGATGAGGAAGGTTTTGATGGAGTATTTGAATAGAGTTAAAGTGTTATTCAAGCGTATTGTTACGGTTCACTCGTTTTAACTTTTAAGCTCGAATCATTCCAGCTAATATTGATTACCGTTAATAATTAAACCGTATTCAATAAATATATTGAAAACCATCCTATTTAAATCGAAATTTGTTGTCGAATTCATTCATAATATAAAGAAGTAAAACCGTTGTAGACCCGTTGTCGTATTTAATAGTTTACAACGGTTTTCTTTCAGTAAACCCGTTGTCATAGTTTAACAACGCTATATGACATTTTCTAACCGTTAGTGTAGTAAGGGTTTATTAGTTAACTAGTTTTAACCCGTGCAAAAATGCACGGGTCGTTGTTTATTAAAATTCTAATATTTAAAACTTGTTTGGAATAATGCGGATATAAATCGACATTATTATTTTTGTTGTTGTAAATTAAACGCCAATACGGACGTAATTTGTTGTTTTTATTTGAAAATAACGATTACTTTATTATTCTTTCAATTAGTTCAATTCGATTAAGTTTGACCAAGTTATAATATATCTACGTAATTTTATGACGACTAATAGTAACTCCAAATTAATGCTTATACCTAAACAACCATAGTAAAAAAAAATTGGGCTCACATTCAAATTGAGTCCGCATTAAAAATAAGCATTTAACATCGCATATGAAATGATTTTATATTCTATTACCTAAGCTCCAAACACCACATATTAACATTAATCCTCTACTGCCACGGTACATTGCTATTTTGCTATTCCCCGTTATTGTAATTTGAAATTACACAATCTTCTTTATACCCTCTCTATGACTTCAATTTTGAGATCACTTCCAAATTAATCTAATTATTTCTTTTTATTGTTCTTAATTCACTACCAATGTAATCTTTGCCTCAAACATGTTACTTTGCAATTTGCATCATGTTGAACATATTTGGGTTAAATCATTGTTAAAGATTCAACAAACTTATATCTCTGCAACTTTTAATTATAACCTTTAAATTGTTTGTAAATTAATTTTTGAAATAAAAACTATATTGTGTATAATATTAGTTTAAGCTATTTCGTTTTTTTAAACTTTCAGATTAATTAATAAGTTTTTAAAAGTCCATAATTATTATTTTTTCAATTTTTTAAAGGTTGTTAAATCCGGAAACTTTTTTATCTTAGAATTTTTTAATATGTTGATTTTCGTAAAGAGATATATTCGTTATTTTATAACCAAATTAAGATCTTATTATTATTTAAACGATATGATAATTTAATTACAAATAGCAGTTTTTTTATGCCATAATATTTGTTAGATCTAATAAATTATATATTCTAGTATGGTAGCTTTTATTTTATTTTTAAAAAAATCAGCTCTAAAATTATTTTATTCCTGTTTTTTCGATAGAGTATTTTATATCATTATAATCATTATTATATTATATATATTAATGAATCTTGTAAAACCGCTGATGTGGCACAATGTGGTTTTAGAATTAGTCTAATGGAGCTCTCTCATTCCAACCTCAGAATTTTAGTTTTTTTCAGCCAATAACGTGAACAATAGTAGCTGTGTCACCTTCCATTAACCGATTTTTATATTGTTTCCATTTTCTGCAATATATCGAATATAATTATCTTAATTTTGTTATTTAATTAATTTACATATATCTTTTTTTTACAGGAAATTTACATATATTTTAAAGTTCCCAAATCTGAATTTTATAGTTTTCTTTTTTAACTATGTCTTAATAGTTCCATTTTTATACCACCTCACAATTATTACTCCTATTAATATTATCATATCCATATGTATATATATATATAGAAACTGAATCATGTGAGGCACCCTCCTTAGGGTGAGGCCATTGTACCCATCTTAGCCGTCGGATCTAAATAATTTAGACGCACCGGATGTTGCCAAGTGCCTCTACAAAACTCCAATTATGACACTAAATCCTCAGATTTTTCCAAACTTACTCAACTCTCTCTCTCTCTCTCTCTCTCTCTCTCTCTCTCTCTCTCTCTCTCTTTCTTCTTTAGCTCGTCTTCTACAATCGATCAATCGATCACCTACCTAACTTTCTCTCTTTATTGCAACTTTCATCGTTATTTCGTTCTTTCATCACTATTTGGAGGCTCGATCATCGTCTATTTAATTAGTTCTTCACTACTCTCATTGTGATCCGATCAATTTTGAAGGTATCTTTCTTAGCTAATCAAATTAATTTTTGATGTTAAATGTGTAATTTAGTAATTTATTGATTTTTGTGTCGTATGTTTTTCAATTTTTGAATCGTAGTGTTCGTCTTTATCGTCTGCTCATTCCATCTCGTCTTATTTGTCAGTATCAAGTTACGATTTCTTCAATTCTTTTGCGATTTGTGCATTTTCGGATTTTACACCGTGTTCTCGCATATTATTTTAAGTATTCTTTTCATAATTAATTTTTAATTTTTAATTATGCATATTCAAACTTGAAATCCTAATTTTATATGGTTTTTGCTCATTAATCATGATCTAGTTTTGTTCCTGATATTAGTTTTTCGTCTTCTAGGGCTAATGTATTCTTTTCATAATTAATTTTTGATTCATGTTTTCTGATACTAAATCGTTGAGATTGAAGTTCGTTGTTGACTCCTTAGCTAATTTGACTCTTCAAGTTTACTTGTGTACTATATCAGATACTTGACATTTGCACACGAGTCTATGATTCACATAATAAGAAAAAGAGTAAAATAGGTGATTTCGGCCAGTTATGACCAAGTTTCACAATATTGCCTTCTAGTTTCACAATATAAGCTCTCAGATTCACAAAACAAGGTCTATGATTCACAAAATATGAAAAAGAGCAAAATAGGCAATGTCGACTATTTATGACCAAATTTCACAATAGTGCTTTCTAATTTCACAATAGAAGTTTTAGGATTCACAAAACAAGGTCTATAATTCACAAAATAAGAAAACAAGCAAAATAGGTGATTTCGACCATTTATGACCAAGTTTCACAGTATTGTCTTCTAGTTTCACAATATAAGCTCTCAGATTCACAAAATAAGGTCTATGATTCACAAAATAAGAAAATGAGCAAAATAGTTGATTTCGACTATTTATGACCAAGATTCAGAATAGTGCGTGCCTTCTAGTTTCACAATAGATGTTCTATGATTCACAAAACAATGTTTATGATTCACAAAATAAGAAAACGAGCAAAATAGGTGATTTCGACCATTTATGACGAAGTTTCACAATATTACCTTCTAGTTTCACAATATAAGCTATTTGATTCACAAAATAAGGTCTATGATTCACAAAATAAAAATGATTAAAATTTCACAATATTACCTTCTAGTTTCACAAAAGAAGCTTTAAGATTCATAAAACAATGTATATGATTCACGAAATAAGGTCCCGGTTTCACAAATTAAGGTCCAAGATTCATGATATAAAAAATTAAACATTTCGTGAGTGAACAATTATTTTAAGTCAAAGTTTCACGAAATATGGTTTCGGTTTCACAAATTAAGGTCCAAGATTCACGAAATAAAAAATTATAAATTTCGTAAGTAAAATAACATTTTAAGTCCAAGTTTCACGAAATAAGGTCTCGATTTCACGAATTAAGGCCCAAGATTCACGAAATAAGAAATTAAACATTTTGTGAGTAAACAAACATTTTAAGTCCAAGTTTCACGACATAAGGTCCCAGTTTCACGAATTAAGGTCCAAGATTCACGAAATAAGAAATTATAAATTTCGTAAGTAAACTAACATTTTAAGTCCAAGTTTCACGAAATAAGGTCCCAGTTTCACGAATTAAGGTCCAAGATTCACGAAATAAGAAATTAAACATTTTATGAGTAAACAAACATTTTAAGTCCAAGTTTCACGAAATAAGGTTCCAGTTTCACAAATTAAGGTCCAAGATTCACGAAATAAGAAATTAAACATTTTGTGAGTGAACAAACATTTTAGGTCCAAGTTTCACGAAATAAGGTCCCGGTTTCACGAATTAAGGCCCAAGATTCACGAAATAAGAAATTAAACATTTTGTGAGTAAACAAACATTTTAGGTCCAAGTTTCACGAAATAAGGTCCCGGTTTCACGAATTAAGGCCCAAGATTCACGAAATAAGAAATTAAACATTTTGTGGGTGAACAAACATTTTAAGTCCAAGTTTCACGAAATAAGGTCCCAGTTTCACGAATTAAGGTTCAAGATTCACGAAATAAGAAATTAAACATTTCGTGAGTAAACAAACTTTTTAAATCCAAGTTTCACTAAATGGGGTCCCGGTTTCACAAATTAAGGTCCAAGATTCACGAAATAAGAAATTATACATTTCGTGAGTAAACAAAAATTTTAAGTCCAAGTTTCACGAAATAAGGTCCCGGTTTCACAAATTAAGGTCCAAGATTCATGAAATAAGAAATTAAACATTTTGTGAGTAAACAAACATTTTATGTCCAAGTTTCACGAAATAAGGTCCTGGTTTCACAAATTAAGGTCCAAGATTCACAAAATATGAAATTATACATTTCGTGAGTAAACAAACATTTTAACTCCAAGTTTCACGAAATAAGGTCCCGGTTTCACAAATTAAGCTCCAAGATTCACGAAATAAGAAATTAATTCCAAGTTTCACGAAATAAGGTTCCGGTTTCACAAATTAAGGTACAAGATTCACGAAATAAGAAATTAAACGTTTTGTGAGTGAACAAACATTTTAAGTCAAAGTTTCACGAAATAAAGTTCCGGTTTCACAAATTAAGGTCCAAATTTCACGAAATAAGAAATTAAACATTTCATAAGCAAACAAACATTTTAAGTGCAAGTTTCACGAAATAGGGTCCCGGTTTCACAAATTAGGGTTAAAGATTCACAAAATAAGAAATTAAACATTTTGTGACTAAACAAATATTTTAAGTCCAAATTTCACGAAATAAGAAAAAGAGCAAAATGGATAATTTTTTTAGATATAGAAAATATTTGGGCCAAATAGAATGCTAAAAATAACCCATAATTTTCTTCCCATTGAAATTGGTCCAATGAACATTGAAAATCATGTGCAACATAGTAAGGGTTCGGCGGCCTCACCGTAATAGGCGGCCCCACCTTCATTATCAATGAGAAACCTTCATTATGCCACGACTCTGTTGGTTGTAAGAACGTATAATGTCCGTCATTACAGAATTTGAAATATCAACACTGACATTAACTCACCATTATTTTTTCAATAAGTTTAACTTTAAGACACTTACAAAATATTAAACGATCCTAATAAAACGAAAACTTCAAGGTGTACTTATGAACAATTTTGATTATATAATAACTATAATTTGTCGTCTTCTTTTAAAAAAAATACACCACCCCGTGATTTTTCACGGGTGTTACACTAGTTAGTTTATTAACATTAACCGTGAGTTTACAGAAATTTAAACGTAAAATTTTACGTACAAACATAAACGAAGATGTTTTCATAAATAAAATCCAATTTTTTTATGTGGGACCCACATATACCCTTTTTTTTAAAAACAAAAATGTTGTATTTGATGATGTGGGTTAATGAGAATGAATTAAAGGGTGTTTGGTTGGCTAATTTGGAATGGAATGGAATGGATTGAGTTGATTCAAGTGTTTGGTTAGGTGATTTTGAAATGGAGTTAGATACCCAATGGATTCTAACGTCACCCTGATGCGCGAGATTTAGTCGTCGGTTCTCACGATCAAACAAAAATTTATAAACCCAAAATAGTAGTATAATAGGGTTATCGTTCGCGAAGACGGTGGGGATAGTTGTATAGTTATGTTCTAATTTAAGCAAGAGTCGGGGTAATAAGTTTTAGGTTGATTAACGCCTAAAGAACAACTAAAGCAAATAAATTGAAATGAAATTGATGATTAAAGGAACTAGGGTGTCGGGGGTTACTAGGGTAACCGATGTCAAACATGCCAAGGGTAGGTGGTCTCATCTATGTTAAGTCTAGGTCCGTCTCGTCTTTCGATTTGACTAACCTAAGGTCGAGTCCTATTCTAGCTTTCGCTACAAACAAGGTCAACCTAACACATACACATGCCCATGAAAGTCCTACACTATCGTCTAAGGCAAACAACAATAAGAATCATGCCCAACCGTCGTTGAGGCATTTCATCAAACATCTAGCATGCATACAATGAAAACCTAACAAAGATGAAACCTAAACCCTAACCCTAAACAACAAACATCAATATCAACTACCCAAGTTCACCCATAACCCTAGTAAAAGTACTACTCACTCATGGCTAGAAAAAACATGTGAACAGGGGATAAACAAATGCTAAACATCATGAACAAGTAAAGGTAAACAATTGATTCAAGAGAAACTTAAACAAATGCAATAACTAAGTGGAGATTAGAGAGATTATACCAATAGCAAAGGAAAAGGAAGTAACTTGGATAACAAGTTGAAGAGTTCTCTCAAATCCTTCAAAAGACAACCCAATAAAACCTCTTACAATTGCCCAAGAAGATTACTAGAGAGAATTACTAAAGAAAGATTAACTAGATTGAAAGATTAAACTAGGATCTAAGGAGTATTAAATATTTTAAGAGAGTTTTTGAGACTAAGTATGTGCTAATAAAACAGTAAAACCCTAGAAAATATGCTTAGAAAATGCGTGATAAAAGAATAGACTAAGTGCGGGTTTATATAGTGCGCGAAATTCTAAAAAGCGACTCTCAGCCGGTCGACCGGCTGCCGGTCTGGGACCGGCTGCCGGTCTGGGACCGGCTGCCGGTCTAGGACCGGCTGAGAGTCCAAATATGGACTTCTGCAAACTTCCTTCAAATTCTACAATGCCCAGGTCCCCTCAGCCGGTGGACCGGCTGCCGGTTGGCCACCGGCTGGGGATGCGTTCTTAAAGGCCTGACTTGAAATGAATAATGGCAAGGAGGAGGGGGTCCCAGCCGGTCACCCGGCTGCCGGTTGGCCACCGGTTGAGGACCCAAATTGCAAGGTCTGCAAATTTCTTCAAAAATAGGCTAAAGGGGCTCCCAGCCGGCGGACCGGCCGCCGACCGACCGGCTGAGGACCCCATTGTGTCATTTCAGCTCTTTTCCTCCTATTTTGCCTTGATTTCACCACGTTTTGCTCCCGTTTCTTCATTCTCGCGCCAAGTCCTACAACATGGCAACCAAACGTGTAGAAGAGAGATATCGGGTACAAAAAGGGGCGAAATCGTGCCAAGCGGGGGTGAAACGGGATCGAAATAAAAGGAAAACAAGAGAGAATAATGACCAAATTTGGGCTCATCACACCCCAACCTCTTGGAATCCCGTACCCACCTCTCCCCCTTAGATTCTAAATTCATTCCTTTATGTTTATTATTAAAATGAACCAAACAAGTTTTAATGAATGATATTAGAACCCTATACCATGATGGTTTCTCATTCCATTCCATTTTATTCCTACGCACTAAACCAAACGACCCATAAATATTCTTCCTTTAATATAGATAAGATAACTATTTAGTTTTAGTTAAAACCATAAAGTTTTAGCTAATGAATACATTACCTTAAATTAAATATTTGTTAGAGGAATGATACAAGTCGGTGTATTGAGATCATTTGAGGAGGCCATCCATGGTGATTGGTGGCGTCAATCTCTTTGAGACGGATTTAGCTCAAGGGATAACTCAATTCCTAGGACTCTTTTGTTATAAATATTATTCTACCCTTTATTAAAATTTATTAGTTCATCATTAAATCATTAAATTCATTCAGTAGGTCTCGTGAGAGACCCTCTCACAATTTGGTGAGAGACCTAACAGCGAAACAAAAACTAACTTTGGTGGGTCCTTCACTCCATCATGTGAGAGGTCTTTCAATAACGTTATTGAGAGACGTCCCTCTCAAGTTTTTGTAAAATTTATATATAGGGCAACAACATACAACTTTTAACAACATGAGAAGCAGGGGCGGATCTAGAGGGTGTCAGAGGGGGCACGTGCCCTCAGGGGAAAAAAAAATTTTAAAAAAAAAAATTTTAGAAAAAAATTAAAAAAAACCCTAAAAAACAGACGTTGCCCCTTCCGTAATCGGTATTAACATTGATAAAACTACCACATTAATATTCATTATTTACCCTAACCAACAACCGTCAACTTTCACAATCACAATTATCGGCCACCGTCGCGCGCCACCGTCAAGTTGTCAACCTGGACTTCAGTTATTGTCTGTCAGCGCCACCGTCAGTCCAAATTCCGGTATTTCCCCCAAATTGCAATTTCTAAACTCTAATTGAATAATTGATATAATTGATATAATTGAATTGATATAATGTAAATATGTAATGAATATATTAAGATAATAATTGATTTCCCCAAATCTAAATCCCAAACCCAAATTCCCAATTTGCCAAAATCCCAGTTATTGTATACAATAATTTAATCTCAATCCCATTAAACCTAAATACTTAAGTAGCGTTTGGTTGGGGGTCTATAAGAAAGGGAAAGGGAAACAAATATATTCATTCCCTTTGTTGGTGTTTGTTTGACACAATCAAAGGGAATTGAACTCCCTCCCTTACCCCTCAATCCTTCTAATTCCTTACCCCCCCCCCCCCCCCCCCAAGGGTTTGAGATTTGATTACCCTTGTTACCTTTCAACCACTTTTTTCACGTACCACCACACTTACAATTACCACCACAATAACCACCACAAAACCACCACTATGCCGCCACCGCCGCCGCCACCCTCACCCCCACCACTACCACCACCACTATCACCGCTGCCATAACACCCCTACCACCACCACCACCACCGTCGTGACACCCCCACCACCATCACTACCATGGCACTCCACCACCATCACCGTCGTGACCACCGCCACCACCGCCACCGTCACCTCCATGACATCTCTACCACCCCCATCGCCACTACCGCCATGACACCCCCATCACCATCACCGACGTGACCATCACCGTCGTCACCACCACCGCCACTGCCATAACACCCCACCACCGCCACCACCGCCATGACACGTCCACCACCACCATGCCACCTCCACCACCATCATTGTCCGCCAGAGAGGTGGTTGTTTGTGGTGGTGTGTGTTAGTGGTAGGAGTGAGTGTGAGTGGACCATTAGTTATCTTTCTTAGAGTAACCAAACAACCTATTAAGTTTTAGGTAATCCCTTTCCTTTCCCCCTCTTACCCTTTCTTATTTCCTTTCCCTTTCCCTTTCTCTAACCAAACGCCCCCTAAATATATAAATGTATAATAGGACTGACTGACTGAGATTTGAGAGTATAGATGTAATACCGTCGACCGTCGTTGCTGTCTTGCCTTGCTCATTATAAGATTCCGAAATAGAATAGAAAAGACTAGTACAGTATGTATAAATAAGTAGTGATTACTGATTAGTGAAGACTGAAGATCTGCCGAAGTTGACTAAGTACGGAAGTAGATCAAATATTGGAGGCGGAGCATTTGTGTAATTGTGTTGATAATCAACTTTGACTTTGATTATATTGGAAGAGAATCAGAGATGTAAAGAGCAAAGAGATGAAGTAGTTTAGTAGTTGGTGTAATGGTGTGTTATAAATATTATAATAAGAATTGTACACATAAATAAAGTGATGACGTGGATCAATTTGGAAGAAATAGTTTCAAATAAGTCCCAAACCGATAAATAGTTTGCCAAATAACGTCATTTCGTCGAAAAGTTCAAGGATGTGTTTTTAACAGGGGTAAAATAGTAATATCACTCATAAAAAACACAAAAAGTTTGAATGACATACAATGGGGTTATGTAATCAACTTCCCACATGAGGTAGGAACTATTCAAGTTACTATGGAACTCTAAATTCCTCCATTTTAAAAAAAAATGAGTAACCAAAGCTTAAATTTCAATTCATGGGATTTCAGAATTCCTGTGGTTTTATGGGACAACCAAACAACCCCTACGTAGTGTTGTGGGGTGAGGTGGAGTATTGTTGTGGGTTTAATTGATTAAAATAAGTATAAAAGTTTAACAAATATAGACAATGAGACACTTTTGTGAATAGATGAAAATGGACAATGGGACACTTATACACTAGTAGAAAATACCCCTACGGTGGCGGTTATAAATGACCTTTTGTGGCGGTTTTAAGAGGTTTAGGGTGCGTCGTATATCGCGGCGTCGTATAAAGTTTACAACCGTCGTAAAAAGTTTCTACAACCGTCGCTATAGCTCTCTTTTTGTGGCGGTTATTATATAAACCGTCATAACCTTATAGAACAAGACGTTTGTTTGTTTCACAACCGCCGTTAAATGTTCTAAAAACCGCCACTATAACTACAGAACCGTCGGGATAGGTATTTATCATGCGGGTTTCTTTTAAAACAACCGCCACTAAAGATAATTAAAACGTCGATTATTCAATGTTAAACCGTCATTAAAAGTTCTAAAAACCGTCGCTATAGGCGTTTGAAAGCTAATTACTGAACCGCCGAGAAAGGTAGTTATAATGTCGGTTTCCTTTCAAAAACCGCCATTAAAGATTATTACGTCGGTTGTTTTGTGAAAAACAGAATTTATTTAACCTTGTTACGTCAGTTATAAAGAAACCGTCGTAGCAATTATATATATTTTTTTAAAAAAAGAAAATATGTACGGAAATTTCAGCTACACCCCAAAATTTTATAATCCAAATGCTATATGAACAGAATTAAACCTGTAAACAAAAATGTAATCACATAAATAGTATTCCAAACAATACAAGTCCAACAAACGTACACCAATCTTGTATCACATCCAACGTAACAATATCATCATCACTATGACCAAAAATATACATCCTAAGTGTATGAATAACATACACGCTCTATTTGATAAACTAATCTACAAGTTCGCTAAACATTTGGTCTCCCATTCTTTGATCTCATAAATATCGGCTGTTGCATGGTTGATTCCTCCATAAGCTATAATTAACAAATTGGTCAATCAGTAAGAATATAAATCTACAACTAGATAAATAACGATAACGGAAATAAAATATACCTTCTCAAATTGTTCTACCAACAATTCCAACCTAATAAATAGCCAAAGCGTAAATGTTAGTCCCTCAGCATTATCAGGGTCTCAGGGAAGTGTTGATGTGTTGCTTTTCTGAAGAAAGTTTTGGATCATTGCACATTTAGAGGAGTTACAAAAAAAGTCATCTCTTCGGATAGAAATATTGCTTTGTGGAAGACCATGAAAACTCAATTTACCTTCACAAATAAAAATTAAAGATGGCTGCTAAATCTTCCTTACAGAGTCGAAGTACCTGTACCATGAAAAATGACTACATTTTTTTAAGTTGATTTTTAGATTAGAATTGAAGCATGAACTGAGGAATTTTTTTAAGATGATTTTTCGATTAGAAGTTAAGCATGAACTAAGGAATACCTGCAATCGCTTGTAAAGAAACCAAAATGGCAACAACAGAAGCTGGAAAAAGATCTGCATGTGTGTAAATCAGGTAAGAAGTTAGGAGATACATGAATCATTAAAGTCAATTCATCACTCTCACAAGATAAATATTGCAATTTTGATACGTGAACCTGCACATATGACAAGATTATTGCAATTCCTAAAAGCCCGGCAAAATTTGCAAGCAAAATGTTGAGGATGAATGGAAGAGAATTATTGACTGTATAAAGGTTTGAAGACAACTTACAAAGTGTATGAATCAGAAACCAAGTATTGGTCTTAGACAATACTCAAAATGAATGAAATGATTTACCTGTGGAGTATTCTTCCACGAGGTGTCCGATAAAAGAAGAGTACTGGTGAATGGACAAGCCTATTAAGAAGTGCATCGTGAACCTGGACTGCTGCTCGCAAACCACCAAAAGCAAATGAAAACGCCCTCACCAACGTGAAGATCGAGTTCCACCAACGGAAAACACTCAATATAACCTCTAACATTAAATCTTTTTGCCTTAACTGATCATAAAATCATATTTTCTAGTTGAAGGGTCTAAAAGACAAGGCTAGTAAGCCACACACTCAAAACTACAAAGACAAGGCTCTATTGCATACCTCAGGTCCTCCAGCCTCATATCAGCATGAGTATGTTTCAGTGAACCTGGGAACGTCTTACAACTTATCAACACTTGTAAAGACTAGACGGATCTGCATTTTGGACTATCCATTGATGCTTCAGAAGCTTGTGCAAAGGAAGACGTGCCGAGACTTTAACGAGCATCTGATATACAATTATGTAGTGCAATAAGTTTCACCTAGTAAGCCAAGCAACAATTGTAATATGACACCACTCATATTAGTGTACATAAAGCTTACCTGACTGATAAATCAGTCCTTTGCAGCTGAAGAGACAAAGGTTTTTGGAGGAAATTTTAAATAAACTTGCACTATCCTGCAAACATTATTGTCATCATTTCGAATCATGTGGATATAACCACTCATACCCTATATTTATCCCTACAAGTTCTTCACTATCTAATAATCCTCTCTATATTCTGACCCATAGCCTACAATTAGTACAGCATGGTCTATGTCGGCGGGGCACCATCTGGAATAGATTCCCTATTATCATTATACGAAAACAATTCAGAAAGAGTTTGTTATAAAATATAGCTGAATGATGCTTTCTTCACATATAAAGATTATTAATTTTACCATAGTTAATAAATAAAATACATTTTTCAATAATTGTAATAACTTTTTGCATATCGAGAAAAGAAATGTTTGGTCTTAGAACTAGGAATAGAAGAGGAACCTTAGAGTAGAATTGGAAATATCTCTCGCTAACATATATCCCGACGCTCACGGGCTGACCTGCAACAGCTTTCAGAAGCTCATTCTCATTATTCAGATGGACATCAGCATAACCATCAATGGTGACGACATGTCTGTTAAGCTGCAAAAGAACTTTCCATGGCATTTAAAATGTCACTGTAACATAAACTAGAAGATTCAATGGATTGTTTATCTTTGTTAGTTCTCTGACAAAGAAACATATATACATCACGCTTCATATATATGACAAACGACTCACAGCACAAACAACAGCAAATGAATGTTGCCCAGTCCAATATCTTCTTTTGAGATGACTATGCAAAGCATCCGCACACACAAGCACACACAATAGGCATTTAAGACAATTTATTAGCATCTGTTATAGTATGACACTTGACAATTTGGTGTATGCCAAAGCTTTAGTTATTATTTTTCACAAAAAGTCATATCCCAACATTCAAAAGGGCAGCCATTTCCAACTTTCATGCAAACATCTGACACTTTCAGCCAAGTATGAGCAAAATAGCTAGTTTAACATGCCGTTGTGATTCTGCAGCATAATAGATTTGAAAAAGACATTAGTATACATGATTAAGAAAGAGCTCATTTACTGTGACCCTGTTGATATTGTTCATAAGCTATCAACAAACAAGCCTTAAAGGCGAAAGAAAAACAAAGCAAGCATAAAATATTCCTTAATTATCACCTTAGCTCATGTCAGTACACTGGATGCTCAAGCCTGAAACAAAATGTTCAACTCGCCAAGGAAGGAGAACACAAGCTATGATAAGCACAAATACTAAAAATGTTCGAGTAAAAAAAGTAACTCCGGTAAACCATAAGTCCTAAAAGCCGTAGTAGAGTGCCAAACCTAAATACATATCAGGGAATCAACGGAATTACATGTGCGACAAACGAATCTCATATGCTGAAAACAGTAAATAGAATGTTTTTCAGTAAGTGAGCAGACTCCATTTACACCAGCAGAAACCACTGTCTTTAGCTTCATTGCAAATAAACACCAAGTAGAAAGTCATAGGAATAAGGTGACATTCAGACCATAAGGCCGACCAATTTTGCTACTCAAGAGACAGTTATAAAACCAAAATGTCAGCTAAGACCCCAAGACACAGACTGCGATAATTCAAATACGACACATAAAGGAAGGTGACAAAAGAGCTAGAAACTTGGTGCATAGGATGACTATTTTCATCAACTTGGTGCAAAGGATGACTACTTTCCTCAACCAAACACAAAGAATCGAGCAAACAACAATAATATCACTGTAGTGACTTGAGAGATAAACGAGAGAAATGAATTTAGCGAACTATAACAGTCAGTAACCCCACTATTTAATTAACTGTAGAAATCATCTCATTTAATCGAATTATCAATAAAAACGAAATATCTCCAAATTGAAATAAAATTTAATGGAAAACCGTAACCCTAATATTTAATTGTACCCTAACATGATTAAAACGATTGAATTCCAAAACACAAACATCATAAACAAAAACCAAAATTCAGTGATAATTGAAAACAAATAAGCGAAAAATACATGCATTGTTACTTGTATAATTGAATGAAGAACTATAATTAGAATTATATAAGGGCAAAATAATTTACTTGTTCGAAAAACCGTAGTTGCAGTGCCGTGTAGAAGGAGTTCGAAAAACCATAATAGAAGGTCCTTTGGTTTGAGAAATAGCACAGTAGGGACGACGGTGATTAATAATTGAGGAATAGCACAACAGGGACGACGAAATCGCGCGTACGGAGAGGTTAACAGAGGCGGTTCACGCGAGGAAGATGATGACTTTGTTTAGTATTTGATGGTAAAAGTAAGGGTTTTACAAGATACTAGTTTTACTCTCGTGCAAAAATTGCACGAGTTTATTTGTATTAAATTGAAAAAATTAATTAGTAAGTAATATATTTAAAAGAAAAGTATGATTTTAGGATTACATTTATATCAATCTAACATGTATAAATAATTTATACGCTTAACTTAAATGTAGGTAAAACAAAGCGTTAGTTCGACAATATAAAGATAAACAAATTTTTATGTGTAGGATGAATACGACCATATAATATAAAATCTGTCTATCTACCTACCCAAAAATAACCTGACCATATATAATGTTGATTTTTTCAACCTACAAAATGATTATTCATGATTTTTATTTCCGATAATTAATTTTAATTGATTTCTTTTTGGTTATTTTCATCAAGATACTCCCTCCTATTCTATGTATTGTTCCCTATTTCCTTATTCGGTTATTCGGGTTTTCTTCCCTATTTCCTTTTTTGGAAGCATTTGTGTGGTCTAAATTCAATGGTAGGTGGGTCATTGTGTTTTGTGTGGTCCAAATCATATTCCTTATTTTTGGGGCAAAAATAAAAGGGGAAGAATATATAGAATAGGAGGGAGTATTATAAGTTGGATCTCCGTGTTAAATTTGGTGTATAATTATATAAATTTACTTGTCTATATTTTATTTGTTATTATTCATTTTGGTTGTTATTTTTTAATTTAGTAGTTTGAGATTTATTAATTTATAATCGTTAAACATATGAATTTCAAAACATTTTTTCATTTTTTTTTTCCTTTTTGTTTTGCATAAAATTTTACGTAAATAAACTTTGTATCATAAACTTAAAATATGAAAATGAATATTTTGAAATTGAAAGTTTGTAAAAAAAATATGGAGGAGAGAGATTAATTAAATAGAAGAAGATGATGGTAGGACCCATCTACTCTAAATGATGCGGCCAATGAGAAGCCTCTAAAAGCTATCCCTTTTATAGTAAAGGGATATATTTCAGTTATTCAATTTCAATTTAATTATGTCGGTTTTTAATAAAAATCGTCTTAAAAACGTATGACGACGGTTTTTTATTAAAAGTCTTGTCAATTATTATTAATTTTTAGTGTCGGTTGTATTTTACAACTGTCGTAATTAGCTTATGGTGGCGTTTCTTACAGGAAACCGCCATAAAAGCTACAACTATTACGTCGGTTCTTAACTTAAACCGTCGTAATAGACTTTTAATATACGAAAAACTCACTCCCGCCAATTTTCTAGGCCTTTTACGGCGTTTGTAAAAGAACCGCCATAATTAAGGCGTCGTAATAGGGGGTTTTTCTACTAGTGATAATAAGTAGGAAGGAGTATAATTTAACAATTTGGTTCCATCTTTTTAAAGCGATAAAATTAATTCATTTTATTTCATGTTATTTATTTAATCTAGGGGGTATTAGGTAAACGACATATTGATTGATTTTAGCATATTTGACCACTAAGGGGGCGTTTGATTAGACAAAGAAAAAGAGAAAGGAGATCAGAAAGGGTAAGAGGGGGAGATGTAAGGGATTGCCTAAAACTTAATTTGTTGTTTGGTTACACTAATGGTGCACTCACACTCAGACCTACGACTAACACACACCACCACTTATCTACTAGCGGTGGTGATGGTGGTATGGGTGTCATGGCAGCGGTGGCGGCAGTGATCACGGCGGTGACGGTGGTGATGAGGATGTTACGACGGTGGTCGTGGTGAAGGTGTCATGGCGGTGGTGGTGGCGTCATGGTGGTGGTTTGGTGGTGACTAGTGTGGTGATAGTCGCAAGTGTGATGGTAGATGAAGAAAGTGATTGGAGGCCAGGAGGGTAACAAGGGTAACGAAATCTCATATCCTAAGGGTGGAGGTAAAGAAATATTAGATGAATTGAAGGGTAAGGAAGGGAGTTCCATTTCCTTTGTTTGTGTCAAACAAACACCGACAAAGGGAATTAGTAACTTTGTTTCCCTTTCCCTTTCTTATAGGCCCTCAACCAAACGCTGCCTTAATATGCTAATTTTATTGTTTGGTAAACAACAGTCAACATATTATAACCACAAATTTAGAGCCAATAAATTGTTGTACAATATGTTGCTTACCCTGAATATTGGTTAGCATATTGTAAAATAGGAAAATTTACACCATTTTTCAGAGAAAATTGTTAATCTAATAATCTTGATCTGCAAATTACCAAACACACATTTAATTAGGAGGTGTTTGATAAACGATAACTTGGTAAATTTTCAGCATATTCATGCCTTTTAACATGTACGACATATTAATCTACTGATTTGAATGTTTGGTAAATGAAATATTGAAACAATAGATTTGAGCTCAATCTACTATTTTCCAATATGATGCTCCCCCAGCTTATTCACATTAGTAGATTCTAAAAATTGAATTTGTCCGTTATTTACACATAGATAAACCAATCTATTAACCTAAACCCGCTAAGTACAGTACAAAACGCTTGTTCTAAATCTGCTACTTGAAATATACTAGTGAAGCTTGTCGATTAAATTTGTCATTTATAATCTGTTTGACCAATCTGTTTCTATTATTATTAATTTGTTGAATGCCAGCCAGGCAGACAAAGCCTTAAACTGATTATGCCCTAATTATAATATGTTGCTCAAACTTTATAATAAAATTTATCATTTAATCTGTGTTTATAATTTAGTTTTATTAAAATTAACACAAATTATCATTTGTGACGACGGTATCCGTCACAAGTTTGTGACGGATACCGTTTTCTCTCACAAAATACTCATAAGAGGTGGGTGAGAATGCACATAAAATGTGTCTCATCTTGTCCCCTCTCCCTTTTATGAGAGGTCATAAGATTATGACGGGTTTAGCTCGTCACAAGCAAAATCTGATATAAAATTAACTCACTGATTAACAAAGAGAGCCTGAATCAAAATATCCCCGGATCATTGGAGTATTTGATAATCATACGTCATTTATTTTTGTCTTATATTCATATTATTGTTGGAGTCAAAAACATATGATTTGACAATCATAATAATACACGATAGGTAATGTAGTCCTCCGTAGCCGACTGCACGTCTTTATGTAAACAATCATGTTCATAACATGCGATCACGTCGGAGATTTCTTATGCATTCTTGTCTTTCCATTTTATATCGTTCTATGTCTATTATTCCTTCATCATTATTCATTAGTATATATTTTTCTCTTTTGGCCTTTCAATTTCCATCTAAAATTTCCCATCTTCTACTTCTCTTTGATACTTTGAATTCACACATTTTATTTGGCCTAGTTTCGAAGCAGAATTTTGAACGCGGAAATCGTCGAGAGCTCGTGAACTTGCTAGCATTAAGGGAGGCTTTGTTTTCCTCCCCTCTAACTAGCTTTTCTATTAAACCAGGTATTGTTTGTTACTCATGTATTCGTATCATCGCTCGTCTTCTTCTTCATCGTCGTCATCTTTCCTACCATCAATATGTTCTCTTCATACGTTCATCGGTTTAGCCGTGATCCTATGTGTATATATCACATTACAGAATTCAATCACATTAAGTGATAAATCAATTACTTCCGACCATATTAAAACCACTCTTCCTTCTTCTATTCTTTCAACCTCAAGATACGAATTGGAAGAAATTCCGTCTTATGATCAAACTTCTCCTTATTCACATCCCCATAGAGACGGATACATTAATCCAAATACCGAAAATGAAACCGAGGCAGAGAACCTTGGAGGCTTAGCTAAAGACTTTAGAATTAGTTGGGGATATGGTAGAGGGAAGTTCTACGAAAATGGCGATCTTCTTACACTTTCTCTAGATAACACCACAGGCTCTGGATTCGAATCCAGAAAGAAGTACTTATTCGGTAGGATTGATATGCGAATAAAGCTCATTCCTGATAACTCTGCTGGTACTGTCACAACTCTGTATATGTCGTCGAATGGATCCGCCCATGACGAGATAGATTTCGAGTTCTTGGGTAATTTGACAGGCCAGCCTTACACTATACACACCAATATATTTAGCCAAGGGAAAGGCGGTCGCGAGCAACAGTTTTACTTATGGTTTGATCCAACCGAAGATTTCCATACTTACTCCATTTTGTGGAATCCCTCTAGAATTGTATTCTTTGTGGATGAAACTCCAATAAGAGAGTTTAAGAACTTGGAAAAATTCGGTGTTCCATTTCCGAAAGATCAACCCATGAAAATACTTTCGAGCTTGTGGAATGCGGATGATTGGGCTACTCAAGGAGGAAGGGTGCATACGGATTGGTCTAAGGCTCCATTTGTAGCCTCTTTTAGGAATTTCACAGCTTGTGCTTGTATTTGGTCCGCCGGGTCATCGTCCTGCGGGTCGGATCCTAGCGCGACCAACTCGGAAAATGCTTGGTTAGACGAGGAGTTGGACTCCAAGAAGTTGCAAAAGATGAAATGGGTACAAGATAATTATATGACTTATGATTATTGCGAAGATAATTTGAGGTTTAGTGAAGGACTTCCTAAAGAATGCACCTATACAAAATCCTAAAGGATTTGAGATTTACATATTATTTTTGTATGTTTTGTTATAATTTTGTATTATCTCCTTTTTTTTGGTTGTGCAATTTTTGAGTTAGTAATTAGGATATGTCAATTTGTTTTTTTTGGAGTTTCATTACAATAGAAATGAGATGAATTTTATGAAATCAATTTTTTTTTCCTCAATGGATGGAATCAGTGTATTTGATTCAATTCAAATAGGGTATTCAAATAACCTAATAAAGGCCTAAACTAGCCTCAAGCAAAGCAAATATAACATTCAATTATTAATCTTTGATTCTTTAGAATGTCCATATTTACTTTATGCACAAAGATTAAGGTTGTAAATGGGGTGATGAATCTCGCTAATAAAGTAGGAGGATTTTATTAACAAAAACATGCTATAAATGGTAAAGAGGAAATTCTAATGAAAATGCCGAAAATAAACGGGGGCATTTTCAAAGAATCGAAGGGAGTATATAGTAAGTAATAAGGATGTCTTTTTATGAGACTTGTCGAATTATGAGTGATGATTCTCTATCCCATATTTTTATCTCATCTTATATCCCATGACATTTTCGTTTGACACATAATCATTGATTGTAGAAAAGATTATGCAAATCACATTGTTGTATGATATGTCATGATAAAGATGTCGAGACACAAAATGAAACTCGAAATTGGAATGGATGTTCTGCTCTTGTCCAAATACTATAAACCAAAACTAAAAAGTAAGAATAGTGGACAATTTAATTTAATTTTGATAACTTATCTACTATTTTATTATGAGAATCCACCTATATAATTAAATTTATTATGATCACAACTATTGCGTTGGCAAAATAAAGTTCAACATGTAGCTTCCTCCTATTCACTGTTTTCTTCCCTATTTTTTTAAACGGATTATTCAAATTTTCTTCCTCTTTCCTATTTTGGTAACTTTTAATTATATTTATTCACCCTTCTCTCCTATCATTCATCTCTACCCAACTTTGTTTTTACTCTTATTTTATTCATTTCATTAATGTTTGTTTCCCACAATTCATTATTTAACTCCTAATTATTCATCCTTCTCTCTTATTCCAAACCCCATCTAACTCTTTATTCATTAAAATACATTATTCCTTGAGTATTGTGCCCCTTCCAAAGGGGAAGAAAACTCAGTATAGGAGGGAGTATGTATTAGTTCAATTTAGATGGGTGTTGTTTTTTTCAACCTGGATTTACTAATATCACCCAAATTATGAAATAAATTATCAATTCTACACAATATTATCTCTATCTCTATTTTTTTCGTAAAATGTAATTATTTCAATTTACAATACATCACAATTGTAGCCCGTAATAACATATTACAATAGAGATGATAAATCAAGCCCAACCGTCACTGTAACATTTCATCGAACATCTAACATGCATAGATTGCATACTATGAACAACCTTTACTTTTGAACAGTCAAGCCTAATTTCGTGCATTAACCGTCATTATTACCACAACATAGATCACCCTGACCCTAGGTATAATCTACTCACTCATGACTAAGTAAAAAATGTAAACTATTGAGCAATAACAAGCAAACATTATAAACTACTTGAGATTTGTAAACTAATCAAAACAAAATTGATAACAAATGTAAACAAATAAAATATTAAGTAATGGCCAAGATAAGAAGATTATACCAAAACAAAGGCAAAAGTAAACAAATGAAATGTTACCACGACGGTTGGGCTTGATTTATCGAACAAGTCACTTAACATAATCGAGGACCTGAGTAAAAAATTCAATTTTTCCTCGCAGTATCTCAGATGATCGAGTTAAATACATCCATTGCCATTATAAAATTTCATTTTTTCTATTATTGCCATTATAGAATTTTTTTTCTATTAGTGCCCCTCTAAAATTTGTTTTACTTCCCTCAGTGTCATTTCATATCTGTTTTACCTGCAATAGAAGGTTACCGAGCATTATTAGACTTAATTAATTTCAGCAAGTCTTATTTGCGACAGTATATCCGTCACAAGTTTGCGACGGGTCAAATACTACTCACGTAGTAGATAAGACCATGATTAATACTTGACCCGTCGCAAACTTTTTTTCTATTATCGATCTTCAATTATCATGTTATTATATCATCTCTCCTTTTCCTATACGTGAAAATTAAATATTTTAACAACTAGCAAATTATATTATTATAGAAACATTGGGTATATGTCTTTGGAGACGGTTTCACAGAATTTATTACGAGATTATTCAATATTATAATTCAAAACGGACAATAAAACAGGTGAAAGTACGGTTAAAAATCAAATGAGTACACTTATCTAACTATATATCTATATAAACACTAAAATAATAAAACAACCACAACATGTTTTTTCCCTCCAAAACCTCACTATCACATTAAACATAGTTTTTATGATCCCTTGAAAATAGATTCTTAGCATAAGATTTATACCACCATAATTTTGCGAATTTTTCAAAATAATTTTTACATCCTATATAGTATATACAATTATTTAGCATGAATTTAAATTTTTCAATCGTCACTTTGTTTACTTGATTAGACAGTATTGTTTAATCATACAATTTAGATCATCGTTAATCTCAAAATCATCCTTTTTACGCTTTTTACCTGTAACAATAATATTTATTAAAAAGGTCAATTAATATGTTGAAGTGTTCAAAATTTTCTATCTATACTAATTCATAAAAAAAAAAATTAACAATTGTCATACTATTTTTCTTGATTAATTATGTTTTACAATGAAATTAACAATGTTTTGTTACCGATTTTTGATTATCATGTTATTATAGCATCTCTCATTTTTCTATACGTGTAAATTGAATATTTTATCAACTAACAAATTCTATTACAGAAGCATTGGGTAAATGTCTTTAGAGACGATTTCAAAAAATTTATTATAAGATTATTAATATATAATTCAAAATCGACAATAAAACAGACACGGTTAAAAATAAAATGAGTACGCTTATTATGTATCTATACGTATAAGTATATTAAAAAAACAACTAGACACTTGGAATCCCACATTAAATTTTTTTCCGCCTAACCTTCTCTTAACATTATTTTATTTTTTGCAGATCCACACATATTTGCATAATAGAAAAAAATATTTTTGTAAAATATTTCATTTGAATATTAATTAATTAGTAATAGCAAATGCTTATTTCATGGGATGAGATGATACTGATGAAAGACGGAAAATTGTACATAATGGAAAAATATCCTTAAAGCTTTATTTTAATTTTTTTATACATATGATATTTATTTTCTGTGTGTACCTTTTAATTTTAATTATTTTGATCATGTGTATTTTGATTATTAAATCAAAATAGAGACGTGTCGATGTCAGTGATGCATGTATTCTTTAATGTAATGTTGAAAGTATAATAAGCGTTGAATTTAAATTTAATATATTTTTATTTGTATGTGTAAAATGTTGTACATTTATATTTAAATGAAATAATAGTACAAATATAAAATTTTAAATGACTATTTATATATTTTTTTTACATGCTCGTGCAATTTTGCACGGGTCCTAACCTAGCAGATTCATAAAATTGAATCTCCTTATTGTTTGGCGCAGTGGCGGGGTTTGGTTGGTGGTGGCGGTTAATGTTTTTGTTTGTAAAATTGTTTGATTTTAGATATTTTTGATATAGATCCATAAAATTGAATCCCCTCATTGTTTGGCGCAGTGGCAGGGTTTGGTTGGTGGTGGCCGACTAGTGTAGGTCGAAACGTGAGGAAGGAAGAGTGATATGATTGGTTTTGTGTGAACAAGTTGAAAAAAAATATTAAGGGTAAAACTGTAAAAAAAACCGTATATAAAAGTGTAAAATTCGTATGTGAAAAAACACATGTCTAAGTAAATTGTCTTGCCTTTTATATACAGATTATATTTATAGATTTATATTTTTATCCAACTTAATGAAATTGAGCAAGTTAATAGCAATAAGAGGAAGCTGTACACTTGCAAATATAAAAAGTTTAAAAATTAAAGTGATTTATATTTTTATTTGTCGTTTAACATTATCGACTTTTAAAAATTAAAAGGTCAATATTTAATGCTAAGTATGTTATTATTTGCCCTTAATATTTACAAATTCTTAATTTT
Organism: Silene conica; assembly: GCA_029255685.2. Taxonomy (NCBI): domain Eukaryota; kingdom Viridiplantae; phylum Streptophyta; class Magnoliopsida; order Caryophyllales; family Caryophyllaceae; genus Silene; species Silene conica. Next base: position 80,782,033 of record CM055312.2, on the reverse strand, counting down.
TTATAAACGGCGTAAAATTAGAATTATGTGAAATTTATTTGTTGCTTAAAATATTCAAACAATAAATGTCTAAAATTAAAAATTTAGTAGAACTTAAATTTTTAATTGGTGTTTAATTTACCTAGTCTAGAAATTTAAAAGTTCAAAGTTTAATATTTGTTATGCTATTTGCATTTAACGTTTCAGTTTTTTTTCTTTTTAAATAAAAAATAATGATGTAGCTTGATAGAATTCTTTTAAAAGTAAAGGATGGGTTGAAATATTTTCTACTTACCTTTTTATTTTATTTAAAGTGAATTAATGACATGTAATAATAGATTGATAATCCGTGTTACATTAAAATTCACAATGCCACATTATTTTAGATGTCCATTTAATTAGGTTGTATATATAGATGTTTCAGTGTCTAAGACATAAACATATACCTAGACTATTAATAATTATTAAAATAAAATGAATATTTGAGGTAATTTTACCTATAATAACTTTACACAAGTTTAACAATTGTATTAACGACCTCATATTATACAGATTGATTCTCTAAATTAACCAGTTAGGGAGTTGTTTGGTTGCCTTTTAAAATTATGAGAATTGGAAAATCATGAGAAGTGGGTAAATCGAGTCTTGTTTGGTTGCCCAATTTATGAGAATTAGATCTTGCTATAAAACTCCAATTCCTACCCACATAAGGTAGGAATTTACTTACCACCTACTAGACCTGATCATGGGCCGGGATGGGCCGGGCTCGAGCTAAATAAACGGCCGAAGTGCATGGGTCGGGCCGGAATGGTGGGCCGATTCTTTGGCCCAAGCCCATAATTGTTCGGGCTATAATGGGCCTTGGGCCAAAACGGGCCAAAACGGGCCAAAATAATACAATACGAAATAATCAACAAAATGGATATTTGAACAAACTATCAGTAACGAAATGAAATTTCCGAGTCTTAGGTGTTTGACTTCTATTCTTTTGATTAGGAGAGCAATACGATAGTACCATACATAACTCATGAGTTAACAAAAAATTATTAGTATACTAATTAATTAAAGTGGTACGATAAAAATATAAAAATATCCACAAAGTTGATAGTTCAACGCATTAGTGATATTAGATTATTAGTGTGATGTGATATACGATTCCAACTTTTGAATTTTTTTTAAAAAAAATACTCTTTCCGATTTCTTGTGTTGTTCCCTTTTGCTTTTAACACAAGAAATAAAAAAATTAATTTGGACCACACAATACACATGACCCCACATGAAATTGATTTTGGACCACAAAGTTGTCCAAAAGAGGACAGTGGGAACATCAATATTATTAGACCAAAACGGAAAGAGGAACATCACAGAAAATCGGAGGTAGTAATAATTTCGGGTTGGGTCGGGCCAAAAATCGGGCCTTTAGGTTGGCCCAAACTCGGCCCTATATTTATATCGGGCTTCTTTTGGGCCGGGCCACAGGCTTTTGGGCCAAACTATGAGGCCCAAACCCGAGAAAAAATTGGGTTGGGCCGGGTCGGGGCATCGGGCCTGGACCATATGATCAGCTCTACCACCTACCTTGTAGGTTGGAGTTCCTACATGAATTAAAGTTCTCACATTCAACTAACAATATTTACATAATTCACATGATTTTCAAGTTTCCAAACAATATTTACATAATTCACAAGATTTTCAAATTTATATAAATTTAATCTTCTTAAAAGTTTATCTTTCAATGTCGAACCAAACGACTCCTAAAATTATATCCACATTTTCTTATTAGTTAGCCCGTTTTAAAGTTGGCCACATTCCGTATAATTTCCGTTGAAAAATATGTAGCGTTTTTTAGCTGAGGTAGAAAAATCAAAATAGGCTGAAAACTTATTATTGGTCGAAGCCATGAAACCTTTCCAACATGGAGACTTCCAATTGGCCAACCATTCCCTAACAAACGTGTTTCACTGTTTCCTCAACAAAACAAAATTCAATAACACACTCATCTCTATTCTCACACGAACCATACTATATTCAGTTATTCACAATCACATCACCGTGCAATTGATTTCTCCGACGACCTCTAAAAGACGCCGGAAAATAGGCCGGCAGTAACAAATTCGACCACCGTGGCGCCACCAACCACCCCCTCTCAATCTCTCACCAAGAGAAAACCATCCTTACAACCGCCGTCTGACTCGATAAAGCCCACCCGAATCGTATACCGGGAGAAATTTCCGACCGATTCTAACTTACCGTTTTGGCAGAAGACTTGGTTTATTCTCTTGCTTTTAATCATGGCTGCCTCCTTCTTCGCTCTCGCCATTTTTCTATTTCTCTCTCTTGATTCTGATTTCTCTGCTTATACTTCCGTTTCTGCCGCTCCTGAAGGCGTCGAGGTATCATCACTTTAATTTTTATTCCACTTTAACTAGTTTTGTTCGTAATGTGGTGATGCAAGTGATGATTTTATCTTGCGATCGATTACAGGACTGTGTGATCATCAGTCATTTGCTTGCTTTAATTGTATTATCTTCGTTATTCTCTATGAGTTGGTGTCATTTTTGTAATATTTGATTTTAATAGGAAGTATAGAGATGAGAAATTAGGGAATAGGATAATATAGGGTTGACATTTTGATTCAACGGTCGGGTATGATATTTCGATTGAATCTATTGGAGAATCGTGTGATGATCAATCACTTTCCTTGATTTAATCGAATCAATTGGATTTTGTTGTATAATATTTGATGTTGATAGAGAATGGTAGAGATGAACAAATAGGCAACGGATTAGAGTAGCAATTGGATTTGGAAATGTCGTTTGTTTGGATTGTTTGAAAAGTTAGCTGAAATTGCAAAACTAACTAATACTTGAAAAGATGAAAAGATAATTGATAAGGTAATTGAAAATGAGGAGCTAATAAGGTAACTGGAGAGTGGAAGGGTAAAAAAGGAAGATAAAATAAGATTAGGTAGCTTATTTCTCAAATGCTACCTAGATAGCATTTCATTTCAGGTAGCTTATTTGGTTAAATAAGCTCTTTGTCAAACACCTAGCAGATAAATAAGAGGTAGCTAAGATTTTGATCAAATAAGGTACTTGAAATGTCTTGTCAAAGAAAGCCGAAGTTCAAGGCTATTAAAGGAAATTAGAGATATGTTAGTCGTTGGCGATTTTGATTCTGCTGCTACAATTTTGACTACGTGAGGGATAGAGAGTTATTTGTTTCTGCAGTCGAGGTTTGGATAACTGTAAGGTTGGAGTTAGATTGATTGAATGTGAGTTTCATACCTCAAAATCTCATGTGTCTTATATATGTATCGTTGTACCCCCAGCTAGAACATGACTAGAAAGAAGTTGATGTGGTTTCTAATGAGACTTGCTGAACTTAATTTTGGCAAGTATAGATAATCTAGATGCTATTTTTGTACTTTTTTTGTTTGTCGACTACACAAATATTTGACTTGTTTCTCCATGTTCGACAAGTCTGTGAGAATTAGTATCGCCAATTTATTGTAAGATTATAACGTGAGGTAGTACTTAATATTTGTGAGTATGGATGTGAAGCTCAGATTTTATTAACACTATTGGTTTTCCTCCGTGTAATCTTATATAGTTCGAGAAGCTGGTTATAGGGCTAAATGTTTGTTGCTTTTATAAATTTGAAAGCGTGACTTAGTTTTTAAGTCGCCTTAAAAACTGGTCCATCACCAAGAATTATCCCTTCGTTGACATGTGCTCTTGTGTATTTTTGTAGGTTACATATGGATCGATCATCAAACTGATGCACGAGAGGACGAAATACAGGCTACACTCACATGATGTGCCGTATGGTTCTGGAAGTGGTCAGCAATCAGTGACCGGGTTCCCTAATGTTGATGATTCCAATAGCTACTGGGTAATTGCATGTTTTCCAAGCAATTTCTGTATATATGGTTTTTGTAGATGTGATTATTCCAAGTGAACGTTGAATCATCCTTTTATTTTATAACTAGGTTGTGAAGCCTGTACACGAAACATCTGCAAAACAGGGGGATGCTATCAAAAGTGGAGCAGTTGTTCGCTTACAACACATGAAGACTCGTAAATGGTTACACAGCCACTTGCATGCATCCCCTATTTCGGGTAACTTGGAGGTAGGCAACGCTACGTGATATGGATTGTGTTTCACTTGTATCTATCAGTAATTATTCTCCTAGCCAATAAAATATACTTCCATGCACAATAAGCTCTATAGCCCTATATTGGATTTGTAGTGATCCAAATGGTGTGCTTATGTTGATAACATTGTGAGTTACTAATTTTTTATGGGAGTTGTTACAATCGCGCCAAATCTTTGCACGGTATTGTGAGTTTGGTAGTAAAATTTTGGAGTTTTTTTAGTTGATCTTCACTTCATAATTAATTGATAATTATCATTGGCATGGTGTTCATGAAGCTTTTCTGTTACCGCTATAATCAGTGTATGTGTCATCAACTACACCTCACTGCCTCCATAGAAGGGCCTGAGGAGGGTTTGGGCACTCCAGTGCACCCTTGATAGCTCCATGCACATGGCAAACACATCTAAACTGTAACCCGAAGTCATATTTCTCACAGTGATGGAACTTGAACATAGCCTGTCTCATAAAACTATGTTTTTGCTTAGCTATGTGAGTGTAGCAATTACTACTAGTGCTATGCTATAAAGGCGGTGGTATTTCACTAGAAGTTTCCAAAATACATATCCAGTGAAAATCCGTTATTTGATGTATATCAGAATACTCTTAACTGTAATTTTTTTTTCTGACCATTAATATAGGTTAGCTGTTTCGGAGGAGAAGATAATTCTGATACTGGAGATTATTGGAAGTAAGACTTGAACTTGGATAATTTTATTGATTTCAGACAATAATCTTTCAATACTTGTTTGTTGATGAGCTATCAACCCTTATGTTTCTATAGGCTAGAAATAGAGGGAAAAGGAAACGTCTGGAAGCAAGATCAGAGGGTCAGACTTCAACATGTGGACACTGGTGGGTATTTGCACAGTCATGACAAGAAGTATCAACGTATAGCTGGTGGTCAACAAGAGGTAAGAAATCTAGAGTCCGCCCTTCCCTTGTAGCGCTTTACACCACTGCTATCAGCCAATGTAGACCGCATTTGAAAATTCAATTGTTGCAGTAAAGAACACTTGATCAAATTGGCACTATGATTAATATCTTTCGCCGGTCTAACTACAGTTTAAACCTTCCCTTCTTTCTCTGGTCTTGATTTGGGCGAGTGTTGACCTTCCCAATAAAAATGTCCATAAGCTTAATTATACCTTTTCTGAACCATTGTTTTGAAAGTTGACTAAAACCAAGTTGTATCTATCATTGTTATTGCTGTTGTTGGCTATACGCCTACGGCCTACCTATGCAGTATTAGTAGTAGTAGACCAATAGCTGGTTTGTGATTTCTTTTTACCTATTCTTTCTTGTCAAACCGTCTTATAACAATATATGTTCCACTTAATTGTAAGCTGTTGTCCCACCTAGGAACTGACAAGCAAATTCCCTAGCTTTTGGTTGACAATGTTGTAGTTCCCAATAACTTGTGTTTTGTACGAGGAGGAGGAAGTTGTTTACATAACCATGGTGGTGGTGGTGGTGGTGCATAAGAGAGACTCCTCTATGGTTGTACAGAAGTTCTATTCCCTTGTTCAACCACTAATTCATGGGAACTTCTACATCTCATGTGCAACCAAAACAGCTCTTTACTCTTTGAAGTTCAGTTTTGTAACCTTAGTCTTTTAGGCTATTCACTTTAGATTTCAGGTTGCCTTATACTACGGTCATTCCTTTTTTCCAACCTATACTAAGGTCATTCACTTCTCATGTGCAACCTAACGTCCTAACAAGCACTTTTTTCTGGGAAGTTTAATTTAGCAACCATAGTTTTTTAGGCTATTCCCTTAAGACTTCAAGCTGCCTTGTACTATTGTCACGCCTTTCTATATCAACCTGTGCTAAGGTCAGTACTTTATTTATCAACCTAATTGTTATGGATACTTTGTACCATAGTCCCGTTATTCCATGTGTTTGATGTAAGGAAACGAAATTATTGAAGGGAGTACTAAAGTGTTGCAATACTAGGAAGTCGATGATACTATGTTTCGTGTGAATTTGTATAAGTTGTTTGTTGCATGTATGCATTCACAAGAATTTTCACTTACCTACGGGTGCTAATTAGGCAAGTTACTCCATCTATAAGGAATTGGAATTGCTAGATTCATGTGAATTGCGTCAACTAAACAATTCACCACTTTTATTTTATAATTCATGGGAATTACAGTGTCTATTTTTTGAATGGCTACATCATAAGATTTCATGTGTATGGACAGCAGACCTCGTAAAACATTTGTTCACTTAATGATTGGACTAATGGGTTGGTTTGACATAGGACCGTCACATATGTTATTTATGATTAGGGTAATACTTCGTATATGACATAACCCATTCTATGCAGGTTTGCGGTATTAAAGAAAAAGGAAGGGACAACGTTTGGCTAGCAGCCGAAGGTGTTTATCTTCCAATTAGCGATGGAAAAGCAGAATCATCATAGTTCACTTTCGTTTGATTAGTTGTATTCAGAAGGCTCTACTGTACTGATTACTTAAGCGAATTACGAGTCGATTGTGGTATCGATCTTCTTTTATGTTGTACGGAAAAAAGATAATTGGCTGAATTGGCAAAATTATTTGTGTAACAAATGCTAATATAATTGAAGGTCTTTGATTTTTTGTGTTGATAGTCTCAACTCTCAACAATTCATCAGCAATGGTGCAACCTTAATTCATCGCTGTTGCCTATTTAACGACAAGCTAAGGTCGAATTCACACTGATATAATCCAGTTCTCAGACCATGCCCCCAATTGAAATCTATCTCGAACATATCAGACCTACTTAGAGTAGAAGGCCATACAAGCTGGAAGCATGGGCCCTTGATCAGGAAGATTGTCGACAGGAAATGATAAGGTCTTGGGCTACTACGATCCGAGGATCTCCTGCTTTCCAACTGGTTCGTAAACTGGATTTGATTAGGAGTCGAGTTCGAGATTGGACTCTCGAAAACCAGGGAGTGGAAGGAGAAATGGAAAAACTTTGATACTAAATTAATTGAAGGGATGGATGCTGGTACTTCAGGAATCGGAGAAGAGCTCTATGAGACTATGAAACTACCCATGATGAATTGAAGATGTTTGCGGCTGCGACGGCTATGAATTGGAAACAACGGGCCAAAATCAAATGGCTTGTTGGGAGATGCATGTACCAAATTCTTCTTCAACTGGGTCCGGGGACGTGCTGGAAGAAACTTTGTTCACGGAGTTCGGAAACAGGATGGGCCGTGGGTGTTTGGTCCCGAGGAGTCTGGCAAAGAATTTCAATTTGTCTTTGAGACCATTAACCGAACTAATTCCCCTCAGGTTGGTGATAATCATGATTCTTGTCTTCTTCAGGCTTCTAATTACATAAAAAATCGCATCACTGAGGACGAGGCTGATAGACTCCTACTCCCCTTCACTGCTAAAGAAGTTTGAAGTGCGGTTTTTCATATGGGTGCTCTGAAATCTCGGGGGTCGGATCCCGACAATTTTCTTTCAAAAATGTTGGAGTTTGGTTAAAAATGATATCACGAATGCTATCCTGTCTGTGCTTAACTCGGGTAGGGTTCTACGGGAACTCAACAGGACCTTCATCACCTTGGTCCCGAAGACTGATAACCCGGAAGGGGTCTCAGACTATTGCCCGATTAGGCTATGCAATGTTACTATGCGGATTATTACTAAGTGTTGTTAATAGCATGGTTGGTTTGCTGAGGAAGTAAGTGGGGGCATGAATATTAGTGATAACGTCCTACTGGCCTATGAGCTTATCCATAAAGTTAACCACTACCAAACTGGTAAACACAGCAGATGCGCCTTCAAAGCTGATATAAGTAAAATATATGATCGGGTGCGATGAGACTTTCTTGAAGTGGTTCTTAAAAGGTTCGGTTTCCCTGAGAAGTTTATTTCTCTTATTATGAGTTGCGTCTCTTCTGTGAGCTATGAATTTCTTATTAATGGCCCCCTCAAGCTCAATTCCAACCAAAATGTGGGCTACGACAAGGTGACCCCATGTCCCCGTTTCTCTTCATCCTTTGTACTGAGGTTCTATCGGAGATGATGGACACGACTCAACAAGATGGTTTCCTTAAGGGTGTTAGGATTTGTCGGGGAGCTGAACCAATCACTAACCTCCTTTTTGCCGATGACTAAGGATGGAGCGGCGGAATATCTCAAAAACATTCTGGAGCTGTATTGTAAGGCGTCGGGACAAAAACTTAACTTTGACAAGTTTGGGGTTATCTTTAGCCCTAATTCTACCTTGACCTGTGTACAACGAACCCTTAAGATTTTTGGTGGAGTTTCGGCAATCAAAGAAAGGGATCATCCAATCTATTCTCGATTATATCACTCGAAGAATTTCATCGTGGCAAGGTATTTTCCTCTCACCCGCTGGCCGACTTTCTCTGATTACTTCTGTCCTATCAAACCTCTCAAATTACTTTCTATCGGTGTTTAAAATACCGTAAGTGTGGCAATGAAAATGAATTCCATCTTGTCGCAATTTTGGTGGGCTGGAAGTAAATTGGGAAATAAGGTTCACTGGTTTAGTAAAAAATTTCTAAGCCTGTCGAAAAGTGAGGGTGGTCTTGGTATTCGGGATGTGCGATGCCTAAATAAAGCGTTACATGCAAACAGTGGCTGGAGAATCATAGCTGGTGAGAATTCGCTCTTTGGCCGGATTTTCAGACTCGGGTGAAGCCCGAAACTTGACCTGTGACCGGTCAAAATCTGTTGGGGATCTAGGAGTATTCTTGAAGGCATCAATGCAGTTCTGGAGATAGTGGGCTGGAAACGGGATTTCTTCACAGTTAAACGTTTGGTCTACTAAATGGGTCAATGGTATGAATCATGAGCCTAATGAGAGCATCCGATTGACTCTACCCACCTTAGTCTTCTTCAAGTACGACATCTTACTCTTACCCCCTTTGTTTGGCATGAAAGTCGAATACGCTATGTGTTTGATAGTTGTTAGGCCAACCGCATTCTGGCTATGCCGTTGTGTCAGTTGGATTCTGATGATTCAGTATTTTTTGGCCTTTTACCAGAGATGGTCAATACTCTGTCAAAAGTGAGTACGGTATCTTCCACCAGGATTACATGTCCCAGGCTACATCGGAGCATGATCGACGTAGGATCAACCCCAAGAGTAAACTTTTTTGTCGAAAAATCATGTGGTCTTTGCACATTCCGAATCAATGGAATATTTTCCTTTGGAGAATTATTACTAATACTTTACACCTTTTGGGGTGGAGTTTAAAAAGAGAGGCCTGAGAGTTTCCTTCACTTGTCATCATTGCGCTAATATGTGTCAACGTAAGGAGACTTCCGCCCATCTCTTTCGGGATTGTGATTTTATTTCTAGAATTTGGTTGGGTTCACCTTTGGGGCTTAAAGTTCTCTCCAGTGCCCAGGTCATTATCTCGGATTGCATTGGGTACCTCAGGAATTCGAAAGGAGGGGATGATGGTGTCAGATTATTTGTGGCTCTTCTCTGGCATATCTGGAAATATCCTTATTCTATTATCTTCGAGGGTACGTGACGGGATTCCCTTGGAAATCTTTTATAAAAATGTTGGCCCGGATGTTGCGGATATTAAAAAGGTTGGAAACTTAATCTTGAGGCGTCTGTCGGGTTTATAGTTTATGATGTCCGTGAAAATGTCTAGTTTGAGTTTAATAAGAAGATAAGGGTTGAATCGGCTATTCAAGCGGAAGAGTCGGGAATTAAGATGGTCCTAGAATGGGCCAAAGGCCAGGCTATTCTTCACCTCAGAATATCTTCAGACTGCCTTACTCTGCTTATCGCTATTGCAGGTAGCTGCAGAAGAGATCAGTTAATTTCCGGAATCATTGAAGATTGTAGCCATATGTTTTTTTTCTTTCATCGTCTAAGTATGTCTCATATTCCTAGACGCCTAAACTTTGTAGCTCATAATTTGGCTGGCAATTGCCTTTAATTTTATTTCACAACAACTTTGGATGGGATTAGTTTAATTAGTTACTTGTAATTAATTAATAATGCGAAATTTCATTTTAACCACTCAAAGCCCAAATTTTGGTATATTTGTCCAATTCTCTACTTTTTTAATCAATTTACCAAGATTGAACCTTATTTTACCAATTTACTAGTATTTCAATTCCGACATTTTCTAGCAATTTATCAATTTGGTCATCTTTTCACATGACTACTAGACCTAAATTTAATATCATGCTTATTGCCTAGTTGGAAACGTACCATAAAAACTTTAGTTAACCCGGTGATGATCTTATTTCTTGCATAATGATTTTCCAGAACTACCTCTTTTTGGTGTATATGGAGCTAGAAGGGTGATTTAATGATGATGGATTTGGGCTCTACATGCTGAAAGATTAACACAATTTTAAAATTTTCGCCTAAATAATATCTATTAAAGAAAGTGGTTTCATCATTATGTCATCAATTGACTCCAATATAATCATATTTTGATTCTAGAAATATACTCTAATTTGATTATTCATTATAACATAATTGAAAAAAATGCCACTAAATAAGGAAACTAGATTGCCATTAGAATAACTATACGTATATTAGAACAAGGTGAACCACTATAGATACATTAGTTCCAACATAATTAAAAAAAAATTAGTTTAATTAACTGAATGTAAATCAAAAGGGTAGTTTTACTTTGTTGGTGTCTAGACAAAAATTGTTTAAAAAGAACTTGTTAAAAAAAATTATTGGACAATTATTTTTTTTTTTTTTTTGGTTTTAAACCGGGGTGTCCACCGTCGAAGAGGTAAACGGCTGGCCAAAGTGTTGCTCCATTCCCATGGGCAGGATCGATCCCCTGACCTCATGGTTAAGGGATGAGGTGAGCAACCACCACACCAAACACATTTGGGGACAATTATTGAAGTTTTTCTTTTAATATAAAACCTCGACAAGTCTACACAAGACTATACATCTGCACTTAATTTTATTCAGAATGTGTCTCTATAAATCAAATCAAAAAAATACAATCGTAATACAAAAATTTATAAATGTAGATTTATTAGATGTTAAATGATAAAGGATAACATATTAATTAAAATTTATGACACGATCCTCTACAAATACCGTACCATGGTAAGGGTACGGGATTTACACTTGTGAGTTTAGCAAGTAAGTTTGAGATGGGAGAATTGCGATCCAATTATTTGTGGGAAATTCCGATGGGAACATATGGTATAGAAGTGTGATAATTTCAAAGCAGGTGGGGCGAAGGTGACTTCAGTTAGTCTTCTTTGCTCCTTTGTATAGCTTACAAGTCAAAGTCTTCTCTTAGTTACTTAACTCATATATTATCATATTTTAGTTAATTAACAACCACTGATCATTTTTCAGTGTGATTTTATTTTATAAACATTGCTTCTTATGGGAGCTTTAGATTTCGTTGCATCAGTTCTGCAAGTCATTAAATGTTTGTGGGACTGTGTTTCGCCCCACGTAACTCTTGTCGGCGAGCTTGAAAACAATCTGCAATCTTTACGATGTGCAACTCAAGAACTGAGGGACTTAAACGAAGATGTTAGGAGGAGAGTTGAGCTAGCCGAGCAACACCATGTGGTGCGTACTCGAAACCAAGTTGAAGGATGGCTTCAAAGGTCCGAAATCTTAGAGAAAGAAGCTATTCAGATCATTGAAAAGGGTGAACGTGAAGTGCAAAACAAATGTTTGTGGGGCCGGTGTCCTAAGAACTTTGGTTCTAGCCATCGGGTTGGAGGAAGAGTTGAGAAGGCGCTTGTTAAGGTGAAGGAAGAATCGTCTAAGGGATGTTTTGAAGTTGTCGCGGATGAGTTACCCTATGATTTGGCTGAGGAAAGGCCGTTAGAAAATGTTGTGGGGTTAGAAGTTATCTTTAGGGATGTATGGGAGTGCATTATTGATGAAAAAGTCAGTGTCATTGGCCTGTATGGCTTTGGTGGTGTCGGAAAAACGACCCTCTTGACGAAAATCAATAATGAGTTTGTTCATCGAAATCATGAATTTAAGTTGGCAATTTGGGTCGTCATGTCGAAACAAACTAAGGTGGATGAGATGCAGGAAATCATCCACAATAGGGTCAATTTGAAGGATGCAAATTGGCTTAGGAAAACAGAACCTGAAAAGGCTGCCTCAATTTACAAGTTTTTGAAAGGCAAGAAGTTTGTTTTGCTTCTTGATGACATGATGGAACGAATTGACCTTGCACGAGTAGGGGTCCCTCTTTCAAGTAACGGGAACAAGGGCAAGGTTGTGTTTACAACGCGGTTTCAGGAGGTGTGCAGCCAAATGGAAGCTCAAACAAGGATCGAAGTGACCTGTTTGGCTCAGTCCGAAGCCAATATCCTCTTCAATTCCAAGGTCGGGGTTGAAACTTTGAAATCTCATCCTGAAATACGAAACCTTGCTCAGACTGTGTCCGAGGAGTGCCATGGCTTGCCACTCGCTTTAATCACAATAGGACGTGCTATGGCGGGGAAAAAGGATCCTCGAGATTGGAAAAGGGCGGTACAAATTTTGAAGGATTCTCCTTCCAAGTTCACAGGTATGAGAGACCATGTCTTTAAGGTTTTGAGGTTTAGTTATGACAGTTTGAATGATGAAACAATCAAACAATGTTTCTTATACTGCTCAATCTTTCCTGAAAACTATGATATTGCCAAGGACACCCTAATCGAGTATTGGATCAGTGACGGTCTAATAAACAACCCATATGATATAAATGAGGCGCGTCATCAAGGGAATGATTTCATCGAAATCCTGAAAAATGTATGCTTGTTGGAATCAAATAAAGATGATGTCTCCATTGACTCCATTAAAATGCATGCTGTGATTCAGGATATGGCTTTGTGGCTATCTAACGAAGATACTAATGAAGGGGATAAAATAGTGGTAGAACATAAGACCAGAATAATAGATGCAATTAGAATTGCAAAATGGGTTAAAGCTGAGAAAATTGCAGTTTTTGGGGCTGATAAAATCTGTCATTCACCCACCTGCCCTGATCTCAGAACATTAGTTGTCAGAGATTGTGGATTAACCCTTTTCCCTTCCGGATTCTTCCTTCATCTGCCCGCCTTGAGAGTGCTTGATCTGTCGAATAACCGTGATTTAGCTGAGTTACCAGACGAAATTACCATGTTGGCTACGTTACAATTTCTAGATTTGTCGAGAACAAGGATAGAGAGTTTACCAGCAGATTTCAGAAACCTGACACAAATGAGACATTTGTTGCTGAACTATATGATGGACCTGACGACTATTCCTCAAGATGTGATTAGTAAATTCCTGCATCTTAGAGTGTTAAGCATGAACTATACTTGTTCAGACGACTTTTTAGATGAAGCTATCGAAGATAATGTGTTGTCAAATGGTAAGGAATGTCTACTACATGAGCTACAACTGTCGGAAAACCTGCAAGACTTGAGCTTGATACTAACAACACTTGAATCGGTAACAAAGCTATTGGGTTCTGAGAGGTTAAGGAGATGTACAAGGAACTTATACCTCAAAAGATGCAAAAATATGACAAAAATCATTCTACCATATTCATCTATCGACCAGATGGTAAATCTTGAAAGACTTGAAATCAGAAACTGTCGGAATTTAAACCAGATGACAGTGATTCAAGACTCAGCATATGATTCCAGTGGCTTTCGAAACCTTCATTCTGTCACTATAACAACTTGCTCAATGGTAGAAATGAGTTGGCTTATGCATGTCCCGAACCTCCAGTCCCTTCATTTACAAGGCTGTAAATTGCTGGAAGAAGTTATATGTGATGATCAAATGCTCTTAAACTGCGAAAATCATGACACGCTCTTCTCCAAACTAAGCAGCATTATCTTGTTTGATCTTCCTCAGCTGAAGGCCCTGTGTCCTAGACCCTTGCCTTTCCCTTGCCTAGAGAGGATGACAGTGACTTTGTGTTCGGCTTTGAGGACACTCCCATTCGACTCCACCAGCTGTCATGGCCGGTTGAAGGAAATTGTTGGGTGGCCGTCATGGTGGGACAGTCTAGAATGGAACAATGATGGCATTGAGCGTAAATTTCGCTCCCTTTTCAGATCGAGTGATAGACCCTAATCCATCCCAACCAAAACCTTAAGGTGGTTGAGGCTCAACTATTATTAATATTTCTATTATCGAGTACTTAGATTATACCCATATTAGAGATTGGGTCATAATTGAAATGTTGAAGTTCAGTGTACATAGTATACAGGAGCCGTTCAGTCCTTTTGTGGTTCTCGGCTCTTACTTTCTCTGTTCTTTTTTAATAAAGAATAATAAGCCAACCTTCTCACAATTTTCTGAATATAACACAACCTCTCCGCTTTCACAGAAACAATTCAATCTTTACCCCTTAGGGCTATATAGTATGTACCTAGATAGCACCAAAACGGACACGGACACGAATACGGGATACGGCATCCCATGAAATTTAGGACACGGGACACGGGACACGCCATTTAAATATAATAAAATATATATTTTATGGTTACAAATAACGTATAATTTTATTTTTATCAAGTATTTGAAGCTAAATCTAACGAGTAAGGGTACAATTCGACATCTACTATAACTAATTCTCATTTTTTCCACCCAAACTCATTTCCTAATCAATCTTTTCCGTGTTACTTAGGTGTGTACAATGCTTGTATAAATGATGCCCTATTAACTTGTTATCCTTCTCCTAATCTTAATAATTAACTCGCATAACCTTACTTCTCTTTGATACAACTAACCCAGAAATTTGACAATATTCAACCAAGCAAAATACATGAAACAATTATGAATTTATGATTGCGTCAAACTTTCGCACAAGCACACAAACATAACCTCGCAACTCGAGTGACAATTTTCCAATAGTGGGGTCGTTTGGTAATTGGTTGCCCCACAAAAACATAGGAATTTCGAAATTGCATAATTTGAGATTTGAGGCTCTTGTTTTATTACCTCTTATTTAAAATGTATGACAATCAAACGCCCATGAATTACATGTGACAACTTAATTCATGTAAATTTCTATTTCTCAGATGTAATTGATTCCCTCTTGAACCAAACAGCCAAGGGGAGGGGAATTGCTTTCAATACTAGCTTCAATTGAGCTGGGAATAGACCTCTTAAACAGGGTACTCTACACTTAGTAATGACCTATTAAATTCCTACATGACCCAAACCGTAAGTCAAATAATGACAATTTGAAATGAGAATTTGTGTATTCCAAGGTCATCACATTTTGGGAAGTGCCTTGAATTTACTTGTTCCATAGCCATTTCTTAATTCAAATGCGCCAATTTAAGTCAGCATCATGTGAACTGAATACGATATGAATACTGGTCGAATCAGGCCGAATCAGGCCAACAGCACGGTGCACGTCAAGCAACAATGCGACATTCATAACCAAAATTCCCATGTAAAAAGAACATGCCAAAAATCAATTGGAGACACTGATGTGCAACAACCAAAATGTCATTTCCTTGAAGTGCATGAGCCACAAACGATCAAAATGTTAACTTCCCCAAGGAAGTAGGAATTCTAATACAAAAACAAGATCTAAACATGGACCTAACTTCAGATACCAAATCACAAATCGGCAACTTAGTGAGACTTGATATGTTGCTGAACCACGTTGAGCCCTTCACTCTCCTCGCCGTAGTCCTAAACATTCCAACAATTAATAAACATCAGATAACTGTAAAATCCCAGTGGTCTAATCGCCAAACAAACAGACGAACTTTAAGAAAATTGTGCTATCAAGAAAAAATATTGTGCAAGATTATTCACCTTGACAACGACACATGAGCATCCCACAACTTTCCTGGCATTGCCCTCTGAGTCAATCTTGCACAACTGCACAAGCATGCAAAATCCAGTCATTGAATGCGCACAGCAATAAACTTATAAATACAATATCCTATAATGCTACACTAGACAAAATAAAAGCGTTGTAGTGTCAAGGAAACAACAAACTTATACTCTGCAAATTATTTTCTTTTTCATTATTGGCCTAAATGAGGCACACAAAATGATCAACATTCGAGCATAAAATGGGCAACAATTAGACTACACATACGTCGAGCATAAAACGTCTAAACCCATTACTCTAAAATCCTAAGATATTCCTGGCAGCCCCATGAAACTGATCACAACTTCGAAATGTAACAACAAATGTGTAACAAACGTCAAAGTTAGTAAAGTATCTAAGATCAACAGGAAGGCTTACCAAAAGGAATGCTTACCAAACAGCAACAGGAACGCTTACCAAACAGCAACAGCAAATAAGACAAGATACACCAACAACAAACAACCATAATGAAAAGAAGCTAAATGTCAAGAAGGATAACTTACACCAGCCCACTCGCCCAAGGTTTTGGCACTAGGTACAGTAAGCAAGTTCACATTGTGCTCAGAGCAAAGAGCTTTGACCAATTTAACATAGTCAGGTTGGTCACAGTCCTCAGCCAACAAACACAAATGAGCTCCATGTTTCTCAATTGCCTTAGCGCCTTCATGGAGACCACGAGCAAGGCCACCATGAGCCATGGACTTCTTCACTACAAGCTGAAGGGCAGTCATCAAATCCATTGTCTCTCCCAATGGAGACGGGTTCTCAACAGGAACAGCAGCAACAACCTCCTCACTAAAGCAAAAGAAAATAGATAAATAAGAATCTAAATAGAACCAGCTATGCTAGTATATCATATGCAAATGAAAAGCAGAATATTTCTGGTTTTAAAGGCCCAAGGCACGCAGGTTAAAAGCGCAATGGGAAAACATATGCCTCGTGCACATGAGCAGTACTAATTAGTAGTTCAAACAGAGCATGTATACTTACCCAGACATTTTGTTAAATGATGCAAATTCTGTTTTATCCTGCAAGGAAAAATAATAAAATATTAACAATCAAGATGATAATCAACAACTTCAAGAGTAGCAAAAACAAATACACATTCAATCAGAGTGTCTTGATCCTAATCGTTTTCAATCAAACAATCATCCCCCATTGACGCTTTATTACTTCCTCCTCTGTTATTATCCGGTGTGTTCTTTTCTAAGAAAAGCTTTCAACTTTCGACACAAATAAATACAAAAATACTCCCGACAAAACTATCATTAGATTTATAGCGTAAAAACGTTTTCCAACTATTAAATCATCGACATAAATATAGTATACTTTGAAAGGATAGCGAAAGGACCAAAGCTGAGATGGAGGTTCGAGAAATAGCGAAAGCGGGTCGAGAAAGGGATGGTTATTATTGGTGACATTTGTACATATTAAACAATCAATTTCACCCATCAAATCCATTTCTCAATTCTTTGTGACGAGTATTTTAATCAAATGGAGCAATTCCTGGGAATCGGAGGGAGTAATTAACTATTTTGAAACTTAATCCCACATTAGTATCCATTATCCCAAATGTAATACACCACTTAATCATCTATTCAGAAATATTTGATCTTTGACCGATTTCACAAATACATTTAAAACTAAGATTGATTCAAATAAAATTTCACAAACATTTGATTCTTGAATTAAAATGGTATATTTCAAACATTGGGTACCAACAGTAGGAAATCAATTTTGCGATGGCAATAACAATAACTGTAAATCAAATTAGAAGGTATGAAGCATATATTGAAGAGATAATTGTATGATTAAGAAACAGCAAAGAGAAAAAGAGAACATACCTTGAAGATTAAGCTGATGAGAGAGTGGAGTGGAGGCGCAAAATAGTCAAATGAGTTCACGATTAGGTTTTAGGGTTTATATAGGGACCTTTATTATACAACTCTTTTCTTGGCCCATTCATTTGCGTTTATGGGGGGAGGGATTAAGCCTACACCAAATGGCTTGGCCCGTATCATACCAAAACCCACTTTTTATTCGGATACACCTCGCAAAGTTTATCCGGCCCGAATAACCTATCCCAATATCCGAACTCAAACCCGAATTTGATCCGAATTCGATTTGACCTGGCCCAATATAACCCAACCTGAATATTTATTGTTACAAACTGATTATTTGTCCTGAACAAAAATGACCCAATCCGACCCAAACCTGACAAAACCAAGTACAATCCAGATGGGTTCATAGAAAGACATAAGGCAAGGTTGGTCATCTAAGGATTCAGACAAAAGTATGGCTTGGATTATGAGGAGACCTTTGCTCCCGTGGCCAAAATGTCCACAGTAAGAGCACTTCTGGCAGTGATCTTCATGAAGAACTGGTTCACTTATCAGATGGATGTGGCTAATGCATTTCTTCATGGAAACTTAGCAGAAGATGTGTACATGAAGCTTCCACCCGAATACTGTGGAGGAGTAGTGACAACTGGTGGACATGGGGAGTGTGATCCAACTATGGCAGGCAAAGTGTGTAAACTGCTCAAAATCACTCTATGGGGTTAAACAAGCCCTTAGGTAGTGGTTTTCCAAGCTCTCTCAATTGCAAGTCCTACTACAATGCAACCTCAGACAATCTGATGTAGATCATTCTCTCTTTATTAGACAGCATCAGGGAAGTATCACCATTGTACTCATATATGAGGATGGCATGGTTATTGCTGGAGATGACTCGTCTGTCATTCAACCACTCAAAGACCATTTGAACTCCTCATTTCATATGAAAGACTTAGGAGAATTGAAATATTTCTTAGGTCATGAAATTGAAAGAAACACTACATGTATCTTCATATCCCAAAAGAAAGATACTCTTGATCTACTCAGAACCTTCAACATGGATACCTCCAAGTCCCTGAACTTAACAGTTAATCCAGTCATCAAATTAGAACTAGGGAAGGGTACCCTTTTACCTCAACCAGAGGCATACAGGAAACTTGTGGGCAAACTTATCTATCTAACCATCACCAGACCCGACATTGCTTTCTCTGTTAAATTATTGAGTAAATTCCCCTAAGCCCCCACTTCTGATCACATGCAAGCGACAAGAAGGGTTTTAAGATACTTGAAGTCTGCTCTTGAACAGGGTGTTCTCTTTGCTAGTGACTCAGCAGCCCAACTGACCGCTTATTGTGACTCCGATTGGGCCTCTTGTGCATTCAGTCACAAATCCACCACAGGGTATTGCATTCTCCTTTTCCCTGGAAATCCAAGAAACAATCAGTGGTATTTAGATCCTCTATCGAAGCCGAGTATAGGGCCATGGCCATGATCACATGTGAAGTCACTTGGTTATTTCAACTTATCCAAGATTTGGGTTTGCAACATCTTGGTCCAGCTCATCTCAAGTGTGACAATCAAGCAGCCCTAGCCATTGTTGTTAATCAAGTTTATCATGAGCACACCAAATATATTAAAGTGGACTGTCATTTCATTCAAGAGAAGATACAACAAGGATTTCTCACCACTTCCTATGTCAATACCAAGGAACAAGTGGCTAGCATATTAACCAAATCCTGCCCAATCTCTCAGCATCAATACATATTGTCCAAGATGGGAGTTTCGTCTAAACTACACTCTCATCTTGAGGGGGAGTGTAGAGAACCAAACAAAGAAGGGAAAAGTACAGTGGTACAAAGTAAATATCAAAGAAGAAAAAGGGAAGCAGTAGGTTGACAATAGAATAAGCTAAGATAATACTTTACTTTAATTAGACTTAGATCAGCTTTATTGTTCACTGGTTATTAACCAGAATTTAGGTGTGTATCCCATCACTGTGTTTGTAGGATTCACATAATCAATTACACAATATCTTGCTCATCAAAGAAAGTCTTCTACTCCTAACAATGTCAGTGAACTTTGCATTTAACTCAACTTAAGTCATCAGATTAAATGGTTTCTAGTTCAACAATTTTGGAATATAATGGTCGTTATACAGATTCAAGGAATATCTTGAAAGGTTTCTTAAACTCAATATTTATTTTAGTCATACTAAATATTATCTCATATACACTACAACAGATACGTCAGATTGCGACTGAAATTAGCGACCACAAGCGGTCGCCCTTCTAATTTTAGCGACCAATTTCAGTCGCACGCCCTTAGTCGCAGGCTGTAGTCGCTTTTAGCGACCGATATTGGTCGCCAATTTTAGCGACCGATGAAAAAAAGGCGGGCGACCGCTAGTGGTCGCTAATTTAGCGACCGACTGTGGTAGCTAAATTAGCGACCGATTTCAGTCGCTAATTTGGCGACCGATTTCAGTCGCTAATTTAGCTACTGACATCGGTCGCCAAATTAGCGACTGAAATCGGTCGCTAAGTGGTCGCCAATGAAAAAAAAGTTACAGGGGGTTAGCGACCGACAGTGGTCGCTAATTTTACATGTTCGGTCGCTAATTCTACATGTATTTGCCCATAAAATTCGGTTTTGTCCTAGCCAAATCCGTAGCTACTACTGTAAACCTGCAAGCAAAACCAAGAATCACCAGCGCACAACCCAATTGATGCGAAACATCTGATTGCATAAATAAAAAAAAAGTCATCTGGATTACAAAGTACGAAATTCGGGTACTAATAAAGTAACAAGTATCCAACACTAAACAAGAGTCACTAAAAAAACAGGAGCAACTAGCTACGACACTGGAAAAGATGCTCCCGCCCCACTGCCACCTCCATAATCGGGATCTCTTGGATCCCGATCCTGTGGACGCCAACCGCTGTTACAATTAGCAAAGTAGGAAGACATCCTTTCCATCTCTTCTTTCATTCTCCTCAGCTCTTCATCTCGTTCGGCGTCCCTTCTATCCTTCTCAGCTAGTTGCATCTGAAGGTGACTGACCAAACCAGGAACATAGGGTTGATGCTGGGACGAGGACCCTCTTCTTGCCGGCGGTTCATAAAAGAGCTCTTTAGCTGAACCGGCCCCATAAACTCCTCCTTTATGAAAACCGTCTACCAATTCATACCATAGCTGATTGTCGGAGATGTCAGGGTTCGCCTTCTTTCGTGCAAGAAATGTTTCCTACAAAAAATAAAACATTATTAATAATATATACAATAACACTTACATATAAATAAATCATTGATTATAAATCATTTTTTAAATACTTTATACAATAACACTTACATATAATTCGCGATCTCTTGCATTTATGAAGACGAACCCTTTCCTTCCCTTTTTGGCATGTGTCTCAAGGAAGAGATCTACAACCGATTGTAGCTGGCCCTTATTTTTCCTTGCCTATAAAAACAAAAAAAAATTCATGAAGTGTTAGTCAGTTAATTAAAATTTAAAGCTAAATATATACTTCAAGATAAAAGTGATAAATTAAATCACAAGAGTAAATACTTACAGTTATCGTCACGCGATCATGGAATGACTGAGACCCACCATAATGAGTAGCGCCAACCTCCGCTTCGGGATCATCTCCACCCCTCTTGTTCGCCTTGTTCCGCGCCGACTTTTGCTTGAACTCAGGACTTTCTCTGTACTTAGTGAATTCTTCATATGACTGACCTACAATCCAATAAAATAGCAACGATTACTATAAATTAAAAAAATGTTAAAACTTTTTATTTTAATACGATTATTAATAAATTAATACCTTTCATGAACGTTGGCGGAGTCTTTCTCTTCGACACCTTATACATAATGTCCTTTAGCCTCCTTTGACCAACATCATTGAATCGATCCCAAGCCAGTCGATCAAGCGCACTTGGCCAATAGAAGACACGCTACCAAAAAAGAAGGGTTATTAGAGAAACAAATCAACCATGAATTTATAAAAAATAAATAATTAAAGTAAAGACTTATATACGTACCCGAAAGGCGTTGTACCACATCTCCTTGTCCTCGTCACTAGCGTTCGTCCAACAAGTGACGCCGTGAACCATGTTCTCTTGAATGCTATTGGTGACGCCACGAACCGTTGTTTGATGTTTAAACCTGAAACCAAACATGAATGTTAATTAATAAGACTAGTTTGAATAAAATTAATAAATAAATAAACAACTAGTGAATAAAAAATTACCAAAGACCCGTCGGATCAAGGATGATCCTGCCGTCAGTATGGCGGGGTACACGGACCTCCTCCTCCTCCTCACTGTCAGTCGACACACGGACCTCCTCCTCCCCCTGTGATCGGGCCGAGCTACTGTCCCCGCCACTACCACTAAAACCGCCCCGTTGCCTGCCTCCTCCACGAGCCATGTGAACCTATAATTGCAGGAAAAATGTTAACATACATATATATAACATAATAAATAATGTTGGTAAAAAACAGGACCTAAATAAATATATAGGATGAAAACCTCATACTACTTTTACTCATCATCATCATCATCATCGTCATCCTCTTCTTCTTTTACCTCCTCCTCCTCGTCATCATCCTCTTCCTCCTCTTCTAACTCTTCATCATTATTATCTTGTAACTGATCTTGCCCCTCCATTTCATCATCTTCTAGCTCCTCTCCCGATTCTATCTCATTTCCATAAATGACTTCTTGATCTATTGGGGACATAATGGACTCTGATACAACTTCTTCTTGGAAACAGGATGTGTCGACTTCTGATCGCGCCTTTGTTTTAATTACCGCACACCAATTCTTTTGTTGTCTATCTTTACTTGTGCTAGGTGACGATGCATAATAAATTTCCTGAGCTTGTTGTGCAAGTATAAATGGATCATATTTAGAATAGGTTCGAGTGTGATTCACTTCTACAAGCTTGTAGCGATCATGGACTCGATCTCGTTCCAGCTACAGAATTATCTCTCCATTGAATCTTGAATAAGACAGCTTTGTAACCCCGTTCACGCCCATTATAGCACAACTCAAAGATATCCTCTAATATCCCATAATAGTCGTTGCCATCAAGAGAAGAAATAGTAACGTCATAGTTGCATTTAGCCTTACTTTTCCCGTAGTCGAATGTGTGAAACTTAAACCCATTAACTAAATAATGCTTCCACGTGACAACCTTTCGAGAAGGACCCAAAGCCAAGCATCTAACCACATCATCTTGGATATTTAGCTTAACTACATGCTTTCGAAACCAACCTGGAAACTGATCCTCGTGTTTACTCCAAACATCCTCTCTTTTAACATTAGGGTGATCATTCATGAAATCTGTCACAAATTTTGCTTCATATGGCTCCAAAACCTCACAATTAGATAGGACATAAAGGTGAGCACGATTATACTCCTTGTCATCCAGAAATCTTGTTCCCCCAGCAGAAGAACCCCCTTCATCATCTTGCACATGAAAACACTTGGGTATACTTGTATCTAACTCATCCGCTTCTTCAATGTTCAAGTCTTTTGCTTTGGTGTCAATATGTTTTTCAAAGTAAAAAGAGCAAAAATTGGCAATTTCTTCCGTTAGATATGCATTGCAAATAGAACCTTCCACACGAGCTTTATTACCAATTTTCTTTTTCACATGATTAAGAAACCTTTCGAAAGGATACATCCACCTATACTGAACGGGTCCACCAACTTTAGCTTCATATGGCAAATGAATGGGTAGATGCTCCATCGAATTGAAAAAAGAAGGCGGAAATATCATCTCAAGTTTACACAAAATTTCCGGAATTTGGTCTTCCAAACGAATCATGTCATCAACTGATATCGTGGAAGAACACAAGTCTCTGAAAAATTGACTAATTTCTGTAACGGCATTCCAAACGGTGGTCGGGAGTAAATTTTTCAAAGCCACTGGTAACAAGCGCTCCATGAAAACATGACAGTCATGACTTTTCAACCCTCTTAACTTCAATTCTTTTAAATCAACACAACGGCTGAAATCTGAGGCATAGCCATCGGGAAACTTCAAGTCTTTTACCCAATCGCACAATACCTTTCTTTGAGCTTTGTCAAGGGTAAATGGTGCTTTTGGCATTGACCCATCCCTACGAATGTGAAGTTTAGGACGATCACAAAATTTTTTCAATTCTATTCTTGAGCCAATATTGTCACGTGTCTTTCCTTTAACATCCATAATCGTATGAATAAGTAGCTCAAAGAAATTCTTCTCTATGTGCATCACATCCAAATTGTGTCTGATCAACTTTGTTTTCCAATAGGGTAGGTCCCAAAAAATACTTCTTTTAAACCAACCACTCTTTTTCTTTTTTAGCTCTCTAAATTCTTCTTCAGTCCCATCGTTGGTAGATGGCAATTCACGTATAGCCTCCCAAACTGCATCACCTGGGAGTCTATCCGGAGCATCCTCAAGCACCTCCTTTCCTTTTAAGAAAGCTTTTTTGTTCTTTCTATGGACATGCCCATCCGGTAAGAAGCATTTATGGCAATAAAACCAACTAATCTTTTTAGAATTAGGGAGGTAAAATGCTTTGCTATTATCCATGCAATAAGGGCATGCCATTCGCCCCGCTGTTGCCCAGCCTGATAGCATACCGTACGCAGGGAAATTACTTACAGTACACAGCAATGAAGCTGTTAGTTAGAAGTTTTGCTTCTTGGACACATCAAATGTTTCGATACCGACTTCCCACAGATACTTCAGTTCTTCCACCAACGGTTGTAAATAGACATCCAAGTTATTTTTTGGGTTGTGAGGACCGGGAATAAGTAGTGAGAGGAAAATAAATTGTCTTTTGGAACATAGCCAAGGAGGTAAGTTGTACGGTGTAAGCATTACAGGCCAACACGAGTACGGTCTACCAAATTGACCAAAAGGGTCAAACCCATCCGTACACAAGCCAAGTCTCACATTGCGAGGTTCCTCGGCAAAATCAGGATACAAACTATCAAAACGCTTCCACTCCTCTCCGTCACTCGGGTGACACATCTTTCCTGGTGTACGGGGGTTTTCTTTGTGCCATCTCATTTGGTTGGCAATATTTTTCGTGGCATATAACCTTTGAAGTCTTGGAGCTAGGGGAAGATAAATTAATGGGTGTAATGATATTGGTTTCTTTGTTTTTCCACTCTTCTTACCCTTTTTTCCCTTCAAGATAATATTTCCCTCACTTGTCTCATATCTATCCCTTTGACATTTCTTACATTTGGTTAGCAACGCATCATCTTTCCAAAAAAGCATACATCCTCCAGGACATGCGTCAATCTTTTCATGTGGAAGCTGAAGACCTTTGACCACTTTTTTGGTATTGTAAAAATTACGGGTCATAATGTTATTATCGGGTATAACATCTTCAATTAAAGTAGCAATACTGTCAACCGCTTTAAACGGCATATTGTACTCACATTTTAACGTTACTATCCTCGATGCAACTTGCAACAATGACATTCTGCTCCCCTCATATAAAGTTTTCTCGGAGTCCCTTAGCATATCAAAAAAGGCTTTGGCTTTTGGGTTTAGATCTTCTTCCTCGGTTATAGGTACACGATCGGGATTAGTGAAAACATTCGACTCAAAGGCATCAAGTACCATTTCTCTATATGGGTTCTCGGGTTCAGAAGAGTGTTCGGGATCAGAAGAGTATTTTTCCCCATGTGATATCCAGTTGTAATAGTTTGGAAAAAACCCATTCGTAATAAGATGTTCTTCTACTTCTACCTCAGGTAAATATTTTAAGTTTTTACATTTAGTACAAGGACACCTAAGTTTGCGTTGTTCGAAATCATATGATTCTGAACATCTAGCAAATTCAATAAACCCACAAACTCCCTTTACAAATCTAGCATTAGGACGTTTCTTCTTATCTACTCTTCTTCGTACATCCAGCTACGTTCAAATCTCTTCATTTTAATCTAGATAATATATAATAATTAAACCAAACACACAACAATAATTTCAATTCAATAAGAATTCAACAAATAATAAGTTCAAGCTAATAATTCAAGTCAATATATGTACTTAAAGATTTCAATTGGGTCCTTATCACTCCAAACTAAACCCATCAATGTATATTTCAAGTCACTAGCAAATACATAATTGTGAATTTATTAGTGGGGAAAAAAAATTTGGCAGCAATTCCCTTAAGTTCTTCAAATACACAATGTGAAATAAATTTGTATTTATTTCACATATGTATTCGAAGAACATAAAGAAATTGTTACCAAACTCTTTCCCCACTAATAAATTCACAAGTATGTATTTACTACCTAAGTGACTTGAAATATACAAAGACAGTCCCAAAATGGGGACTATTCATGAATTTCTCCTAACGAGTAATTCATGAACGGGTACTAGGTCAATAGTCATTCAATTCTTGCACGGAAAATATTCACAATAACTTACAATAACATACAAACATAATAATTAACATCACAAAATCATCCTAGAAATCTAATTACTAACTATACTCATCATCCAATTTTCCCCAATATCTAACCCAAATCACAATAACACCCAATTTTTTTCCAATTAACTAACTAAAAACATCTTAATAATCTAATTACTAACTAAAATCATCATCCAATTTTCCCCAATTTCTAACCCTAATCACAATAACACCCAATTTTTTTCCAATTAACTAACTAAAAACATCCTAAAAACATCTTAATAATCTAATTACTAACTAAAATCATCATCCAATTTTCCCCAATTTCTAACCCTAATCACAATAACACCCAATTTTTTTTCAATTCACTAACTAAAAACATCCTAAAAACATCCTAATAATCTAATTACTAACTAAAATCATAATCCAATTTTCCCCAATTTCTAACCCTAATCACAATAACACCCATTTTTTTTCAATTAACTAACTCAAAACATCCTAAAAAGCATCCTAATAATCTAATTACTAACTACAAGCATCCTAATAATCTAATTATTAACTAAAAGCATCCTAATAATCTAATTACTAACTAAAAGCATCCTAATAATCTAATTACTTGTTTGAATTACAATAATACTATAAAGAGATTTAATACATAATTAAAGTTAGTAAATCGACACAAACCTGAAAAAGGAGTAAAATGTAGGTGAACGGCGGTGGTGGGTGGTCCGGAGGCGTTGCGGTGGTCCGGTATAAGCACTATCGGTCGACGGGTTAGGGGGGGTTTGAGGTTTTTTCTTTTTCAAACTTACGATGGGAATGACGGGTTGAAGAGGCGAGAAAAAAAATATAACAGGGGGTTAGCGACCGAATTCGGTCGCTAAATTCGGTCGCTAAATTTAGCGACTGAATTCGGTCGCTAAATTCGGTCGCTAAATTTAGCGACTGTAGCTAAACTCGGTCGCTAAAATTAGCGACTGAATTCGGTCGCTAAACTGGCGCAATGGTACTTTTTGGATTCCCGCGGATTTTTTCGGATAACATTGGGATAGGCTTTTGGTCGCTAAATTTAGCGACCGACATCGGTCGCCCGCTTTTTTTTATTCGGTCGCTAATTTGCGACTACCATTGCGGTGGCAGGTTTGGTCGCTATCTGGGGTAATTCTTGTAGTGATATAATATAGATCTTATTGCATGCATAACAAAATAACCGAAATTAAGTGAAGTGATATATTTCCTTACATTGCTTAATATTTCGGTCAATAAGGGCACAAACAAAGTCACCTACTTTGTTTGATCTTGAGCTAAATAACGGATGATCCTCCTAAGTCTCCAAATTAGAAGACCTCCAATGAGTTAACACAAAGACACACTCTATTAATTTTGTGTTTGATTTCGCTAGAATCCTCACACAAAACCTAGTTATTAATCTATTAATATTACTACTCTTAGTATAATATATAATAGAAATTGTATGTGTATGTTGGATGAACTACACGGCTAAACCAGGGACGAAGCTAGGCCAAAATGTGAACACGGGCCGATTTTCGTTTTGTTGATGTATGTTTATTCATCGGCTCGTGGTAAATCTCATGTTATTGGGATAGCATTGTCAATGTCTAATACTTCATAGTTTTTTAGATTATAATATATAACATAAAAATTAATTTTCTTTTATTTAATTATCAAATTATACATTCAATTATATTAACTTCCTAAAAGACGGTTTATAATACATTAATTAAGGTGAAACAAAGACTACTAGTAATGATAAAGTTAACAAAATAAGAATCATTATTTGACATTAAAAAAAAAATATATATATATATAAAGAATCTAGCAAAGCTGCAAAAAGAAATAAAACAAAAAACTGAAGCTAAGAAAGCTCGAACACATGACCTCACTAACAAGCTTCCCACTTGAAAAACAGGCATAACCACTGTGACAGTCTCATTTTATATGAAACTACATAACACATTTATTACTTGTTCTGGAAATGTTACCCCGGGCCATAGCCCGCCCAGCCCAGGCGTAGCTTCGCCATTGGGCTAAACCAAGAGAAAAATGAGAACTCATATTCTCTAAAATCTCTCTAGGTTTTTCATGCATAGATTAGAAAATGAATGATTAGAATTGAAAAGAACAAAAACTCCTTCTTGTTCTCTATGTGAGCCGGCTAGGAATAGGGTGCCCAATGCATGGGCACCATCAATATTACACTTGTCCTTCACATGCATAAAATGTATATTGTTTTATTTTTATTTTATCTTATAAAATGTTAACAAAACACAAATGTATAATGTGTAATGTGACCATATATCACACGGTCCAAACACAAATACTAGGGTTCATTTTTATCAATTATAAAAATGAACATTAATACATTTTATAAGTTTAACTAATTTAAACTTTAATTCTTATAAAATAATAATCCGATTACCATCTTTATAAATTATATTAAAACATTTCTAATATAAATATATTCATTCTAAAATAATGTTTCATAAACATATTAATTTTAGTAATGGCAATTCATTCACTAAAATTTTATAATTTATAATCATATTATAAATGTACTCAATACACGAAATATAAACTAGGATCGATATAACTCGTATCAATATACAGTCACATCATTTTCTATTAATAGAGCTGTCCTAAATGTGTGACCTAAAGGGATCGACTGATCACCACCGTCATACGATAGTAATGTCAAACTCTAGCAAGCCAATCATTACCGATTAATGTTGATCAGTCGACTGTATGAAAAGAATCATCCCATGAGTATTCTTATTGCAGATTTATCAATGATTTATATTCACTGACGTGATCGCACTATTGTTGAGGACACATTTCCTAACATATATCTTAACATACACAATGGTTCTAATGTAAGGTTTATCAAGGTGGATGATGATCAAACTTGGGACTGATCAAGGATATGGCGATTCACAAGTCACAACTCACAATTTAGTAGACCGAGAAACCAAACTAGGCGAAAAGGCATGATGTTGATGTTGTAAGTCAAATAAATGTGAATTTTGATGCACAATTAGCCACCCAAATGAAGACCATGAAAGGAGAAATCGCAAGATGTCATAGCTCAAGTGCAACAATCTACAAGCTCATCTTTTCAATCGCAGATGTATCAAGTTATAATGCCTTGACAATAACATCAAGTGTCCCTCATGCCTCGTGGTGTATGTGAACAATGTGGGACTTTTGGGCATGACATCCAAAATCGTAGGGGATCAATAGAACTAGTCAATGCTTCCCCAAGCTACGAACAAGGCACCCGACCCCTTATTCCAACTTTTATAAGACCATCCCCAAGCAAGGTGGATGGGAAGGTCAATAAGTAAGTGGGTCAAGTTAATCAAGTATTAGCAACTTAATTAGCATGATCCATTACAAAATAGGGTCAATTGGTGACCTCTTTTGTTAGTATTGACCCACTTATTGACCTAGTAGTTGTTTGATTGTTATTGGCTTAGAAATGTGAAAAGTTTAAAATATAGTAATAGTAATGAATAAAGTAAGAGAGATGAATTTTTTAGTGGGGTAAAAAATGTGGAAAATAATTAAAAATGTTGGAAAGTAAAAAATAATTGGGTTTGATGACCTAGGTGGTGACCTTTTGCTTAGGAGGATGAAAATGGGTCAATATAAATTAAGTGTAATTAAGAGTAAAAATATGTATTGACCTAATTAAGGTGACACTTGCTTGGGGATGGTCTAATAAGAAAATCAAGTTTCACCCCAACTTCATATATCAAAGACAAAATATCTAAAATCACCAATAACAACTAGATACAAAGTAGTTGAGTTTTTGTAGATACCTGTATCGTCGATACAGGAATTTGTAGACTTCCGACAAATACACTTGAAGATAGGACGACATGTTCTAACTAATTGGCATTATCATTATTTGGGCTCGATTTACGATGTAGAATGGTGAATGGTCGTTGTCGATGAAGTTATTTTATTAATTTATATTAATTTAATTCTTTATTTGAAATAATTTTATTGAAAATAAAATACGTTATAATTTGAAAATTCATTTCGATTGAATATTTAACTTGAAAAGCTTATTGGAACTACGTAATATTTAAATCATTTTATAATTCATTTTTACGATGATTTTATACATGATTTCTAGCTCGATTTGCAAAGCAATTTGGTTCGATTTTTTAATGCAATTTTGACCCAATCTCTCCTCCATTCAACCCGTGTTCGAATCCCGTTATCCCAAACTTGCAACTCAACAAAAGCATACCCAAATCCCGTATCGACCGGGGTTTAGTCGTATCACTCGTATGCCTAATCAAAGATAAATTAACTAATCTATCTAATATAGCTAGGGAAGTCAGGATGGATCGAATCCACAAGGAGGTAAGATGTATTTATTTGTTTATCAAAAGTTCGTCTTAAGGTAACAATTTTGGGGGAAATGATAATTTAACTTAACTAAGGCAAATAATAAAAATAACTAAAACAATAATAGAATATATGGTGTAAATAATAATAAAGAAAGTAGCTAGGATCGTCGGTTTATCATGGTCAATGTCTAAGGTCAGAGGTAAAATCAAGATCTATCAAATAAACGGTCTGGAGGGTATTGAATAAATATCTGGTCCAGGTCTGATATTCACCCTAAGGTAATACTAACTTAACGGCCGAGACATCATTAATATACTTTAATGAACAAACCCCCTTCCAATCGGGCGAGATACAGGTCAAGATTTACACGGATTAATTAACCAATTATCTGCAATTAACTATTTAATTATTATTATATGTTGTGATTAACCAAGACGTGATTATAAGATAAATGTATTAATTAGCTAAGAACATATTAAGACCATGTCTCCTCTAAATCCTAGCATAAAAAATCTAGCTACTCATGGTAAAGGTAACAAAAACAATATAAAAAGTTAGACATATTTTAAGACAATAAATTGGGTAAGAAATAAATAAAAATGCAAGAAAACTCACGAACATAAAAATCCGGGAACTAAGAAGTTTATTAAATAAAAAAATCTTGAGACTTGAAACTTAAAACTAAACTAAAAGTGTAAAACTAGAAACCGAATGTATAAGAAAATCTCGGACTCAAAACTGATCTCTAAAACCACCCTAGATGTCTTCTCTTTATAAATTAAACTGCCCTTTAATTTATAATATTAAATAATTACCATATCCTTTTACGTCATTTTACTCAAATAAACTACATGTTAAACACAATTAAACACAAACTCTTGATCTTTCTTATTACCATATTTGAGATTATATAGTGTATTACATAGAAATAGGGTTTGCTTGCTAATGGGCTATTACACGACCCATAATGAGCTGTTACCCCCCCTCAAGTTGGAGCGAAGAGGTTAACGAGTCCCAACTTGCGGACTAATAACTGAAACTGAGACACACCAAGAGCTTTGGTAAGAATGTCGGCCAATTGGACCGTCGTGGAGACATAGGACGAGAGTATAAGGCCGGATTGAATGGCATCACGAACAAAATGACAGTCGATTTCAATATGTTTGGTGCTTTCATGAAATACCGGGTTGTGAGCAATATGTAGCGCAGACTTACTGTCACTGAAAATATCAACTGGGTCCGAGTGCGAGATTCCGAAGTCCCCCAACAAGCCTTTGAGCCATTTAATTTCCCCAGTAATAGCACGAAGAGCCCGATATTCAGCCTCGGCCGAAGAGAGAGACACAGTAGGTTGTTTCTTAGTTTTCCATGCCACAGGAGAAGAGCCAAGATACACGACCCAGCCGGAGAGGGACCGACGAGAATCGGGACATTGGGCCCAATCAGAGTCGCACCAGCCAGAGAGGTGCAATTTTGACTCGGCAGATAACATAATACCTTGACCGGGAGTATTTTTCAAGAAGCGAACCGTACGAAGAGCAGCATTCCAATGGTCCTCACGCGGAGCACTCATAAACTGGGACAAAATATGCACCGTATAGGATAAATCCGGCCTAGTGACAGCCAGATAAACCAACCGACCCACAAGACGACGGTAGGATTCAGGATTGACAAGGAACGGGCTGGTGCTACGACCGAGTTGATGGTGTTGTTCCAGCGGGGTGAGAACGGGTTTACACCCAAGAAGACCAACTTCATTGATGATATCCAAAGTATATTTTCGTTGACACAAAAAAATGCTGTCAGAGTTGCGCGCCACCTCAAGACCAAGGAAATATTTCAAGTCCCCCAAGTCCTTCATGTGAAAACATTGATGAAGATAGGTCTTAAATTTGACGAGGGCAGATAAGTTATTCCCAGAAACAATCAAGTCATCCACATAGATCAATATATTGAGACGGACCGAATCTTGCATAAAAGTAAATAAGGAATAATCATGGTAGCTCTGAGTAAACCTATATTGTTTTAAGGCCGTACCTAGCTTTGCAAACCAGCAACGCGGGGCTTGTTTGAGCCCATATAATGATTTTTTCAGACGACACACAAGACCCGGGGTGGGAGCATTGAACCCGGGAGGTAGGCGCATGAACACTTCTTCATTCAAGTCACCATGAAGAAAAGCATTATGAACATCCATTTGATGCAGATGCCACCCATTAGCAGCCGCGACGGATAAGAAAGTGCGCACAGTAGTCATTTTGGCAACGGGCGCAAATGTCTCATCATAGTCCACACCCTCAGTTTGATGATTACCAAAGACCACTAAGCGAGCTTTAAACCTTTCGATAGTGGAGTCGGACTTATATTTGATTTTGTAGAGCCATTTACTCCCGAGAGCTTTCTTGCCGGGGGTAGAGGAGTAAGAACCCAAGTACCATTGTCTGTGAGAGCTTTCATTTCAGCTGCCATGGCCTGTCTCCATTCACTGTGTTGAACAGCCTCTTTGAAATTTCGGGGCTCGATATGAGTGGAAAGAGCTGCCAAATATGAACGATGTGGAACAGAAAACTTATGACATGACAAGTAGTTAGCTAGAGGATACGGGGTACCTGAGGAGGAGGAGGAGTAGACATGAGAGGCATCCGATGGACTATTATCGTTGCTATCATCACTGTCAAAGTCAAGGACAAAATCCCGAAGAAAGGTATTGGGCAGCCGAGTCCGCTGACCACGGCCCAAGGTGGGAGAAGTTGGGGTAGGCGTTGTAGTTGGGCTCGTGGCAGGGGAGGAATTGGGGCTAGGTGGCAAAGGAGGGGAGGATGAGTTTGGGCCAGACATGGAATTAGGTGAAGGAGGGACATTATTTGGGCCAGACATAGAATTAGGTGAAGGAGAGGCATTATTTGGGCCAGACACAGAATTAGGTGAAGGGGAGTTAATATTTGGGCCAGTATGGGAGGGCTGGTCTGGTGTGGAATTGGAAGTGGGCTGTTCTGTAGATGAATATGTAGTGGGCTGTTCTATGGTTGTAGAGGTAGTGGGCTGGTCTCCTAA
This sequence comes from Silene conica, assembly GCA_029255685.2. Classification (NCBI taxonomy): domain Eukaryota; kingdom Viridiplantae; phylum Streptophyta; class Magnoliopsida; order Caryophyllales; family Caryophyllaceae; genus Silene; species Silene conica. The sequence continues at coordinate 80,748,377 of CM055312.2, read as the reverse complement.
AATATTGGTAGGATCAGCCAAGGACATGGAGAGGTCATCTAATGGGGGTTGTAAGTGGGCTGCAGGACCACGAGTGATGAAGGGAAAATGGGTCTCATAAAATTTGACATCACGGGATACGAAAAACTCACACCGCTCTAGGTCGTAGAGGTACCACCCTTTTTGCCCCGACGGATATCCCATAAAGACACACTTTCGACTCCGACTTGCGAATTTATCACCCTTAGATCGCAGATTATAGGCAAAACATAGAGACCCAAAGACGCGAAGTATGTTAAAATCGGGGGCTTTGTTGAACAATTTTTCATAGGGTGTCAAACCATGAAGGACACGAGACGGTGTTCGGTTAATAATAAAAGCTGCAGCAAGTGCACATTCCCCCCAAAACCGTATGGGTACCCCCCCTTGAAAACGTAGGGCTCGAGCAACATTGAGGATGTGTTGGTGTTTACGTTCCACTCGACCATTTTGTTGAGGGGTACTAACACAAGATGACTGAAAAAGGATACCTTGGTCGGAAAAATAAGGTTTTAAGGGGTGAAATTCCGTCCCGTTATCACTCCTCACAATTTTTATGTTGGCCGAGAACTGACGTTTGATCATAGCAATGAAAAGTTTAAATTTGTGTTGAACTTCAGTTTTATTTTGGACTACTTAAACCCATACCCCGCGTGAGAAATCATCGACTAACGTGAGGAAATAACGAGCCCCGGACGTAGAAGGAACATCATACGGACCCCACAAGTCACAGTGAATTAATTCAAAAGCATTTAAACTGTTATGAATACTTAAAGGAAAACTACTACGGATGTGCTTAGCCCGATGACAAACCTCACACGGGAGAGACACAACACATGGTTTATTACGTAAGAAAGGAAGTAATTTGATAATTTGTTCGGACGGGTGTCCCAGTCTATGATGCCACAAGGTACATGTGTGGGACCCTATATCCATGGCATGTATGACCTCCACGGGAGTCCGAAGATAATATAGTCCATCGAGCCGGTCACCTCTACCAATCTCCTCCCTCGTAACCCGGTCCTGTAACAAACACAAGTCAGCATTTGTTATCAATTCACATCGTAAATTATCACATAATTGAGACGCCGAAATCAGATTACAATTTAATTGTGGGACAAATAAGACGGGATTAAGAGTGATGGTTGGAGTTAGAACGACACAACCAATATAGGAGGCCTGAAATTTCGAGCCATCAGGAAGGCCCACGGTATGACTCCGAACAGTTTTAACATTCGAGAGTAAAGCAAAGTTACCGGTTACATGGTGGGAACAACCCGTATCAAGTAACCACTTACCGGAGTGGTCATGGTGAGGAGTGCCATAAATATTTACCGCGGCCGCCGAAGGAGAGTCAACTGCTGCGTGCGTGGCTTTTAAATTGTTACTGGACTCCACTGTTTTGCCATTTTGACTACTACTGCCATTAATATCCCGAGAACGAAACCCGCCCCCACCATTGCTGCCTCTTCTGTTCTGATTACCACGGCCTCCCTTGTTTGAGGCTTTGAGTTCGTAATACCAATCGGGTACTTCACCAAGCAAGTCAAAGCACATACTACGGTCATGGCCATTACGATTACAATGAGTGCAGTGCAAACGTTGACGTTCGGTACGGGTCAGTTGAGCAGGGGTTTTTGAGGGGGAACGGACTGAATTTTGAACCGCAAAAGTTGCTATTTCTGGCTGGGTATCGGTCAATTTACCCAGACCCCGAACCCGTTCCTCCTGACAAATCATGTGAAAGGCGCGCGCCACAGTCGGCAGAGGGGATTGGGCGAGGATGACTGATCGTAGGGAGGCATACGGTTCAGGCAGTAAACCCAACAAAAAAGAGTGTAATCGCTCGGACTCACGACGATCCATATATTGTTTCGCACTAGTACATTTTGTACAACACTTGCAGTCAATTATGGGTTGATGTTTATCAAGGTCATCCCATAATTGACACAAGGTGCCATAGTAGAGCGTAACGGACATACCTTCTGTTTGCTTGCAATCACGGAGACTCCCAATGATTTGTTGAATGCGTGAACCATCGACGATACCGAATCGTTCCTCTAGTGCGTCCCAGAGGTGCTTGGCATTTTCAAATTTGGGCAATAGACTCTTAACTTCAGGAGAGATTGTACGAGACAACCATGACACGAGCATCGACTGTATCGTCTCCCAGTCATCATTAGTGCAGGGAGGCGTGGGTTCGTTAATGGTACCATTAACGAAGGCAAATTTTCGGCGGGATTTAAGGGCTAGACGAACATCATGAGCCCATTCATCATAATTTTCTGAGGTCAGACGGATAGGGGTAATGAAGTCCCCGGGTTTGTCTTGAGGACCGAGATAGAACGGGGAAGAGGGATCAATTTTCGATCCATTAGCATCGCCGTTCGTCATAGCGACGGCTAGGTTTTTGTAATTAAGGATTTTAATTGTGTTTTAGTTATTCCTGATACCATGTTAAACACAATTAAACACAAACTCTTGATCTTTCTTATTACCATATTTGAGATTATATAGTGTATTACATAGAAATAGGGTTTGCTTGCTAATGGGCTATTACACGACCCATAATGGGCTGTTACTACATTTTCAACCGGTTACCAAACACATCTATCTATATATCTATATAAGTATAATAGGATAACGACTATTGACACGTGTCAACCTATTATCTATCCAGTTTCTCGCCCACTTAATCTCTTATACACACTATATATTTTTGTAGTATATTTTCAGCTATTTATCAACAAAATATTCTATACAATTATTTTATGTTATACTTTCCATAATTACTTCATTAGTACATGATATAGTAACTCAAAAAGCATACTATTATAATTCAGTATTTTTAAAAATATAATATTATTAAATATATATAATCAAAATATTCATAAAGATCATCCAAATATAGAACGCTAAATGGGATATACTAAAATGAAACAGAAATTTTAATTTCAGACGGACATATCCAACTTAACTTCAAGTCGGGTCAAATAGTATGGGTAAGATAAAAAAAAAGTTTTTAGGAACTAGCAAATAAATTGTCCTATCTAACCAAGTAGGGTAATACTAAGATAATATACCGTCTTAAGAGAGAGTGAGAGACAAGTTGAAAATAGAATAGATAAACAAATAATCGAGACGGGATGGGTAAATTTTCACATTAAAAAAAATTCAAGACTTTTTAAATTAATGCATATATATTATAATATCAAGTCTCTGCAAACTATTTTGACAATTTTTGTGCAAGGACATTGTACGTGAGAGTTTATGTAAAACGAATTTCTTTTTATACATTTCAGTTTTTGTTTTCCATTTCAAACTAATATTTTTTATCTTTCTTTTTGTTTGTGAATCCGTTATTTACACAAGATTAATGTAAAACGATCTAGAACCTCATATATTATGAATATTAATAAATAAAAAAATTTAAGGTAATTCTTTTGGGATTTTTTCTCCATGTACGTAACACCCCTATATTTTTAAGTTTTCTACATAGTACCCTCTACTTTCGAAACACATCTGGTACTCCTAATCTTTACCATAAACTAACCAGCTAAACTCTACCTCAGAATTATATCAAATATTTTTTTTAATGTATTAATAAATAAAACTAAAAACTTTCTCGTATTATTATGCGATGTAATCCCCAATCCGGGAATAAGTAACTATGATTATTGTTTGACTAATTAGGTTTTGAAATTTGCTCAGCTTTAAAATTATCAAATAGGTAGAATATGTTCACATTGAAAATTATCAACACGCAATAAAATTTGAATATCAAAGATAAGAGACACATATATCTGTACGCATGCATGATACACCACTCCATTAATTCTTTTTCTTCTATTTATCTTTAGGCGGTCTCTAACGCGCCACTTTACCCGGATTTTTCGTGGTGTATTCGTTACTTATTATATTCAAAAATTATATTTTCTGACTGATACTTTCTTAATAAATATATATTTTCATTTTCACTTTAAATATATATTTTCACTTTATGTGTTAATATATTACCAATTTTCAATTTATTTTTGGTCGAAAAATTCAACTTCAACCTCAAAGAGTGATTTGGGAAGAGAAATCTGAATGATAAGGAATATATGGTAAATGTAAGTGTCTTAAGTATGTGTTTGGCCCTACTTTTCAACTGTTTTTTTAACCAAAGAAATAGAAGTTGGGTCAAACACTACTTTTTAAAAAACTAAAAACTAATTTTATTAAACAAAAATTCTAAATCTGAATGATAAGGAATATATGGTAAATTGTTACTTCTGTTTCTCATTTCACGTTGCTCTTAAGTTATTTGAGCCCAAAATCCAAAAACAATTGACAGAAACTAGTTAGGCCAAACACGATAAAAGTGATAAAAATAGTTTTTTAAAAATTTTGGCCAAACATGAACAATTTTATCAAGAACTAGTTTTATAAAAACTTCTTTACAAAAATAAAAATTCTTTTCCATAAACAAGGCCAAACATGCACTAAGACTAAGGTGATGTATAGAAAATTGAATACAATAGATATATGATGGTGATTATAGAGAATCATTTGTTAAATGATACATTGTATACCATTATTATGGGTTTGCTTTTGTATTGTAAATGATCATTACAATTCATTTATGTTGATTTAATTTGTTGAGTATTAAATTCTGATATAATAATATGAATTGTTTATATAAAATTTGTGCATTGTTATTGATGTAAAATAATCCAACGTTTTACCAAATTGATGTAAAACTTAGAGTAACTTTGTAGCGAAAATAATAATATCCTATGACAAAGCCTTTGTCCGCCTTACATAAGTTATTATACAAATTTATAAGTTAATTATGTATGCTATTTATTTACTTCCGTGCATTTTTGCACGGGTGCTAAGCTAGTTTTTATATAAACAGTTACCTTATCAGGTACAACGGTTACCTTATCGGGTACTTTTCCAGTTACCTTTTCAGTTTTCACCTTTTTCAAGTAGTTTTAACAAACAAAATACTAAGCGGAAAAATTTATTATTGTGTTAATCTTTTAGTATATAGAGTGGCGGAGAGACAAATATTGTAGAAAATGAAATGTATGAATGAGAGTTTAGCCGAGTGTTCTTTCAAGATCAGAAAGTAAGAAGATCTTGTCAATGGATGACAATTGAGACATGCGTACTAACTAAAGTCGGTAAAAGGTGGACCTTTAACTCAAGTGTTAAGAAGCAAGTCAAACCAACTTCGCAACAAACCCTAGTCAGTCAACGTATGTTGTGAGTGGTAACTAGTGAAAATAAATCTACAAAGATTGACTACAAAGTACAAAGTGAAGCCAATGCAATTTTCCATGGTGCGTAGCTACTTTGTTTGAATTATACCGATGGCTCTCAACCAACAAAAAGACTTTTGATCATGGGATCAACAAGTGTAGAATTTAGTTTGAGCCCCAAGAATGAGTCACTATACTTCACCACTTTAACTTTGTATCACATAAAATGAGTCACAGTTAGAGGCGTTAACGAGCCGAGCCGAGCCCAAGCTTGGCCTTTCTCGGCTTGTGCTCGTTTACCAAAACTCGAGCTCGAACTCGAGCCGATCTTACTCGAGTTTGAAAAAAATGTGCTCGTTACAACACTTGCGAGCTTTAACACGAGCTCGAGCCCAATTCAAGCCTATATAATATTGTTTATTTTTTTATTTTTTTTTTCCTTTCCATATTTTCAATAACAAGTTTCGAAGGTTTTATGTAAAAATATTTAGCAATCAACAAGATAATTTGATATGTATGATACAAAGATATAATAATGATAGAATATTTCTTTAAATATTTAGCAATTCAAGCCTATATGTATGATACAAGATAATTTTATAAAATATGATTAATATTTTATGTAATCTCAATGTTCGAGCCGCTCGCGAGCTTTTCGAGTCGAGCCAGTCTTTACTCAGCTTGACTCGTTAAGCTCTCGAGCCGAGCCCGAGCTCGAGTCGAGCTCACACAAGCCGAACTTTGACCGAGCCGATCTCGAGTTGCTCGCGAGCTGTCTCGTCTCATTAACAACCCTAGTCACCATAATTCACTAATATATACGGAGTATACTAATTCTCTAATTCCCGTATTAGATGGATTATTCTGGCTAAATGACCAATTTTATGCTAAAATGTAATTATTAAATGAAAAACTATTTTAATTAGTATTTGTTATTCAGGCAAAGTTTTGTCAAAAAGTAGTCACATTTGATTTGAAAAGGTTATATAAAACCATCTGAAACTTTGAGACAAAAGTGAGCGTTTGAAAGGAATCCTTCTAAACTTTGTATCACAATCTCTAGTCTACTTTATGCGTATATCATTTCTAATATCTCATAATATCATATTTTCCTAAAGGTATAATGTAATATATCTGTCTCGATTATTTATTTACCTATCAATCAATCAATCTATCTATGTACTTAAAAGAGGAACTTTTCGAGTGATTTTATTGGCTATTGTTTTAGAGTAATTTCATTGGTTATTACTTTGGTTAAATAAATTAAGTATATAAATAAAAATATAATTAAATAGCAATAAAATATCAGTTGGATAATTATTGTTTTTAAAGCGATTACATTGGATATTATTTTTGGTTAAATAAATTAAGTATATAAATAAAAAGATAATTAAATAGTAAAAAAATATCAGTTGGATAATTATTGAATTAATTAACAAAATAATTGATTTCATTGACTATTGTTTTAGAGCAATTTCATTGGCTATTACTTTGGTTAAATAAATTAAGTATATAAATAAAAGATAATCAAATAATAATAAAATATCAATTAGATAATTATTGTTTTTAGAGGATTACATTGGCTATTACTTTGTTTAAATAAATTAAGTATATAAATAAAAATATAATTAAATAGTAATAAAATATCAGTTGGATAATAATTGAATTAGTTAATACAATAATTGATGTCATTAGCAATTGTTTTAGAGAAATTCATTGGCTATTAATTTGGTTAAATAAATTAAGTATATAAATAAAAATATAATTAAATGGTAATAAAATATCAGTTGGATAATTTTTGTTTTTAGAGCGATTACTTTGACTATTACTTTGATTAAATAAATTAATTATATAAATAAAAGATAACTAAATAGTAATAAAATATCAGTTCGTAATTATTGAGTTAGTTAATAAAATAATTGATTGTAAATTAAGAGTTTTGGCTACCGTGGAGTTATGATATAATTTGATGTTTCCCTTCTCTTATTTGATAAAAAGTATAAATAGATGTATTGATGAATATATTAAATACCTAAGTTTACGAAGTATAATTAAAAAAAATACGAGCTACAGAATACAAACACATAAGAATACGAGTTTACGAGAATCACGAACAAAAAAATACGAGCACAAAACAATGCGAGTTATTAACCTAAGAATACGAGCTAATATAAAAAAAATACAAACTATTAAGTAAGCTAATAATACGGGTTAATGTAAAAACAATACGATCTATTAAGATCAGACGGACTTTAAAATACGAGCACAAATGAATACGAGCTAATGAAAAAACAATACGAGCTATTAACATAAGACGGGCTTTAAAATATGAGCACAAATGAATACGAATATGAGATTAAAAGGATCACGGACTTAAATATACAAGCACGTAAGAATACAACCTATTAAGATGATAATACGAGCTAATATAAACAGAATACGAAAACACGAGCTAATTGAAACACTTCTCGAGCTAAAAAAATAGAACCAGATTTGCAATACGTCAAATTTCATGATAATATAATAGGCACTTAAGATTACGAGGTATAATTAAAAGAATACGAGCTACAAAATACGAATATATAAGAAATACGAGCTAATGTAAAAGGAATAAAAACTTAAGAAAATCAGGAACAAAAAACTACGGGCACATAAGAATGCGAACTATTAATGTAAGAATGCGCGCTAATAGAGATATTAAGCTAAGATTACGAGTTAATGTAAAAATATACGAGCTATTAAGATAAGAATACGAGCTAATATAAAAAAATATACGAGCATATTAGAGGATCAAGAACTTACAAATACGAGCATATAAGAATAAAGGTTAATATAAAAAGAATATGAGCCATTGTAAGAAGAATACACTATTAAGATAAGAATACGAGCTAGTGTAAAAAGTTTACGAGCTAATAAGATAAGAATACGAGCTATTAAGATAAGAATATGAGCTAAAGTAAAAAGAATATGATCTAATGTAAAAAAAATACGAGTTAATATTAAAAGAATACGAGCTTCAACTATCTTCATATATTAGAAATATTGGATAAATAATTTCTTCAAGATGATGCTCGAATGAAAAGTATAGAAGTTATTATAAAAATATATTTGCTTTAAATATTATTTTGACAATTATGCGTAATATATAAGTGTCTTTCCAAGACCATTGAATTGGAGGTACATGTTTTCGTTTCTATTGGAGTTTCAATTACTTTCAACGTTCCATGTTGTTCCGATGACGATACATCTAATATTTCATTAGCCTTTAAAACAATCATACTTAAATTATTCTCTATATATGCCTATTATACTAAGTATTTTTAGAAGATTAACTGTTACGATGATTACTTTGAAACCATGTCAAGATATTACCCGGACAACGCCCGGGCATGAAATCTAGTTCCATTTTATTTTAGAATGTGTTATTCATTTGTTTACCTTTTAATATCATAAAGTTTTTTATACTCGATCTGTATGTAGTTTGATCATACACATTTATGATGGTTAACTTGTCATTCACTAACAATTACCACAATTTTTTTCTGGTTTAATGAAGTGCACCTAGGCGCCTTACAATATAAAGTGGAGAGAATTCGAAGCCGAGGTCTATTATCCACAATTTAATATAAACAAGAAATAATAAAACTTTATAATGAGTCAATTTTGAATGATCCTAAGTAAACCATGTCTCATTCGAAGCGCCAAAAAGACTGCTTCAAATATGTAAAGTACCAAAGGCAAAAGAGCTACGAAGAACATCCGACAGTCACAACACAAGTAATGACAGAAGTTACTAAAAAGGAACACCTTTAGGATCAAAGAAAATGAAAAAAGAACACTTTTTAATATAAATGTTGAGGAGCATCTTTCATTAAGTTCGTTGGTTCACACTTCAAATGACTATTAAAAAAAATAAAAAAATACTCCCTTATGTCAGTCATTTGTTTACACAGTAGGTCTCCTGAGAGACCGGCTCTCAATAAGCTTATTGGGAGACTATTGTACAAATTTAAGAAAAAGTGGTACTAAATCTAATATAATAGGTATAAATCATGATTAAAGATAAACTAAGTACATTTATTATGTAAATGAGTACGGAATTACCATGGTACGATCAATGACAAAAGGGTCCCGAAATACAAATAAAATGGTACAAAAGAGTGGTCTCTCAATAATTTATTGAAAGACCGTCTCTCTCAAGTTTTAGTGTTGTTTACACTTCCCTTATTTCTCTCCCACAAAATATAAAATGTATAAACATATCAACAGGACAGAAAAAGTAGAAGTTAAAGTAGACCGGTAAAAACTTGACTAGACTCGAATACCCATCGTAACCTGACTTGTAATAACCCGGGTTTTTCAACCCAAACCCGAAAGAAACCCATTTTACCTGTCAACAACGGGTTACTGTCGGGTCAAGAGAATATATCTTACTTAAAATACAGTATGTCAAAATAGGTATTGACTTATAACATTTTGAAGAAAATATGTAGTCGTTTGGTTGATTGAGGAACTTAAACTTCAAAAGAATAACTTGCATTTCATAGGAATTAAGTTCCATAATCAAATTCGGGAGAATTTGACAAAATCGTTTAATTACCCATGTATAGTAACCTCCAATAATCAGGGAGGAGGGGGTAAGTAAGCTACTTCCCGAATTATGTAGACATTGAAAATTCCTAAAAAAATTCCAATTTCTACATTCTCCCCCAAAAATAATGAGAACCAAACAGCCATATTTTTTTTTAAGTTCATGGGATTTTCGAATGAATGTGTTTTTGTAATAGTAACCAAATGATCACCCACATGCATGCCACCTTCATCTTGACGCGTGTGCCACTACTACGTGGAATTGCGTTCCATGTTAGACCATTGTCAACTCATCGCTTCGGACCGCTTGCTATCCAAGTCAGCATTGCCACGTCATCACCTCAAATCATATGTCATGTCATTATCTTGAAGGGTGTCTCACGTTGAAATTCCCACTGTACAACGTCGAAATACATTCCACATCAGTGCAACCACGCTGCATACCGCATGTTATCCAAATCCACATGTCACCTCATCGTCTTGAAGTGAGTTTATGATATTACTCTCATCATATTATGTCAAACCACACTCCACGTCAGCACTGCTACCTCTCCACTTCTGACCGTGTATTATCCAAATCAACATTGCTACGTACCATATTACGTCAAATCACATTCCACGTCAACACCATCACCTCATCACCTAGAACCAGACCGTGTGCTATCCAAATCAACACTTCTACGTCATGAGTTTGAGCCTGGTGCCATGTCAACGTTGCCACATACCTTACACACACTTGTGATTTATAAATGAGAAAAAAATTCGGCATCAATTCTCTGTTGTTCTCCAAATACAAAATATGGAATAAGTATTACTCCACATATGCATTCAAAGAACACTAAAAGAATTATCACCAGATTGAAGACGTTGTTAGTGATATTAAAAGCTACTTTTCGTTTCTTCATTGTCTTAGTTTAAACTATATCCCTAGATCGCTTAATATGGTAGCTTATAGGCTAGCTTCTGGAGCCAAGAGTATGTAGAAATCTTTCTTTATGTATCCCACCACCCCCCCCCCCCCCCCCCAAAAAAAAAAAAAAAAAAATTAATTGTTCTTCATTGTTCAAATTGATTGAACCATATAAGAAGACATTTGAGTTGTAATTTCTGCTTTTGAAAAAACTTCATTGGAGTATGGGCCGCGGGTTGTACTCGAGTTGCACAATCGGGTTGATCGTGGGGATATTTCTTTATAATCGAGTTTGGTTATAAGGAATTTTAAAAAAGAGAGAGGGTGGACGTAGATCTTTAGAGAGTAGGTTGAACCACTTTAAGGGGGTGTTTGGTTGGGTGAGTTGGATTGGAATGGATTTAATCAATTCTAATGTTTGGTTGAACTACTTTGGAATGAAGTTAGAATCCGGATGGATTCTAAATCCATTCCAATCCTAATTAATCTCATACCCAACCCTTACACCAAGATTCCAACTCCATTCCATAATGCATGACATTTCATTCCATTCCAAGGTTCAACCAAATAATATAAGTCAAATATGAGATTTAAAATTCATTCCATAATGGTATAACATTCCAATCCATTCCATTCCATTCCTTCCCCTCGAACCAAACGCCCCCTAAAAATCTTGTGTCTCACGCTTTCTTTCTTTTTATTTGTTTTATTTTCATTCTCGTTCATAGCATTCATTTCACACAAACAATCATAACACTACATCACAACTTCAATTGTTTGAACAGACATCGTGGCTGTTTAATTAGCATGTGTACTGCTTCAGTGTTAATCGTGAAAGCTATTTTCGCTTTAATTTAAAAAAGGTACTTAATTAACCCCTTTCCCCTCTTAAATACCGGATTGATAAACTCAACAGTTTGGCTTATCATGAAATTGTCGAGTTATTTGGATCAAGATAATTGTACGAGGTCTATTTGAAAGGAAGTATTACGATCTTACTAGGACAACACCCAAGCTTAAAACTTAGTAAAACTTAAAATTTAATTTGTTAGAAAAGTTACTGTAACAATAGTTATTGGTTGGGTTGCCATCCAAACTTTAGCGACAACTCTGTTTTTATGTTGTTTGATATTTGCTCTTCCAATCACCCTGGACCAAAAATCACCATATTTTTGGTAACTCACCGTTAAATAAGCCGGACCATATCTAAATTAAGATCATCTACATGATAATTTTGGTCCTATTTGGTAAACAGCGGATTAATACTGACAGAAGCAGATTTGACTAGCAGAATGATTTAGCGGATTTGACTAGCAGAATGATTTAGCGGATTTGACTAGCAGATTTATTTAGCAGAATTATTTTAGAGGTGTTTGGTAATTGACAGTTTAGATTAGCAGATTGTCTAAAATCTTTATAAAATGACATATAAGAACATGAATATTATTTATTAAATATATAAAAGAAATGTTAGTGTTTTATTAAGAAGGTAAATAAGACAATTTTTTTTCTTTCTAATATGCTAATCCAATATGCCGTAGGAGCAACATATTGTAAAATAGCATATTGGACCCCAATATACTCTTATAATATGTCATTAACCAAACACTCTAAATAGCATATAGGTAAGTCAAACACGTTAAATCTCTCAAATATGCTGAAATTTGGTCAATATGCTGTTTACCAAACAGAACCTTTATCGATGACACGCATTGTCGTAATTTAATTGCATGTCTTCGATGGTATGCATTGTCGTAAATTGTAACAGTAGGTCTCCTGAGAGACCGCCTGTTAATAAGTTTATTGGGAGACGATTATACAAATTTAAGAAAACGTGGTACTAAAGGTAATATAATAGATACAAATCATGATTAATTAAAGATAAAATGAGTACATTTATCATGTAAATAAGTACGAAATTACTATGGTACAATCGATGACAAAAGGGTCACGAAAGACAAATAAAATGGTATAAAAGAATGATCTCTCAATAATTTATTGAAAGACCGTCTCTCTTAAATTTTAGTAAAATTGCAATAACATTGTATGTACCTCATGTTATTTTCAGACTAAAAGAAGTTAGTAATAAACTTTCGATTGGATTATCGATTTAAAATAGGGCAGCTTTCCTATTTGAGTTAATTTCCGCCGTGCTTTATTTAATGAAATTTGAGAGCCTATTTATAAAGTTATAGTGTCAAATTAATCATAGCACGATGACGTACTTAAATTAGCGCCTAAATCAACGTACTTAAATTAGCGCTTAAATCACTTCAATGCGTCTAATTTCAATTATCAGTCACCGTAAGCTATACCATTACGTTTGGATCAAGTAAAAGGAGATTAGACTAACAACATTTGGTATGCCTGTCAATGTAAAGTATAAACTACACTTTGCATGGCGACTACCATACTCCCTAAGGACGACTAATTATGCGACTACTAGTGCTTAGGCTGGGTACTTAATTCTAAGTACCACATGCTAATTAACATGCATGTATAACCTAAGTCGTACGCAATGAACTTATGAGTTAGGCAAGCCGGCCGGAGAGTTAATTTTAGTTATCTCAATTCATTTTACATCTATAATTACTCGACACTATCCTAAATCGAAAAAAGAAAAAAGTAAATAAATATAAAAATTATACGAGTAATAAATACTAACAATATTTGAGCCACTTATTAAGTCAACACCTTGATACAAATCATTTACATAATGTTAAATTTTTTTAGGAGCCTTATGAAGAAGCTCTTAATTAAGATATTATCGACTAATATTAATTCTTGTATGCCAACCATGCCAAATGTTGTCATGACATGAAACCCTACACATTCCAAGTTAGACAGATTGGTGTTTCTCAAAAACACATGCCACTGTATATCATCATCATATTAATTCAAAACACGTTATATGTTATCGTTTAAAATAGAAATATATATATTGCCCTACAATATATTCACCTAATTTGATTTACTTGATCAATAATGGTCCAAAATATATACTTAAAATACTCCTCTTCTAAGATGAACTTGTTTCTTTTATTTAAAAGTGTCATTAACGGAGAAAAGAGCAATAGCCTTCACTACGTAAATATCTCCACCCAAATTACTTTTCACTAACCAAATGAATTAATTATAAATTTATCCTTGAATTTATTTGTTTATTATTTTTACTTAGAGAATCAGTATGAAAGTCGGTAGGTGAGGCTACTACTTCATTTCATTTTCCCTTATAAATACAAATACTCACTACACTCATTTTCCTTATAATTAGGTCTCAAAGCTACTCTTGTATTAATTATATACTCCATATCTATACTTCTACATAACTTGTAACCAAAGAAAAAATAACATACTAATATTAATATTAATATAAACAACGTGAGAAACAAGCATGCCATCAGCCAACACCGATGAAGCCGCCACCGGAAACGGACAGACGGTTTGTGTCACCGGGGCGGGTGGCTTCATTGCATCGTGGTTAATTAAGCTCCTCCTTGAGAAAGGCTACACAGTTAAAGGGACTGTCAGAAACCCAGGCAAGGAAACCTATATACTCTATAACTACTTCTATAGTACTATCACTACAACTAATTTATGTTTGTTTTTCAAAAAATAATTATTGGGTGAATATTGAGTTATCTACTCCATACGAAAACAATTCAAAATAAAGTGAACGTAAACTATTTATCAAGGGCAGGCAGTAACTTTTAATTTTAGGGCTCAAACTATAATATGAACATTGTAGAGAAGTATCATTATCATATTATATTGTTGCCGATAATAGTTACTCCCTCCATCTCAATCATTTATTTATCATATTAGCATATATATATTCATGGAATCGATGTGGTGGAAATACAGATGATCCGAAAAACGGGCATTTAAAGGCAATGGAAGGAGCAAAAGAGAGGCTAATAATGTGCAAAGCTGATCTTGAGGACTTTGAGAGCTTGAAAGCTGCCATTACTGGTTGTCATGGTGTTTTTCATACTGCATCTCCTGTTACTGACGACCCTGTATGTCTCTTTATTTATTAATATTAATTCATCCATTTGGTTACAAATCATATATATGTATTGTCGAAGCTGACGTATAAATAGTATTCGCCGTATTAATTTTTCAGTATCACTATTCAATTATTCATACATCACGCATGTCATTATTAAGTGATATAGACTCTCGTGTATAAATTTATTTCACTTCTGTTTAATTTAGTATAGAAGAGTAGACCAAAAGAATTTCATATCAATCGGATTTATGTGAGATACGTTAAGCCATTAAATATTACTCCGTATTTTTTTTTTTGACAAAGTGGAAAAATGGTTGCTTAAACTATCCCAACCGTTACAAGACTAGAAAGATGACACTATTATTGAATAGAAATGAAAAACACTAGGATAGATTTGCCTAAATCTAATATTATAACAACACAACCACGGGGTCGAGTGTTTATTTTGAGATATGCTAATCTAAAATGACTTGTTATATATTCCTAAAGGAACAAATGTTGGAGCCAGCAGTAAAAGGAACTCGAAATGTGCTAGTAGCAGCAGCAGATGCGAAGGTAAAACGTGTGGTTTTCACGTCATCAATTGGAACAGTTTATATGAATCCAAACCGGAGCCCCGACAAGGTGGTGGATGAGACTTGTTGGAGCGATCTCGACTATTGCAAGAACACTAAGGTTTGTTAATTACGTTGACAAAATATTTTCCATATTTCATCCGTCCAAGTTTAGTGTTTATTATCTTTTCATGCTATGTTGCAGACTAATAATTTACCTAAAACAAAATTGCACTACATAATTATTTATTGTCCTACCAAATTTAGGTGACACTATAATGCACAAATTTGTAATATGATTATATGATCCGTCGTAGTATTAGAAGGTCGTCGTCTTAGTTAAAGTTTAGATGCAACGGAATAATGAGGAGAATCAACGTTGTTAGCTAATAGCTAAGACAAAGTCACAAAGTGGAAGAGTAGAAGGGCCATAATTAAGTTGTAATATAGATTTGGCCGGAATTTCCATGGTAGGTCTCAGGAGTTGGGATCTTTGACAATACCTTTTTCCTTCTTTTTTTTTTGACAAAACCTTTTTCCAAAATGTTAGGTGCTTCGTTTTGATTTTGTGGTGTAGATTGATGGCATTAGTTCACGCAAATTGTTTCCAATACTTCCTTCATTTTGTCGTTAAATTAAGTCGTTTGAAAGCGATATATTCTCTGTCTTATTTCTCGTTTTCTAAACTAATTACACGTTTCCGTGCTCTATTTTATAAATACTCCCTCCTATTCTGAATAACTGTCACATTTGCCGTTTTCGTCTATTCACGTAATTGTCACATATTCCATTTTGGGACATTGTTTATACTTATTTTATTCACTCTAATCCACAATAATACCCCACCTTACCCCACAACACTACTTATTTTAATCACCTAACTCACAATAATAATCAATAATACATTCCCTCTCTCTCCAATCTTTCCACCCCACACATTACTTTATATTAAACAAATGAATTCCTTAATTCCCGTGCCCAATCCGAAATGTGACAATTATTCGGAATAGGAGGGAGTACAAGTTAATCTTTATAGTTAAAACATAATTTTTGGGTTTTGAAAAACTGATTTGTAAAACCAAATCCAAAGATCTACGCTTTTTAAGAAATAACTTATTAAAAAACTCATTTTCAAAACATAAACGATATATTTATAAAGTTAAGCCATAGATCAATTAGAGGATTATACAACCAGATATATACATCTAATATTATAGATTTCGAGCTTTATTACAAAGAATTTGAGCTTATGCATATATTTTACAAGCTTTATTAAAAAGAATCTGAGCGTCTTTATAAAACAATTGTAAATCAAAACATGATATTGAAACTAAGAAAGAATACATATAAAAACCCAAATATTTTAATTTTAACATTAAAATATTATAGTCGAAGAAAAAATTGTTAAAAGCTCAACAAAATTGCATATAAGCTCAATTCGATTTGTATTAGATGTATGTCCGATGCTCATATACATCTGAATGTATAATCCTATTTGTGTATAGATTAAAATAATCAACTATTACTTTTTATTAATAAAAGCATCAGATTCTTTTGTATATGAATTACAATGTTTTACTGTAAAACCGTTGTACGAGAGATTTATTTACTCGTTTAATGTTATATTTATTTATTGGGCAATAAGTTAATGAAAGAGCATTGGACATTGGAGTTAAGTACAGAATTGGTATTGCTACGGAAAGACGGTGGCTGAGCAGGTGGCATGGGAGACAGCGAAAGAGCTAGGAGTGGACCTAGTGGTGGTGAACCCGGTGTTGGTGTTGGGTCCACTCTTACAACCAAATGTGAATGCAAGCACAGTTCATATCCTGAAATATTTGACAGGGTCAGCTAAGACATATGCAAATTCAGTTCAACTGTATGTCCATGTTAAGGAAGTGGCCTTAGCACATGTGTTAGTGTATGAGAATCCCTCCGCAAATGGAAGGTATATTTGTGCAGAAAGTGCTCTTCATCGTGGTGAAGTTTGTGACATTTTGGCTAAGTTCTTTCCTGAGTACCCTATTCCCACCAAGTATGTTCCCTTTTTCATTCTCTCCGTCCGCCCTTCTTGCAATTTACTGTAATGCTGTATCAATGTTATTGTTATCTCCTCGGCCGCCAAAAGAAAGCATAAAGAACTAATGCGAGTTGAGATGATGAATGTATGTATAGGTGCTCAGATGAGGTAAACCCGAGAGCGAAACCATACAAGTTTACAAATCAAAAGGTGAAGGACTTGGGTTTGGAATTCACAGGAGTAAAACAATGTCTATACGAAACAGTCAAATGCCTTCAAGAAAAGGGTCATCTCCCTATTCCTCCACAACATCAACATCATGCTACTCATATATAGTTCTGATACTTCTTGTTTTTCAAAGGGTCTTTGTTGTTCATCTACTGCTGTACCTGTACTTAGCAACCCCCTTGTGCTTTTCAGTTTGCTTCAGTTTTTTTTGTTTAAATATAATATAGCTTATCAATGTGTGCATCAAAGAAAAATATATATAGGATCACTGTGTCGTGTTTATTGATATACAGTGTCGTGAGTGTAAGTTGTATTGACATTAAGTCATATTTTGATCCCCCCCACCACCCCCACCCCCCCCCCCCCCCCCCTCTTTCCCCTCTCTTGTATTATACCGCTTTCATGGTTCGCTAATCGTTCCTAATGATACATTGTTGTTTTGGAAATACACGCGGTGTCTGTGTAGTCTGACATTTCGCCAGAAACAAATTTTTGACCTGGAAAACTTTAAAAGACCATAGCTTATGTTACGAGTTTAGAAAGTGATAAAAAAAAATTCAAATCGATCATCTCTCCAAGAACTACGATTTGGAAAAAACATTATTGTACTTGCTGGATCCCGTGGTTGAGAGTTTTTGTATGTCAAATGTTTTGTGACCAAACAAATTTAAGTTAACATATCTCTTGGTCACGAATTCCAAACTTGATAATATTTTTTAAAGTCGTAGTTCTCGGAAAGATTATCAGTTTGAAAAAAACAATGTCATTTTCTGAGCTTGTAAACACGAGTTATATTCTCTTAAAGATTTCTGAATCAAAAAATTGAATATCTCAAGCAAAATGTTAAACTTCAAGAACATCACATGCATTTTTCATTGTTCGTATCACCGCTATCTATCCATACAAACATAACATAATCTTTAGCTAAACCACTTAGGATGACAAATCCATCACCAACTTATTAACATCACATGAGTTATCAATGGAAAAATAAGACAACACTTAAATCCATGTCTTACGGAAAAAGAATAAACAGATCTGATTAATCAAACATCAGTTCTAAATGCATTTCACATTACAGCGATCCTCTGCCATAAAATTCATAATTAATTGAAATAAAATGGAAATGATACCAGGCTAATTGGGTTGGATTAATAAGACTTTGGGCTGTAATCTTTGTCAAATAAACATTCCCAAAAGACGAACTTAACAGGGGTGTATAAACTGATGTTTACAGTATGTCAGAAATCGTCGCGCAAAAAGTATTGCTTCAAAACAGGTTTAACAAATCATTTTGGAGCAAAGTAAAATCCTAACATCATCTAAACTCTTCAAAGTTTAATTATGAAAATGACCCAGAATAGTTTCAAAGTATAAAAATGGTTTTCGAAATAATCTTTGAGCTACTGTCCGTTTCGTGAGTATTTCAGCGCGTTGCTCGTAAACATTTTATTGTGGACAAACGACATGTAAGAAAATTACGAAATTTTATAGGTAGACTCTACACTTAAAATAAAGGTAGTGCTCATTCACGGACGGGTTTTACTTTTATGGACGAAAATGACCTTATTACCATTTTTATTTCAACTCTCCAATTTTCAATTTTCTCTCTCTATACTCAATTGTCCTCTTAAATTCCACCGCCTCCCTCTTCCAATGTTCATAGGCGGGATTTCCAATGAGATTAGAAACAATTAACATAACACTATAAACAAAATTGATTGGCACATACATTCTTCATCATTTGAGCATTATGAAGAACACTGTAAAGCTTGGGTTGTCTTTTATTTGTTGCATGTTTCCCAATAAGTTATTCAATCTTAAGCAATGACCCATTCATTACAAAACGAAGAGATTTGGAACAACCAGTGGTGAAATTCATGCAACGGTGACGGTATGTTACAAACCGTTATCTTAGGATGACACACTCTAGTCCTACCCTGCCACCACTAATGTTAACGAAATACCGACGAATGACGTGCCTCTGCCCAATGTCGGCAATGGACATCATCTCTCACTTCAACTCCGGCGACAATTTATACAGACTCTAGTTTAATTAATTTAAATCAATTCCTTAATTTTGTATAATATTTATTAGGAATTGAGCTTATATTAGGCCCGTCTATCTTTAGGGTTTATCATTCTAGGGTTTGACGATGTATTATAAATACATCGTCACATATCAATGTAAGACTACGAATCAATAATCAATTCTCTCTTATTATTCAATCTCTCTTCTGTCTTATTAACATGGTATCAGAGCCTCTTTCTTGAGGACTCTTAAAACCGCTTCCGCATTCTTACCGGTGGGTGGCTGAATATTAATACCCACCGGTGGGATTCTTTTGAAAAAACAGCAAAAAAAAAAAAAGTAGAATTACAATAGCACTTTGCTTCTGCAAACAAATCAATAATAGGATGATTTGCTATTTCTGCAAATTCTCGTTTTCATGAATTTTAAAAAAAAAAAAAAAAAATCCAATTTTCTTCGAAATCCGATTCAAAAAAAAGTTTTCTACTCCGTTTAAGGTGGTACTTAATTTGTTTGGAGTCCGAAAAAATTAACGTTCTCCAGATCTTGAAATTTTAACGGATAATTTCCGTCTTATTGATATTTGTCAGGTTCGATAGAGTTCCTGCAAATTAACTCATTATTCCGACAAGTCCGAAAAAATTAACGTTCTTGTTCAGAGTCTTTATCGCGAGTCTTAATACTCGTTTATCTTACCAACCTTGCGGAGATGAAGATTTAAATGAAGACAAAGAAGAGACGAAGATTTTGATTTTCCTTTTATTTTGTGTTTTCCTTGTATTTCTTATGTCTTTTTTTTTTCTTTTGTTATTTCTCCAATCGTAAAGTTCGTCTTACGTACTGCCTTTACGATTGCGAGAGGGTATTAGGAATTGGGCTTATATTAGGCCCGTCTATCTTTAGGGTTTATCATTCTAGGGTTTGACGATGTATTATATCAATGTAAGACTACGAATCAATAATCAATTCTCTCTTATTATTCAATCTCTCTTCTGTATTATTAACAATATTACTAATAAGATTGAGACTTAGGAATTAGAATTATCTTAATCGATCGATACGAGAATTAACATTCATAATGATGTAATTTGAAGATCTGAATAATTTTATGATTTGATTAATTTTGTGAGGGAGAGAATTGGATAGATTTTTTCCTGTTTCTAGGCAATGCAAAGGGAATACAATGGAAAATTAATGTAAAAAAATAAATCCATGAATAAAAAAAATCCGTACATGAATGTGAAACTACCTAAAATAAATATGAGTCTATTTTCAACTTTTTGAAGGACGGACATTTTAAGATGGAGAAATAAATTGCTCAAGATGACGGACAGACTTGACAAAGTGCTAAAACTTTATGAAATAACTAAATGTGAACAAAACACTATGAAATTGAAAGACTATCAAACTAACCATCCTCAATTATCATAACCCCATCCAAAAACACAATCCTTCATGAATTTCCACAACAAATTTATAATGAACAATAACAACCATTTCACTACCAAATCATATTTTGGTCTAACTAAAAGCATCACTAGCACGTAGAACACAACATTCCTCCAAACCATACTTTAACATGTTAAACAACAAGAAATCACATAAAGACTAAAATTTTGACATTATGTCGAGTAACCTCTCAACGTTACCTTATAGCTCTTCAATAAGCAAGATTTTGACTCAAAGCTACTCTGATTGTCCCAATCTGTAACTAGTTATACAAATAAACGAGTTTAGCATAGAAATCTGTGCCTTAAAGACCACGACCAGAGCAGAGGAAGGAAGAAATTCGAGACTTTTCTTACCTAGAAAGATGAAGGGCGGGGAGAGGGAGAAATAGGCGCGAAAATCGTCGAAAATGGATAAGAAACGAAGATTTTACGATCTTCTTAAGGTTGAAGATGAGGATGCAATGATGCATAAAATGGTGTTTGTGTTTGGCGTGTTCAATCTGAAAAATAGAGGAAGGAAGGAAGCTATTCAAGATCATTCATGCCTAAGCATTTCAACACATGGCTTAATCATTTCGACACATGGCTTAATCGTTTCGATACATGGCGTGAGCATTCAGAGACATGGTGTCATGGTCCGAACTTTGAGCCGGGTCGTGAAGCTCACCCTTGTCTAACTCACGACAAGAATGAAAGCGAGAGCGTCAAGCACTAGTGTTTGTCAAGCACTAGAGCATTCGTAATCGGTCTCGGTTTGCGTGTGTCGGGATCCTAGTCTCGATCAACAACGGTCGACACACACATGGTTGTTAGTAAGTTATGAAGGCAAAAGTCATTCATAAGAAAACAAACAACAAGCAATAGAAAGCAACAGGGTGAGAAGCATATTGATTGACTAGTACTCCTCATAGAGGCAAATTTGATATTTCTAGTCTGGTAGCAGTGAACATTGATGTTGCAGAATAGGTATACGTTTTCTAAACTCCTAAAAACGTACCTTAAACTAAAAACGAGACTTCAAGCTTTCAACACGCAGGAAGTAGACTTGGAGTACTAAATGATATAAAAAACTAGAAATGAAAATACAAAAGTAAAATACGAAATCTAAGGGCTCGAAGTGAACGGACCGCGCGCGCAATTTGTGAGCTATGAGGCTAGAATTGCGGCTAAACATGCGGGTCCAATCCGCTTGATCACTTGGATTGGGCCTTCATACTTCCTCACCAGACGCTTGTCTCGTCCCCTCAGGAATCTCATCTGTTCTTTGTTCAACTTCACCATGACCATGTCACCAACATTAAACTCTCTGGCTCTGCGATTCTCATCTGCCCACTTCTTCATACGGCGGGATGCTTTCTCCAAGTAAGCTCGGGCAATCTCAGCATTTACGTTCCATTCTCTGGCAATCTCATGTGCTTTCTTCGTCCAGCCCGCATAAGTATCAGCAAAAGTGGGAGGTAAGAGCGGCATCTGACCTGTAACAAGCTCAAACGGGCTTTTGTTGGAAGAGGAGCTCGTTTGAGCATTAAAACAAAACTGGGCAACGTCAAGGAGTCTCACCCACTCCATTTGAGTTGCACCCACAAAGTGGCGCAGGTATTCTTCCAACATGCTATTGAAGCGCTCTGTCTGGCCATTTGTTTGGGGATGATAACTTGAGGAAATATGAAGATTAGACCCCAATAACTTGAACAACTCTCCGCAAAATAATCCCGTGAAGCGAGCATCGCGATCACTGATTATACTCTGAGGTAGTCCCCAATATTTCACAACATGTCTGAAGAACATTGTAGCTGTCTCTTCGGCGCTGCAAGCTTTAGGTAGAGGAATGAAAGTGGCATACTTCGAAAATCGATCCACGATGACAAGGATCACACTCAGTTCCCCTACTTTCGGTAACCCAGAAATAAAGTCCATTGAGATGCTCTCCCAAGGTCTTGTTGGTACCTGCAACGGATTTAGTAACCCGCCCGGTTTCTGTTTCTCTCCTTTATCTTGTTGGAAAATAAGACAAGTTTTTGTGTACTCCATCACGTCCTCCTTCATTTGTGGCCAGTAGTAGTTTCTCTTCAGTAAACACATTGTTCTCTTCCATCCCGGATGACCCGCCCACAAGGTATCATGACATTCCTGCAGGAGGATCTTCCGTAGTCCTACCGCTTTCGGAACAAAAATTCGGTGTCCCTTCGTGAACAGGAGTCCATCTTCCATCCAGAACTTGCGTGTCTTCCCTTCAACGGCAAGTTGCTTCAGATTCCTCGCCGTTGGGTCTTAGTCGAGGTGTTCCTTCGCCTTAGCTCGAATATCCGTGGCCACTGTAGTGGAGGATAGGTGAGCAATCACATGTAGTACGGACAAATCACATCTACGGCTTAGGGCATCCGCGACCCTATTTGCCGCTCCCGGTCGGTAAACGAATTCCACATCGAATTCCGCCAACAATTCCTGCCATCTCGCTTGTCTGCTATTGAGCTTGGGCTGTGTGAGAAAGTGGGACGCTGCGGTGTTATCCGTCTTGACAACAAACTTCGACCCTAAGAGGTAGTGTCTCCATCCCCGTAGGCAATGAACGATGGCTAAGAGTTCTTTCTCTTGGACAGCATACCGCGTCTCGGCCCCATTCAACTTCCTCCTCTCAAAGGCCATGGGGTGGACCTCTTGGAGGAGCACGCCACCGAGGGCAAAGTCAGAGCATCTGTCTCGACTTCGAAAGGCTTCGTAATATCTGGTAACGCCAAGATTGGTTCTTGAACCACCGCTTCTTTGAGCCTTTCAAAGGCTCTATTCCTGTCAATAGACCACTCCCACTTAACATCTTTCTTCAACAAATCGGTTAGTGGTGCGGAAATCTTTGAATAATCTCGAATGAATCTTCGGCAATAGTTCGCCAGCCCCAAGAAATTCCTTGGAGTTCCCCAATCTTTGATGGCTGTGATCTTCTTCGAGTCCATTTTAAGTCTCCCTTTTCCCACGATATGACCGAGGAAGTTGACTTCAGGTTGGGCAAATTCACATTTTTCTCTTTTCACGAACAAGTGATTGTCTCGGAGCTTCGCGAACACGAGCTCCAAATGTTCTGTGTGTTCAGCCAATGAGCGGCTATACACAACAATATCATCCAAGTATACCACGACGAATTTGTCCAAGTAGTACTCGTGGAATACATAATTCATCAATGTACAGAATGTTGTAGGGGCGTTAGTCAAGCCAAAAGGCATGACCAACCATTCAAACGACCCGTATCTCGTCAGACAAGCAGTCTTTGGCTGATCTCCTTCGGCAATTCGAACTTGATGATATCCGGATCGCAGATCTAGCTTGGTGAAGTATACGGCGCCTTGTAATTGATCAAACAAGTCCACTACAAAAGGGATGGGATATCGGTTTCTCACTGTCAGCTTGTTCAAGGCTCGGTAGTCGATGCACAATCTCAGACTACCGTCTTGTTTCTTCTGGAAGAGTACAGGAGCCCCACATGGAGCTTTAGAAGGCCGAATTGACCCTGAGCGAAGTAAATCATCTAGTTATTTCCTTAATTCAGCTAACTCTGGGGGTGCCATCCGGTATGGTCCTCGCGCGGGAGGTCTTGTCCCTGGAATTAACTCAATTTGATGGTCCACTTATCGTCGAGGTGGTAAACTCTTAGGTAACTTATCGGGCATCACATCCTTGTTGTCCTCCAATACTTTCTGGATTTATGGTTCCACGGGTTTATCGAAGGTGTCCTCCTTCATGGATATGATACATAGTTACGTCGGTTCTCCCTTTAAGAGTCCCTTCTTCAATTGCATCGCCGAGAGGAGCGGTCCCTTTAACTTTTTATCTCCTTCTACGGCTTTCACCATGCACGGTTTTGGCCCGACCATCATCAGAGATCCATTGTGGGGCGCCAAGAAAGTCGAGGTTCGCTTCAAGAAATCCATTCCAAGGACGATCTTGAAATCATCCATCGGGACACTGGTGAAGTCTAGCTTTCCCGTCCACTCGCCCATCTTGATCGTCACTTCTTTGGCTACACCTTGAATTGGCTTGGCACTGGAATTTATAGCTTTCATGCTACCGCTTTCTCGATTCAACTTTATCCCGAGTCTCTTCGCCTCGTCGGGGGTGACAAAGTTGTGGGAGGCCCCCGTATCTATCATGGCTCGAGTAGACTTCCCATTGACACTTATTTCCACGTACATCAGTTCCGTGGACTTGGTCTCAGGGCGTTCGACACCTTTTCCCATTGAACCCAACATGTGTACCGCGCCCATTCGAGCCACTTCTCTAGTTCGCTCGTGTCATCATCGTCACACTCTTCAGCGTTTGAAGTCGTCCCAAGACTCTAGCACAACGGTCCCTAGTTCGATCTCAGCATATTTCGAACGCCACCATTGTTTGGCATCATCCATTAAGTACATACTCGCCGTGCTGACTTTCAGATTTTCGTCAAGCATGCTTACGCGGAAGTACTGTTCCATGTCGAAGATAAAGTTATCGACTTCCTTCGAGTCTCTCGCCCCGCAATATTTGTGAGGCGTAGGTGGTTTCACCTTAGGAGTTCCCCCTAGATTTCCGTCTCCAGCCATTTTCATCAAGGCATTACACATGTTCTCGAGTTGCTCGATCTTTTCGTGGAGATAGCCCATCTCCGTGTTGTAGTCGTCCGGAATTGTCTTCTCAACGGCAACCAAGCGGGCCTCAAGCCCCTTCACCGTCTCGTCTAATGCGTGATGGGTAGTCCCCAAGCTCACAACGAGGGACTCTAACGATGAAATTTTCTCGTCCACAAATTTCTCTAATGCCGTCACTTTAGCCTTATTGTCGCTTTTGTTCCCACTCGGTTCTGCGGTCTTTCCCGTCATCGTAAGCAGCTGCCCGTCGTGAAGACCGGGCTCTGATACCAAATGTCACAGTCCGAACTTTGAGACGGGTCGTGAAGCGCACCCTTGTATAACTCACGACAAGAATGAAAGCGAGAGCGTCAAGCACTAGTGTTTGTCAAGCACTAGAGCATTCGTAATCGGTCTCGGTTTGCGTGTGTCGGGATCCTAGTCTCGATCAACAACGGTCGACACACACATGGTTGTTAGTAAGTTATGAAGGCAAGAGTCATTCATAAGAAAGCAAACAACAAGCAATAGAAAGCAACAGGGTGAGAAGCAGATTGATTGACTAGTACTCCTCATAGAGCCAAATTTAATATTTCTAGTCTGGTAGCAGTGAACATTGATGTTGCAGAATAGGTATACGTTTTCTAAACTCCAAAAAACGTACCTTAAACTAAAAACGAGACTCCAAGCTTTCAACACGCAGGAAGTAGACTTGGAGTACTAAATGATATAAAAAACTAGAAATGAAAATACAAAAGTAAAATACGAAATCTAAGGGCTCGAAGTGAACGGACCGCTCGCGCAATTTGTGAGCTATGAGGCTAGAATTGCGGCTAAATATGTGGGTCCTTACTCATGACATGGGGGTAAACTAATTCCTTAATGCCCAAGTTCTACTTTGGTATGCATACGACATTCCTTAACGTAATAGCCTCATTCCTTCCTCTATTTTTCAGCTTGAGCACACCATTTCAGTACTCCATAACCTTTCAAGTTTCAAATCCTCCTAACTCCTTCGTTTCTCATTCGTTTCTTGTGTTTTCCGCGCATATATATCTCTTCCTCTCCCCTCCCTTCATCTTTCTAGGTAAGAAAAGTCTCGAATTTCTTCCTTTCTCTCCTCTGGTCGTGGCCTTTAGGGCACGAATTTCTATGCTAAACTCATTTATTTGTGTAACTAGTTGCGGCTTGGGACAACCGGAGTAGCTTTGAGTCAAAAATCATGCTTATTGAAGAGCTATAAGGTAAGGTTAAAAGGTTACTCGACTCAATATCAAAAGTTTAGTCTTTATGTGATTTCTTGTAGTTTAACATGTTACAGTATGTATGGTTTGGAGGAATGTTGTCTTCTATGTGCTAGTGTTGCTTTTGGTTAGACCAAAGTATGATTTTGGTAGTAAAATGGTTATTTATTGTTCATTATAAAATTTGTTGTGGAAATTCATGAAGGCTTGTATTTTTAGATGAGGTTATGAATTGAGGATGGTTTGAGCAATAACAATAGTAGAACTTTATATAAAGTTCTTCACATGGCACATCAAATACACCAATTCCAATTTTTAAGAATTTTTGTTCACAACAGAAGAACTTTATATAAAGTTCTTAGATTGAAAAAAATTATAAAATAAATAATGTTAAATGGAATTTCACATTTTACAAAGTTATATTAATTGGTTGTTCATTTTCCAATAGTTAAGAACTTGGTTCTTATTTTAGAACTTGGTTCTTAAAAATAAGAACAAACTTTTAAATGCAATAGAATAACTATAAAAATAAAGTTCTTGGCAACAAACCCAATGTTAAGAATTACCATTGTTATTGCTCTTAGTTTTATAGTCTCTCAATTTCATAGAGTTTTGTATATATTTATGTAATTCATAAAATTCAGCACCATTATTTCTCTCTCTTAAAAATAAACCCTCTCTTTTCCCTCTACCAAAACAAAAAGCAAACCCTACTGTGTTGCCGCCGCCGCCACCCTCCAACCACACTAACCCTTCTAGCTACCTCCTTCCTTTCG
This sequence comes from Silene conica, assembly GCA_029255685.2. Lineage (NCBI taxonomy): Eukaryota > Viridiplantae > Streptophyta > Magnoliopsida > Caryophyllales > Caryophyllaceae > Silene > Silene conica. The sequence goes on along the minus strand of CM055312.2, from coordinate 80,720,698 downwards.
CCGGAGATGGGTCCATCGGGCCTATCTCCGGCGATCTATCACGCTATGTTTGGTTTGTGGTCTCATCAGAACTGATTTCCCCTTTCACCGACTACTTCTTCCGTTCCCGGTCGCGCGCAGTGAAAGGTGGTGGTTGGGTGTTTCTGAGGTCGTTCCGATTCGTCGTTCCACTGTCCTGTCTTTGTAAGTTGTGCATGCATTCGGGATGTCACCCTCTTCCTTGCCCCTTCTCCTTTCTCGGGTTTGTTCCTTTGGTTTGATCCGTATTGTGGTTGTTGGTTGGTTTGATGAGCATGGCTCATTTTGGGTGTTTGTTTTATGTGGTCTTGATTTATGGGATTTTCTGGTGGTACCCCTTTCCCTCGCCCCTTCCCCCCCATCGTTTGTATCCTATGGGTCGTTGTTGTGTCGCTTGTTGTCCTTTTCCTGTGAGTCTGTTGTATGCACACCATTGGTCCTGGGGTGGTTCGTCTGAATTTTGGAGTTTCAGTGGGTTGCTGGTTTGTCTTGGTGGAGCGGCTGTTGTGTTTTGGGATGGTGGATTGTGCGTGGGTCGGTCGGGGAAGTAGTTTTGGTGATGTACTAACCCTTTTGGTTTTTGGCGTAATGGAAGGTGTGTGTTTGGTTTTGGTCGTGTTTTTGGTGGGTTTGAATGCAGAAGTGGCTTTTGGTTTTATAATGGTTTGTCGTAATAAATTAGTCTTGTTTTTCTGTCTTTTAATAAGGACTTTAGTAACTTTATGGTGGGGTTTTGTTATGTCCATCTTTATAAGGCCTCCTGAGACGGTCATGGGGTTGTTCAAGTGGTTTGTGTGTGTGTCGAGTCTATCTTTGCTCGTTCCAGACTACGGCTTGCCTGTTTGGAGTGACTCCCAAAGTGTAGGAGTTTTGGCTCCGCTTGGCATAGATCTTCATGGTCTTTGTCCCTTTTTTTCTATCTACATCCTTGTGGCGTAAGTACACTTTGCGCCCTTTTTTTGGACCTTGTGGTTTATGGGGTTTATTGGTTTCCGTGGCTTCTGATGAGTAAAGATCGTTCTAGTCATCTGCCAAGCTGTGTTTGTCCTTCCATGAAAGTTGAGGTTAAAGATGGTGGCTCCGGAGTTATGTCGGTTTTAAGTCATCAATACATGTTTTCTATCCATCATAGTTACTTTTATGCCTTTAGTTTTTGTTTAAGAATTAAAAGTGCATGCGACCATATGAGTCAAATGTCAATTGTATAATTCTCGTTTTACTACTGTCAAAAAATAAAAATAAAAATAAAAATAAAAATAAAAATAAAATAAAATTCAGCACCTTGTCAAATCTGTCCGTCGTCTTGAAGAATTTATTTCTCCATCCTAAAATGTCCGCCTTGGAAAAATTTGAAAATAGACTCATATTTATTTTAAGAGTAGAGTTTACCTGTAAAACTTCATAATTTTTGTACTTGTTGTTTGTTGAGAATAAAATGTTTACGAACAACGTGTTGAAATACTCGCGAAACGGACAGTAGCTCAAAGATTATTTCGAAAATCATTTTTATACTTTGAAGCTATTCTGGGTCATTTTGATAATTAAACTTTGAATAGTTTAGATGATGTTAGGATTTTACTTTGCTCCAAAATGATTTGTTAAACCCATTTTATGAAGCAATACATTTTGTGCGACGATTTCTGACACACATTAAAGATCATTTTATAAACCCCTGTTTAGTCTATATTTTGGAAATGTTTACCTGACGAAGATTGTAGATAAAAGTCTTATTAATCTAACCCAATTGGCCTTGTATCATTTAGATTTTATTTGAATTAATTATGAATTTTTACCGCAGATGACGGTTGTAATATGAAATGCATTTAGAACTTATGTTTGATTAATCAGTTCCGTTTATTCTTTTCCCGAGAGGAATGCATTTAAGTGTTATCTTATTTATCGATTGGTAACTCTGTGATGTTAATAAGTTGGTGATGGATCTGTCATCCTAAGTGGTTTAGCTAAAGATTATGTTATGTTTGTGTGGATAGATAGCGGTGATACGATTTGTGTATCCCTAATCCCTATTATGGGATTTTATCTATGTTCGGGATTGATCGGAAGTCATGCTTTATGCGCTTCGGTCCCCGTGTGTCGTTCGGTATAAGGCATTACATCTAGAGGTCTAACCAGGTCTTCATCATATAGATAGTAGCTATACGCTATACATAGTATTCGGAGGCCGTGGTTATACCTTATAAGGCCAACAACAAATTTATATGTAATGTCCATAACCTTCCAAATTCTTGGTTTCTAACGATTTTTCTTAGACAATGTCAAATTCCAATATATTAAAAAATTAACCAAATTCTACTTTTTTTGGCTCAAAAGTTTCTTGTTTATGTATTCACCTTTTAGTAACTGGCTTCACTCTCAATAATTCATCTCACTCTCATCCTCTTTTTATTTACATGCTATAAATTAAAAAAATCAATTTCCTTAAAGTTCTCTTCATAGATATTAAATTCCAAACTAAATTGTTAAATAGCTAATAAATAATAATCATGGATTTTATCATTATATTACAAATGAAGTTAGTAAATTAATAGCACGGGAGCTATACTAGTGTAAAATCAACCTGATTCCTTATTGCTTTCCTAACTAACTATACGATTCACAGGTTGATATGACAGAGTATAAGATTGGGTATTTGACAATTTTAAAGTGTAGCAGTAGAGCTGATAGTTGTCCATTTCAAAGAAGTTGATGCACATTTCTGATTTATCAACACTAAAAAATGAAGACAAGTTGGGTTCACTCAACATCGTCACTACTTCTTCTCTGAGGTAGTTGCATGTTAACAATGTCTTCTCTGGGAATCTGCTGATCTTCACGAGTTGTTAGGGAGAGAAGGTTGCCGCGTTCCTTGTTTTTTCGGATGACAAGGTAAGCAACTGCGGCAAAGTATACAAGTAATGCTGCAAATCCAAATATTCCGGCAAATACGACAGCTACAAGTTTCATCTTGCTGTGTAGTAGTAGCTTGATGAAGGTGCTTACAATGAAGTAGACGTTGATGCCCATTATCAAGGAGCCAATTACCCAGGTGATCGCTGAAAGCTGTATACAGATGAACCATATATATATATATATAAGAACCAATTATCCAGGTCATTTCTGAAAGTTGTGTATATAATACAGTACATATAAGACGAACCATATAAGAGGAACCAAGACACAAAGTTACTCTCTTTGTATTTTCTGATATCTTCTACAACAGAGTTTTAACTAAACGCCTGCCAATGTATAATCATCCTGTTTTCACTGTTGCATTTTAGAGTTTTAACTAAACGCCTTTCAAAGACCAAAGAGATTACCACAAATGAGTTGGCATGGACACCCATCTTAGTCTTGCTGCTGGTGAATTTAAGAAGAGGGATGAGAGCAAACGGGAGTTCAAATGACAAGATCATCTGCAGTTCGTGAACTAAGTCAACTTAATTCAAACTTAAATTAGGACAAAATAACGTCTTGTTGAATTGATAAATAAAAAAAATGAAAAATAGCCATGTTAAACAAGTGTACAAGGCCCAGGAGACCCGGGTTCAAGCCTCCCCAAGAACAAAATCTTGTGGAGCATTCTTGGCCTGAGTCCATGCCTAAATAGACTTCGAGCCTGTCACCCTCGGGTGGCTTACCTGGTGTATGTGGTTTGCAGGCTATTACATATACCCGCGGGTTTACCCAGTGCGCACCAAAGGTAGCGGCTGCGGGTTCCCTCGTCACCAAAAAAAAAAAAAAAAAAACAAGTGTACAAGGAAAAGAGGTTTTGGATAGAGAATTGAATAAATACCGAAGCAACGATGATCAACTGCCCAGCCCCAGAAGAGCCACCGATAAGAGCAACAACCAAACTGGGGATGATAGCCAAGCATCTAGTCACCAAGTTTCTTAACCACGGCTCCATTCGTAACTCAAGAAAACCCTGCAAATACAAGATCGAAGATTGTGTTAGAAACTACTATGGGCAGAGATGAACTAGAGGAGTATCGACATAAAACAGAAACAAAATAATAAAAAAGGATCGAGATAAAACCTACAATATGAATTTTTAAGAAACATGTTCGAAGAGAAACTGTTGGAGATTGTAAAGAAGAATAAAGTAGAAATATTCTGGAAGAGAAAGATAATTTTATTGATGGACTGAAATGAGCTTAAATACAAAAACCTGGTAACTGAAAATCAAATATAGCAGCAAATTACTAGCTAAAACTCAGCAACTAATCGTAAACTTATGCCATTAAGGCACCAACAGCTAGTCATAAACAAACTCCTACAAACATGGGAATTTATAACAAACTAAACATGGAATAACTCATACAACAAAGCTACTATGCACTCATTCAAACACAAACATAGTATTTGTGTATAATGTACAAGGTTTGAGGATCTTGCATAAGTGTCTGAAACTATGAAGTACAACTCATATCAATACATTGCACTTTTTTTCCAGTTGTGGCAATGTATGTTCCAATCTGACCATTTTGTAAGGGTTATGAAGGTATTACGACTGGACTTTAAGGTGGCATGAGTACTAAGTCCGCTATCAAATGGAAACTGCATCTAATTGCCATGAAAAAGATAATCTAGCAACAAGATTATTCATAGATAAGAAACATGACAAATTCTCACTGAAGCTCTCTATATTTCATTGTGGGTGGCTTATTACCTGACATGTATTTTGAAGAGCATAAACACCAAATATTGATAGGGCAACATCCACATGGTATTACTTTCCCAAAATGAGCAGCATCAACTGCGTGCCTTGGTTTCTAGATCTAACATCCTACCATTTCTCTATTTGTGTGTGACATCACATCTTCTGCCTTCCCTCATTTTACTTAAAAATTTATATGCTTCTAGAAGTACCCTAGTCAGCCTTATCTTTTCTTTTGGTAGTTAGTCCCACTATGACGGACTTGTTTCAACAAACTCTCAAGCCTTTCAGTGGAGGAAGAAAAGGTAAGGAATGAAACCTCAAAGTCAATAATGGAAAAGGAACAAGTGAACCATATTGACTGTGATGAACAATGAGCGTGACGCCTTAATGTTCAACACAGTGCGAAGCTACAAGGTCAATACTCATAGATGCCGTCAACTGAAGATCGTTCACATAAGCATGAATATAATATCTATTCTTTGATATTATACTCATTTTCTGCTAAACTACCGCCAGAAATAGTTCACTGGTCAGCTCAATCGCATCATATAAAGACAATAAGATAGACAACAGTATGAAAGCCAAGAATAAACTTGAGAATCCATGCATTAGCTATTTACAAGAAGTACAGACCTGCATAACATATTGTCCAGCATATGTTCCAGTTATGGTGGAGCTCTGTCCAGACGCCAGCAAAGCTATTGCAAAAAGCTTCGAACTCCAGTTACCTAAGACATTCTGCAAAGAGTGAATATATGAGCACGAGCTCTCATTATTAAAAACCATTGAAACTGAGAAGTTGTGTTCATTTGGTCTGTAACTTATAACTTCAATAGTTTTCACCAGCACAACTGCACAAGCTTTAATTCAGCAAAAAACTAACAGGCTAAAAGCAACAATATGTTATCACGGTTTGGAATTCGGGTTCTCAAAATAGTACAAATACTCAGACAGTTTAATCCACGAAAGCCAGTTTGAAAGCATACCCTGAGCAAAAATGATGCTTTGTTCAAGTCTAGATCTTTGCAGCTATTTTGATCTTCTGGATTCAGATTTGGGGAACTGCAAACTGCACCACTGACAGCTATGACAGATACATTTATGAGGAAGGCCACAGCAAGAGCGATTCCACTCTCAATCATATAGTATCTACAAGCCTCCTGCAAGAAGAGGGATTAAAAAAACATTACTGAATCTGCGTAGAGTATAAAAAGGATGTTTGGATATTAGAATCTTATTTTGAACAAGTGCACCTATGAGGCACTAGCTAAAATATCCAGGAGTTCCGTAAGTGTGCCTTTTACATAAGATGCGTATAGTGAGGCGTGCTAGTATGTAATTTCATATTTTCTTTTAATGTGCCTTTTCTGCACGAGGCTTACCCGTCATCAACATGGCCCTTGTCACATTGTGCACCTAGCAGCTTTTAAAATCTTAAGGTTAGGAAAGATAAATGAATAACTAATACTAAGTCGACTAGCAATCTCAGCCAAAACATGGCTGCCAGACCTATCGATAAATCAAGCACAGGATCAGAGAAATTCTTACGCAAAAACAATACCACTAGACAGAAAATGCGGGATAATAAGGAGATTTATGGTCAAATAACAATACTCCGTAAGGCCCTGTTCTTTTTGGCTGAAATGAGCTGAATTGAATTAATTGGAGTAGAACTTAATTGAACTAAATTGAGTGGAACTGAGGTGAAATCAATTTCGTTGTATTAAAAGTTACTTTTGTGAAGAGATTAATTAAATATAATTGATTGAACGTAAATAAAACTTAACGGAATATAGCCAAGCAAAATTGAAAGTAGCTGAAATTAAGCCAGAAAGAACAGACCTTAAGTCCGTATTGTGTATAATTAGAATTAGAAGTCAGTGATACAGACTTCAAACCTAGAACCTATTCACTCTCAACTCACCATTAGTGAACATAAGGGAACCAATCAGAATCAGTGCAATTAGTTATGACCCTTTCCACATCGAATGAAAACAGAAAATAACAGCAAAAGTGCCAGGCTAAAAGTTATTCACGGTTATATAAACTAACTGAACCTGGAAACGCCCTAAGATTTCGAAGTTGGAAGATGACTGGCCAATACCATACCTTTTCTAAATCTCGCAGGGTATCCAGGAGTATAACACAAGATAGCACAAATCTATTTACCAAGGATATCACACAATGCTATCAGATGATATACCTTGATGCTGCTGGCAGAACGTGGTATCTTTCTTGAGAGTACTAATGCAGAATGGAGAAATAGATTGTGACTGCAAAATAGATAATACGAAATTAACTCCATTAGTCTCAGGGTTGACAATCCTGGCATGATCTCTTAATGAAGAGACTTTATTAGGAAATCAAACAAATTCATAGCAATGATGGAAAAGACGTACGGCATAACCATGGCACCAAGCAGAGAAATGGCGAGACCAGCTGCGCCGTTTCCTTTGAGTTGAGGAACAAAAAGTCCATACAGGACTTCTGAAGCTTGAGGTTTTGCATGTCCGAGCTCCGCAAGAAAGCATGCAGCAATGGTAAGAACCAAAAAGGCAATCAAGAACTCTAGTTTGCGCACCTAAGAATTTTACATTGGAGCTAAAGTCAGATTTACTCAAGATTTACATCTTCAACGGCAATGGTATGTTCAAATAAGCCAAGGGATTTATTTTTTACCCCGTATTTCTGTAGAGCAAGCAACACAAGCGTGCTAAGGCCAGTTAAAAGAACCCCAGCCCAGACAGGAATCTTGAAAAGCATATTCAAAGCAAATGCAGTTCCTATCACTAAAAACGAAAACAACTTCCAAGTTAATACTAAACATACAGTGAGTCTGACGTATGAACTAGTCTATTCAAACATGCATTCCAAGTATCATGTACTCAAAACGAAAAAAAGTATTTATATCAAGAGCCAGCACAGAAAAGCAGACATTGCAAAGATCCTGTACTCGCACCTTCAGGAATGTCACAGGCAATTACTGCAATTTCAGCCAGGACCCATAGAATAAAGTTTGGCACCTTTGAGTACTCGAATCTACAATGTTCCGCCAAATGTTTTCCTGAAAGTCATAAGCCAAATTGATCAACCAAGCATATAAAGTCAGCAACAGATGTTCAAAATATAAAACCATCTAAAAGCTTATGGCAATAGAAATAACACCTGTAACAACCCCCAGATTGGCGGCCATTGATTGAATGATGAGGGCAGCACATGAAGCCACTAATATGATCCAAAGTAACTGAAGCCATGTACAAATCAGGTTTAATGGAATTGACATGTTTAAGAAGTGTCATGAAAATATATAAGTGGTAGAAATATGAATCCAAAGTAACTGTCAGAAGTTAGAACAGAAAAGAAAAGAAACAGGTACCAAATATGTTAGTAAAAATAACTTGGATATTCATACATTTGTGATAAACAAGCAATAACGCACAAGAGAAGGCTCAAAGTTTATATAAGGCAAAAATTTCTCGCGTATCATGAAATATTTATCGATGGCACAGGAAAGTTTGAATGGGTAGAACAAGGTGCACACCTCATATTTGTACTGAGCTCCAGACTGCAGATCCGTTTCAACTGTAAGTTAGCAAATCATTTTCAGGCGTGTCAGATGAGCATTGTCTATAGTACACATTGCAAAAGTAAAAAGGGTTGCAGTCTTACAGTTTCCTGGATCAATGTATGCAATGGACACAAGGAAGCCCGGTCCCATGTACGAGAAAAAGTTCTTCCAGCTTTTCTTCTACAAACACATACACACAGTTATTTCTCAAATGCTTTTTGTAGGTCAATAGTACAAACTTCACATCAAAATCTCCAAAAATTTTCAATCAGTCGGTAATTTACTGTCTGATAACAGCCGGTAGTCAGTCGGCAACTTAACTAATTTTTGTAATGTATACACTCTGTAATCTATCAAGACTAAACCTTTCGTATTCGTGCGAAGTAGTTCTAGTTGTGGATTACTCACAAAAACTCTCGTGACTTAAAACAAACTAAGAGTCCACATCTGTATAAGCTGACATGATAATGATAAGTACTACTACAGTATTATATATTTAAACTTGGAGCTTATGATCAGCGACTCAGCGTACATTAGTGGAAAGATCCACCTAAAAACTTCCAAGTTCTTTTGCAAAACGAAATTTCCAATGTTTTCAACAATAAATCAAGTAGTTCAGAATTAATGATGAAGAATTGTCAAAGTGATGCTACAGTAGCACAAGAGAAGGCCCCAAGGTTTTGAGGTGAGGTTTTACAGTTTCGGATTAAAAGCTCCTGCGAATTTGAAAACACAACGCATGTTACAACAGAAATCATAATGAAGTATTGCTGTGGATTAACTCGATCCTAGACCAATCCTAATAGCCAACTATCACTAATTCATCTATAAATGTCCTAGCATTTTTCTTGAGCCCTTAATGAATTTAAGTGAGTTTGACTACCGCAACCTGCAAATTGTTGATGATGCAGATATAACCGGAAACCAAAAACTTCCACAAGTTCAGACGCTGAATTTTATCCACCCTATCAAGTCATGAAAAAGCTATCGTCACAAATAACTAGTGAACTACCTATTTATTCATTTATTAACTAGCAGTCCCTCCATTCTCTTTAATTCAAGGGGTAGGGTCGTTATTTGACCACTATTTCTTAAATCAATCCAAAAATAGAATAGAAAATGGGACAATAAACGTGGATGGACCGAGTATAAGAATGCAAGAGATAACTTTATAATTCGCGAAAAGTAATGAATAAAAGTGTAAGCTGGTTTGACACGAGAATTTGTAAATTACATCTAGGGGTACACTCAATTTGACCAATTCAAAACAACAATAGGCCATCAAAATACAGCATCAAGTTGTATTCAAAAACTGGCATTTTCATTTAAATTCAAAGAAATGTGTCAAAACCCCGTGCTTATAAGCTAACCTTTAACTAACCAAGTTGAAATGTTCATAGTCTGACAAAACTTTCATACCCAAAAGATGGAGCGCAAAATTAATAACACTATCATACTCCGTAATTCCGTATCACATAAAAATCAAATGAAACACGAAGAATGCCTTGAGGGTTTCGTAAATTGGCGGTTGGACAGTCGGATGTACATAGTATTACCCTGTTCTAACAACAACCAAAACATTTTTCGGGATGATAGAATCACACGGATAGTGCCCTCACACATAATGAGAATTTGTGTCAAAGAATAATAAGAATAGAAAAAGGTGATTGAATAATAGAAAAAGAAAGTAAAAAGGAAGAATTACTTCAGAAATAATAATCTGGTCAGTTCCCACAGTATCAATCAATCTGGCTGTACTTTCATTTTGATTAGCATTACTTCCATTTCCGGGGCTTACTATGAACTGCGGTTGATCATTCCTTGATCCCATTTCCTCCTGCAAATTACAAAATTACTTAATTACCAAACAATACTACTACGGACTATTTTAATACATTAATACGGGAAATTCACGCCGTACCCGAGACCCTCAGGTTATCAAAGTAATGAAAACCTTAACAATTAAGTTAAATTTGAGTGATTAAAGTGAGAAACCTATGGGTTTATGCGAGAGCCGAGAGTAAAAGCGGCTCAAGTGACAGTATTACTAGATTAATACTCCACTAATAAAGTAATAACGGTGCGGTATTTATAGTTGGAGATAGAGAGTATTTTCCGCCATTTTTCAGAAATTTCTGGGTTTTGTTACTTCATTTCTGACCAATAGGAACGTGCCACGTCTACTTAAGGTGTCACTGCGAGTCTATATTCAATAACAGCAACAACAAAAACATCGGCCTTAGTCCCAAAATATTTTGGGGTCGACTCACATGAATTTCCTTTGGAACTGTCGTGGATGAACACTCATCTCAATAAAAGAAAAAAGAAAGAAAAGAAAAAAAAAAAAACGAGAGTGGAGTGAAACAAAAAATGAAAGGCAGAGGGGTTTTATAGATTTTAAATCGAACTTATCACATGTATTAAAACCAAAAAAAAAAAAATCAACAATAAAGTTTATAGTGATTTTGAGAAACGAAGTAAAATTTAATATAAGAGTTTTGGGGGGAAAAATGTAACAAATCAAAAAAGAAATTTTTTTTTTTAGAAAACTTAATAAAAACATGAAAGGCTAGAAATCCGCATGTATAATATCCCTCCATAGTGTCCTCTCCATCACAATCCCCTCCTAAAGCCCGAGAAATCTCATATCGTGCTCAATCACTCTTCTCCAAGTTTGTTTAGGTCTCCCTCTACCTTTAGTAACCTTTTCTGCACCCCAGGTCTCCAACCTCCTAACCGGTGCGTCCATAGGTCTCCTTCTCACATGGCCAAACCCTCTTAGTCGGTTTTTCATCATCTTGTCCTCTATTGGGGCCACTTTTACCTTCTCTCTAATCACCCAATTCCTTAACCGGTCTTTCCTTGTATGGTCGCACATCCACCTCAACATACGCATCTCTGCCACACTCATCTTATGAATGTGACACTGCTTCACGGCCCAACACTCCGAGCCGTAAAGTAAGGCAGGTCTAATTGTCGTACGATAGAATTTCCCCTTTAATCTTTGGGCATACCCTTATCACACAAAAACCCCGTAGCATTTTTCCATTTCATCCATCCCGCTTTAATTCTGTGAGTCACGTCTCCGTCTAACTCTCCATCTTTTTTAATAATAGATTTGAGATATCTAAAGGAATCTGATCCGCCCCCCTCCACAGCACCCTACTTATTCTTAACCATCACAAACTTGTGATCTCTCACAGCCTCACATGCATGTCTCTTCGACTTACCCTCCCACCCGTGTCTTTCACTTGGCCATTGTCTCACTTCACAAACTTGTGCCAGGTTTTGTCCGTAACAAATGAGAAGTTGTAATTCAGTAGTTTCATACGACCATCTTAATCTCAAACAATAGGACAAAATTTGTGACCATTCCTTATATACTAAAACATTAACAGAGCCGAATTTTTTCCCGCCTAACTTTTCCGTCTAAGACACATTATTTACTATATATATAAAAAAAATCGGTTACCATCTAAGAGGAATCAACGAAACAATAGCATACATTGCACCAAGTAAAAAATAGAGTTTTTCGGAAAAACTCAATACAGGCCTTCAACCCCGATCGGGGTTGGTGCCCCCGATCGAGGTCGTGTTATTGTTTCTCTTTTTCCGAATTTCATTCTTTTGCAAAGACCCTCAACCCCGATCGGGGTCGTGATGTTGCTCTTTTTCCTGAATTTAATTCTTTTACAAATCTTGTCAATTGTTTCCCCAATCAATATTCCCGACCGGGTTTATACAATGCTTTGTATTTTGAGTAGTAAAACATCCCTAACCCATAGTATAACGGTCAAACATGCTACGATTTTGGTCAAATCCCAACTGCATTCAAATATTTTTGTGATTAACTTAAATCACCAAAATTCATCCCCCATTTAAATGCAATCCTTTATTCAAAACAACAAACCAACCAAACTTATACATAAAACGAAAATGTCACGAAAATTGAATTTTCAGCTTAGTCTATTATACATTCTGCATTCGAGTATCTGGGTGTCTCAATGGATTGAACCCTTCAAAGTCATTTGAATACATGACGATAAAACACATATAAATTCATTACAACTTCATAAGTATATAAACCGACAATATATTACACGGTCTATAGTGTCCCTATCTATTCATGAGCGCTTAAAAGCTAAGCCCGGGCTTCTTGAAGCGACCAACTTCACACTCACATAGGTAGACTCTTTTATTCATGCTTATACAAAAGCAATTTTTCAAAAGATCCATTAAGAAATTAAACTTCATCCTAACATATCATGTAGGTCTAAGCACATACCTCCGGGATTTCAAACTTGTGCTTCAACTTAACAATAGTAGGCTTTCCACGTTGAATTCTACCTCTAATGTCATATTAGAAGTGAATTGGGTGTCCTACCACCATAAGTTAAAATGGCTCTAAACCCATCCAGATCATTGACTTCTACACCAAGTCCGCGACCAATCCCTTGGTTAAATGATCAACTAGATTTTGTTGAGATCTCACATAACTAACCGATATCACCCCTTGAGTGATTAACTCTCAAACCGCGCTATGTCTAACACCTAGGTGTCATGACTTACCATTATATACTTGGTTATATGCCTTAGACAAAGTAGATTCATTATCACAAAGTATAGCAATTGGTGATATAGGTTTTGGCCATAAAGGAATCTCATATATTAAATTCCGTAACCATTCCGCCCATTTTCCGCCCAAAGCCAAGGCTATAAATTCCGACTACATTGTTAAGCTTGTGATGCAAGTTTGCTTCTTAGAGGCCCACGAAATGGCGCCTCCCCCAAGCAAGAATACTCATCCACTTGTAGAAGAATGATCTTCCACATTGGAAATCCAACTTGCATCCGTATTCCTTATATTACCGATGGATGTCCCTTATATGTTAAACCATAGTTCATGGTTTTCTTCAAGTATTGTAATACACGTTTAACCCCCACCCAATGATGAGTACTTGGGTTACTTGTGTATCTACTTAATCTTCCCACCGCATAAGCAATATTCGGTCTTGTACTCGTCATGGCTTATATTAAACATCAAATCACTTGTGAGCACTCAAGTTGTGAAATTGCATCACCCGTATTAGGCATAAGTTTCACCCGTGGATCCATAGGGGTACTAACAGGAAAACAATTATCATACTTAAATCTTGTAAGTACCTTCTCAATATAATGAGATTGGGATAATGAAATCCCCTTGTTCTTCCTTATAATTTTTATGCCAAGTATGACATCCGCCTCCCTCGTGTCTTTCATTTCGAAACTTGATGATAAAATGCTTTTGTGAGGTCTACTTGTTTTTGGTCGGTACCAAATATCAACATATCATCAACATATAAACAAATTATAACACCATTACGGCATCATCAAATTTGCTATATACACATTTGTCGGATTGGTTTGGCGTGTAACCATTTGACAAAACCACTTCACCAAACTTATTATGTCATTGCTTAGGAGCTTGTTTGAGTCCATATAAGAATTTTATAAGTTTACACACCTTATGCTCATTTCTCGGCATAACAAATCCTTCCGGTTGTTTTATATAAATCTCTTCATCTAATTTCCCATTTAAGAACGCGGTCTTGTTGGGAAATTAACGCCAATATTCCACGTGCAACGGAAGCAACCAACCGACAAGTAAACCGTAAAAGTAAATAAATATAAGCAATAATAAGATGAGACAATATTTAGGATCAAACCCAGGGTAAAACCTTCCAAACCGGAAGTAAAACCCACTAGCCAAATCGACTATAATCCACTATAAAAATAGTACCAGTACAACGCAAACGTCCCGAATAAACACCAATCCGGAACCCACAATAAAATAAGATAACAACCTCTAGACCTCCAGTAATATTAGTAAATGCCACTAATATTGCCCCTAGAGTAACCTCTTAAATTATTGTAATAGAATACCCGTTGTACTACCTCTCACACCCTCAAACCCCGACTTTACAGTCACCTTGTTTGATAATATTAGTGAGATACTTTTTCCAAAGGATTTACCATCCTTTATATAGCATTGTGAAAGTGATGTTATAATTTAACATCATAAATCACTTCACGTTACCAATACATGAATTAAAAACAAATTCACATAATTCTCACCTTTTAACGTAATGTTAACAAATGAATTAATACAATTCATATGTTTTTCACGCAGTGTAAAAAAACAAATGAATTCACATCATTTATTCCCACCTAATGTTACATGTACATAATCCATAATTTGTACAAGTAACACCTACAAACTTAATACCTTGTGTTGGATGTTTCACCCAACAAATCTCCCCCTCCAACACAAGAGAACATAACCGAGGAATTAACCATTGGCCTTTAACAGTCATTAGCTGCACACCCGAGTTAGTATCTGGTCCTCACCCCTAACTCTATATCACGGCCAATGCACCGTGTACAACCTAAATCCAGTCAATAGCGTTACTTGACTCCGGAGAGAAACCTCTTGCTCTCCACCTTTCTACCAGCAGGAATTTTACCTTTGCGCCCGTCTGCAACCTGAAAACAATTTACCTTCGTTGCCATTTCCGCAAACGAAACACGTGCACAATTTTTCCGTTTCCAGTTATCCTGTGAGGTTTTTATTGCATATCCATCCAGACGGTATAAACCACGACGTAACTCCCCCTTCATGAGGACCATAAAACCCTTAGTCACTTTCAAAACTCCCCCATGAGTTTTATACCCATAACCTTCGGAGTCCAATTGACTAAGTGAAATTAAATTACGCCGCAACTTTGGAACATAAGCAACCTTGTCCAAAGTGTGCACCACCCCATTTGACAATTTTAATTTTACCACTCCAACACCCATGACATCAACAATTGAGTTATCAGCCAAACTCAATTTCTTAGTCATACCTTCGTGAAGCTCATCAAAACTATCCTTCCGGGTGCAAATGTGGTTGACACAACCAGAGTCTAATATCCATTCTTCCTTGGAAGACACGTCGTTCACATATGTGACCGCAAATATATCATTGTCATCGGTAAGGGAACAACCACTACTTCCTTCACCGGCAACCAAGTTGGTGTCACCCTTGTTTTCTTCATTTCCGCATTTATTAGGACAAAACCGCCTAATGTGCCCAAGGTCACCACACTTGAAACACTTCACATCATTATTAGAAGCATTCCTGGATCGAGACCTGCCATGCTTCGATCCATACTCCCTGTTAAACGATCGACCTCTCCCATCCCGAGCAACTGCAATTGTACCCGTATTGTCACTCCGAACCCCAGCCTTGTCCTTCTTCCTCGCATCAAAGGACAATAAAGCTGTTTGTGCTTGCTCCATCGTAATGGTGTCTTTTCCGCACAAAATAGTATCCACATAAGTCTCATATGTGTCCGGGAGACAATTGAGGAGTAACAACGCCTTATCTTCCTCCTCAAGCTTTACTTCGATCTTCTTTAACTCGTCTAACAGTCCATTGAACAAATTCACATGCCCAATTAAATTTTCATCCTCATCCATCCTCAACCGATATAACTGTCGCTTCAAAAGCAACTTGTTAGTCAAACTCTTCGCCATATAGAGATTTTCTAACTTTTCCCATATCACCGATGGAGAGTCGTCATCAAGAACACAATTGATGACGGAATCCGAGATGCACAACCTAATAGTACTTGCACACTTGGTGCAAACCTCTTCCCAGTCGTCATCACTCATCTTCTCCGGCTTACCATCATCTCCTTTCAAGGCTCTAGCCAAGCCAAGATGAACCAGGAGATCCTTCATCCTTCTTTGCCAAAGGGTGAAACTACTTTTACCGTCAAATTTTGGTACTACAAATTGAGACCCCATATTTGACACCCTTGCCAATTAAACCAGCCACCAGATCGAGCCTAGTGGCTCTGATACCACTGTTGGGAAATTAACGCCAATATTCCACGTGCAACGGAAGCAACCAACCGACAAGTAAACCGTAAAAGTAAATAAATATAAGCAATAATAAGATGAGACGATATTTAGGATCAAACCCAGGGTAAAACCTTCCAAACCGGAAGTAAAACCCACTAGCCAAATCGACTATAATCCACTATAAAAATAGTACCAGTACAACGCAAACGTCCCGAATAAACACCAATCCGGAACCCACAATAAAATAAGATAACAACCTCTAGACCTCCAGTAATATTAGTAAATGCCACTAATATTGCCCCTAGAGTAACCTCTTAAATTATTGTAATAGAATACCCGTTGTACTACCTCTCACACCCTCAAACCCCGACTTTACAGTCACCTTGTTTGATAATATTAGTGAGATACTTTTTCCAAAGGATTTACCATCCTTTATATAGCATTGTGAAAGTGATGTTATAATTTAACATCATAAATCACTTCACGTTACCAATACATGAATTAAAAACAAATTCACATAATTCTCACCTTTTAACGTAATGTTAACAAATGAATTAATACAATTCATATGTTTTTCACGCAGTGTAAAAAAACAAATGAATTCACATCATTTATTCCCACCTAATGTTACATGTACATAATCCATAATTTGTACAAGTAACACCTACAAACTTAATACCTTGTGTTGGATGTTTCACCCAACAGGTCTTAACATCCATTTGATGGATCACTAAATTATGAATTGCCGCTAGTGCAATTAATAATCTAATTGTGGAAATTCGAGTAACCGGAGCATAGGTATCAAAGTAGTCAATACCTTCCTTTTGTCTAAAACCTTGGATTACCAACCTTGCCTTAAACTTTTCGATTGAACCATCGACTTTCATCTTCTTTTTTTAAGATCCACTTGCATCCCAAAGGCTTGCAATCATGAGGTAGATCCGTTAGGATCCAAGTATTATTTCCCATGATGGAATTCATTTCATTATCTATGGCTTCCTTCCAAAAAGCAACATCTTGAGATTTCATAGCCTTATCAAATGTTTTAGGATCTTCATCAACATGGTAGCAATACCCATATTGACATCATATTTCCTCTCTTGATCCTTCCACCAAATAGGTTTGAAAATTTAAACCAAAAGACTTTCTTTTCTTAATCCTTGTACCCCTACGGGGTTCGGGTAACTCACCTTGAGGATTAACATTTATGTTTTCCTTACTTGCTCCATTATTTAATAGAACAATGTCCCTTGGTTTTGGCAAAGAAGAAAATCTGTTTTTATCAAATATTGCATCTCTAGATTCAATCACGGTATTAACTGCAGTCGATCTATTTGGTTCTATAACATAAAACCTATATGTCATACAATGCAAACATATCCAATAAAGATGCATTCAATGCCTTTTTCACCAAATGTTTTAATTTTGGGTTGCGGTAGTCTGACTACCGCACTAAATCCCCAAACACGAATATAATTCAAGTTTGGTGCCTTCTTGTACCAAAGTTCATATGGAGTTACACTGTTGTTCTTTTTGTTAGGAACCCTATTTAATAAATAACAAGCGGTCAACATCGCTTCACCCCAAAAACCGTCACTCAAACCCGAGTAAGATAACATAGAGTTAACCATTTCCTTTAGGATACGATTTTCCCTCTCCGATACACCATTCAATTGTGGTGCATATGCTGGAGTAACCTCATGCAAAATCTCGCATGAATTAAATAAACTAAGATCATAATGATCTCCACCTCGATCGGTACGCAATCTTTTAATCATAAGTGATTGTTGCAATTCCACTTCACTTTTAGAAACCTTAAATTTTTCAAGTGCTTCATCTTTGGAATGTAAAAGATAAATGTAACAAAATCTGGAAAAGTCATCTATAGAAGTAACAACTCGTTATATTGCTCCATAACCGGCCTTGAGTCTGTCATCTTATTATAGTTCATGAAATTGCCTACAAGAAACTTCTTGCTAGAAGCATCTTTGGCAATGTATTTAGACTCTAGTTCATTCCAAAGTTCTTTTGCCGACGCAAAATTTTGATAAACATCGAATAGAGAATCAGACATACCATTGAGAATATGATCCCGACAAATGTAATCATCGTTTTCCAACTTGAGTCGATTGCGAGCTTCCTCCATGGTTTCTTCATCTCGATCCCCCGGCATGGGAGTGCTTAGGACATACACAACCTTTAGAGTTGTGAGTAGGAAATGCATATTCTTTTGCCATCTCCTAAAATCTACACCTTCAAACTTCTCAAGTTTTCCAACCTTTGATGTCATCTCCTTGACATTCGACATTGTCTCAATAAATTACATACTTTCTAAGAATGTTGTATATGGAATAAGGGTTTTGACAATATTAACTTGGATAACTTGATGATCGCGTATGAAAGTCGCTTTCCTTAGAAAGTATTTCTACCCTATTAATCCTTGGGTTGCAAGAAATCTTTCCTAAGATAATTCAACAAGTAAACCTTTTGTTTAAAGGCAAAACAAGAGAAACTTATGAGGTTTGTGTTTTGTTTGTATAATACCAAAATCTGAAAATATGATTTAATTCACAATTTTTCTAATCTTTGTTCTCTCCAAAGTCTTGTGTATATATAGAAATACAAATTTAAGGTAATATGAATGAGAGAGTGGTTACCATCTAAGAGGAATCAACGAAACAATAGCGTACATTGCACCAGGAGAAAAACAGAGTTTTTCGGAAAAACTCAATACAGCCCCTCAACACCGATCAGGGTTGGTTATCGGGGTTGGTGCCCCCAATCGGGGTCGTGATGTTTCCCGTTTTCCGAATTTCATTTTTTTTGCAAAGACCCTCAACCCCGATCGGGGTCTTGATGTTTCTCTTTTTCCCGAATTTAATTCTTTTACAAATCTTGTCAATTGTTTCCCCCGATCAATATTCCCGACCGGGTTTATACAATGCTTTGTATTTTGAGTCGTAAAACATCCCCCAATATATATTAGGATTGATTAATATCGAATATTGCATTGTAACTCATTCCTCTTAGAACCACACATTTAAACACGTTTATATATGAGCGTGTACTCCACAATCCCTAACCCATAGTATAACGGTCAAACATGCGACGATTTTGGTCAAATCTCGATTGCATTCATCAAATGTATTTGTGATTAACTTAAATCACCAACAGGGGGTTCACAGGAGCTCTAGGATAAACCGATTGGTCATGTCAAAGAGACGACGTTATCACAACAAAGGTAGATGGTTGACCGGATGTGGTCTTATTGGTCGAAATTCGTTAAAGCTTGCCCCGACTCTCACACCTCATTAACGAGTCCCCGCCCGCAAATTCTTCACATAAAAGCCAACAGAATCAAATTCAACATTGACCATGTTATCGGTTGTAACTTTGCATACTGACACTAAATTTTTAACCAAGTGAGTGATATATAAGATGTTTTTAGGGACAAGTGGAGGATGTGGTTTCAGTAGTGTGGCTTGACCGTAACCCTTAAATGGAATTGAGTGACCATTTCCGACTATTATACCATTACGAATGCTCGAATTAACAAAAGACAAGAAATTACCTTGATTCAACGTCATGTAAAAGGTGGCTCCAGTGTCAATGATCCACGGTACAAGCGGGGTAAGTTCGAGTGTGCTTCGTTTGCGTTGATATTGGCCCGTCAATAGCATAAGCTTGAGCAGGAGGGGGACCTAGAATTCCTGATTGTTGGCGAAAAGCCAAACCCGGACGATCACATGGAAGGGTAGGATATGGACAAGGTGGATATCCCCAAGGAGAGGAGGGTCATTGCTACGAGTCATAGCACGTTGGCCATTTTACAATAGTAGGGGGAGATGGCGTTGTTGAAGAGGCGGCATGAGATGCGACAACACCTTGTTGTTTATTGTTGTCATTGTGACCCTTATCACCCTTAGTACTTGTGCCTTTTATTCTTTTCAAAGTGACGCCCGTTTTTGCTAGTGGCAGGAACGACATATTTAGAAGAAAAACTTTTGTCGTCACCATCAGGAGAACCCCATGCATACAAGGCAAATAACGATTTATGTTTAGCAAGACCGACCTTTTCATTCTAACGTGAGCATGGACTGTGCTTGATAAAATGCAGAGAAATGATCACTTTGACAAATGATTGTTCCAACTCCGTGATATGCTTTAGTATGACCCAAGACTAATTGAAGAACCAATCAGCTATTCGAGATAGGAGAGCCTATGTTTTTTCAATTGATCAGCGAATGACTTTAGTCACTGGCAATAGACGGAGGTGGAGGAAAAATCAGTCATTTTTTTTAATGTGAGAGAATTCTTGTTCGAGTGTCACTACAAGGAAATTCCTATTATCTTGTAAAATGCCATCAAGACGGTTCCATGTATCCATGGTGATTATGTCAACTTCAACAATGGTTTCGTCGAGGGTTTTTCATAGTTCTTTTCATTAGTAGTGGAAGGAGGTTTAGGAAGTCCTCCCTTCGATTTGATGATGTGATGAAGCACACAATTTGATTTTGCGTTATTCGTGAATAGGGCAACCCATAATGGGTATTATTGGTCGTTATCCATAATGAGAATGATGGTGAGGTGGTTCTGAACGCAATTGTGTTGTTAGTCATTGCTTTTGACATGAGGTTGAGAGAATAAAAGAAAGAATAAAAGAAAGAATAAAGTGCGCGAAAGCGATGTATAGAATCGAACCCTAGTGTGATACAATTAAGGAGATTAATGGATGGTTTTTCATTAGCAAAAAGATTAGTATAAATGAAACTTAGCTAGTTTACAAACTACGGAGTAGGTACTAATTACTACTCCCTCCTATTCAACATAACCTTCCCTATTTCCTTTTTTGTTTATTCACAATACCTTCCGTATGTCCTTATTTAGTAAAGTTTTTATACATATTTTAATCACTTTACCTTACCCCACCACAATACCCACCATACTCATACTTTATACTTATTTTAATCACCTTACTCACAAAAATTACCCCGCAATACATACTCTTTCTCTAATTACCCAACCCCACACCAATACTTTTCAATATAATAATTCCTTCCTTATTCTTTGTGCCTTTTCCAAATAGGGAAGATTATGTTGAATAGGAGAGAGTACAATTTAGGAATAAAATTACAACAAAGTAGGTAACAAAATGATATGAAAATTATTTACATAATTATTATTATTATTATTCTGTGAGCAACTTTTTATGAACATGTAACATCGTTCAACTTAACCTCTGAACAAATAACATGATACATATAACTTGAGTCTTATTAATCTCAATTTCGCTTTTTACACTAAAAACAAAATTTGAGTTGTATGACCCTCATCCACTTAATACATGAACAAATTAAAATATTTATTCTTTTGTTTTAATCTACAGAAACTACACCTTTATCAATTAGTGTAGAGCTTTTCATAAACTCTCTTCATCATCCAAGGACGAATTCTCATTGAGAACCGACACTATCCGTCAAGGCTAAAGACGAATAATGCCTTCTCATAATTAGGGGTGTTCATAATAAACCGAACCGCAATAATCGAACTCAAAACCCAAAAAACCGTACATTTTTATGGTTCGATTAACCGAACCGTTTTGACAAAGCGGTTCGGTGAACCGAATTTATCATGTACACGGTTCGGTTGAGGTTCGCAATTTTAGAAAAAAGGTTAACCGCGAACCGAACCGTTCACAAAAAATAAGCAAAAAATTAGAATATTATATAAATTTGTTTCTTTTGTTTAATTAAAAAGTGTTTTCAAATTCAAAAATGGTTAAAATGATTAATATTAAAGTTTCCCTAGTTAACTTTATTGGTTGAGTATAATTAAATATTAAAACTTAATTAAACTAGTAGATAAAATTCTCGAAAACTAAAGAAAAAGTATATTTAGCATGTTTATAGGTTAACCGGTAACCAAACCGCAAATAACCGTTTAAAGTGGTTAACCGAACCGTTTATAACCGTTCCTAACGGTGCGGTTTAGGTTCGGTTTTTTGCCAAACCGAACCGTGTATGTGCGAACCGAATTAAATATACGGTTCGGTGAACCGAACTGCGAATGAACACCCCTACTCATATAATATGCAAGTATCACTATTTATAAATTGCTTTATTTCCCACATAATTCATAAATTGAGTTATTTCTTCAATTACACTATCCGTTTTCAACTTGTAACAAATAATGCAAGAAAAATGTTTTGTTATCTAATAATCTACGACAGTCATACTCGTCTTCTAAAACAAATAAGAACAATAGACCTTTTTTTAAAAAAACTCACCAGTTGCTTTTTTTCGGTTCAATTATCAGCTGCTTATGCATTAGCCAAAACATTACATTAAATCCGAGGTATATGCGACTCAATCTGGTATAGATATCACTAAGCGACAAAGGTTGAACTATGTGATGGAGTTATCGTACCACGGTTCTCAACTCTGAGATGCTAGCTCGTCTGTGTTGTGGAGTTGTGGACCGTTGAATATAAAAACACATATTAGACGGTCCGCAAGGTAGTTAAGAGTCGAAAGAAGAAGACATATTGTCAACTTTGGGGTCTCAATCGATGAACCATATGGAGATATGCATAGTATTAGATACGGTGTACACCATAATAATAGTTGTAACTACTAAGTACTACTAACACACTAGCACTAGTAATTTAATGTTATCCAACCAATTTGTTTTCAGGAATAATCCTCTCTTTTGGATTTAAGGTTGGTATTACACTACTATTCATTTCTTATGTGCTTATGCCTTCCTAGGTTTTAGCTTTTCACTTGCTTTAAGTTTTAGGGTCATATTCCATCAATAAATAAATAGGAGTATGTTTTTCAACTTGGGAGCGTTTGGTCGGATCAAAACGCTTCTACATCTATTCCAATAAGAAGTTAAAAGTTACATTGTTTCGAACTAAATTTTAAATTATTTGAATTCAGTTTAACTTTATTAATTTTAATTCAACGTAACTATTTACAAATTAACTTTTACGTTAGGCCTGTTTGGTTCAATACAACTTCATTCAGTTTAGTTCAATTCAAATTCATTAAATTTTGAGTATGTTTGCCCCTGTTTTTAAAATTTAATTTCTCTTTTTCAAAAGTGTTTTTTCTAAATTAGGGCATGTTTGGTTAAACTCATTCAGGGTCGACCATAAGGGGTGTTTGGTTGACATTTGACAAGGGCACAAGTCTAGAACGGACCCATAAATGTGAAATAGAAATATGATATGTGTTAAATAAGATTTGTTACGTCAAAAGATCAACATAAGACAAGTAATCTAGTGGTTTTGCATCTTACCTAGTGTCAAATGGTCTTGTTTTTTTTTTTAAAGGGAAAAATCGTTTCATTAATCAAAAGTCTTATGATAGTTACAACATATGTCAAGAATGACAGGACACAAAACGATTAAAATGAAATAAACTACATTCTAGATCAACAGAAAAATTTCTAAACTTGATGGGATCATGAGACGCTTCTGCACATCCTCTAACATATCGCCTCATACGGTTTTTCACAAGAGGGTCTCCAAATTTTCTAAAACATTGACAAGAACCAAGTTCTTTTGACCAAAAAGTTTGTAACGAGCAATTTGACAACAGTTTTATCTCCATAGGATCAACAATGAAGGCGCCGATCTTCCACTTAATTCTTGAACCTCTCAAATAGAAGGGAAAATCTCACCACACAATGAGGACAAAACTCACCAAAAGGTGAGAACAAAACTCACCAAAAGGTGAGAACAAGTCTTCAATAAAGGAGAGGCAAAGAGTTATTAGCGTAAAAAAATTAAAAAATAACGAAAACGGAAAATTTGGGACTTACCTCCACCAAAAAAAGTAGACGGCAACCCACAGGATGTTGAATTAGGGTTTAAGTTTTCTTTAGAGAGAGTAGAGAGATAGAATTTATTTGATACCATTAAGCCGGAATCTGCTAATTTCACTCAATATACTTCAAATGGTCTTGTTTTTCATTCCTCATTAATTTCTTTTTTTTTGGAAAATTATTACATTGATAGGCCTATGTCCTTCCACAAATTCTCATTTTTGACAACAATATTCGTCGCAAGCTTGTGATGGGTCAAATAAAATTCATTTGGGGAGATAACAACAAAACATTTGTGATCTTCTATGCACTTTTATTTTTATCTTATTTAAACAAGTGGATGTACTTACCTGACGCAAGCTTGTGACGAATATACCTGTCACAAGAGAAACTTATTGATTTCCATCATTTTGATATTTTTTGTTCCACCATTTTTTATTTCTTTTTTGAAAATTATTACATTGATAGGCTTTTTTCACCATTCTTATAATTTTTTTTGTTAACTCACAATGTTGATAAGCTCATTTATTTAAATTTTTGCTTATACTTTAGTGCGTCAATTGAACTATAAAATAGTTTCCGTGATTTTGTGCGAATTGTGTTCATTATTCATCTTAGCATAGTTTGCTCAAATTATACATTTAATGTACTCGTCTAATAAAACTAACATCTAAACTTTGAAAGAATTTCGATCATTCGCGATTTGTTGACGATAAAAGGGTTGAATTATAAGGTACCCTCTTTCCAATTTTGCAAATTCAAAATCGTTTTTTCTTCTAAATTTTTAAGGATTTTTCAGGAATCAACCTTATCTAGTTCAAAAAAATTTATATGTCGTCCTGTGTGTTCTTTATTTAATTGTATTAGATAATTACACATGAATTACTTAATTTTTTTAAAAAAATAGGGCCTCATTTTACAATTTTGCCTAGGGCCTCAAAATATTTAGGACCGGTCCTGAACTCATCACAAGTGTTTTAGATAAATTCCAGTGTTTAGCCTAATTTAGTTGTTTTAGTTTTATTTTTCATCTATTGTTGTAATAAATATATTTTCCATCAAAATAGAAATATAGAAACAATCATAGATAAATGAAATAGGTACGATTATACTATATTGTAAATTATATTATACGACCGTTGTATAGTACAATTAGTTTAAAAGTCATATTTATGCCATTTTATGTTAAAAATGACAAATTTTTTATTTTTATAAAGCGACTAATTTTTATTAGTAGTCACATTTTAACAAAAAAATATAATTACTATTTATCGTATAATGCTCACTTTGTATCTCTCGCAGTCTCGCTCCATACAATAGTGACGCACAATAATTATCGTAATTTGTACAGTGTAATTTATTGTGAATCTGGTTTACGCAAACAGAACGTGACCTTTTTTTATGTTTTTTTAGTTTTTTTCATGATTTTTGTGATATTTTCTAATTAGTATCCATTGTTATAATACTAGACTATAAATATGTATTTTATTGCATGTATAATATTACAAATTAACATAAAAGATCATACATTTTGTTTATTACAAAAAACTGACAAAAGTAGAAAAATAATTTACGGTAACGAACGTTACACAAATAGGACTATACATTTAGATGTATATGAGCATTATCGTACATCTAATACAAATGTAATTGAGCTTATATGCAATTTTTTTGAGCTTTTAACAATTTTTTCTTACACTATAATTTTTTAGTGTTAAAATTAAAATCTTTGGGTTTTTTATATGCCTTATTTTTGAGTTTCAATATAATGTTTTGATTTACAATTTTTTTATAATAAAGACATTCAGATTCTTTTCAATAAAGCTCGTAAAATATACGTATAAGCTCAAATTCTTTGTTATAAAGTTCGAAATCTATACTACTAGATGTATACATCTGGTTGTATAATCCTCTAATTGGTCGTCATGCCTTTAAATAATAATTTACCTAAAAAATGCAGCATAAGTCATAAAAGAATCATGAAAAAATGAAGTTATATTTGTTGATCTGGGAAGATATAAAAATAGAAACACCAAATTATTGCTTCTGTTTTTCTGAGTGAAAAAGTGGTTTTGAGGTTTAGAAAAACAATTTTTCTTTTTCAAAACTAAGTGTTTGGCACAACTTCTTGTTTTGAGAAAGTGAAACACTTTTTAAAATTTGGCAAAACACATGCTTAGAGCATGTTTCGGCTACCTTGTTAAAAAAACTCTTTATTTTTGAAACTTAATTTTCTAAAAGTGTTTTTCAAAACTAGAAGTATCAAACTGTTGTTTATATTTTGAAGGACAAAAAGATGGTTTTTGTGCTTTTAAAAAACTGTTTTTAGCTTTTTAGAAAATTACTAGTTTTTGTGTCCGTGCAAATGCACGGGATAATTTTGGTATTTTAGTACTTAATTTACTGTTTTTGTTGTCATTTTGATTTGCCGTAAAAGTTTTGATCCTATTTTTATCGGGCAAAGAAACAAAAGGGTGAACATCTAAGTCTATTCCTTATTACATAACTTATTATAGTGAAAAAACATGTAAATTAATGTAAACCTGTAAAATCTCTACATGCATATTAATAATATTTTATCACTGAATCTTACATATTATCTTTAGTCTATCAAGACATTATGAAAAATACATAGAAAGCGTTGTGTTAAACCACAATTGATTTTCGTCTAAACAATCAGGCTAAAAATTAGATGTTAATTTTCTTAAATACAACGTAGTTTTATAGACTTTTTTAGCAAATACATGTACAAAATCGTCTCAACATCCTTTTGTCATTTCAATGAATTTTCAACGTATAGGTAAGAAAATTAATGAAATGATTTTTATATATCATTTACTTGGATGAAAGTATTTTTATAGCTTATTGATTCAATGTTGACTCACATTAATATATTTATAAGCTAATTTGTACCCACTAATTCTTGTATTAATTTCAACAATTTATTTAAGGGAAGAACAAAAGTTTTGTAAATGAGAAGGAAGATAATAAATTATGATAACAAAATACAATGTATATATAATAACGGTGTTTAAGAAACATAGCATTAAATAAAATAACACTAAAACTTAAGAGAAACGGTCTTTCAATAAATTATTGAAAGATCATTCTTTTGTACCCTTTTATTTTTATATCGTGACCCTTTTGTCATTGATCGTATCATAGTAATTTCGTACTTATTTGCATAATAAATGTACCAATTTTATTTTTAATCATGATTTGTACCTATTATATTATCTTTAGTACCACTTTTTCTTAAATTTGTACAATAGTCTCTCAATAAGCTTATTGAAAGGTCGTCTCTCAGGAGACCTACTGATAAAATAAATATATTTTAAATAACTATGATAGATTAATGATAGCGGGGTTTGTCGTCCTCCCCTATATCAAACAATATTTATAATACTCAACTAAACTAATGTACTAGGGTAGTTGAGGTCGATCCACAGGGAGGTCAAGGTCAAGCACTAATCGGTCTCAAATTGCAAGTTAGCTATGCAAAACAAGAATGGAATAGAAAGTCAACTAAACATCTAAACATAAATTAACTATGGTTACTAAACTAAGGAAACAAACAAGTAATAGAAAAAATATATAATCAATAAAGAAAGGCTTAGGGTACGACTAAACCACCAACAATTCGTAATTCACCGCTTAGTTTCGTTAACTAGTTATCAAGGGTAAACAAATTAGGTGGAAACGCATCTAAGTCGCCTATTAACTCCCTCCGGGATCATAATAGGACACTAGTAATACCAAGTCAACTCCTTCTCGGGCCCATGACTCGGTTTCCCCCGACTCAAGACTCAAGGTTCACCAAAATGGGCCCATTCCGCTTATCTCTCACCAATGTCAAGGGCTTAAGCCCGCGATGATCCCCGGTCATCCCGCCCCTTCTCCTGAAGGTGAATTTCAAATCGATAAACAAAAACACCTTACTTGGGTTCTCCCTCCCGGGTTCAACCCAAGTTGACAAAGGGACTAAGAGGGGTAGTCAACTCCCGACCTAATCAACTCTCGATGGTGGACAAGGGCCAAAACTGACTATTTTCCCAAATAGAACACAACCAATTCAAAACCTTTTGTTTAAACCCGACAAATTCCCCCTCAACAACCAATTAAAGTGAAACTAATTAGGAAAATTACTCATGTCGGGGTCTCATTGCACCCTAGTGAGAGACTACTCACTAATCCTAATTATTCTAACACAAGACCCATTAACAACTACACTAAACATGAAATTAAGCATAATGAAACAATAGAAGTTACACTTTAATTTAATTACTAAACTTGGATAAATTATACTAAACATCGTAAAATTGATATAAGACAAACTTTGAGTAATTGAAGACAATTAAACTAACTAAACATAACAATAATAAAAATGACAATGAAAAAGAGAAAGGGGAAAAATAATTCATACTAAACTTGTAATTAAATGAAATGACATGATGCATCATCACACCAAGTTTGTAAATTGAGAACATAAACTAAATTAAACAAAAATGAGGAAAAAAAAAGGAATTTTTGTTTGATTTTCTATACTAAGCTACTCTACTTTGCTCTCCACTTTCTGTCCAAAATGTCGCTGCTGCGGCCAAAGAAATGAAGCTGCCTCCTTATTTCTGTCGAGAAGCCCCTTGGGTTCCCCTGACGTTGACCAAATTTTCTTCATTTTGTTGGCAAACCAACGTAACAAATGCCATGCTCAATTCAATTGGCCCACATTTCCAAACCAAAACGGCCCAATTCCAGAAAATTATACTCCCTTCGAGTCGGAGTAATGGTTCTTACTTTCTTTTTGGTGCGAGTTTAGTGATGGTTCCTCTTTCCATTTTTAGTAACTTTTTTGTGGTCCAAAATCAATTCAGTGTGGGGTAGGGTGTTTTGTGTGGTTTAGAATCATTTCCTTATTTTTTGTGCATAAAGGTAAAGGAACCATTACTATAACTCGGAGGGAGTATGTAAATTGGTGCGGTACAAAGTTGACGGCCCAAGTTTTCATTTTCTTTTCGTCTTTCTTTAATCCGACTTGACTCGTCTTATTGCACTTGTTTTCACCCGTCTCGATACCTACATGTCAAAAAATAGAAATAAAATGAAAGTAGTACCGAAATTCCAAGAAAGTAATGTAAATTGCGTTATACAAAACTAGATGACTAATATTATATTTAATACTAAAATGAGTAAATAATACTTATAACTCGAGTTATTATTTCGTTCAAATAAGAGATAAAATATGAGTTAAAAATTGATAAATTATAGTGTTATCAATCAATAACCAAAGTTGTGAATGGAAATTAGAGGTTGTTATTAATTTATTTTGTATTTGCAATCAATAATTTTTTTTATATTTTTTGTACTTATTATAAACATATGACTCTGATAAGTCCATTTTATATAGAAATTTACCCCTATTTTCAGCTCACTTTTACTTGATTATTGCACTTATTTTAGTGTTATTGTGAGCTAAGGTTGCTTTCTAGTTGTTTTGCTTGTGTTAGTATGTTCTTGCATGAATCTAATCAAAATGAGCTAACAACTAACTTAGCAAGGCTAAGTAGGAGCAAGAATAGTCATGGCATGTCAAAGATGGAAGATGTTGGTCAAAGCATACATTTTTACCAAGAATTTAGTAAAATGTAAAGAATTGATCACTAATGTTAATGGTCCAAATTGAAGTCCAAATGCAAACGTCCATCACAAAATATCAAGCATTGGATGTCAAATCTCCTCATATAGTAATGTTGGAGTCTTCAATCGGGTGATTAATCAAATAATAAACACCCAACATAAGATCACATATGCATTGAATAAGAGAATTAAGTGAGAATACCGAGAAAGCTGCGACCCCGATCGGGGTTGGGCCTTTGTTGACTATTTACGTTTCTCCTCCTATTTTATTATAAATAGGAGGTGTTATGGGAGACTTAGACATCATCTTTTTACACATCTTTTACACACTACTTTTACATAATTTTCTCATGTAATTCTCTTAGTTTAGTTTTAGTTTAGATTAGTTTAGTTTATCATTAACATTATAAACATTTCCTTTAGCAATTTCATTTTACAAGTTCCAATTTATATTCAAGTATTTTTTTCATTCTCCATTTCCATTTTGTCAAGGTAATTTTATTATCTCTAGGTCTTTTCTTTCATTTGTTTACATTTCATTTTATTCCATAATGTTAGAATAATTTCCTTAGTCCAGGAATTAGGGAAGATTTTCGTCCAAGTGGACCAACATATATGACTTGTCCTCCGCGTTTCATAAACAAAAGTTGCAATATACAACAAGCCATGCAACACTTACTGTGAGATATTAGAAGGGCTAACAATTTCATCACCAAAAACAGCTTAAAGAAACTAACTACTAATAGACTTTTGGGTAGTAACCCAGGAATCGACTTTTCTGGTAACTTTGGCAGCTGATATTAACACTGAAACTGGCTGAACTCCTTCACACGACTTGAAGTAACATTGGCTAACGTGCTAACTCTTCTAGCTACCAAATTTCCACGATGGGTACAAGTTTTTTTTGCCAATTCTTCAATTCCTTAGCACGATTGCTGCATAGAACACAAAACAATTCAAAGTAGCTGAAACTTAAGAAAAATCGTAGTTTTCGCTACCCAAGATGGCATGGAAATGCGCGCAAACAGTTAAATAATTGTATAGAAAAGACACGCATCAAACCTTCTCAAACCAAACCCTTGCTTGTTTCCAAACAATCAAAAGACTCAAAAACAAGAAAAACTTAAAGCAGTGGTATAAAACTCAGAGCTAAGTATACAAAGGATTCATCAAACCGTTTTAATGCATCATAAACACCAAGTAAAGAGACCAAATGCAACGAGTTATACTAATGACTAAAACCACCAAACCTTCGACCTTTCAAGACCAACATGTTGGACTCTCGCGAGTCCCTCAACTCTCAATAAAGCACAAGGTGAGTAAGATATATGTAAGAGAGAGAGAGAGAGAGAGAGAGAGAGAGAGATATTCACGCACCTAACTACGACCAACAAAAGCACGCATGCAATATAACATGATAGATATCTCTAGCTACCGTACACAAGCACTCCAACCAAACGAGATCCATAAAACATGCCGAGGAATTACAAATAACTGTGAGCTGAGGTAAACGGGTAAGAAGGGACAAAACATTGATATGTGAAGGCAGAAGTTAAACTAGCACCGAATATGTCCAAAATTCACAACTTTCCACTTCTAAACTGTCTTTAAAACGTTAAACACAATGTCATATGTGGCATAAACTCGCTCACAGTTATGACATACTCCTCAATAATATCAAAATCAACATATGAATCAACATACTTATTATTTTTTTTATTTTCTTCATCATTCATTTTTTTTTCAACATAATCACTTTTTTTCTTTCTTTTTCATAAACTTTTTTTACATTTCTTTTTCTTCTACTCCTTCCTTCCTACACAAAAGCAGGCTGCATTTTTCACTCAACTCAGCCTTCTTCCTTTGTTTCTTCTTCTTGCCTTGGTTCATGACTTGGATCAGAAAATTGCCACAAGGTTACAAGTAAAAGAGATAGATAAAAACTTGAAATTACAATTACAAAAATGCAAACGATAACTACATCAAAATTAAACTAAAAATCGAGAATTAAGCATGTTTAAAACGATAAATACGTCCGACTAACTTGTCATTATTTGATACTATCAGTGGGCTACTCCTATTACCAATTGGTTTTAGGATGAAACCTCATTTGCTTGTGAGTCGGGCTCATGCACTTAATTTTATAAGTCCGTTACGGAGGACTCAATAAGTTGTATCAGAGCCGATGGTTCAGCTTTGGACTACAAGGTGCGATGTGGTGACGGTGCTCGATATGGCGTGGAGTAGAGGTGATCAAATGGCCCAGGCCCGATGGCCCGATCCGGCCCAGCCCGATTTTTTCCCGGGTTTGGGCCGAATAGTTTGGCCCAAAAATCCCGTGGCCCGGCCCAAAATAAGCCCGATATAAATATAGGGCCGGGTTTGGGCCAACCTAAAGGCCCGATTTTTGGCCCGGCCCGACCCGAAATTATTTTTTTAAAAAGAAAAAAATTCAAAAGTTGAAATCGTATATCACACTAATAATCTAATAAACTAATGCATTGAATTATCAACTTTGCGGCTATTTTTATATTTTTATCGTATACCTTTAGTTAATACTACTCATTTTTTGTCAACTCATAAGTTATGTATGGTACTATGGATTGTTCTTCTACCAAAAGAGTCGAAGTCAAACACCTAAGACTTGAAAATTTTATTTCGTTGCTAATAGTTTGT
Source organism: Silene conica (assembly GCA_029255685.2). Lineage (NCBI taxonomy): Eukaryota > Viridiplantae > Streptophyta > Magnoliopsida > Caryophyllales > Caryophyllaceae > Silene > Silene conica. The sequence goes on along the minus strand of CM055312.2, from coordinate 80,688,425 downwards.
TCACATATCCATTTTGTTGATTGTTTCGTATTGTATTATTTTGGCCCGTTTTGGCCCATTTTGGCCCGAGGCCCGTTATAGCCCGAACAATTATGGGCTTGGGCCAAGAAAATTGGCCCATCATTTTGGCTCGGCCCGGCCCGGCCCGTGTATTTGGGCCGTTTATTTAGCGCGGTCCCGGCCCGAACCCGGCCCAGCCCGACCCATGATCAGGTCTAGCGTGGAGTAGTGTCGTGGTTGCGGAGTAGCACCACTGTTGGGAGAGATGCAGAATAGCATCATGTGGAGTAGCCTGGTCGGCTCGACACGAGGTTGTGTCGGGTGCGGAGTAACGTCAAGTGAAAGGGAGTTCACCCTACACACATGTGAAATGGGAAGATTGTTGAGGTCTCTTCCCATATGTGTGTGTGAAGGATATTGTCCCACATCGGTAGAAAAATAGTGGAGGGACTAGCTTATGAGTAAGTGAATTACTCCTACTATCACCAATTGATTTTAGATTTTTAGGATAGAACTTCACTTACTTATGAGTCGGTCTCATGCACTTGATTCTATAAGGTCGCTGCAGAAGACTTTATCCCCCCAAACCCTTCACCTCCCTAAGGACGGAATGTGATTCCATTACCCCTCATTCCCTCAACCACCTTACATATCAACCACCACAACTATTACTTGCGACCATCACCACACTTGTCACCACCATGACACCACCAGCAGCACAACCACTGTGTCGCCACTGTCTCTAAATCCAACCCTACCACCAAAAGCCTTAGAACCAACCACCTTATAATTTTGTTACCACCACCCTGTAAAAGGCGGCACGCTAGAGAGACCTTCAACCCACCTATAATAATAATGCTCACTCATACCCCACGACCCTTCACCATCAGTTGCAACCCTCGTTATAAACTCAACTCAAAGCCTCATAAAACATTCCCCCATCGTCGTAGTGTACTCCCCTACCCATAGAAACACCAGATTGGTGGTGAGGGAGAGTTTTTCAAGGCTTGTTGTGGTGTTTACGATGGTCGTATAAGTGTTTTCACTCCTTTTGATCTTATACTTTGTTAATTTCATTCTCTTTTCCTTTTTCAAACTAAATTTCCCAAATGAAAATAATATTTTATCGAGCTAAATTGAATCATCAATTTTCCGAGATAAACATTCTTCATTAATTACTCCGTTTCTACCACCCGGCACATGTGTTAGTTTGAGTAAGTTTTGATAAACGATACTATGTTCTACTATTATTAATTTGTGAAATGTCAAACAATGCAGTTAACTTATTTGGTCCATTGAAGGAGTGATGGGAATAGGGGACAAATAAAATTATGTCAACACAAATAACAAATTGGTTGAGCTAGAAGCTTATTAAGGAGGCTCACTTTTTTATTTGGTTAAATTTATCTTTAACTTTATCTTTATACTCAAATTTAATACTCTCAAACTCACTAAAAGAATACATATTATCCTCCGTAACTTATTTTAAACTTTATCCGCTCAAACAAACAAAAAGTTTTTTAACGCCGTACATTCAAATTACGACTCTACCACTACAAAAGGGCTCTAATTAATTCTGAGATACCTCTCAAAATTTCACGCCAATTTACAAATACCGGTTCTTCATAGCAAATCTAGTATAACTTAACAAATATTTTAAAAATAACAAGTTTGAATTATCATCGAACCCAAACCATGTTACAACGTCCACATTTTGTGGCACATACATTTCAGCTATTCTTGTAATGCTCAACAACGTATTTTAAGTAACAAGTTGAATTATTTATCTCAAGTCAGAGTAAATGTAAATGTGTAATCGTGAGCTAATGCACTATTAGCTTGAATTGCCACATCATATTTTTTAAGCTATATTATTTTAAGATATAATTACATACAATGGTTTCAAGCTAGCTTAAATGGACCCACATAAAACAAGAATTCCAACTTTTTTTTAAATAATTATTTTTTTATAATAAACTCTAATTTAATAGGTTGAAGCTTAATGGGGCTAATAGCTTGATCTAAGATAATCCAAAAGTAGAGGTACAATGGTTTAGCTACTAGTAGAGCTGGCCAAATGCGGGCCAACCCGTTTCACCCGTCCCGTTCGGCCCGCTTTGCTAGCGGGTTTGGCCACAATTTTTTTTAAAATAAGCGGGTACGGACAAGAAAATTAGGCCCGCTAAAATTAATGGACGGGCTTGTACTAAATAAAATTGTCCACGGACTACCCGCTAGGCCCACTACATAACCTAACAAAAATAAATAAAAAGTAAAACTGAAAAATATTGTATTCAAAATAGTATGTGTGTAATGTACATTGGTTACGAGCTAGAGGGTTATCGTTACGTAAATTTTTGAATTTATTTTATTCTACCATTAAATTAAACTAGTAATTTCCTCCCCAAATATATTTTTTTCTACTGTTTTGTTATATCAGTAAAATAGTTATTAATATATATGTATAATATCTCATGATTCTCACGGGTTTCATATCGAGGATGAAAAGCAAGACGTGGATAATGATAGATAAATACGTGTCTTCCTCCACTGATATCTTAAAGTGTTTTGAGACTCTATATGAAACTAGTATAATGTTTAGTTACTATTTTTAATGTTGTGAACATGATCTTAAAAGTTTTATTTTGCAAATTTGGTAATCATGTTTTTTTTACCGTTTTGTTGGTTTGATTTTTCAGTAATTAATTTCATTAAAGGCCCGCTAGCCCGCGGGTTGGCCCGCTAAGGTATATAGGGCGGGTACGGGCAATTATAGTTGGCCCGCCAAAGCGGACACGTGCATAAAAAAAGGCCCTCACGTTTTGATAGGTTAGGCCCGGCCCATGTCCACCCCAAGCCCGCAAACGGCCAGCTCTAACTACTAGCTTACAACTTTTCATATTTGCAAGCAAGTCCCTTAGCTAAACCATTGCACTTGCCCTCATGCATGTTAAGGGCAAGTGCAATGGTTTAGCTAAGGGACTTGCTTGCAAATATGAAAAGTTGTAAGCTAGTAGCTTAACCATTGTACCTCTACTTTTGGGTTAGCTTAGATCAAGCTAGTAGCCCCATTAAGCTACTAGCTCAAAGGACCATCCCAAAATTTCAACCTATCAAATTAAAGTTTCTTATAAAAAATAATTATTTAAAAAAAAAAGTTGGAATTTATGTTTTATGTGGGTCCATTTAAGCTAGCTTGAAACCATTGTATTTAATTGTAGCTTAAAATGATATAGCTTAAAAAATATGATGTGACAATTTAAGCTAATAGTACATTAGCTCACCATTACACTTGCTCTAAAACTGCACATTTTGAGGTATCATAAATAATATGTTAGCCTTAAGTTGATAGGTCATATATATATATATATATATATATATATATATATATATATATATATATATATATATATATATATATATATAGGGTTAGGATCCGGTGAGAACCACCTTACAATGAAAACCGGTGAGAACTCTTCCTTACGGAGTTTTTTTTAAAAAATTAATGTAATAATTGGATTCGGCATGGAATTTTATGGCCAGAGAACATACTTCTTGGTCTAGAAAATAAATACTAGTGGCGGAAAAAATGATAGATACGAAAAAATAGATAGTAGGTGCATGCAAATAAATAAAACGTATCTCACCTTGATTTCCGTCACTAGTATTTATTTTCTAGACCAAAAAATATGTTCTCTAGCTATAAAATGTCATGCCGAATCCAATTATGTTATTAATTTTTTTTAAAAAAGTCCGTAAGGTAGAGTTCTCACAAAGTTCTCATTGTAAGGTGGTTCTCACCGGATCCCAAGTCTATATATATATATATATATTAAATTATATGATAAATTGTCTAGAAAATGTCAATAATTTTGTCTTCATTAAGAACATTTGACCATCTTAAAATTTTGTTTTAAACCAGACTCATTTGCAAAGGACATACATTTCAAAGTGCATAGGAGAATTAACAATTGAATGCGCGTTATATAACATTTTGAATTAATAAAGGTAACTTAAAAGTATTAGTCATAACGCTCTCCGCAAATCTTTAGCATTATATTAGATGAATGGGTTTCGGAGTTTGGAAGCCAGAAGTAAGTATGCCCTACCATTTGCATATCAACCAACAAGAATACAACATTTCCAGCACCTAATTACTTAACTTGCTTCCCACTATTGCTAACCTCTCTCTTTATATATCATTTCATGTTAATTTATGTTAAGAGTTGGTTGGACATGATCAGGTTTGATCAAGATCAAGCTAAGGTTTGATTTACTTCAAAAGCTTTAAGACTTTGACCCATGTCAATTTCATTCCAACAATTATCAATTTAAGCCCAAAAACCTTGGTTCATATTTCTGATCGATTTGAAAATAAATCTTTTAAACTGCATGTCTATGAACAAGGAGTCGTTTGGTTGATCAAGGAACTTCATTTGCCTAGGAACTTCAATTTCATAGGAATTAAGTTCCAGCATCCAATTCGGGTGAATTTGATAAATGTGTTTGGTTGCCCATGTAGGAATTAAATTCCATTGGAATTTCCAATGACCAAAGGAGGGGTAGGTAAGCCAATTCCTACATCATGTGGGCATTGGAAGTTCCCAGGAACTTCTAATTCCTCCATTTTCCAAAAAATATGTCAACCAAACAAGACTTATTTTTGTAAATCACGTGATTTTGCAACTCATGTGTTTTAAGGTGTCAACCAAACAACCCCAAATATGCATGTTTTGCAGATTATTACGTATTTTTTTTACAGACTTCTAATAAATATAGCATATTTTGAGATACTCAACCATTGAGAAAGGAAAATTGTTAGCTTGTTACCAAAGTTTATGCACCCTCCGTCCCGGTCATTTATTTGCTTATTGTATTTTTGAGTATCTTAATCCATTGTTCGCTTTTCTATTACAGCATTATCTTTGATGGGTAATTGGATCATCCACACCCAATTTGATCTACTTGTCATCTAATAATTGACATATTCCTCTTTTTTAGTTTTTTGTGCCAAAAACAAAAATAAATAAATGACCACGACGGAGAAAATATTTAGCTATTTTACACATTTAAATTTCACCACTTTACAGTACAACATGTATATTCTAAATTCAAATTCAAACTATATACCAGCTATGTACATGAGTTAACTATTAGGACATTGGAGTCTTTGGTAATGTACTCACAATTAGTGTAAACAAAGCTATCTTATACTCAAGCACTAAACTAAGGTAATAACCATGTGTTCCTCTTTGATTGGTCTTCACATAATGTAATTGTTTAGTGCATCATAGTTGAATACCTGAATTAATGCATGATAATTGAATCTTGTCATGATATAAAATAAAATAATGATTAAATAGATCTCATATTTTTCTAATATTATTATTATTATTATTATCAAATTGACTAAAGGGCCCCAAAACATCAAATTACTTGTTCTTAGACATTCAAGGTCCTACCACTAAGTAGTTTAGACGTGACTTTAAGACAAAGACATCATATGTATTTAATTCACTAATTTTGTAAATTATTATCAATCATGCCATGATTAATGATGGATCCACTAACTTTATACTATTAACAACTAAGCAATGAAATAAAATCTAAAAAAACAAAATACGGTCACGACAACTAACAAAGTTGAAATTTTTTATCTTTCACATACTTTACTGACCTTAACTAAATGAGCGCGTTATAACGCAAGTACAAATTGATTCTTTTACCTCATAATTAAAAGCTAACACACATTTTTACATACTCGTTACTTGCTAATACGTATTGAACTCCTAGGAATAACGGTCAATTGTAGAATTAAGTTGGCAGTCATTTTCCCCTTGCCAACTCCACACAATGTCCTTAAGAGCAGGCCTAACATCTTCCTCACAAAACTTGATATACTCAAGTGTATCACCGGAGTTCTTGCATAGCTCCACCACCGCCACCTCAGCCGCCACCTCATACACTTCGGCCGTGACCATCAATTTACCTTTTCGCCCGTCGGTCCGCCCCTCCATCTTAACCTTGAAGTCTTTACCACTTGCATGAAAATTCAACTTATTAGCTAATTCTTGAAACTTGGCCATGATAGCCGAGGCAGAACATTTAGAAGTGAAAATGGAGCCTGATTTCTTCTTGCCTTCGAATAAACTCGACAAATCGAACCCGGATGACATTGATGATATGAACTCAAATGCATTAAAAAACCTAGGAGAGGATGATTTAGATTCCTTAATTGTGAAGGATTCTTGTTGTTGAGGGATTTCGATTGATGGGTTTGTGGTTGAGAACGATAAACAAGGTTTAAACTCCTTTCGAAACCATGGTTGTCTCATAATTCCTTGGATGCTTAATCTTTTATTAGGATCAACAACTAGAAGCTTAGAAACAAGTTTCTTAGCTTCAATTGAAACCCCATTTGGAAAATTATACTCTGCCTTGAAAACTTTACGGTACATGTTCATGACATTAATATCTTGGAAGGGTAAATACCCGGCTATTAGAACGTATAATATCACCCCACATGACCATATATCAGCCTTTGGACCGTCATAACCTTTTTTCCTAAGCACTTCTGGTGCAACATATGCGGGTGTACCACATTGAGTATGAAACATACCATCTTGCCTTAGATGCTCTGGTAAGGCCGAGAGCCCAAAATCTGTGACCTTAAGGTTCTCGTTTTCATCAAGGAGAAGGTTTTCGGGTTTAAGATCACGGTGTGACACCCCTCGACTATGGCAATAGTCTATTGCACTTATAAGTTGTTGGAAATACTTACGTGAATATTGTTCTTTGAGCTTGCCTCTTGATATCTTGGTGAACAATTCACCACCCTTGACGTATTCCATTACGAAGTATATCCGACTCTTAGAAGCCATAACCTCTTTTAGCTCAACCACGTTGGGGTGTCGAACCAATCTCATAACAGAGATTTCTCGTTCAATTTGTTCCATCATTCCAGCTTTTTTCACCTGGTCTTTGCTGATGATTTTAATTGCGACACTCTCATTTGTCGCAATATTTTTGGCATAGTAGACCTTAGCAAATGTGCCTTGGCCTAGTAGCCTACCCATCTCATACTTACCAAATATTATATTCCTATTCCTATCCCTATGTGTTTGGCTCTCACATTCAAGACTTTTATTTTGGTCCATGGTGAATGAAATTCAAAGGTCTAACAATTACTCTAGCTTACTTTCCACACTAGGTAGTGTAATTGAAGTTTGATTAGTGTTGATAATCAAAAGATTAAGTGGGTTAAGACATAATGTATATGTGATTAAGGATCATATAAATATGGGTTTAATCAATTATTGAAAAAAAAGTGTGAATAGAAATTTAAGCAAATCTTACCTGTGACAGTCTTTTCTTAGAGAAATTTAAAGTGAAGTGATGAGGGAAAGCCATAGGGAATGAAGGACATGGTTTTGAAAGGTTAGCAAATGGGAATAGAGAATCAAGGGGCAGGGAAGAACATTGAAATATCTAAGGGACTAAAAATAAAAGTGTATTAGGCAGGGTTAATGACCAATAAGTTTGGTACACTTATATATTAGAGGGGTTCAATTATTATAGTGTTTGTTATGGGTTTATCTTGTCGCATGTGGTGGCGGCTTCGTATTGATTAGCTCGTTAATTTTTTTGCAAGGTGAGGCCCATCCATCTTCCAATTATAACCAATAAGTTTGAACTAATATTTCATTAAACAAACATTAATGTGATGTTTTTTCGGTGTATGGAACGAAATTAAGCTGAAATAAATTAAACTAGCTTGAATAGAGCTGAGTTAAACTGAATTAAGATGTATTATGAGTTATTTTATAAAGTGATGAGTAGTATAAGTAAATGAATCTTAATTGCACTTAACAAAACTGAATAGAGCTGAGTTGAACTAAACTAAGTTGAAGCATGAAATTGAGCTAGAAAAGAACAAAATCGTAGACATTCCAAATAGACTATGCTATCATGCAGTGGGGTTTGAATCGGACTACTCAGTTGATTGAATTATTTTGAGTAGAGTCGATAAAGCTAATCCGAGTTGAGGTATCTGAGTCTAATTATTTTAAACTTCGTCTGATAGAATTAGAAAGTTTTTCACAATAAAAAGGATTTTACAGGGCTCAGTCCAGCGTTAAATTGATAGCCATTAATATTTCTATATGTTCGAGCGTATAAAAAACCAAATTCGACTTTAGATGTTGCATGATCTGATAGTGACAATATACAATTGAGTGATCTGATAATAAATTAGCTTTTTAGTGGCCCATATAAGACCAAATTGGTTTTTTTTACTGAAATAATAATGAACAATCCAAACTTAAATATATAAAATCAAAAATGTGCTCAAAACCAAAACTGATAGTGGCCTGAACCGAACATGACCCGACAAGTCGCCCAGGCACCAATTATGACTTGACTTGTTGATGATCCGATATAAACGTGTTACCGAACTCAATTTATAACCCACTATAACCCAAAGCTTATATGATTTAATCTTTTTTATCTTAATCCATAACTAGCAAGGATGATTAACTGTCACCTTTAATTTTAACTCTACTATAATTATATCAATTTGAGTATATGTTACACCTAATTTTTTATAGGGGGTTTAAACTTTTAGATAAATTTTGTAACTATCATAAATATGCAATATTTATAGGGTTATGTGTTGGAGCTAGTGTCCTCCACAGTTAGTGCGACAACACGAATAAATCTCTTAAAGAAACACAGGGTATACTTTGTATTTTAGCCAGTTAATTCACGTTTATCAATAACGATTGGCTTGCTAGAAAGTTTGACGTTATTGTCATACAGATGGCGGTAATCAACTGGTCCCTATGAGTCACACCTAAAGGATGGAATGTGAGAGATATGATTAGATGAAAATGTAATCATATTGATACCCTATTAAACTAAACGGTTAGTCAATGTAATGATGATGTAATTATTTAATACTGATTAAATAATATTAGCTGAGACGAATTAAAGTGTTAATTCGAAATTAAATATAAAATGTTATATTTAATTTTTGTGTAATGAAATTATTTAATAAAGATTAAATGATTTAATTAAATATAAAAGGTTATATTTAATTAGTGGATTATAAATATACGATATTTATACAAGATAAAGCATTACACATAAGAGAGAATATAACTGATTCTATACAGATAGAATTTCGGTGAGCAGGGGATTTTCGGCCAGTGAGTGTCGTGTGGGGCAGTAGAGCACGACACAACTGGAGCAAATATTAAGTTGTTCAGTTGTTGTGAAGTGCTAGAGGTAGACCCAAATACCGATTTGGGGAATCCTAGTTGATGTCTAATAGCAAGGTAGTTTGCAGCTATAAATAGGACATACCCACCACACATATGAATTACGAGTTCCACATACAAACCGTGATTTCCCCTCTCTCTCTATTTTCATCATTCACAAAATTAACGGTAATTTTGCAGTTTCTAGCTCAGGAAAGGGTATTTCTTGGAACATCTTGGGTGCAACGATTAAGAGGATATCTGATTTGATATCTGACCTTAGGCATTTGTAAGGACATAAGGTTAATTCTTGTTCCCAAATTTTGTATCTCATATTTTGTTTATGACTATAAATCGTACCTTATTAATTCGTTATAATCCTGCATAAGAAAATTGGGAACATATACAGATATTTTCCCACATTATGCTCATTCATGGACATCTTTTACTCATTCATGGACATATTTTACATAATTACCCTTCTTATTTTATTCATCTACCCTCCCTCTTTTCCCTTCCCATTTAAACAAAATAAATCACAGCCCTAACATTCACAATCACCACCACCGCCTTCCAACACAATTGTTGTCGCCACCACTACCTCACCTGAGTCTGAGACTCACTACCATCGCAGCCATCACCAACTGCCTCTTCCTCGTTGGAGCCGCACCTTAAACCGGACTACAAAGCCTCACCTTTTCACTCAACTCATGCCTGGTCCGGCCACCACCCACTACAAAACAATGCGCTATTTGCGACGGAATGGTCCGTCGCAAAAAGGGTGAAATCCGTCGCAAATGATGATTTTGCGACGGATTTTTCCGTCGCAAACATTTTGCGACGGATTGACCTAAGTTTGCGACGGACTGACCTTGACCAAAAGTCAAAGGTCAGTCAAGATTTGCGACGGAATTTCCGTCGCAAATCTTGACTGACCTTGACTTCTAGTCAAGGTTTGCGACGGAATTCCGTCGCAAATTGAGACATTTCCGTCGCAAATTCCTGTATGATTTTCGGGTTTCAACCGTTTTTCCAGCTCCCCATTTCCAATGAAATGGCTCATTTTTCCCTTTTGCAAGATCTCTAAACCTGCAATTTCAGCAAAAACAACCCAGCAACAAAGAACTTGTCGGGGACAAGGTTTTTAAAACGTCTTTTCATAACTAAAATGAAGGTTTTACAAATGATCATCCAACTAAAAACTAAAAATAATCCGCGGTACACCAACTAAACAACCTAATAAAACCTATCTAACGGTCGTGTCGGTGGGCTGTGGGGTGGCGAAATGGCTGGCCGACCTAGCATTGTCGCCGCCATCATCATCGAAGTCGCGTCTCGGCTGAGAAAAGCCTCCCGGGTTGCAGCTCTGAGTAGTGAACTCCCCCCGTTGACTTAAGAACTCTTCAATTGCCTTCAGCCTTTGGGATGTCTCGAGATCACGTTCTCTTAGCTGAGCATTCTCTCGAAGAACTCTGCCGACGATACCTGCAATGAATAGTCAAACATGATATTATATTCATTTAATAAACGGTTAAATAATTGGTTAGTCTTAATTTTTAATAAACTATAAAATACAAACCTGGGGTGTATGATGATTGGGTCCCAGCACTTGAGTGACGACGACGCTCGTAAATGACTGGGGCTGCATTTCCCATACCGAGTATCAACCCTTTCTTGTTGAAACCGCCGTGTTCTTCGAAGTAGATCTCGTTGTCGTCGATATCTTGCTCCGGGATCCCTTCACTTATCATTTTCGACTTTCTTGAAAAAACTTTTTCCTACAAAACAAAAATAAAGTGTGATTAGTATACGTTAATTAATTAGTAAACCAAATTACTAAAACATAAAGAAAAGTTTCTGTTAACTTACAAAGAGTGCTTTGGGTTTCGTTGATAGCCAACCCTTCTTGGCATGCTTTTTTGTCTTCTCCAGCAACTTCAAGGCGGATGGTACATCCCTCCCATCTTCTCCAGCCTGCAATTTAAATCCAACGGCACTTGTTAAAAAAAACATTCAAGATTGTCAAAGGGTGAAAATTATTCAAGACAAGAAAAAGTGAAGTAAAAACTAAGAAATTACCATTTCATCCATCATTTGTAGGGTGTTTTTACGACCCATAATGTGAGTACCTAAGGCCTTGCCTTTTTCGGTACTTCCTGACATCCGGTTGGTTTTGTTTTTCTCGGATTTGTCTTGAAAGTTTGGATCATCCTTTCTAGCCTTGAGTTGTTCGAAAATATCGGCCGGTATCCAAGACGGCCTTTGTTCCGCTGTTCCCCTCATAGCGTAGTGGATTCTTTTGCGAAGGCGGTCTTTCATCATGTTTTCCCACGCCGACTTAACCGCTGCTCTATCACGAGGGTGAAAGGTAACATGTTTCTGTTTCAAAAAAAAATATATAGTTAAATAAATATGAAACAATAAATAGGTAATAAATAATAAAACGGAAATGGGTAACAGTTAATAAATACCTCAAACCAATTCCACCACTCTTCCTTGATGGCATCCGACGCATGTGACCAGTTGGGCGCATACTCCTTGTAGTTGCAAATAATGGTCTGTGTTATAAGATTAGAAACGTCTTTGTCACTGAACCTGAAAAAGAGTTAAATGTGAAAATAAAATAGTCAACAAGTAATCATATTATAATCAATATATATATATAATATATATATATATATATATATATATATATATATAGAGCGAGGATCCTGTGAGGTCTACTCGTTAAATGAGGATTGAGGTCTACTTGATTTAAGCAAAAATAAAAACTATGCCACCACCAGAAATCGAGCCCGCAACCTCACATAATAGAGGCGAACAACTTAACCAACGGACCACTGAGTCCTTTGTTGATAAATGTAATACTGTAAAATATTTAACACGTGAAAACGTTCTAATAAGGAAAAATAAAAACCTGATGGTACTGGGGTTCGATCGCCCGACCTCGGGGTACAAAGACCATCACCTAAACCAATAGGCCACAAAGTTTTTGTTGATTAATACGATATTGTATAATATTTAAGACGAAATCATTTTCGAAGACATTTTTGTTCAAATTGCCAATTTCTTATTTGTTTTTGCGTTTTCTTCTTTGGTTACCTTGTTAATGGCTTATTCTTGATTTTTTTTTTCGAATTTTTTTTTTTTCATTTTTTTTATACGAATTTTTTTTTTCATTTTTTTCGAATATAGTTTTGAAGAACCCGTGATATTGTATTGAGTAACTTGTGCTATTGTAATGAAAAATATTTCGTGAAATAAAAAATTTCGAGAAAAAAAATTGGTTTTTTCGAAAATTTTCTTTTTCATTTTTTTTTACCGATAAGAAAACTTCGAGATGTGTACCTACACATTGAAAGTTGTGTATCTACGCATTTAGAGATGTACATCTACGTATTTAGAGGTGTGTATCTACGCATTAAAACATGTGTATCTACGCATTTAGAGATGTGTATCTACGCATTTAGAGATATGTATCTATGCATTTAGAGTTTGGACATGTGTATCTACGCATTAAGAGATGTGTATCTACGCATTTAACCATGTATATCTACGTATTTAAAGGTATGTATCTACGCATTTAGATATGTGTATCTACGCATTTAACCATGTGTATCTAAGTATTAAAGGTGTGTACCTACGCATTTAGACATGTGTATCTCCGCATTTAGAGATGTGTATCTACGCATTTAAAGGTGTGTATCTACGCATTTAGACATGTGTATCTACGCATTTAGCCATGTGTATCTACGCATTTAGAGATGTGTATCTACTCATATAGAGGTGTGTATCTACGCATTAGAGGTGTGTATCTACTCATATAGAGGTGTGTATCTACGCATTCAAACATGTGTATCTACGCATTTAGAGGTGTGTATCTACGCATTTAAACATGTGTATCTACGCATTAAGAGATGTGTATCTACGCATTTAGCCATGTGTATCTACGTATTTAAAGCTGTGTATCTACGCATTTAGACATGTGTATCTAAGCATTAAGAGATGTGTATCTACGCATTTAAAGGTGTGTTTCTACGCATTTAGAGATGTGTATCTACGCATTTAGATATGTGTATCTACGCATTTAGCCATGTGTATCTACGTATTTAAAGGTGTGTATCTACTAGACGTGTGTATCTACGCATTTAGCCATGTGTATCTAAGCATTAAAGGTGTGTATCTACGCATTTAGACATGTGTATCTACGCATTTAGAGATGTGTATCTACGCATTTAGCCATGTGTATCTACGCATTTAGAGATGTGTATCTACTCATATAGAGGTGTGTATCTACGCATTTAGAGATGTGTATCTACTCATATAGAGGTGTGTATCTACTCATATAGAGGTGTGTATCTACGCATTCAAACATGTGTATCTACGCATTTAGAGATGTGTATCTACGCATTTAGAGATGCGTATCTACGCATTAAGAGATGTGTATCTACGCATTAAGAGATGTGTATCTACGCATTTAGCCATGTGTATCTACGTATTTAAAGGTGTGTATCTACGCATTTAGACATGTGTATCTACGAATTAAGAGATGTGTATCTACGCATTTTTTTTTCTCCAATCTTTTCGAGAAAAAAAAAAAATTGGAGAAAAAAAATCGAAAAAAAAATTTCGAGAAAAAATTCGGAAAAAGTTTTGAGAATTTTTTTTTAAAAAAAATTCCGATGAAAAATATTTCGAAAATATAATTCCGAGAAAAAATAATTCCGAAGGTTTCGGGTACAATCCCAATTCGCAATTCGCAATTTGAGCAATTTGAGCAATTTTGCGTATGGCTCCGTCTCCAAACTCATTTCAACAATCGCGTGTTAAATATGATACAATATTACATAAATAGATAAGGATGTTGGGGCAGAGTTGGTAAATGGCTGGTCTTCGTTGCTCGTGGTCGCGGGATCGACTCCCACTGTAGTAACTTTTGCATGTGGCATCATCTCATGGTTTTTTTGTTGATCTAATGGTTCTTATAGTAGACCTCAATCCTCATTTAAGATTATAGACCTCACATGATGCAATCTCTATATACAGATATATATATATATATATATATAGAATTGGGATCATATGAGAACCACCAACATAATGAGAACCTTGAGAACTCTACCTTAGTGACTTTTTCAAAAAAAATTAATGACATATTTGGATTCGTCATAGAATATTATGACTAGAAAACATATTTCTTGGTCGAGAAAAAATATGCTAGTGTCGGAAATCGAGGCGAGATACATTTTATTAATTTTCATGCACGTACTACTGTTTTTCATGCACTTAACATTTTTCATGCACCTATAACTCTTTTTCATGCACCTATAGCATGTTATTTCATGCACCTAGTAATCATTTTCATGCATGTAAAAATTTTCATGCACGTAGTAGGTTTTTTCGTGCATCTATAGCCATTTTAGTATACCTAATTGTATTTTTGTACATTAAGTATATATTTTGTTAATAAAATCAATAAATTTTGTTTAATGATACTAAAAAATGTGTGTGAATAAACTAAACTAATGGTAAATGATCCATTAAAACTTTCGAAACGAGATTAGGTGGAGATTTAGTGAAGGTTCTCATGGTTCTCATTATAGTAGTGGTTCTCACCGGATCTTGACCCTATATACATATATATATATATACATATATATATATATACATATACATATATATATACAATCAATTATCCGTAAACAAATAAGATACTTACCACTTCGCGCCTTCATAATCAGTCGGATCGAGGTGTACTCGATGTGTAGGCAGCTGAGGCTTAGGAGGAACAATCTCGTCCTCGTCACTACCTCCCGCTCGTCGTCCCTCAGTCTGACGACTACCACTACCTCGTCGTCTTCCGCCCGGCATATTATCAAACTAATATAGCAACAATTAGATAGTAATGTTTTACATAATTATTTAAAAACTTGAATAAAAAGATTAATAAGATAATTTCATTGACATTAAGCCATATGACATCTACAATAATTTCAACAAATACAAGATTATCGAATCTAATAGATAGCAGTCCTAATCATCATCATCATCACTTGAACAATTTATTCCTACATCCTTACAAAGAGAATCTATAATATCTTCATCTTCATCCTCATCCTCATCCTCATCCTCATCCTCATCCTCATGTTGCTCCACTGTCACAATTTGTATGTATTCTGGTTCCTCCACAATTTCATCTTCATCTTCTTCTTCTACTTCAATTGGTGACAGTATTGTTTCACCATTAGTAACATTTTCTTGAAAGAAAGATTCATCAACGGGGGCATCGACATGTGATCTAGCCTTGGTTTTGAATACCGCTGACCATTGACTTTGATCCTTTTTTTATACCTGGATAAGAACTATAGTAAACTTGTTCCACTTGATATGCCAACACAAATGGGTCGTACTTTGCAAATTTTCTACTCCGGTTAACATCCACAAACTTATATTCCTTATGCACTTGCATGCCTCTTTCGGAGTTATCTAGCCAACTACATTTGAACAAAATGATTTTGTAAGTGCTTTGTGGGCCTGTATAAGTCATTTCAACAATTTCTTCAAGGGTCCCATAGTAGTCAGCTCCTTCAGTGGAACTCACACAAACTCCATTGTTAATTGTGCACTTTTCCAAATCTTTTCCTTGAATGAAAGCTCGAAATTTGTAGTCATTGATGGAATATCGTTTCCATGTTCTGACTCTTCTTGAGGGACCATTTGCTAAGGCAATTAGAACTGGATCTTCTATATTATTAACCTGAGATCTAAACCATCTGGGAAAACTTGTTTCATATTTTTCCCAAACATCATTGCCTACGACACATTCAGGATGTTCTCTCATGATAAAATTTTCAAACAACCTATATTCAAATTAGGGGAATTATTAATTTTTGAACAACTAATAAAGTACGTTTCAAATATAAGAATTTAGATTCACCACTTACACTTCGTTTCGTTTCAATTCATCAGAATCGCAGTTAGATAAAACGTAGAGGTGTGCACGCTCATATTCGTTATCCTCCAAAAACCTTTCACGACACTTTCCAGAAGTAGTGCCATCATGATCTTGAAATATCTCAGGCAAGTTAGATTGTGTCGGCTTTTTTGAACCAACGTCAAGGTCCTTTGCCTTGGTGTCTATGTGATCTTCAAAGTATAGGGAACAGAAATTTGCTATTTCCTCAATTAAATATGCATTACATATAGACCCTTCAACATGAGCTTTATTTTTGATTTTCTTTTTCAAATGATTCAAAAACCTACAAACAAATTAATTTAGAATGAAAAATATGATGATATATATGTATTATGTAATATAAAGTATTGAATAAGGATGATGACATTACCTCTCGAAAGGATACATCCACCTATATTGCACAGGACCACCCACTTTTACTTCATATGGCAAATGAATAGCTAGGTAGGTGTTCCATTGAGTTGAAAAAAGAAGGTGGAAGGATTTTCTCTAATTTGCAGATAATCTCCGCAATGTTATTTTCGAGACTTGTAATTTTTTCAATTTGTACTGATGAAGTACACAAATCTCTGAAAAACTGACCAATTTCAGTTATGGCATTCCACTCATTTTTTGGAAGAAGATGTTTCAAAGCAACTGGGAGTAATCGCTCCATGAAGACGTGACAATCATGACTTTTCAAACCGTGTATCTTCAATTCATTCATATCGACACACCTTCTCAAATCTGAAGCATAACCGTCGGGAAACTTCAGTTTGTATACCCATTCACATAGGACCTTCTTTTGTTCTTTTTCAAAACGACCGAATCCCCTTTTCTTCTACTTGAACAAAGAAGTAACATGTCTTTCTCTGCATTTGAGATTAATTTTGTTTTTCCTTTCACGTCCATGACAGTGTGAATTATTTGCTCGAAGAAATTTTTCTCAATATGCATGACATCAAGGTTATGTCGAATTAGTAGCGTGCTCCAATAGGGAAGCTCCCAAATTTTTTTGTAGGTACCTCTCCCTCCCGACTCCCCCTTTTTGACGCGTCGCCACCATTTACCACCTGTGACGCCGAATCCAGACACCCCAACCATCGCGCCCAACATAGCCACCCCAACCACCACTTATTGAGTGAAACCCTAACTGTGAAATTTGCCTAATTGGATTTGTAATTAGTTCACTTTGGTGCAAAATTTGATGTATTGTTGATGAAATAATTATTTGTTTAATAAATGAATTAAGTCAATAATTGATGAACTTGGTAAAATTTTGATTAATTTGTTAGAGGAAGAGAAATATAAAAGAGAGATTTCTTTTCTTGCTTTATAAAAGGGTATGCAATGAAAAATTAATGAAGAAAAGCCCCACAAAAGAGTAAAATATGTAGGTTGAGCTAGCTAGTGAACAACGACATCTCATCCAATCCCGCAGCTAAACTCAATCATAGCACACATGTCAATCCACTGCTCCTCATTTGCTGGACATATCAAATGGTTCACCACAATTTTGTATAAAATTTTTGATGCTGGGTTGAATAGATCATTCCGTGTAATATTGTGAAAATGATTGAAATTTTGTAATGTGAGCTGCTAAAATTGTAACATCCCGTATTTTCGTAAATTATATTTTAAAAGTTTTAATTATTTTTACGGAATAAAATAATATTTTAATATTTAATGTTAAAGTTATTTTAAATAATCCGTTAAGATCCGTGTTAAGAACCTTAAGTCCTGAAAACGAATATAACTTGGCAAGTTAAATCCGTCTCAAGAAAACCCGTTCACATTCAAAGGTCCGTTTTCATTTAAACGGAAAAGGACAATTAAAACCCTAAACCCATTGTGTATGTCGAGATAATCATCCTTCACAAAAACATAACATTGCTTCCTTATTTCTCATTTTCTCCTTAAATCCTTCAAGCTTCAATTCGATTTTCAGTCATCATCCGATTTCCAAACCAAGGCAAGTTATACATTTCTGAAATCCTCTTGAAATTTGCAAGACATCTATCACTTCCAATTTCCGTTTCATCCAACTTGAAAAATGGCCTATTTTTGGTAGAATCCGATTTTAGCTTCTCAAAGTCGTTTTTCTTGTTGTAGGAGAAGATTTAGAGGATCCGGACGTGGATAACTACATCATTGAAGAGGAGCTTGGAGCAAAAACGCTTTAGAGGTGACGATAATGAGAAACTCGGCCTTTATTGTGATATTAGCATGTTTCTTGACTTCGATGGTTTTAATTTCTGATTTTGTGCATAGTGAATGTTGTTAAGACTAAGAATCATGCTAGGATTACATGAGAATGACTTTCACATGCTTTGATTGTGTTTCATATGCTTAGATGATGAAATTCAGAAATCTTATGCTTAAGACGAATACAAAGTGTGAACTTGTTATGGTGTTAATGTGGAAATTGATACTTGCTTTTGATGTAAATAAGTCCTATAGATGCTGGGTAATATGTGTTGGTTGCAATTTTTGAAGTTAGAATCGATTTGTGAAGATTTGAGTCATATGGGAAATTATGCGATTTTCGTGCAGGGACTCTGAGCCGGTAGGCTGACCGGCAGCCGGTCGGCCGGCTCAGACATAGTTGAGTTTTTGAATGCTGAATTTGGGGGAAGGAACTCTGAGCCGGCAGGTCGGCCGCCGGTCCACCGGCTCAGAATCCTTCTTGAGATTTTGGAAAAATTTGATAAAGGCTATGGGAGGGACTCCCAGCCGGCAGGCCGGCAGACGGTCCACCGGCTGAGAGCCTCTTCCCTTCATTTTGTGAATTTTCAAGAAGGCTTTTGGGAAGGGACTCCCAGCCGGCAGGCCGGCAGACGGTCCACCGGCTGAGAGCCTCTTCTCATTGTTTTCAGATCGTTAAAGAAGGCATGGGAAGGGACTCCCAGCCGGCTGACCGGCAGACGGTCCCAGACCGGCTGAGAGCCCCTGTTCTCATTAAAATAGTTTATAACTTTCAAATGGTTAATCGGTTTTGTTTGCGATTCATTCCGTGTACCTTGTATGTGTGTTTGAGGTCCCCGGAGGATGGGCGACACTATATTGGGTTCGGGAATGGAGAGAGGATAGAGACCCCCCGGTCGGGTATCCGAAAGGGAAACCGGCACTCCCTCAACTTAGTTCCCGGGATCAATTAAGTGTTGTTTAGAAATATAAGAGATAAGAACTAAAGATTAGTTATTGAATTGAATGCTATTGTAGTGATGCGTGTTAAGTTATGCGTTAAGATGTCGCCTCTGAACTTAATACGTAGGTTGTTTGTCATATATAGGGGTATGCGTTGAGATGTCGCCTCTGAGCCATATATGTGTTTGTTTGTCATGTATGGGGGTATGCGTTGAGATGTCGCCTCTGAGCCCTATACGTGTTTGGTTGTCGTGTCTGGGGTATGCGTTGAGATGTCGCCTCTGAGCCCAGACATGTTTGAGTGATCGCGTCAGGACATGCCTTAAGTTGGCCTCTGAGTCTGACGAGTAGAGCAACTGCAAAACGGGGCAGTCAGATTGTAATACCTTACCCGGGGTGCAGGTGTTGGATGCTAGGCCATGCGTTGAGTTATCGCCTCTGAGTTTAGTGTCTTGTGATGTAGTAAGGGAACATGCGTTGAGTTGTCGCCTCTGAGTTCCTTACTTGTGATTGTGATTTGGATGCTAGTCCATGCGTTGAGTTGTCGCCTCTGAGTCTAGTGTCTTGTTGAGTAGCAGGTCCATGCGTTGTGTTGTCGCCTCTGAGTCCTTGCTTGAGATTGTGAATTTGGTATCTAGGTTATGCGTTAAGATGTCGCCTCTGAACCTTCATACTTGCTGATTGTTTGGTATCTAGGTTATGCGTTAAGATGTCGCCTCTGAACCTTTATACTTGTTAATTGTTTGGTATTTAGGTCATGTCTTAAGTTGACCGCTGAACCTTATACTTGTGGAGTTTTATATCTGCTTGCCTAGAGTTGGTACAGTGTCAAATATAGATGTTGATATTGATGAGTATTGTACCTTGATTATTGGTATTGTTCATCCAAGGCACTGGATGACTCTTAGTCAGGTTCGTAAATAGTTTGGACTGAAAGACCCCCCTGGCCGGGCAACCGACAGGGAAACCGGCTCTCATTCCAAATGGTTTCCGAAGTTGGTTGAGAGCCTTGCATTAGTGATTGCGTGATGATATGAGATTCAGTTGTTGATATTATATACTTCACATGTTTATATATGTTGGAGTATTCTGTTTGTATTTCTGTGTTACATGTCGTTACAAAAGGTGGCTAGGAGAACTATAGTCACTCCCCACTGATTGTGGCGTACATGTTTACATGTATGTAGGTACATGAAGGAGGTTGGCAGGGGTTGCTGAGAGCTAGCGAGCGATGATCCGCTTATCATCGATATGACTTACACACTTCGTAGCTAGACTCTAGACTTTTGATACAGTTGTTGTTTTTGAGTGCCTGTAGGGATGTTCCATCCCAGGCTGTTTGTATATATTTACTTTCAGTACTTAGACAGTTATACTTATCTATTTCTGTTTATATCAGTTTTCGTTTTCAGTTGTTAATTCACCTCGCATGTTAGTTATGTTAAAAAGTTTTAATTCCGCTGCATTTTTAGTATTTTGTATGATTTTATTTCTGCTTTCGCGAGGGATTTTACAAAAATGCTATTTTGTAGTAGCATGCTACTGCAAAAATAGCATTTTCGCATTAGTTGGAATAACTAAACCGTGGTTATAGCATTTTCGCATTAGTTGGAATAACTAAACCGTGGTCGATAAATATATTGACAACGGTCACATTTAAATAGAAACCCGGCCCGCTGTCGAATTCATCCATAATATAACGAAGTAAAACCGTTATAGAATTCATGACACTAATAACGGTTTAAAAAGCATAAATCGTTATCGTATTTAATAGTTTACAACGGTTTTCTTTCAGTAAACCCATTGTCATAGTTTTCCGTAGATCATTAATACAACGGTTTCAATATTATTGGCTTTGTTTCGTTCTTAAAAATCTCATAACAGTTATCTTAACCCGTTGATTACATTTGATAACGGTTCCGTGTTTCTATAAACCGTGGTAATATAATTAACAACGGTCAATGCAACAACGGTTCCGTTTTTTGTTTCACAATGGTATATGGCCTTTTCTAACCGTTGTTGATGCTCTTATTTGGTGTAGTGATAATAATTTTCCCTTCCTGCATCATGATCCTCGTATCTTGCTTGGAGTTTTCTCGTTTGACGATAAGAGTCATGCTTCTTCCCATGGCTTTCGAACTCAATAATTGCGTATCCCTTTACGTACCCCAAGATGGATGGACCTTTTTAACATTCGTATAACCGCATTGACGAAGCATATCTCTCATCCAACTAAAACTTCTCAAAAAAGCCTTACCATTGTCATCATATTTGATAGGAAGGTTGTGTATAATATAGGTAATAGGATGAGCATAGCAGATATTTCATTGTAATTCGGCGGGTTTAGAAGATGACGACGACATGGTGATCGAAGTGCAATAAATTAAATTAAATTATAAGCTGTTGTGAATTTGTGCCTTGAATTTGTGTTGAAGACGGATATAAGTTAAGTGTCTTATTCAGACTTGATTTCTTAGTTTATTTATGTTAGGAGAATCTTGAATTAGATTAGGAAACTATTATATTAGTTTCCTAATAGTCTTTGTTTCTAATTTGGTTAGATATTTTATCTTGGGTGAAATAACTATATAAAGACCCAAGTATTATTCTAGGTTAATTAGAAGAGACAAAGATGTGAGAGATTTGAGAGCACAATAAAGAGGGTCAATTTGTGAGGTTCCTTCTGGAGAAGAAAACTCAGTTTGTCTCAGGGCTCTATTATTGGTGTTCGTTTATCTCGTTTGTCTTTGAAGATTGAAGGAGTGTGTTTAGATCTTGGTTGGCCTCAAGATAATTTGTCATTTGTCTTATTTGGGTAGTCTCTTGTGTCTCTTTGAGACTACCATATTTGTTGGTAGAATAGGGTATACTTTTGGCTCATATTGAGCGCGTGTGTACCGGTCTACTGTTGTACTATTTTCTCCATTATAGTGAAATTTGATCTCCTTGCAGGGTGGACGTAGCCAGTTATTTTACTGGTGAACCACGTAATTCCTTGTGTCAACTTTATTTACATTCGTTATTTATTGTTCTTATCACCTTATCAATTAACTATTTGGGTAACGGGACGTCTCCGTTACAACATAAGCTATATATATAATTAATTGAATTTTGAATTGGTGGATATGTTAATTGATCATATTATAAGTGATATTTATAAAAAAAAATGTAACGGATAGTAATAATCCTGGTCAACACTCAAACATGCAACAGTCATATTTATCATACATTGTATAATTATTTGAACTTTAAACATCAAAAAACGTATTACAACGGTTATATTTAAACAGTGAATAATAAATAACTACAGGTAGAAAGGAACCGTTCTTTCATAATAGAAATATAATCACGGTTACAAAACCCGTTTCTCAAACATATAACAACAGGTACCAAAAGTCGTTGCTAGTTGATATTTACCAACAGCTTTTGAAAAGTCGCGTTCTTATATCTTAGTAACGTTTGTTTAACAACCATTGATAAGAGCATTTTAATAACGAAGTTAAAGAAACCGTGACAGATATTTGATAACGGTTTCGTTCACCACCGAGGTAATTCCTTAATAACAATGGTGTTTTATGTAAATGGTGTTCTAACTGCCGTTAATATATGCATTAAACCGTTGTGCTACGCTCGTTATCAATGGCCAGATTTGGCGTAGTGATAGCATCCCATGTTTAGCTATAGTAGCTAGTCAAATATAGTAAACTAGTAAAGTCTTGTGCTTTTTTACTCAATTTCAGTTTACTTTGGTTCAGCTTAGGCGTTAAGCTTATTTAAGTTGTATTCATCACATAAAACTCCAATCCAATTCAACTCCGTTCAACTCACTATAGTTCAGTTTAACTCACTTCAGTTTAGTTTAACTTCAATAAAGCCAAAAGAATAAGACCTAAGTCCCAAAAATATTGTTTTCAAGCTAAAGTTTATCAGTTAGTCTTATTTAAGTGCGAAATGTTAATCGATATGTTATTAAACTCTTCTTACGGAGTTATAAATTAAACTATACCAAAAAGATTATATCAACAATTTAGACTTTAGTATTGTTGATACTGTAACTTGTACCAATCCATTTCTTAGATTTGTCTTAACACATTTTTTATAGTTAACCATGGTTCTGGACTCTGATTGGAGGATATGAGTCTCGGATCCAATCCAAATCACCCTATTAGAGTCACTTATTATTACGCCTACGAACGAGAATAATTATCCCATTTTAATTAGCACATAAAAGAAGTTGACTATGAATTGGGCATATCCATTAAGCTTTAGGACCACAAAGTTACGCTCCTTGATTAAGTATTAAAAATTCTTGTAATCTTTATCTCTTCGCTAACTCAATGTAATTAAAGGCCTCCATCCCATTTAGATTAGGCTAATTCCTTTCTATACATTTTAAATTGGCGCATCTTCGTTTTCATACAATAGTTTAGTGATCGGATTTTGGACATAGGCTTTGCTATGTACATATCACATATGAAGGTGTTGTACATGAACGATTTTACTAAGTTCCTGTTCTTTTCTGCGAAATTTTTGTTTTATTCAGCTTATTTCAGTTCAATTAAGTTCAACTTATCTCAATTTTATTTATCTCAGCAAATTACTTCTATATTTAGATCATTTTAGCTCACTTTTGTTCAGCTTAATTGAGTTCAATTCAACTCCATTCACCCAAAAAAATTTCTAAACACAACTAATTAATATTTGTATTTCATTAGGAATATATGATTTGATTAACATATAACCTTTTAATTAATCGGTTTATACTTTTCATAATTTTAAGTGTGTTAAACTCGTCAAAATATTATCATGGTTCATCTGCAACATTGGTGTTGGACTCATGAAAAAGTTTAGGCCATATCAATAAAAATTATAGAGAATTTACGCGGTTTATTATAAGTCAAAAATGATTTTCTCACTCAAATAATCAATTTAATGGCTAATACAAGAAATAATTCCTTAACTTAAATGAATTAGGAGCCAATTCTCGATCTCCAAAAAAAGAATGTATTCGGCTTAGTGTTGAAGATACTTGTTTGTATATTCATTTTCTAGTTTGGTTTTGGATAAAAGTCACTTTATGTATAATATATTGATCTATCTATGTGTATAACGTAAACGTAAATATTATATCCACGATTTCATAATAAGATTAATATTAAATTTTGACAAATTGCGGATTATATGAGGGGAATATGCAGGCCCGGCTCGTATGGGTGATCAACCCGTGCGGTTGCACTGGGCCCCCAAAAATTTGGGGCCCAATTCTGTAAAAAGAGAGAAAGCTTATATAGACTTTGAAACAAATAAAATTAGTAGAATGATTATGGCTTAGTGGTATAAGTCTCAATGTTTTAGGGAAGCAACCCGAGCTCGAATCCCAGTGTAAACAATTTTTTCCTTTTTTTTTTACTTGTGAGCCCACTATTCATCCTTTTAATAAATGTTTTAATTCTAATATTTGTTACAAATTCTCATGATGGTCGATATATTTATGTTTTTTTAATTTTAATATTTGTTACAAATTCTCGTGATGGTCGATATTATTTATGTTTGTTGAATTTTTCTCTCCGATGATTAAAATAATAAACGAAATAGCAAATTTAATTTAAGATGAAAAATGTAGGGAAAAAATGATGGAACATGGCGTCAACAGGATTTAAACGATACTTAGGGCCTTTATAAAATCTCGCACAGGGCCTCAAGAATCTCCCAGACGGCCCTGGGAATATGGGATTGCAATTGGCCTTTCTTAGGTTGAGGGGGTGGCTTTCGGATTTGTAACACTACACTCAAAGCTATTGCCTTTAACCCGCATAATAAACTATTCAAATGTGTATAAATAAACGTTAATATGGGAAATATCTTAGCCGATACGTCACTTAAAGATTATTCAATCTTAGCTTGTATCTGCTTTTGGAAAGCTAAATCGCCATTTAATACTTGATTATTATTACTAGTATGATGAAATGTCCAACTACTTATTTGTGTCCTAGCTAGCGATCTGTATGCCGTGTGATAATGCTAATCGTAAGTCTTTCTTAAAATGATACTACTTTAATTACTTGATATTACTTAAGTAGTCCGGATAACTATTCGAAATAATCCAAATGCAAACTAAAACAAGCACATATATAATATATATATATATATATATATATATATATATATATATATATATATATATATATATATATATATATATATATATATATATATATATGAGGAGAGTTGGAGATAAACTAATGATCAATAGGACATAGGTGATCGACACTATAAGAAGAACGATTAGTTTTATATAAGATCAATAATGCTACAGTGTCACCTGATCCGCATCTTCATTAAAGAAAAAGAAATAGAAGAAAATAATAATGTAATTACTACTTCCTCCATTTTAATCCAAATACCCAATTTGCTTTTTGTACACTATTCACCAATCAACTTTCAATCTCAATTTTCTCTCAATACATAAGAAAAAATATATTCATGTGGAGTCTTGTTTAATTCGTCTTTACGAATACATTGAAAATATATAACTTTTATAATTTTTACAAATACGTAGTTAAAGATATAAAGCACGCAAAATGTGCGTTGACAAACGTGAATGAAGCAAATTGAGTATTTGGATTAAAATGGAGGAAGTATATGTTAGTGAATTTAGATTCTGAGATTGTAGCAAAAGATGAGATAAATTATTAGCATTCCCTGGTAGATGACATTTTTGTCTTCTTTGTTTTATTCATAATCTCTTTCAAACCATTGACATAAAATTTCATTAAAGTTGTTAAGGGTTGATGGAGTATTGGAGTACCAATGCTTAGACCTTGATCATTATTATTAGAGAGTGTGATTTTTAACCACTAAAGTTAAACGTACAATTGATAAATTTCATTAAAGTTATTTAATTCATAAATTCTCTTTAAAAAATGACTTAAATTACGAACACAATGAAAACATGAAAATCAGCCATAGAATACTTAAATGAAAGAATATTGACGATATTGTGCATCTTTTATTACAGGTCATTGTATTATTAATTGACTAGCTTAGAACCCGTGCAAAATTGCACGGACATGTATAAAAAATATATAAATAATCATTGGAAATTTATAATTATAATATATTATTCATTATTATAGTAAAAATGTACAACATCTTACACGTTCAAATTAAAATATAATATTAATCGAGATTTAGTGTTTATAATACTCCTAACATTCAGACCAGATTGATATATAATTGATAAAATAATCCGTGAAAAAATGTATGCATGTATCTCATATCTTCATCCCAGGCTTCATAAGCAAATGTATTTACCCTCATATCTGATTTCACATCGATGATAGCTTTTAAGTCAATGAATTACACTTGTTCTATAAGTTTTAAAATCATCATTTAAAAAAATATCATAATTTTTTTAAAATCTTAAAAACTTTTAACATATTTGATTTGTAGGCGGGTATATCCCCGTTCCACCACCAATCACATCCTCACGGGTGAAATATTTGTATTCGTACCCCTGTGCGAATGCTCTACCCATAATTGCCTCAATAGGGGTGGGTCTAGTGCGACACCCATTATAAAACAAATATTGTATTAACTTGTTATACCCACATTTTTGGTGAGGGTATATAGATTTTTAGTACACGATTTTACATTAAATTAGTATAAACTTTTTAACCCAATGCCCTTAGTAGAACATAATTATGTAAAAAAGCACCCATAAATAATTGGCTAGTTGTATATATGGATATACCTACACACAATCCTGTACTTACATCAAAAAAAATCCTATAAACTGTAAGTATGGTACTCTTAGTAATAAGTAATATATATGTAAATAATATGAAATATATAGTATCTAGTTGTATACCCGTTTTATCATCTTATACGGAGTAAAAAAAATTGTGTGGTCTCGTCTTTGAGTAATTGTAAATAAATCAATGGCTTTTAATTGAAAGTAACATAATAACTTGTTGTTATTGTAAAAGTTCAAAAAAAATCATCTTATACGGAGCAAAAAAATTTGTGTGGTCAATATCAATTGTATGTGATATATGATAAACCTTTAATGAATTGTATTAGCTAACATAAATATATTAACGGTTTTTCTAACGTGTGCTGAATATCGAAAAATTCGTAAGATATTCTCATGATAAATCAAGTATAAACTTAGTTTTACCATAATTAGTGAGAATATCTTATGAATTCTTTCCATTTTCGATTTATTAATGTGTGTCCTTAGGGCACATGTTAGAAAAACCGATATACTAAAATAGTAGGTCTTAAGTCCGTCTTAAGTTAAGACATTCACTACCTGTTTTATGTCTTATTTAAATCGATTAGAGTGCATGTCGTCTTAGCTTACGATGATTTTAACTAAGAATTTGTGAAATTAAAAAGTCATTTACGAAAGGTTTACAATTTTCAAATAAAAAAATAACTAATAAATTTTATATAAAACAACTTTACGTTATAAATTATGATTAAATCATATAATATCGGTAGCTTTAGTCACTCGTAATACATGTTTGTTGTAAAAATGATTTTCTGAGGAGCGCATTTGAGTAATTGTAAAATAAATCAATGGCTTTTAATTGAAAGTAACATAATAACCAAAAAATGATTGTTAAAGAGAATTTAAGTGCATCTTATCTTATAATAATGCACGACTCTATTTTTTTAAGATAAATCAGTACTGTAACACCCCCGTTTATTTAAGGGCATGTACTAGGACTCCCTAGATAAATAAGGATGTTACCATCTCGGTTTCCCGAGGCAGTAGACACAAAGGAAGATACACAGTACTTTAAATTGATAAAGTTAACTCAAACGGTTTTACATAACTGAATTATAAAACTGTCTTACTAAAATAAAAGTACAACTCGTAAACAACTATCATGTGATCTAGACTCTAGGCAGGTCCGGATCCAAGCTTCTCTCTTCCCCTAGCTCCCACAGTCTCAACACCTGTCAATCTGCTCCCCAATAATTGGTTCATCACAGGTGATCACGAATACACAGGGTCAACCACGAGGTTGAGTAGAGAAAAACTGTAAACAAACCACATTACTATAAATAGAAAATCAATCATCTCCACTCCGAATCACAAGACCCATTATTCTCCACACCAATCACAAGACCCATTAACTCCGCACCGATCACAAGACCCAATATCTCCGCACCAATCACAAGACCCATTATCTCCGCACCAATCACAAGACCCATTATCTCCGCACCAATCACAGACCCTTTATCTCCGCACCAATCACAGACCATTTTATCTCCTCGTAACACATCACAGAAGGATATAAATAACACAATATACGATCACGTGATAATAAATAGCAAGCATGCTGGATATCCAATAAGAACAGATTACACATCATTGTGATATCAAATAAGAACAGATTACACAACATCGTATACCAGTAGTTTCCCTACCTCAAATAGCAGGAATGCCAAAAATCCAAGACTTGCTAGAAATGTTCCATGCGAAACCCGCTACCTAAACACATATACGTAACGAATAAATAACCTTCCCGAACCCCTTAACAACCATACTTACTATAAATAGAAACTTTCCATAAGTGGAAAGTTTCCAAAAATAGAAACCTTCCAATTATAGAAACTTTCCAAATATAGGAGTTCCCTTGACTTAAATAATTCCCGACTCGCAACTTAAATTAATAAGACCCAAACCACAAAGAAATAACAAAACTACTAATAGCAACATGAATATTAATAATGATAATAATAATAGTAACTAATAATAATATTAATAAATAATAATAAATAAACTAAAACATCACTTGACACCCTTCGTTTTACTCGACATCACGCCTGCCCCAAAACAGACCCTACAACCACCGCGCAACACCAGCTCCGCCACCAACAACCCCCACAACTCGTGCCCAGAACCACCAGCTACCACCACAGCCACCCCACACTCCTTCGACTGCCACTGCCATGGTGAACCAGGCCCCCAAACTAGACCTGAATCATCACCAAAACACCTGACCCGTCTACAAACACCTACCCTTCGACAACCCAGCAACCACCGACAACCCCCGTGACCTCTACCAACACCACCCCTGACACCTGACCCATAAACCACTGTGGTGACACCGCGTCGATCTCCCCCGAGTCTACGGTGTCACCACCCCAATTAACCTTCGTATGAACAGAAACTTCACAAAACCGAGACAACAGGGCAACGAAACCACCCCTTCGACTCTGATCTACCACCTGCAACCACCAACTTGGCCACCCTGACACACCCCGAGACACCACTACCTTATCTAAACCAATACCCAGACCATACACTAGCCAAACAGACTCGCAAACCCACGCAAAACGACTAGCACGAAGACTCTGTTTTTGAACGAGAAAACAAATGCTGACAACAGTAGCCAAAACCACCACGACTGGTGGTTCTCGGTGGTCAAGGGTGACTCCCTATATGTCCAGACGCGACTACTAAGTTCATAGGTCACAGTTATACAAATACCAGAACCCATATGTACGATTTACCTGATTCAAACACTTATAGAAAACGCAGGAAGAACCATGGTGACAAGGAAACGTGCTGACATCCCTATTTCCGATCAGATTCGACCACCCTTAACCTGCCCTATGGCCACCGTGAAGACCTCCTACGAACTCCTTGATATGACGGCTGTAGACTTTGTGTTTGTATGAGATAAGGAATACTAGGTTTAGGTTTAGAAGAGGAGTGCAAAGTGACGGCAGGAGAGCTGTTGTAAAAGGGTTTTGTGTTTGTGTTCTCAAGTCAGCCGTGGGCTTAGAAGGTGCACGAATTACGAGGCCCAAGTCGACTTGCTACAGGTCTAGGGATCGATCCCTACTAATGAGATAACAACCCTCTTATCAATATACTTATTATGCTAAAAGGTCTAGGGATCGAATCCTCGAAACAACATAGTTACAAGACTTAAACATGGTTACTTAAAAACGTAAAATAACTATCAACACCCAAAATAATCTTAATTGTCGAGTCTAGATTTTCGGGGTATTACAGTCTTCCCTCCTTAAAAGGAACTTCGTCCCGAAGTTCACCATCCCATGATCAAGAACTGGTCACTAAGCACATAAAGAACACCAAAGCGACACCACATAACGTCAAAATTAATAAAGGTAAAATTTAAAACACGAAATGTCACATTCTACCCCCGTTAAGAAAACTTTGTCCCAAAGTTTAACGTAAAACTAACTCAAAGGGCTTCACGAAACACAGTAATATTACGTATACTCAAACAATCACCACATACCAATTAGCCATGTCACAACAACCAGTCATATCATAGAATCATTAAGATTTTACAATCCTATCACCCTTAAAACATGGTTACGTCCCCGTAACCTCATAAAAACATTCCAGCCCAAAATTTCCATCTGACTCATTCCTCTACCTCATAAAATCTTACTCCAACCAAGTATCGTACTCTCATCATCGAACTAAGGATCAAGGACAAGGGTGAGTGAACTGACGGAATAAAACTGCGAATCAATACTTCATCTCAATATCGATTTCAAACTCATAACTCAGACTAAACAGTTACTAAAAGTTTTTCCATCTCACAAACAAAAGAATTATCACATCAATAGAAAATTTTAACTATCAAAATAGAAGGACAACTACTAATATTCGACTCAAATCAGTACTCAAAAGAGACTCATATCAATTATCATATAACATATAACCTTGAACAACAATAAAGTATTAGGGCCGATAGGATCGTGTTACGCAGTAAAACAGGATCAGATTAGCTAATGCTTACATATCTTTGAAATTTTGACACAACTCAGCATATTTCCACCAATGTAGACAATCAGCAAACTCGTATATCATAATAGACAATTTTAAAAAATTCACGGTTATAATCATATTATAGCAGAAAAATCATATTTTGGGAAGGACATAGAGCGAAATTAATTAACGTAATTAACATGGCGCACTGACATGTTACACAAAATACACGCCAATCACAGACTAACAAGACCGTTTATCATTCCTAAATGTCGCTAAGTTAAAATCAATTAGGTACATTTCCTATCCACTCACATTACATCATTTATCATGAAACTATCAACATATGTGACTTGCAAATAAGGGGTTTACATACTGCGCCGCAATTACATTTTCGTGTAGTATTTCATCAACACATAGCTACATAATCTGTCAAATTGTAAACATTCAGCATAATTATCAGACATCAAGCTTTATCATGGTTTATCACTTCAGAAATATTCTGAAACGTTGGAAACATTGAAGCGGTAATTTGTGACAATTTATAAAAACGAACAAAAGGCAATTTCACAAGCTACAGCTCATAACAAGACTACACAGAGACATTCTGATTCTTCTTTTACTAGGACATTGTTCTTGTTGCTTTGAATTATGAAAATTTTAACAATAAAAGTAAACGAATTCACAAGGCAAGTACTTCATATTTCACATGTTAACCAATTAATAATCCTACATATCTTGATCAAATTCTTAATATAACAATATGTAAGTCACTACATGGTATAACAATACACTTGAAAAAGTTATAAAAAGTATATTCACAGGGAACTAGACAGAGATAACTCTCAATAGACGAAAGAACAGCAGTAAGATTCACACTGTTCAAATAATCATAATCACAATTACATATAACCATTGGATTGCTATAACATGCTAATAAGTTCACCAGTTATCTTTCATTTTGCTATACGGCAAGACTCTTCTTAGTCAAATATGCCTTTGACATCACACACGAGCAGCACATCATTAAAATTAGACATATATACTGTAAATGGTTTTATATTAAACTTGACGAGATAAACAAGGTTTTGCTATCATATAGTGGGGTTCATACTCATACCTTATGCCTACTATTCATGTTACCAAGGCCATATCAGGATATCACGTGGTCACATCACATAATTCACATTTGATTAAACCTATTTGATACGACACTTACATACCTTACAGCTTCACCAATTAAACGTTATGCAACAACTTACAAAAATCATAATTAAATAGCAACGTAGCCAACGTGTGAGCAAACATAAACTTTTAGTAAATATAAGGAATTAATTAAATAGAGGAAAAGTATCGTATGCATACCTCAAGGAAATTATTTAATACAATATTTACAATTTGAACAATTTGAACAATAACTTTACAGCATTTCAACAAAGTTTTTGGCATCATGCAAAAATCACAATTGAATAACAGCTCGTTAAGATTTTACATGGCGTGAACGAACATTCTAAACCGCAAAGTTGGAACTATGCACAAGCAATAACCAAGTTTTAAATGATTTCAATTACAAAAGATAAATCAAAACGGAACTATGCAGTAACAGTCTGAATACTGTAGAATAAAAGAATTATTTCTCCCAAAGACATAACTCATATCAAGATAAAACACTAGTATTGTAAACCCAACTCAGAAGGTTATCATACATAAAATTTTCATCCTCAATTATGAAACACGTATAAAGTGACAGCCCAGACAAACCAGGTAACATTCCGAAAATTTATTAAAATTTTGGTCCTTTTGCATCTACACATCACTACATCCACACTCAACCTTTCTCATCCAAACACATTGACAAACATTTGAAGCATAGACAACACTCTGTACCATATTAACATTCATTCCTCATTTCAATTGTAGTTGGCATCAAAATACGGTAAAGGTTTCGAAACTGAAAATAAAATCAATTAAATAACTTGACAGTTATACATGTGTATCCAAGTACGGAAATATAACCTAGTGACTACTACGTATCCCTTATTGATGAGAACTTCATAACGGATTTAAATGTATATAACGGTATAAAATTTTAAACACGATATACGCAACACATGACTACATACATTCATAGCTTAGAACACACATCCTGCATATTACCAAACATGGATTGCTAAAGCAATTACTAACATAATAAAATCATAAGTCTCAAATTCCGATCACATTTGCCTAGTATGCCTATCAGTAAACTCTTGCAAAGTATAAGGCATGCAAATAAGAAGTGTATACACATAGTATAGTACAGACAATTATCAACGCGCAAGGCCTCTGGTTTGGTCTGCTAGCTTTACCCATAAGACTTAGCTTGGTCCCACTTCCTATAATGATATAGCATAGCTGGCTCTACTAACCATTCCAGTCAGTCATGATCATATCTCTCATACACCTATCCTTTTAGGTGACTATAGCTCATTAACTTATGACACAAGTCATTATACTATATCTCTACTTAACGGTTCAGGGATCATACAGCCGCATGCATATCACCATATATATACAAGTAAAGCTTATATTCAAAATCTCTTGTTCTCAATACCAGAAATAGTAGATCTCAACCAACACTCAACATAAATCTCATGATTCACAGTAGATATTACCAACCATATCACACATCGTAACTTACCTCATTCCTTCTCCTGCAAGAACGTTAGTACAAGACATCTAGGTTACTATATAATCTACCCCACTTTTCAATTTCTCTCATTGGGTTCCCGAGACAGAACAGAAAGGGCCCAGGTTTGGTGTGAGGGGGCCCCTAACTCATCCCGTTCCTTTTTGGGGCTCCTATCAGTTCCATCTCGGGGTTCATTTTATTAGACTCTCCCTACGTTCATTATTATTCATTTAGTTTAGGCCTGAGGATCGTTCGCTCTGATACCACTTTGTAACACCCCCGTTTATTTAAGGGCCTGTACTAGGACTCCCTAGATAAATAAGGATGTTACCATCTCGGTTTCCCGAGGCAGTAGACACAAAGGAAGATACACAGTACTTTAAATTGATAAAGTTAACTCAAACGGTTTTACATAACTGAATTATAAAACTGTCTTACTAAAATAAAAGTACAACTCGTAAACAACTATCATGTGATCTAGACTCTAGGCAGGTCCGGATCCAAGCTTCTCTCTTCCCCTAGCTCCCACAGTCTCAACACCTGTCAATCTGCTTCCTAATAATTGGTTCATCACAGGTGATCACGAATACACAGGGTCAACCACGAGGTTGAGTAGAGAAAAACTGTAAACAAACCACATTACTATAAATAGAAAATCAATCATCTCCACTCCGAATCACAAGACCCATTATTCTCCACACCAATCACAAGACCCATTAACTCCGAACCGATCACAAGACCCAATATCTCCGCACCAATCACAAGACCCATTATCTCCGCACCAATCACAAGACCCATTATCTCCGCACCAATCACA
This sequence comes from Silene conica, assembly GCA_029255685.2. Taxonomy (NCBI): domain Eukaryota; kingdom Viridiplantae; phylum Streptophyta; class Magnoliopsida; order Caryophyllales; family Caryophyllaceae; genus Silene; species Silene conica. Next base: position 80,653,811 of record CM055312.2, on the reverse strand, counting down.
GACCCTTTATCTCCGCACCAATCACAGACCCTTTTATCTCCTCGTAACACATCACAGAAGGATATAAATAACACAATATACGATCACGTGATAATAAATAGCAAGCATGCTGGATATCCAATAAGAACAGATTACACATCATTGTGATATCAAATAAGAACAGATTACACAACATCGTATACCAGTAGTTTCCCTACCTCAAATAGCAGGAATGCCAAAAATCCAAGACTTGCTAGAAATGTTCCATGCGAAACCCGCTATCTAAACACATATACGTAACGAATAAATAACCTTCCCGAACCCCTTAACAACCATACTTACTATAAATAGAAACTTTCCATAAGTGGAAAGTTTCCAAAAATAGAAACCTTCCAATTATAGAAACTTTCCAAATATAGGAGTTCCCTTGACTTAAATAATTCCCGACTCGCAACTTAAATTAATAAGACCCAAACCACAAAGAAATAACAAAACTACTAATAGCAACATGAATATTAATAATGATAATAATAATAGTAAATAATAATAATATTAATAAATAATAATAAATAAACTAAAACATCACTTGACACCCTTCGTTTTACTCGACATCACGCCTGCCCCAAAACAGACCCTACAACCACCGCGCAACACCAGCTCCGCCACCAACAACCCCCACAACTCGTGCCCAGAACCACCAGCTACCACCACAGCCACCCCACACTCCTTCGACTGCCACTGCCATGGTGAACCAGGCCCCCAAACTAGACCTGAATCATCACCAAAACACCTGACCCGTCTACAAACACCTACCCTTCGACAACCCAACAACCACCGACAACCCCCGTGACCTCTACCAACACCACCCCTGACACCTGACCCATAAACCACTGTGGTGACACCGCGTCGATCTCCCCCGAGTCTACGGTGTCACCACCCCAATTAACCTTCGTATGAACAGAAACTTCACAAAACCGAGACAACAGGGCAACGAAACCACCCCTTCGACTCTGATCTACCACCTGCAACCACCAACTTGGCCACCCTGACACACCCCGAGACACCACTACCTTATCTAAACCAATACCCAGACCATACACTAGCCAAACAGACTCGCAAACCCACGCAAAACGACTAGCACGAAGACTCTGTTTTTGAACGAGAAAACAAATGCTGACAACAGTAGCCAAAACCACCACGACTGGTGGTTCTCGGTGGTCAAGGGTGACTCCCTATATGTCCAGACGCGACTACTAAGTTCATAGGTCATAGTTATACAAATACCAGAACCCATATGTACGATTTACCTGATTCAAACACTTATAGAAAACGCAGGAAGAACCATGGTGACAAGGAAACGTGCTGACATCCCTATTTCCGATCAGATTCGACCACCCTTAACCTGCCCTATGGCCACCGTGAAGACCTCCTACGAACTCCTTGATATGACGGCTGTAGACTTTGTGTTTGTATGAGATAAGGAATACTAGGTTTAGGTTTAGAAGAGGAGTGCAAAGTGACGGCAGGAGAGCTATTGTAAAAGGGTTTTGTGTTTGTGTTCTCAAGTCAGCCGTGGGCTTAGAAGGTGCACGAGTTACGAGGCCCAAGTCGACTTGCTACAGGTCCAGGGATCGATCCCTACTAATGACATAACAACCCTCTTATCAATATACTTATTATGCTAAAAGGTCTAGGGATCGAATCCTCGAAACAACATAGTTACAAGACTTAAACATGGTTACTTAAAAACGTAAAATAACTATCAAGACCCAAAATAATCTTAATTGTCGAGTCTAGATTTTCGGGGTATTACAAGTACGTTAAATGTTATTGTTATGCGATAATGTCGATAGATTATTTTCCGTAGTTACAATATAACCTATAATTAAGCTCTTATGTTAATAGATTAATATAGGGGCTTATTTTTGACAATTATCATAAGAGAAATTCTTTGAATAGTCTTCTTATTCTTTTAAATACTTGGGCGGGAAAAAAAATCAAGAAGATAGCGACATGTGTCCAGTTTAAAGGGTTGTGGTTCTTCTTTTATACTTATATATAGATAGATATTTTAATATTTCTAAGATAAAATGTAGGGGTAGTTATCATAAAACTTGGATTTTTTTTTTGTTCAAATGAGCGCACTAAGTCGCGGTAAGAGAGCTCTTACCACTTGAGCTAACTTTTGTTCTCATAAAACTAGGATACGATAAGCACTACAAAGATCTCGTCTTTGTATATATGTAGGGTGATGCTCATTCCTGAACGAGTTTTATTCTTTCATGGACATAATGACCATTATACCCCTTTTATTTTAATTCCTTCATTTTCTCCTTTGTTCCAATTTAATTATTTCTCGCAATTTTTTCACTGTAACTACCACCATCCAAACACCACCACCCGTCACTACCGTCAGTCACCATGCATCACCGTCTCCCTTGTGCCACTAGCTAGTCTCGACAACCTCCTCCCACCCTAGAAACCCCCTTCCCTAACACCATTTGATCACCCCTGCGACTATCGAGTTGTCGACTCATGAATAACACCACCGGACCACCCTCGAACGTTTATAGTCCATGGTTGTTCCGACGACAAATGGCAAGGTAGCTATTTACATGTTATTGTGCTTACTTCAGCCGTATTGTTATGAGATACCTACTGAAATTTCAATTTCCAAATTGTTCGTTGAAGGGGCAAACCTTAATTTTGCGTTCTAATATGCTTCTATTGTTTTGTCGGTTACAGTGGCTCTTCTTTTCTGTCGTCATTATACACTACCGCTGTTTTATTTAATTTAAGCAAACCATTAACAAAGGAGTGTATAAGATCAATTGAAAACCACCATTGAAGACTGCTTGCTGTAGTCCTAATTTCCAAGGGAAGTAGAGAAAGAACCTACTATGTATCTTTATATCTAAAATTGTCTGCGAGTTGTGATGACTCTGACATTCTACTTCACAGCTTTAAATGATCTCTTTATCAATCACAAGTTGCAATTTCAATTGCATATGACACGCGAGACTCGGATCATAATTTTCAATTGAAAATTATTTCCATAAACCCTAATTTTAATAGTCTAAATAACTTAATTTACCTAATTTAATATAACATGATTAATGAAGTAAATAAATTAGATATATTACTTGATCGACATGAGAATTAGCGTTAATAGTTGATTAATCTGATGAATTTGATTAATTTTGTAAGAAACATTAGTTTTGTGAGGGAGAGAATTAGAGAGTGTTTTTTGGAGGAAGGGTAAGGTATGGAAAACAAATGGCAAAATTTCCATGAAAAAGTAAAACATGTCCATGAATGCAATCACGTATATGTATGACATTCAATGCAGTTGAATAACAAGAAGAATTAGTCTACCTCATTTTCTCTATTTCACAGTTTATTATGGTATCGTGAACATCGATCTATTTTTTTCTAAAATAAAAATAAAATCACAAAATTCTTTTAATTTCAACATGCCAAGAAACGATGGCAAAAAAAAGGAACCAAAATCACGAATAGAGAATTCATTCTCATGTCTTCACCACTTTACCTTTATTCATCCGAGAATCCTAATTTAATGCTTACACCAGACCATCGTTAACGGCAAAAATTATAAACTATGGGCTGGCGCAGTCAACAATGGCCTTGATGCAAAAAAAAACAAATTAGGTTTTGTTGAAGGAACATACAAGAAATCGGAGGACACACCGAAGGAATTGACAATACTGATCGGTGGCGTAGAGACATTGAAATACCATGTTGAAAGCATGGCGTAACTGACATAAAACTAGACTCAAGTATCACCTTCTCTCTGACATTTGCCCCAATATAGGAAGAATTGAAGGGACGTTATTCAGCCTGGATGCTCCAAGGGTGCACCGATTTACGACAGAACTTAATGAGTGCAAGTAAGGACGTCAATTCATTGTCGACTATTACACTCGGTTAAATATGGGATGAAACTCGAATACTATAATCGAGTCTAAAATTGTGCTTGCGAAGCTGCTGGCCAAATAGTAAAGGAGCGAGAAGAGGATAAAGTGCATCAATTCTTGATGGGGCTCGACAACGGATTATATGGCCATATCTGTACCAACCTATTAATAGAAGATCCAATTACATCTCTTACTTTAATATATGGTTTAGTCGTAAGGGAAGAGAGACATAAGACCGTCACAAAAATAAAGGAGGAACGAGTAGAGGCTGCAATGGCTACCAAAGCTTTTGGAGCAGGACGAGGAAGGGGGACATTTACGAAGTAAGATACTAATGAAGATGATGGTCCACCCCAGTGTACGAATTGTGGTAAGTACTACCACACAAAAGATAATTGTTATGATAAGCAAGGGTATGATGCTGTTAAGAGCCGTGAGAGAGGTTATGGTCGTCGAGGAGGTAATAATGTTTGTGGTAATTATGGTAGAGAGCGAGGCAACCACCAAAACACTTTTTAGGATAATATTGTGGACAACTTATCAGGGACAAATGAAGGTGAAGCGATGCAGAAAAACCTACATTTTACCACAAAGAAGATAGAGTGCATTCCTACTCTTCTAAACTCAAGCCTGGAAGGTAATCATAAACTTATAGGTATGAATGCTAAAATTGTGAGTGAATGGTTAATCGATAGTGGTGCATTCCATCATATGACCGGAAAGCGAGAATGTTTACGAAATATTTGGACACCGCAACCGTTCATCGTTGGTACCCGAAGGTAAAAGTGTTGAAGCATAAGAACATGGAGAAATTATTTTAACTGGCCTTTTTGTCTTCAAGGATGTTCTTTTTGTACGATCGTTAACATGTGATTTAATTTCGTTCAACAACTAATATGAGAATGTGTAGTAACATTATACCCCGATTATTGTGTTAAGCTGGACTAGTCTACGAGGACAAATATTTGACGGGGTGAGCATCAAGACAGGGTATGTCATTTCAAGACGGGAAGTACTGAATTGGTAGCATCGATGTCCAAGAAAGACCGTTTATGGCATAAAAGTCTCGGATATCCATCAAGTAGTATACTATCTCAATTTTCCCCTTTAATTCGTTGCAATTTTAATTCGAACACAGTTATTTATGTGACTTGTGTTGTAGGCCGAAACAGACTCGTACTCCTTTTAAGCTAAATAATAAGAGGAGTGATGCTTTGTTTGGTTTAATTCATTACTGTGACATTAAAGCAGACAGTATTGGGTTGCTAGTCTTTCCCAAACTCATTAGTTTCTGACCATTGTTAACGACCATAGTAAAGTGGTGTGGGTATACCTTATGAAACAAAAAGATGAGGCAGAAGAATTGATAAAAGTTTTTCGTCAAATGGTTAAGACTCAATATGAAAAATATTATGTTAAAATTATCCAAACCGATAATAGAAAAGAATTTTTATCTGGGGCCGTGAAATATTATTAAGAAGAAAATGGGATAATGTTTCAAAGTAGTAACATTGATACGCTACAACAAAGTGGTCGCGTCGAAAGAAAACATCGACAAATAATGGAGAAAGCAAGAGCCTTACTATTCCAAGAAGATTTACCTATACACTTTTGGGGGGAAATCTGTACCTACATTGACATATTTGATAAATAAGACCCCAACACCTCTTCTTCATGGCCGTACCCAATTTGAGGCTTTATACGATAGAAAACCAAATTTAACAGTTTCAAGGTAATATGGATGTCTTTACTACACCCATAACAAGGACGAACCACGTGACAAAATAATAGCATCCAAGCTACTAAACAATACGAAATAGAATGAACACCGTCAAAGCGTATAACCACTTCCTTTGAAGCACTAGAGCGTATAACCACTGCCTCTAGTTACCGGAGCGTATAACCACTGCCTCTGAATACTATATATAGTGTATAACCACTGTCTATATGCCTAAGACCTGGCCACGCCTCTCGATGAAATAACCTACACCGAACGATACACGGGGACCGAAGCTCTTAAAACACGACATCCAACCAATCCTGAACATAGAAAAAGTCCCATAACATGAGTGGCGTTAGTTCATTACAATGATATACAAATCATATTACCGCTATCTATATTCACTCAAGCATAACATATCCGTTAGCTAAACCATTTAGGACGACATAACCGTCACCCGACTCACTAACCACACGTGAGCCAACAACCGATAAATAAGACAACACTTAAATCAATCTTCAGAAACTATTTCGCTGTGAGATGTGGTCTCCCTCCGGTTTCCCTGTCAGGGGTCTTTCTTCTCAAATCAATTTCCAAAAACCAACATAAGGGTTACCTCATAAATCTTGAAATAACATAAAACATGTTATAATGGATCAATATTAAACCATCGAACCAAAACAATTATCATTTGTGAATTAAATGAAAACAAGTGGAAAATTATGTTCAGGGGGTCTCAGCCGGTGGGATGGCCGGCCGCCGGCCTGCCTGCTAGGACAACAAGCCTCCAAGTTAAAAATCAAAAATTTGGGCAGAACAATATAACGCACTAGGAGCCGGTCCTCAGCCGACCATCGGGGAACCGGTTGGGAACCCTCCCACACTTAGTCCAAATCACAAAAGCCACAAAGATGCATCCCCAGCTGGTGCACCGGTCGTTGGCCACCAGACTGGGAACACGTGTACAAAAATAAACATCAGAATTGGGCAGAACTCACAACCTGCACTCCCAGCCGGTCTAACACTGGCAACCAGTATACCGACTAGGCATACCTGAACACATATTTCTTCTTTTTTCAGAAATAAACCATTTTGCGACCATCTTAAGACAAAATTTAATACGTGTCCACACGTTTCTAGCATGTAATATTTATCATACTCAACCATAACATATTAAAACATATGAAAACGTGATTTCGCATATGGTTAACATTAATTAACCCTAATTTCATTCATTAACAAATAAACCACTCATTAAGCAATTCTTCATGAATTAACACAACAATCACATGATTGTCATTCATATGAACTCAACAATAATACAATCAAACCCTAGCATCAATTCTCATATGAAAACATCAATACATTTTGATAATTAAATAAGTAAAACAAATTCATCACCACAATACACTTGTCTAACAAAAGCGATTTTTAACACATAAAACACAAATATAGACGGACTAAATCGAGGAACCCATCAAGGTTATCTTTTTAGCTAATCCTCTACTCCAAGAATTCGTCAATCTCGTATGAATCGCCCTTTCGATCACCCGACTCGAATCCTACAACCAAAAAGAGTGTTAAAAACGAAAATCCATAGTTTGTGAACTAGGGTTTTCAAAATTTGTACAAGAGGGGAAAAAGTTGTAAAATTTCTTACTTTAGAAGGAGGAGAACGAGAAGAGGAGAAGAATGCCGCGAAAAACGCAAGAAACTGTCAAGAAATGAGAAGGTTATGGAGATTTTACGCTTGGGGAATTAAAGAGAGAAAAATGGTGTTTTGTGGTGTTTATCAAATCTCAAAAGTGAAAGGGAAAAGGAGGTTGAAGGAGGATTTGGTTGGGTGTTTTGAGTGAAAACATAAGTTACTTGACCCGTTTACACGTATGACCCATTAAACGAGTTTTGAGACGGGTTTATGCTAGAAATAGTATCTTAAGGATAGTATACCTTAAGATGGAATAATTATTATTCCTCAAAAATATAATTTCATCAAAAATAAGATTTTTAAGCTAAAAAAATAATTTATTAAAATAAATTTCAAAGCGGGAATTTCGCGGGTGTTACAATAGACCCGTCTAATGCTGATATTAGTGTGGAAGGGGAGAGACATGGTAGAGGAACAAGGAAAATTTTGAGCCTACGTGGAAGAGATATTAGTACTATAAGTCGTCGAGGATAATTACCCTTACTCGAAGTGTTCATCACACTTAAATGCAGTCCGCAAGGACCAATACTCGTTACTCTTCAGTTAATTATGTTATTACCAATTGTTTTTCTAACTCGCACAGAAAGTTCTTAGTTACCATTGATAAAGTGCGAGAATAAAAAAAGCAATAATGAAGCTGTAGGAAATTCGAAGTGGAGGCCAAGAAGCCATGAGAAATGAGATAGATGCATTAGAAAGAAATGGGACGTGGAAAATCGTATCACTACCCGAAGAAAAGGAATCAATCGTTTGTAGATGGATGTATAAAGTCAAGTACAAGGCCGATAGAAGTATTGAACCGATACAAAGCTGAACTCGTGGCTCAAGGATTCACCCAAATTGAAGGAGTGTATTATAAGAGACGTATGCATCAGTTGCAAAAATAATCAGCGTTCCCTGCTTGTTAGTTGTTGCGGTACCAAAGAAATGGTTTATCGAGCATTGAAAGTTAACAATGCGTTTCTGCACGAAGAATTAGATGACGAAGTGTATATGAAAATACCACAAGGATTAGAAAGAAATGAAGAAAACAAGGTATGTAAATTGCTCAAATCTCTATATGGCTTAGCGCAAGCTTCCCAAAATTGGTTTGCCAAATTGACGACCTACCTGAAAGGATATGGGTTCGTTCAATCACTCGCTGACTATTCGTTGTTTACCTATAATAAGAACGCGTGTTTATTGGAGTTTTGGTATACGTTGACGATATGATCGTAGTTAAGAATGACCATGGAGCGTGTGATACTTTTAAGCAGTTTCTCGACGAGAGTTTTGGAGTTAAGGACTTGGGACGGTTGCGGTATTTCTTAGGAAAAGTGGTAGCACATGGGACGAAATGTCTTTTTCTAAATCAAAGAAAGTATGCATTGCGTATCATTGAAAAAACGGGAATCACGAGCTTGAAGCCAGTCCATACACCCATGCAGCAAGACAAGGACTTTAAAACGTATGAATACCATGAAAAAGAATTTAGTTGCATAAAGCAATATCTACATTTATAACTTATGAGAATCACAATTTACCAAAGTTGAGGAGCATTATTTTAATTAGCGCGGTCCACCCGTGACCGGGTGAATTAAAGCCTTCCTCCCCGGGGACCCACACATAAACATTACAAAAATAATCCGAGCCGAATAAACCGACCAAAACCTGATCCACACGCGAATTAAAAGCCGAATTTGACTTGACTTTTCAACCTGACCCGAATGTTTATTCTCGGAAACCGATTATTACATGAAGCTGAAATGACCTAACCCCGCTACTCGAATTGTTATAATTCAGCACAATCCAATCTCAAAGTGACCAATCCGTGTAACCCGTTTATCAAATCTACATCCACGGCTCACCCTTTTCCACTTGCCCAGGCAAGCCCATGGGTAGATTGTTTCGGGGTAACGTGAGACATCAATATATATACTTAAAAGAGAAACTTTTCAAGCGATATTATTGGCTCTAACTTTTGTATACTATCTAAAGAAAAAAATAAAATAAAAAAAGATAAATAACTAAGATAAAATTTGATGTAAAATAGTTGCACTACACGTAAAAGCCACTTGAAGAGTTTTACTCTTAACCAACTACATTCCCTCCAAATTGTGAAATACATACAATATAAAATTCAAGCAATAGAATTGCAACGGCGGAAGGATACTTCAATATGGAGTATATAATGTAACTTATGCATGTTAGTTTTCATAATCTAACTTTACGCATGTTACTTTACATATTTTTTTTTAAGCTTTACATAATTTAGATTCTTGATTCTTGATTCACATTTTTAGGTTCAATTTGTATTTTCTCTTTTGTAGTTTTTATAATAGTACTCTTTTCTTTTAGTATAATTTATTTATAATCTATATACTTTTGTATTAGGTTGTATTTTTTCAGGAATAGAGATACTTTGATCGATTACTATTATGGAGTATTTCATGTAAACACCATCATGATATTACTTTCAACATTCACTATGGTAATCATATAATATGATGTAATCAATATTAATCTCTTCTACATTACTTTCAATATTAACCTATAATTAATATTGATGTTATGTATATGTACTTTCTAGATAGAAATTCAAACCTCAGTCGAATACAAAGTGTTGTACCAGGTGAAGAGTGATTACGGTGAGCCAACTATTACCGAGTTATTTCGGGTTTCGAGCGATTTTATTGGCTATTGTTTTAGAGCAATTTCATTCGCTATTAATTTTGTTAAATAAAGTATATAAATAAAAAGATAATTAAATAGTAATAAAATATCAGTTGGACAATCATTGTTTTTAGAGCGATTACATTGGCTATTACTTTGGTTAAATAAATAAGTATATAAATAAAAAGATAAAAAGATAATTAAATAGTAATAAAATATCAGTTGAATAATTATTGTTTTTAGAGTGATTACATCGACTATTACTTTGGTTAAATAAATCAAGAATATAAATAAAAAGATAAAAAGATAATTAAATAGTAATAAAATATCAGTTGGATAATTATTGTTTTTAGAGTGATTACATCGACTATTACTTTGGTTAAATAAATAAGTATAAATAAGTATATAAATAAAAAGATAATTAAATATCAGTTGGATAATTATTAAATTAGTTAATAAAATAATTGATAACTAAGAATTTTGGCTACCGTAAAGTTATGGTATAATTTGTTGTTTCCCTCCACTTATATTTAGTTAAAAGCATAAATAGATGTATTGATGAATATATTAAGTACTTAAGTTTACGATAAATAAATAAAAAAAATACAAGCTACAGAATACGAACACATATAAGAATATGAGTTAATGTAAAAAGAATAAGAGTTTAAGGGAATCACGAATTAAAAAAATACGAGCACAGAAGAATGCGAGCTACTAACCTAAGAATACGAGCTAACATAAAAACAATATGAGCTATTAAGCTAAGAATAAGAGCTAACGTAAAAACAATACGAGTTATTAAGATAAGACGAGCTTTAAAATACGAGCACACATGAATACAAGCTAATGAAAAACAATACGAGCTATTAAGATAAGACGAGCTTCAAAATAACTCCTTGGAGCATTTAAAACTTGTGTTGGCAAATGGATTGTATCACTTTGATGGGAAACCAATAATTGTGAAACCTTGGGATCCTTGTGTTAGAATAGCGGAAGAATCGGTGAAGAAGGTTGTTATATGGGTTAAATTGGTATGGTTGGATCTGAAATTTTGGGGGGTGAAATGTTTAGAGAAATTGGTTGGGCTGATTGGAAAATTCTTGCTTATTGATGAGATGAAAGGATCACGAATTTAAATATACGAGCACATAAGAATACAACCTATTATGATGAGAATATGGACTAATGTAAACAAAATACGAAAACATGAAGGATCACGAATTTAAATATACGAGCACATAAGAATACAGCCTATTATGATGAGAATATGGGCTAATGTAAACAAAATACGAAAACATGAGCTAATTGAAACACTTCTTGAACTAAAAAAATAGAATCAGAATGAAAGACGTCAAATTTCATGATATAATAAGCACTTAAGATTACGAGGTATAATTATAAGAATACGAGCTACAGATTACGAAAATATAAGAAATACGAGCTAATGTAAAAGTAATAAGAAATTAAAAGAATCGGGAACTAACACATACGAGCACACAAAAACGCGAGCTATTAACGTAAGAATGCGAGCTAATAAAGCTATTAAGCTAAGAATACGTGCTAATGTAAAAAATACGAGCTATTAAGATAAGAATACGAACGTATAAGAGGATCACGAACTTACAAATATGAGCATGTAAAAATACATTCGAATATAAAAAGAATACGAGCTAATGTACGAAAAATACAGGCTAATAAGTAAAGAATATGAGCCTGATACATCTGATGTTTTATTAGCCATAAAAAACAATCATACGTGAATCATTCTCTATATATACCTATTATACCAAGTATTTTCTAGAAGATTAACTGTTACGATAATTACTTTGAAATCATGTCAAGATATTACCCGGGCAACGCCCGGGCATGAAAACTAGTTGGGTAGTAAAAGTGAAATAAAATATGAACCAAATTCAGGTAGGCCCATGAACATACGAGTTGACGACCCATGCAACCCGTGCTGCACCCAAAACCATAGCCTTTATAAACTCCAAAATAATAACCGCAAACATGATCAATCTAATTAATTCGCGAGAATCACCGTACCGATTTCTGGTAATTCCTTAAATCTCTCGTCAGTATCATCTTCAATTATTTACGTTCTTATTGTTTCCTCCAATTTCATATATTAATGCCTAATTCTGCGAAAGCTTAATCCTCACCAGAGTTAAGATTTGTAGTTAGGGTTCAAACTATTACAGTAATACGATAAGGTAAATTAGAAAAAAATTGATTTTTTTTTACTAAATTTTAAAATTTTCAATGCACGGGGCAACCGTCCTGCTAGCGCGGTTAGTTTTACCACTGTGTTTGATTTATGTATGTACAATTAAAATTTTGGAGTTTTGTGATGGTTTTGATTAATTTTCTAATTTGAATGTGATATAGCAATGAGAATAGAGAAGTGCTGGTTATGTTCTTCCTCCATATTCCCTGGGCATGGCATTCAGTTCGTTCGAAATGATGCGAAGGTACGTTTAATAACTTTGATTGCGCAAAAATGCAAAATTCTCAAATAAGACCGTTGTAGGGTTACCTCACTTAATATCGATAGCCTAACTATGTTGTATGCATATACGGTATACCGGTCTTACAGAACTGATTTGATTATTTCGTCATTTGATAGCCTAACTAGTAACTATGTTGACGAAGCTTATTTGACTGAAATGCCAATAATATTTACCCTATGCCTTCCAGGAGAAGTTGGTATGTACTCAACCTTACCCTTGTCTAAGAAACAAGTAGCCAACAACCTTATATATACTTGTGCTAGCAAGAGTAGCAACACAAAAAAATTGTTTTCGAATAACCCAAGACGTAATACTTCACAATATAATGAAGCACCACAAATCTAGCGGGTCATTTTGTTTTGTTCCGTCATTATTAAATCACTTGGTTATTTCTGAATATTGCTTCATCAGTAAGGTGTTTAGTCGAATTAACTATTCAAAAAGCATCTACATATGAACATATTGTCGTAATCAGATTTTATTCGGGTTTTCAATGTTTTTGTGATTTCAAATCCTTAGTACTAGAACCTTAATGTCTCTGTCGCCAAAGAGATGTTAAATTGGTGGGCACCAAAGCGTTCTGAAAATATTGGTTCTGATTGGCTTGTGCTTTGATCCATTGGGTTCTTCACAGTGCATGCTTGTAGGCCTGTCGAAACTTGAAAAACTGTCAGCTTCTCATCGACGTAATCTTTTCTGTGTCCTTCTGCAGATATTTAGATTTTGTAGATCGAAATGTCACAAAAATTTCAAAATGAAGAGGAATCCTCGAAAGCTGAAATGGACAAAGGCTTACAGAATGCTCAAGGGAAAGGATATGACCCAAGTAGTCGCTATTTCTAAGAACATAATTACTTGTAAATTACTTCTTTACCTTATATATGCATGAATCCTCTAATGCCGCCACTCCCCCGTGTTTTATGGTTCCCCCAGGACATTACTTTTGATTTTGAGAGGAAGAGAAACAGGCCGGAGAAATCTGACAGGAATAAGACGAATCATACATTGAAGGCTATTTCTTTCTTCCGCAAGGTTCATAGTCTTAGGCAAACGGTGCATATCACAAAAGGGTAATTTTGTTCTTTAATTATTAAATGTGTGCTAGGGCAAACTTCTAAATTGGTTACCGTCTTAATATCCTATGATATAATCAACTTCTTATTTGGGGAATTCATTTACAGGCGCGCGATGAACACAAAAAATGTACGGGAGTGGGCTAAAAAAGAATATAAGGAGGGCAACCTCGAAGTTCAAAAACTTCTTGACACTAAAAGGATCAGAATCAGGACACTTCCACAGTCGGAAGAAAATCGTACTATGGAAGAGTAATTTCCAGGATAACGCGTTTGAAATCCTTCTTTTGTCTGAGAATTAGATATGATCATCTACTTTTGTTGCATTTTCATGAAATAGACTACAATTGAATCTTTCTTTCTCAATGTCCATGGAGCTTCTCCTGTTATGTCCAATAAATGGAACTTTTATATACATTTGTGTTTTCTTTGAGGTCTTTTTTTTCCAACCGTATGCTCTTCTCATGTACCGATGCTAAGTTCTAGGCGCCAAGATTTTCGAACCACATAGTGGCTACTGGTTACACCTTCTGACTTCCAACTCGGGAAGGATTTGTTTTTTGGTGTTTTTGGAGGTATGTAGACAGTCTGTCTAATAGGAGAGGGATTGGAATAGGTGATATATCGGAAAATATGAGTCTTCATTACAAGGGTAAGAGTCATTGGTACTCTGGAATTGTACTAACATAGATTTGAAAAATTAGGATTTGGCTATGTGGATTTGGATGGTGGTTTGCAAGAGAATGAGAATGTTTTGCTTTGGCTGAGGTTGCGGTAGGGTGTTCGACCGTGTAATTTACGTATGGATTGGGTTCGGGATCGAGGTGAGTATGTGTTTTTTTACCGGGCTAAAAGCAGTCTCGTTCGAGATTCAAAAACAGTTTGATTGTTTTGAATATCAAATTCATCTCACAACACCAGCGGTTCAAAATTATGCTACTAAAATGCAGCAAAAAAATGAGAGGGCAGGAAAATCAGATAGTTACAGAAACCGTGTAGGTCTTTTTTAAGGCGGGTATATCCGGGGTTACGAATAAAACGGTCAAATAAAGCCCAACTTGAATAGTTGGACAAATGGTTTAATAATAATATTAATGTATTCTATTTTTTGTCTTATGTGTGATAGTTGACCCTCCGTGTTAAACGAGAATTTGTGACAAAAAGCTTAGGAAACAAATGTAAGGCAGGAAATCAAACATAGATTTGTAATCCTAACTTCACTTATCCAATGTCCTTCCACAAACAACAAACACTCTCGAAAATAATGTGAACAACAAACAACTCCACAACATGGCTACCATTCCATTACCCAACTATCTAACTCCATTTCCCTCCAATACTCCTTACCGCACTACTCCTAAGTCCCTCGTCACACTCTCCTTTTTGAGCCCGTTAGATCACTCAACTACCCTAAAACGAGCGATACTGGTACCGCAAGCCAAAAAAAACATGTGGCTTGACCCTTTTGACGATGGAGAGGATCCTGACATGGAGTTCGGGTCAATGTTTGCTAAGGGGAAGCAGGAGGAGGACCCACGGTTACCAGATGATCCAAACAGCCCGTATGGGTTTCTCAAGTTTCCTCCAGGATTTGCAGTGGAAGTAGCTTCATTGGGGTTGAAAATAAGAGGGGATGTCAGAAGGTGCTGCTGTGTTGTTTCGGGTGGCGTATATGAGAACTTGCTTTTCTTTCCTGTTATTCAGTTGATTAAAGACAGGTATCCTGGAGTTCAGGTTGATGTCATTGCATCAGATAGAGGGAAACAGACGTACGAAATGAATAAAAATGTGAGGTGGGCTAATGCCTATGATCCTGATGATGACTTCCCTGAGCCTGTTGAGTACACTGATATGGTTGGTCTTCTTAAGGTGAGCGTTTTTTCAAATCTCGGTCTAGACTCATCATACCCATGATCTTACATTTGATCTTCGGAATGTGACCAAGTAAGATACGGAGTGTAAGATAAAACTAGACCTGACAAACCGCCACTTTCAAACAGGTAATTTGTGTTGGGTCGGGTAATTTTTTGATACACTTGATCTTCAGGTTTGATTCAGGATATTCAGGTCATATAGAGTGAGTCGACTTTGTCAAGTTTAACTAAAAATCTATCTGAAATACTAGAATTACAGGAAGCAACCCACAAGAGACATGTCAGAAACTAGCATTGCTGATTTCTGTAATATGTCATGTTTACAGAGCAGGTATTATGACATGATATTGTCCACAAAACTAGCAGGAATAGGGCATGCTGCTTTCTTGTTCATGACAACAGCTAGAGATAGAGTAAGCTATGTTTACCCTAATGTTAATTCAGCCGGAGCAGGCTTGTTTTTATCCGAAAAGTTCACGTCAGAAACTCTGAATCTTTCTGAAGGTGGATACAACATGTAAGATTCTTGTTTACACCAATAAATGAGAATCATAAAGTTGAATAAACTAAGGAAAGTTTTTTTGGAAAAAAAATTATTAGGTACCACCAAATGACTGACTGGTTGGGCAGACCGGTTCGTGATGTACCAATGCACCCAGTTCTCCCATTGAAGGTATCACTTTCTAGGAAGGTCAAGGAAGTTGTGGAGGCTAAGTATCAAAACGCCGGAGTAGAGAAGGGGAGATATGTAGTGATTCATGGCATAAAGTGTGACTCAAAGGCTTTGATGCAGTCAAGAGGAGATACTGATAGCTTGTTGCCACTCGAGATTTGGGCAAAAATATCTCAAGCAATCAGGTAATGGAAGTGAAAACTGAGATTTTTTTACTGGATTTGGCTAGTTTCTGATTGGTTAAACATTCTTGTGAAACAGGGGAGTTACTCCAGTCTTTGTGATCCCACATGAGAAAGTAAGGGAAGATGTTGAGGAAATTGTTGGAGACGATACAAGCATAGTATTCATAACCACGCCCGCTCAAGTATGTTTCTTCCTTGAGTCTGTAATCCAGTTTGCACAAAGTATTTTAGACTGGTCAGTGGTCAGGACTACTCTAGAAGAAGAGTCGGGTTAGTAAGAGTTAAGTCATAGGCTGCAACAATGTATCACAACCGCTTTGTAAAAGTGGTGGAGGTCACTGTGACTGCATTTCAATCTAGTATCGGCCTCATCTTTGCCTCTCTGGGCAATTACCCATAACAAGGCCGCAATAATCTTTCCGATGTCAAGATTGAAACCAACATTTAATAGGAGATTCTAAGGGCTATACTTCTTGAAATTTAATTTCAAAATATTCACTGCTTCTGATTAATGGAAGCATAATTTGTATCAGTTGGCAGCACTGATTAATGATTCAGCTGGGGTGATAGCAACCAACACAGCAGCCATCCAGCTTGCACACGCCCGAGAAAAACCCAGGTTAGATTTATCCTAGTATCGTTTAAATGATGCTAATAACGATTGTTCAAGATATATAGGAGTATAGGTTGTATTAGCAGATCCTAACAAAATCTTTGGCAATGTGAATTTCCCAGTATTGCCTTGTTTTGTTCACAAGAGAAAGCAAAAAAATTCGTTCCGGATGCAGAAGAAAAGAAATGCACAATCATAGCTTCTAGGACTGGAAAATTGGAAGACATTGATACTGAAGCTATAAAAGCAGCACTCCAAGTTTTTGCTGCTGCTGTTGCACCAATTACAGCTCTGGTGTAAATTTAATCCTCAGATTATCTGTCGTTTCTTTCGTCTTTTCTCTGTCATATCCGTTTCCCATCAGACCTTCACACTGCGGAAAAGATGGAAAAAGAAAGAAGGTTATGTAGAGCTTGTAAAGTTGTAATATTTGGATGCTTTTCAAACATCAACTGTACATTATAATGACATTTGGAAGTGCAGCAACAGTCTTTCGTGGTTTCGGAGTTCTACTGCTGACAGAGTCGAATTTGAAAGAGATTCATATGTCTGAATAAACTCAGGATGTTAAACTAACAGACATTGAAGTCTATGATACTTGGATACTTTACCTTGAAATGCAAGTACTCCGTATATTTTAAGTTGTGTAATGAGTGATTTACATTCAGGAGGAGACCCATCGTCTGATAAACAGTTAAGCATCCATAAGCAAAGGTCGAGTTAAGACTCATTTTGCTTCTGAGTAGTAATAAACTAAAATCAGAATAAGAGTGAATTGTTCAACGGCGTTCAATTTGGAATGGATTGGGAGCCGAGTAAGTGACACAAGAGGTGTTCTTAAGTCTTCGTCTTTGTCTATGTCAAGTTATTCTTTCAGCTGGTACTGTTTGATTCAGTCGGGAAAGAAAACACCTAAAGATAATCTAGAGTTAATTGGTTTGAACCTGGTGCACGATTTGAGGAGTTATTGGTCGACATAATTAGCGTCCATCGGTCCATGTGTGGTCCTTTCCCTCCATAGTCCATATAGTAGCATGTGAGGCAGGTCCCATTCTACTGCACAATCTAAGCAGCTGCACAAATATGTTGTTACTCATATTACTTACTGATACCCAAATCCAATCTTGATCACAAGTCTCAACCATGTGAAACCCGAGTACCCGACTGAATAGAACCTCACAATTTGCCAACCCGAACCAACCCCACTCGAGGTCAGACCAATAAGCACTACAATTAGAGGTGATCAAATGGCCCAATTCCATTGATCCCGCTTACCCCACTCTGCCCAAAAAATAAATCCCATTGAAACGATTACGTGTTAGTCACGGTCTCTCGAAAACTACGTTCCTATGATACTCTTATCGACATTCACATTCTTTATCATGTCTTTGTATACTAGGAGTATGTCAATTATGAAAGGTGCAACTGTGCAAGTATGTTGGTTGTAGTTTCGACAAGGCCGAAATCCGAATCGGTGTTTGGGTTGGTTAGCCGTAAAGCCATGCTACACTGCTACCGTACGATGT
Organism: Silene conica; assembly: GCA_029255685.2. NCBI lineage: Eukaryota > Viridiplantae > Streptophyta > Magnoliopsida > Caryophyllales > Caryophyllaceae > Silene > Silene conica. Next base: position 80,635,363 of record CM055312.2, on the reverse strand, counting down.
TTGCAAGGCACACTTTAAAATGAAAAATAAAAACTCAATTACTACTATCTAATTTGTACAGTCAACATGACAATGGAAATACGGTGACGTAAGGGCCATGAGTCATGACCCATGACGATGGTCTTGTAAATCTTAAACCACAGTATAGGACGACTAAGTTGGACGATGAAGTGAATACAAATAGTGAACAACATACACGACCCGAGGTATAAAATGGCTACATTCAGTTTAATGGTAGCCTTTTCAATTTTGTCATATGCGATTTTATCATATGTGGTTTTTTGGTATACCTGCAATCTAGGTAGTGCGGACATTTTCGTAATGAGTTGTACCGTGTCCGATACCGACACTTCACAGACACACGTCGTTACGTGTCGAACACTTATAAACCGTGTCTAACTTTCTACATTTAGTTGGGCACGTGTCCGACGCGTGTCCATGGTATATGAGCCGTTTCCATCGCGTGTCCACGGTATTTGGTCATCATTATTTGGGGTGAATGATATTATTCGGACGGTAAATGCGCTATCGAAAAACAATAATTAGAATATTGGTTCAGATGACTAATGAAAATGAGTTATTATTACGGGTAAGTTTTACCTTCACCTATTTAAAATTAATACTCCCTACCAAATATTTTTTCAAAAATAAAATCAAACATTTATAACTATAAAATGTATATTTTATTAAATTTAAATAACCTTTCCCGTGTCCTAAATTTCATGATATGTCGTGACGCGTGTCCGTATCCGTTTTAGTGCTAACTAGCATGCAATTAATTTGGTAATTGGTCAAGGAGTAATTATGAATCTACAGTTTTGGAAAATTAAAATAACAGATGCTATAAAATATTTACGATATTATATTCGTTTACTTTCGTTAAAATCAATCCAAAATTAATGAAATTAAATATAGCCAAAAATAGACAAGGCCTGATAATTGTAAATCTCTTAAAATATTGAATGTATTCTGTATATACACTTGCATTTCAATTTTTCTCTAATTAGTTGCCATATAAGATATGAATCAAATGTGGGAAATATCTTTTTGCGATTATTTTGGCTAATTCTCCGTCATATATATAGGGACATGAGTATCAAGTAGTAAACTAAAGATAACAATAAGGGATTACATAAGTAGTCTCACGTCTTGCTTATAACCGCTGTAAGTTACAAAAGAGCGGTGATATGATTGAAGTTATGCACTTAGTCATTTTGATGTATTATGATATGCTTATTTAATTAAATCTAATATAATGCAGATTTAATAATGACGATTATACTAGCGGAGAACAACGTTGTGCTGCTTTTAGCATCTCTTCTACTTATCTTTGGAGGTTAGTCTTTCGCTTTTTCTTCATATATCATAAACTATATGTTATGTACATGTATGGGTTTGGGTCTTATGGTCCTGCGTAGCCAAGTCCACGGGAACCAGACCTCCGATTTTAGCTACCGAATTTACAAGTTATACTGAATTTACAAGTTATATGGATGGAATTCAATATAAACCTTTTAGTATAGTATACTAGGTCATTTATATTTTAGATCGTAGAATTTCCATTTATTTTAATATGCTCCTAGTTTTAATATGGTCAATCGAAAGAACATCTTTTGATTATGGAATGGTTAGAATATTTTTATTGTAATAGCAACATACATACGTTTAAAATTCGATTAAACGACTTTTTATTTATTATACTCTAATTAATAAAATACACATACCAAATGGTTAAGCCAATAAATCGTATCAAATCGTAGGTCTGACAGTCTTAGGTTCACATCTTGGAATGCCTCGTGTTAAATGGAAGAGTTTTATAAACATATGAAGTCAAACTAAATCAAATGGAAATAGGCATAGTTTTTTTTTCGTTTTTTGAAAAGTGCCCTAGTTTTTCCTTGATCCGTTGTGTTTAAATATTGCAATTCTTATACAAATGAATTAAGGCCTCCATAGCACCAAAACGGACACGACACGTATATGGGACACGGCATGCCATGAAATTAGGACACGAGACATTTTATTTAAATTTAATAAAATATACATTTTATAGTTATAAATGTTTGATTTTATTTTTGTAAAAGTATTTGATATTAATTTAAAAAAAAGTGAACGTAAAACATGCCCTCGATAATAACTCATTTTCATTTCGCATCCGAACCAATATTCTAATTAATCTCTTTCGATAGCGTCTTTTTCGTCTGGAGACCATCATTCACCGCAAATGATAACCAAATACCGTGGACACGCGACGGACACGACTTAAATACCATGGACACGCGTCGGACACGTGCCCAAATAAATGTAGAAAGTTAGACACAACTGTTTAGGCGTCCGACACGTTTTGGCGTGTGTCCGTAGATTGTCAGTATCGGACACGATACGGCTCATTACGAGAAGTATCCGTGCTACCTAGATTAAGGCTAATTTATTGGTATGATATTGACTTAGAGAACTAAGATTCCTCGTTAACATATAAGGCATACCCTCTAGACGAAGTAAAAGTTTATAACGACAAAGAGGGCATGTTGTTTTAGTCTGCTTTGTATTTTTTTGGTACGAGTGAGGAGATTTTCGTGTTCGTTGTCAAATCATATACGAATATATGATATGATTTCCATATTGAAGCATGCATATATAAATTGCAAATCTCCAAGCAACGTATTATCTACCTATTTTGACTCTTAATTTCAAATTTGGATAAGTTTCTTTGGATTAGATTATGTAGTTTTTATTGCATGACCATGTCTCTTAATCCTATATCTATGTATTTGATCCGAATTTATATTCAAATCGATAGACTTATAGCGAAAACTTATTACAAAATTATGATATTGATTCCATTTGTTTTCTATTTGCTGTTTTTATGTATTTCAGGAGTATTTTCATCTGCACTACAATATGATTATTCAGCCGCTATCGATGTAAGCTCTTCGGCCGTGTTCTTTTTGACGGTCTTATCTTAGGCAGTTTTTTGTACGGTTTATTCTCTACAACTTTTCTTTACCAAAGAAGCACTCTAAAGAACTTAATAATACTTCGACAAACGTGTTGACATCATTTTGGTGTGCGCAGTTTAGTCCGGTCTCTACTCATGAGTTTTAACATTGCTACATTTTTTATTTAAGTGTTTGTTAGGTATGTAAAACAAGATTAATGGGTGTTTGTTGATATTTTCAGTGCTTGGCTGAGCCTGAGAAGGCTCAATATAACGGAGGAGTAATTATTAACCCGGAAATAAATGAGGGATTAAAAGGGTGGACAAGTCATGGAGGAGTCAAAATTGAGCAAAGATCATCAATATCAGGCAACAAATACATGGTGGCTCATAGTAGAAAACAACCTTATGCTAGTGTTTCCTATAAAATCTTGTTAGAGAAGGATAAACTCTACACCTTCTCAGCTTGGATACAAGTTGCCGGAAACAACGCTCCAGTTACCGCACTTTTTAAGACCGGTGATGGATTCCAAAAGGTTGGCGCGGTAGAGGCCCAAGTAGGATGTTGGTCTATGCTTAAGGGCGGTGTTTCTGTCGCTTCTTCCACCCCATCCGAGCTATATTTTGAGGTATATATCTCAAACTTTTAATTTTACATTATGGTTACGGAATATCTAAGTTTCAATTGACTTCTTTTGGTGTACCACTGAGTCTTGGTTTGATTAACATTCTAACATTGTCTCTCTCAACTTCGATCACCAAGACCAACGATACATCGGTCGATATTTGGATGGACAGTGTTTCACTCCAGCCATTTACAAACGAGGAATGGAGATCTCATCAAGAAGAAAGCATTCAAAAGGTAATGTAATTCAGGACAACTTAGATGATTCTTCATTAATTCATCGATTCATGGTCAGTTGGTCACCGTTCCTAAACTAATTTGTTGTTAATGTCGTCACTAGGTGCGCAAATCTAACGTGAGACTACAAGTCGTAGATCGTAATGGAAGACCTATACGGAATGCTAACATCACAATTCAACAAAATAGACGACGGTTTCCATTAGGTGCATCAATGAACCAAAATATAGTAAGAAATGGTGCATACCAAAATTGGTTCACACAGCGATTCACCGTAACCACATTCGAGAATGAAATGAAATGGTACTCTACTGAAAGCACCCAAGGAAGAGAAGACTACTCTGCCGCGGACGCTATGATTGGGTTCGCATCCCAACACCGGATATCAGTTCGCGGTCACAACATTTTCTGGGACGACCCTCAATACCAACAAGGGTGGATTAAGAACCTTTCTCCACAAAACCTTGGACGCGCCACTGATAGACGTTTATACTCGCTCGTGTCAAGGTATCGCGGGAGAGTCATAGCTTGGGATGTCAACAATGAGAATTTACACTTTAATTTCTTTGAAAGCAAGCTTGGAGCAGGTATTACTAATAAATTCTTCCAAAGAACTCGTCAAGTCGATAGGAGAGGCATGCTGTTTATGAATGATTATAACACAATCGAAGATGGAAGAGACCAAGCATCTTCACCGTCAAAGTACATTGCGAAACTCCGTCAATTACAAGCATCTGTTGGAGGTAATGCAGTGATTGGAATCGGGCTTGAAGGTCATTTCCACACTCTAAATATTGCATATGTGAGATCAGCTCTTGACACTCTTGCTGCTACTAGAATGCCTATTTGGATCACTGAGCTTGACGTTCAAGCTGGACCTAGCCAGGTAAACTTGATGATCGTTAAATGCTCACATTTAATCCGTCTTATTGAACAATCAATCAATGACATGTTTGTTAATTATTATTAATTTTGTATGAGCAGGCAGCATACTTTGAGCAAATCCTTAGAGAAGTGCATGCACACCCAGGAATACAAGGAATAGTGATATGGTCACCATGGTCATCAAATGGTCAATGTTACCAAATGTGTTTGGTTGACTCTAATTTTAGGAACCTTGCTCCAGGTAATGTGTTAGACAAGTTGATTCATGAATGGGGTGGCGCCGCAGCCCAAGCCACCACCAACGACGATGGTTTCATCGACGTTTCACTCTTCCATGGTGACTATGAGGTTAAGTTCGTACAACAAAGTGGTGAAGTTGATCAACTTTATCCTGAAGGAAAATCTCTAAGATTTGCTGTGGATCAGAATTCTTCAGGACAAGTTATCAAGTTTGTTTCTCATGTCTAGTTCTTTCTAAGAGATACATTGATACATATACACACAATTCAACACACAAATTTTTAGTTTCATATACTCTTATTGCATGTATCAAACCGCGATTAATAAAAAATTTCTTTTTGGCCTTTACATATGTGCACTAAAATATTTGGAAAATGAGACGATCCCACCGGTGGCTCTGGTAGTAGGTGGTACTCAAATTGGAGGTCATTGAGATTATTATAATAAGTTAGATAGGTATATTCATTTATCCCCTTCAAAATTTTAATTTCAAACTAATAAGTAAAAATGGGTAAATATTAAAATTGCATTGCACTCAGTAGTTAATACCAAACTAGTGTAACACCCGTGAAAATTCACGGAATTGCTTAATTTTAACTTTTGTAGAGAAAGAACAATTAAGTTGTTAAATATATTAATAACCGAAGTGGTGGTAAAAGTTTTAATAAAAATAAATAAAAAAAAGTTTATATATAATACGATATATAAGAACCGTTTGACATATAACTTGAAACAGAGAAAAATATAATTAAAAAATTGGAAGTTATGACTTTCTAACAAAGAAGGTTTTAGTTAAATAACTGAAATAAATGGTTTAATAAATACTTATGATTTAAAAATTAATTAAATTATTAAAATTAAGCAATCTAAATACGTTATTCTGGAATAAAACAAAATTATTAGAACCCGACTTTAATCAATTATTAAGTATAATAAGTTAAAACAATTTGAAGAATTTGTTGAGAACCCGACTTTAATCAATTATTGAGTATAATTAAACGTTACATGATTTGTCATGACCATTTGTGGAATTGAAAAGAATTTGTTGAAAATATTGAACACTTTTATAAAAATTGTTTTACAGGTTGAAAGATGGACGATAAATGAAAAGAAAGTGAAAGTGATTTAAGAGGGAAAAATGAGGTGGGAGACAACTGTGATTTTCGAAAAGTTTATGAAAAATACAAAAGATTTATGGAAGAATGAAATGAATTGGAAGAATTGTGGCCGGTTTTTTTATAAGGTGGCTGGTTCCACAAAATTGATGATTAGTTGTTTTTTATATTTTGTAATTAAGTTTTTTAATAGGTTTTGAGAATTTGGTACCCATATTAATTAACACGATTATATTAATTAACACGGTTAATTAATTAGGTGGTTGTATAATTTTTTATTTTTTTATTTGGTTTTGAGAATTGGTACTCATATTAATTAACACGGTTAATTAGGGGGTTGTATAATTAATTTCAATTTTTTATTTGGTTTTAGAGAATTGGTACCCATATTAATTAACACGGTTATATTAGTTAACACGGTTAATTAGGTGGTTGTATAATTAATTTCAGTTTTTTATTTGGTTTTGAGAATTGGTACCATATTAATTAACACGGTTAATTAGGTGATTGTATAATTAATTTCAGTTTTTTATTTGGTTTTGTGAATTGGTACCCATATTAATTAACACGGTTAATTAGGTGGTTGTATAATTAATTTCAGTTTTTTATTTGGTTTTGAGAACTGGTACCAATATTAATTAAGACGGTTATATTAATTAACACGGTTTATTAGGTGGTTGTATAATTAATTTCAGATTTTTATTTGTTTTTAAGAATTGATACTCATATTAATTAACACAGTTATATACTTATATTAACTAACACGGTTTATTAAGTGGTTGTATAATTATTAGGTGGAAAGATAACCAACTCGGTTAAACATGATTGGTTTAAAAAAAACTAAAATTGTGAGATTGAATGAGAGACTTGCATTAGCCTAATTCTAAATCCACATTGTGCCACATAGGCAGTTTTCCAAGATTCTTTTATATATATAATGATCTGTTCCTTTTTAATTATCATTCTCACATTTTGAGACACGTACTTGGTACTTCTTTTTTCAATATCTCTGAAAATATATAACGAAATATATTGATATGTATACTCATAATAAAACTCTATTCGTAAAGATTTTTATAGCGTAATTTTTATAATTTTTCAACCAATATATTTTTGTAGAAAGTTAATCTAAAGACTCGCCCCGTAAAATAAAATTTATCTCAGAACGGAGGCAGCACAAACAAACAAGGTAATTTAGGTATTTAAAATTGCATTGTACTCCGTGGTTAATAATAAACAAACGAAAAACCAGAAGGATTTCCTAGACTTCATGCAAAAAGAATTATACAACATATTCTTTACACTTAAAACTTTAAATTTTTATTATAAACCTGAGTATTATCAATTACATACAACTAGTTGTAGATTTACTCACTAGTATAGATCCCATGCAAATGTTTGGCTTTTCAAGCAATAATGTATAAAGATTTATATATTATAGTTTAGTAATATGATCAGCCGGTAACCGTGTAAGACAATTTTTTTGATAATTTTTCAACAAAAAAAAGACGGGACATGCTAAATCCCGCACACATACATTTTTCTTACTTATCTTGAATTTACCCCTCTCATTTCGCACCCCACCAAGAGAGAGACAAGACAAAAACAAAAACAACAAAAAATGGAAAAAAAACCTACCATATTCGTCGTCTTCTTCTGGACTACCACACCCCTCTCTCCGACCCACCACCACCCCGCTCTCTCCCAGCGCCAACAACACGTTCTCGCACCCCTCTAGATGCTAACCACTGCATGTCAACTACCCCCCCCCCCCCCCAAGTCAAAGGACACATATACCAACAAGCAAATCTGGTGGATAGCGTGTGTGACTCCCGACGCCAACCATCGCATGTCCTCCCCCTCACTCCACCTGCCGATATTGGAAAAAAATTTGTAGGGTAAATGTGATAATGATCGTAAACTTGAATATCAACCGAATCATGAAGAGCATGCTTTTCTTACGAGTATTCGAGCCTATTTCATTCCTTGGGTTACATGAAAATGATGAAATCCCTTGTAGGATAAGACAGTTTAGGCCCTCCTCATCTAGGCAAAGAAAAAGAGATTAGTAAGTCTTGCTTGCGACGGGTTATTATTTGTGACGGATATTTTGTGAGATAAAATGGATATAGTGGAGAAAGAGGACCACATGAATAGTGTTGCAGAGAGAGAAAAAATGGATATTTTGTGAGAGAAAACGATATCCGTCACAAGCTTGCGACGGATAGTGTCGTTGCAAATAAGAATTTGTGTAAAGAGATTACTTAATGGAATTTTTATTTTGCTTTGTATTTACCAAATCTGAATTTTTCATATGATAGAATGAATTATTCTAACTTCTCCTTATATATATGCATAGTATATATTTTGTATGTTATACAAGATTGTTATTTGGATAAGCATGTTTGCTTGAAGAGCATCTCCAATGGTTTGTTTTAGGGACTTGTTTGCAATATTTATAATATTTATAAAATAGCAAGCAAGTAGCTTACCATTGGAGTAAAGAAATATTGATGTAGTTTGTGAGCATGGTAGCTCTACCAAGCATATAGCTAGATTTTAAAAAAATAAAAATAAAATAAAAGGTAAGTTTATGATTGGAGGAATATCTTATTGTGGGACCCATAATATTAGAAAATGTTGTATCTAACCATTGGAGTGATATATAGTCGAACAGCAAAATAACTTAAAAAACCGTATTAATAAATCAAGCTACAATGTGTTGTAGCTGTCCATTGGAGATGCTCTTAGGTGCTAAACAAAAAACTCACACAAGTAACCACCAAACTTAAGGAATATGCTAAGTGTTTCAATTCTCGAATCCAAAGGGTCTAACCTCGAAAGGGTACATAATATATAATGTAAACACTTATTAAACGGTCTTAAAACATGATAAATAACATTTATCACAACCTTATCCATATAACCCATGAACTCGATAATCCGATTATATGAGTGTGCACTCCGCACCCCCTAACTCACATTATATCGGTTTCGAGCTCAAGCCGATTTCGGTCTGAAAACCAGAATACACTTAAATGACTTGTGATTAAAATCAACAACAGCCGACAACCCTACTCCGGCAAATACTGACGGACACCAACAATAACGAATTCCTCAACAACAAAAAAGCAAAACCCTAATTGAAAAACGTTTTTTTTAAAACAATCGATCAATCGATATAGGGGTGTTAACGAGCCGAGCCGAGCCGAGCCCGAGCTTGGCCTTGCTCGGCTTGTGCTCGATTACCAAAACTCGAGCTCGAGCTCGGGCCGATCTTAGCATAGCTTGAAAAAATTGTGCTCGTTGCAATGCTTGCGAGTTTAACACAAGCTCGAGGCAAACGCGAGCCAAATCGAGCTTATACAAAATTGTTTAACTTTTTATTTTTTTCTTCCGATAATTTCAATAACAAGGTTCGAAGATTTTATGTAAAAATATTTAGCAAATCAACAAAATATTGGATATATATATGATACAAAGATATAATAATGATAAAATATTTTTATAAAAAATGAGCATATTTTTATAAAATATGATTAAAATCTTATGTAATCTCAAATGTTCGTGCTGCTCGCGAGCTTTTCGAGTCGAGCCATCCTTTGCTCGGCTTGACTCGTTAAGCTCTCGAGCCGATCCCGAGCTCGAGTCGAGCTCACCCGATCCGAGATTTGACCGAGCCGATCTCGAGTTGCTCGCGAGCTGTCTCTTCTCATTAACAGCCCTAATCGAAAAGACTTGTATATTAAATAAAAATGTTGATAAGGAATCTAAATTACTTGCGATGTGTGAAATTAAGATCTATGATTGTCGAATAATTAACAATATTTAGGTTTTGAGAGAGATAAAAATAATGAGTCTGTTTTCATTTTTTGTATAACTAGGTCCATTACTTCTAACATTTTAATTTGTGACGCAAATTTCATCACAATATTTTTTTCTAATCACAGACGATATTTTTTGAGAACAAATTTAAATTTTAAAGAGAAAAATGAATATACCTAGGTGATTTACCAAAAATGTCCCTGTTAGTGCGTAATTCAAATACCCACCCAAAAGAGTCATCTGATTTTTCTTTTTTTTATTCTTAATCTTTTTTAAAAATTTAGCATGAGCAATTCTTCTAGTCTTAAATTGGCGAAATAAAAATTATTCAACCCTCAATCTATCAAATACCCAAATTTTATCTTGAAAACTTAAAAAGGGTATAACTCGTGTTTATGAGTTTGAAAGTGACGATTCTCTTATCCAAATCAATCATCTTCCCGAGAATTATGATTTGAAAACGAAAAGTTATTGCGTTTGGATCCTGAGAGTTTTTGTACATCAAAGTTTTTTTTTAAACGAACAACCTTTCAGTGACCATATATTTTGGTCACTATCAACCAATAATCATGAAGATTCCTCAACAAACATTCATCAAGGAAGATTTGGTCGCACAAAATATTATATTTTAGTCAATAGTTCTTAATAGTTGCCATGTATATAGACCTGTCAAACAGGTTAAACGGGCGGGTTGTGGCTCGGGTAGATACGGATTCAGGTAAAATACGGGTCGGGTGTATTTCGGGTCGGGTAGAATATGGGTCATGTCTATACGGGATCCGGGTCGGGTTCGGGTAAAAATACGGGTCAATCAACATCTTTTCCTCGCATTTTTTTAAACTTCTTTTATATCGTTATTCATACCCTTTATATGTTTTCTATCCTCTTATTCGTCTTAGTTAACTTAATTGTCATCATTTTTGCCCTCATCACCAACATCACCATCGTTATCATCATCATCACCCCTACTAACTCGCTAAGTATGATAATGAGACTCAAATAAGATAACTATGATGATATGACATGTGATCTGAGGTGATGAGGTGGAAGTGTTGACGCGAAGTGCGGTTCAGTTCGACGTAATACGGTGAAAGTGACGACATGACACATATTTTGAGGTGATGATGTGGCATGTGGTCCTAGGTAATTATGTGGAAGGTAGGAGGTGTAAGTGACCGTGTTTCACACATTTCGATGTAATGATGTGACATGTGGTCCGTCGAAATAATGAGGTGACAGTGCTAACGTGGAATGTAACTTGACGTACTACACTAAAAATGACGACGTGACACACACTTCGATGTGATGACGTGGCATGTGGTCGAGGTGATGAGTTGGCGCTGCTGACGTGGAATGCAATTCGACGTACTACGGTGAAAGTGACGGTGTGACACACACTTTGAGGTGATGACGTGGCATGTTGTTTGAGGTGATGACGTGACATACCGCATATATATATATACATATTTCTCCTCAAAAATTTATAAGTCATCAATACTTACACGACATTGTATATTTTAAAAATGATATATTGTCTTGACCCAAAGGTCAACCCGCTGCGGGTCGGGTTTTGACCCGTTATTTACGGGTCAAAACGGGTTCGGGTATCTTTCGGGTTTGGGTTGAAAAAACCGGGTCATTTACGGGTCGGGTTACGGTTGGTTTTCGGGTCGGGTCAGGTTTTGACAGGTCTACATGTATATCTCCTATATTGAAGGAGTCAAATATTCCTCTCCTTATATTATGCTTTTGTATAGTTATATATAGTAGTATGTAATTGTCTCTGATTAATTAATAATACACAAAACCTCAGTTTATTCTTTACATGGTATCACGACCCTTGATCCTAACCCTAGCTATCTCGGTGCTATTCACTCGACTTACCCATGGCAGGCACATCCACCAACACCATTCAAATGCCACCGAACCCACCAAACCTCTCCTATCTGTCACATTCCCAAACCGTATCAAACTCACCCCTACCACTTATCGCTCATGGCAATTCCAAATCACCCGACTCCTTCAAGGCTACGGCCTATACTCCTTCCTCGATGGCACGAACTCACCTTCATCCCTCACCGTCACAGCCCCTGCCACTGACACTACAACCAAACCCGAACCAACACCCAAGCCCGCATACACCACTTGGTTCAAACAAGACAACCTCATCCTAGGAGCCCTTGCCGCATACACCACTTGGTTCAAACAAGACAACCTCAAACTAGGTGATGTAAATAAAATAACAATGATGTAAATTTATGTAAACTAGAAATGAAATTAACGTAAAGGAATAAGCATGAAAATGAAGAACAAAAGTAACCAAAAAATTGCTAAAAACCGAATTGTATCAAATGTAAACAAATGAGAATATTTGAGAGAATTGTGTAAATTAAGCTAAGAACAAATGTAAACTACTGAAAGAATGATGTGACAGATGATAAAAAGATATCCTAAAGCCCTAATAACGCCCCCTATTTATATTAAAATAGGAATGAAACGGAAGTTGCAACATGGTGCCAACCCCGATCGCGGGGACGCAACAATTCAGGTATTTCCACTTCAATTTCTATATTCAGTGCTCAAGTATCCTGCCCGCAAGGGTAGAGTTTAGTGGTTGAAACTTGGGTAACATTTATAGGAGACCCGAGTTCAAGCCTCCCCAAGAGCAAAATTTTGTGGAGAATTTTTGGCCCGAGTCCATGCCTAAATAGACTTCGACCCTGTCACCCTCAGGTGGTTTACCTGGTATATGTGGTTTGCAGGTTATCACATATACCCGGGGGTTTACCTAGTGCCTCATTTTGGGCTTGAATGTCTTGAATTTATGCTTGACATTTCTTTAACCTTCGTCCAAATTCCATGATCCATCCATGTAGCTTTTGCCATTCTAGTCCACTTGTGTTCTTTATTTGGTCTTGCATTATTAGGTGGATTAAGCTTATAAAAGCTTTTAATTACCTACAAAATGTGACAAAATAACAAAACCAACCAGAATACACACATTAGCTCAATTAACCACTAAAGTTAGTGCAAAAGCCAAATAAATAGAGCTATAATAGGGGATAAAATTTTATAAAATACACACTTATCAAACACAACTCCTAATCAAGCCATCATTGTACCATAAAACCCCCCAAATTCTAGGGTTTACTAAAACAGAAAATAAAAGATGTAAAAACGACTCACCAAGGTAAATCGGGCAAAAAGGGAAGGTATTCCACCCTAATGCTTGAATCCTTATGACATGAATTTGGGGGAGTTTTAGAGAGAAGGGAGAGGTTATAGAGAGACGAAGAAGAAAATTGGAAATGAACGAAATTAAACAAAGGGAAGGAGATCTAAATGCTGGTCTGCACGATTTCGTCGATCGAGTGGACGCTCCACTCGATTGAGTGGACCTCTCACTCGACTGAGTGGACCGCTTACTCGGCCGAGTAACTCGTTCACTCGATCGAGTGGTCAACACTCAATGGGTCCCACACCTCCCCGGTCAACGAGGTCTCACTCGGTAGGTCACTCTACCGAGTAACTCACTTGGTCACCCACTCGGTCTTCCCCAAATTACTCGCTCAATCACTGAAGTCCTACAATGATCAACCATTGACTCTCCTCACCTCTATGAGTCCTGACACGGTTCCCAAAACATCTGGATCTCGTAAATACGATGTATTACACATGAAATGAACCATTCATATAAATTGTCCATAAATCATTTGAGTGACATTCAGAAATTGTATTGACATAGAAGTTTGTCAATTATCTAACAAAAATTCTTACTTCAAACCGTCTTATTTCAGACGGACCAAAATATCACCATTTTTTTAATAGAATGTAACTATTTTATAACAAAATGTTATATCGCAAATTAGTTACTCTTTACCCTGAAGAATGATGTTAACATTTTATCAAGAAATAATAACATTTTATTGTAAAAATGACTATAATAAATTCGTCTGAATTTCAGACTAAAAGTGACAGTTTGAAATAGGAACTTACCATTATCTAAAGGCTAGAGGGCTACGTAATCAAACTTTCTTATCATGGATGAGTTAACAGTACAATTACGGGAAAAAGAAACCACATAATTTTGAGTAACCAAACCTAATTCATTTTTACAAATTATATGAAATTTCAAAATTCATCCCATTTTAATGATTATAATGACAGCAATCGAGCGATTGTACAAGTATTCCTGTTACTATTATACTTATTCCATAGTTTATTTTATTAATGATTAATGTATGATTTGCATGTATCGTTCGTATGCAATAGTAATATTAGGTACATTAATTTAGAGTATGACGTTCAACTATTTATCACATAGCTTGTGTTTTTTCCTTAAAAAGAAAAAGCAGGTGAAGGTGTGAGAAGACGTTGTCTCAACGTAAATTCTTATTTTAGACAACTATTTTTCGATTAAAGCTAAATAACAGACAATATATAATCATTTTATGGTTAAATGTAATCACAATAAAATATACAATGTTAAATTTATGAAAACTTGTTTTTTTTAATAGTGATCATATTTGACTATGAAATAGTTATAAAATCTCGTTTTATTAAATCAGATCAAAATATTTGTCTGAAACAAGACCAACTGTTGTCCCAAATGACATGCTTTATGGTCCGTATTTTTTGCGATAGGGCCCTATTTTACTAAATTATTCCTAATTTCGAGACCTCTCTATTTAAATTTAATTTTTTTTATCTCTGTTGAAGAAATGGAGAAAATTTTACCTTATTTCACGGTGATTGGTGCTTTGGTGGTGGCATGTTAGCGAAAGAAGGTTGTATACATTAAAATAACAAATAGGGTGACAAAACCCCAGTTCCCCACAAGCCTAAAATTTTTACGACACTAAAGTTGGAGTTTTAGTAAACTTGGTGCAAAAAGAGTTACTCTGTAAAAAGGAGTTTACAAATTTTAATTAACTGATGATAAGTTACATTTAAGAGCAGAGCCATTTGGAAAATCGTGGATGCCATGTGCTCGATGTTAAGATTCAACCCTTTAAATTAAATGTTGCTTTTAAAATTCGTTTTTTAAAATCAAATGTTGTTTGGTTAATATGATTGAGAAGAAGATGAATTTTAAGTGTAGCAATGAGTATTTTAGGAACCCTCAAAACAACGTGGAAAATATGGAGCCGCGTGACTTGAACAAGTGTTTGAGATCCTACACCTCAAACGCAAATTCTCTAGCTACACAAGTGAATATAGCCATACAACAATTTTGAGTGGGGCGATTTCACACGTAAGACGGTCTCATTATATAAAAAGAAAATTCATCTATTAGTATTAAATGAGCAAACTTATTATATAAATAGACCATCTTATGGTGTGGGACAGTCTTACTCTATAATTCGTGATAGCGTATGCCAGATTATGGATTTATGGCTGTTAATGAGACGAGACAGCTCGTGAACAGCTCGGTTAAAGCTCGGACAAAGCTCGACTCGTATGAGCTCGAGCTCGGCCTGAGAGCTTAACAAGTCAAGCCGAGTAAAGGCTGGCTCGACTCGAAAAGCTCACGAGCAGCTCGAACATTTGAGATTACATAAGATATTAATCATATATTATGGAAAAATATGCTCATATTTTTATAAAAAATATTGTCGTTATTATATTTTTGTATCGTACATATCAAATATCTTGTTGATTTGCTAAATAGTTTTACTTCAAACCTTCCAAGTTCCAACCTTGTTATTGAAAATATTGGAAGAAAAAAATAAAAAAATAATTTTTTTTATATAGGCTCGATTTAGGCTCGAGCTTGTGTTAAAACTCGCAAGCTTTGTAACGAGCACATTTTTTCAAGCTCGGGTAAGTTAGAGATTGGCTCGAACTCGAATTTTGGTAATCGAGTACAAATCGAGCAAGGCTAAATTCGAATTCGACTCGACTCGACTCGTTAACACTCCTATACCAGATGTCTTCCTAAAAATAATAGGATGTATCAACTTTTTCACACAATAAGGCTTAATAAATTTAGTAAGTCTTGCTTGTGACGAGTCATCATTTATGACGGATATTTTGTAAGATAAAATGGATAGAAAATGAGTTAGTGGAAAAAATGGACCACATGAGAGAGAAAAAGTGGATATTTTGTGAGATAAAATAGTATCCGTCACAAATTTGCGACGGATATACCTGTCGCAAATGAGAATTTGTGTAATAAATTACACCGTAGTTTATATTGTTGACTAGAAACATAAGTTGATAATATAACGTACATTTATACCAACTTCCAACCAAAGGAAAATATATTACGTAAAATTACCAACTAATACAACACGAATCCACTAACTTTTAAAGACACATAACATAGGTTCCTTAATTTGCTCCATTTTTGATTGTTTACTCAACTCAATTTACTCCAAGCAATTATTATTGTGTTTCTTTCTTTCTTAAGTATATGTGACTCAATATTATGTCTTCTCATGTTGTTACGTACCTTCCTATATATAATTAATTCAATTATGGTCTTACGCATTATCAATTTTATTTAATTGTCTAATTCTTCCTTCAATTTAACTTTACTTCTAATATATATAAATTTCTCTTTATGCTCTCATTACTAGGGAGTATGTGCTATTCTTGTTGTTATTCAAATATGCTGAAAACTATGCCAGAGAAAGCCAAGGCAACGTATTTAGCAGTTTTGCTCATTTTTGGAGGTAAGTCTTAAACTTGCGCAATCTAACTGTCGTTCTTACGCATTTTTTAGTCACGGAGTCTCTCTAATTTATGAGTATCATTTTCACGACTTGAAAATATGAAAATATAATCAACGAGGCTAATGATATCTGGAAATTTTAAATGTGTCTTTTGGAATTCAAGTTATAACAATATTGAGGGTTTAGTGATGAAATCGAAGTCACAAGTTTTCTTTATTCATTCTTATTGGCGTTGTAGGAACATTCGCAAATGCATTACCATATGATTACACGGTTATAACCAATGTAAGTACTTTATAATCCCTTCATGGCATTCATTTATTTATTCATTTAATTTTTTAATGTCTCAGTTAATTATTTACTTTTTTATTTTAGAAATGTCTTTTACAAAAAATTGATCATTAGTCTCAATTTGGTTCACTTGTCACCAAATAATTGATCATTTATCTCATTTTTCCTAACGTATTTGAAAACATATTTTTGGGCACTTTTGCAGTGTGTGGCGGATCCTCTGAAACCTCAATACAATGGAGGAATGATTGTAAATCCAGAAATAAATGATGGCTTAAAAGGGTGGACAACTTTTGGAGATGTGAAAATCGAGCAAAGAGTATCAAATAAAGGGAATAACTTCATGGTGTCCCATAGTAGAAAACATCCCTTTGATAGTGTCTCCCAGAACGTCCTCCTACTTAAGGACATATTCTACACTTTTTCCGGTATGTTTTCACAATCATTTAAGGAGTACCTTTATATACCTAGGAATAAATTGGAAATTTCAATGTTTTGACCTTTTCCTCCTTGGAATAAGTCAAATATTATAACTGAAATATAAAATGTTACTCCCTCCATTCAAATATAAATCATACATTTGCTTTTTTTCATTTTACGTGATTAATATCTTTAGTTATATATTTGCAAAAATTATAAAAATTATATTTTCAATGTACTCGCAAAGATGAACCAAACAAGACCCCACATAAATATATTCAAAGGTTCACTTATGAATAGTCTACAAAATAGAAAACTACCATTGGATAAAAATGGAGGGAGTATATCTTAAAATGACATTATAATTTAAAAGGCTAGTTTAAATTTATTGTGTATATCTATTACTCCGTATTTATCAACTGAAATAGGTAATGTTTAATGCATTTTATTACGAGTCAATTTAAAAACAACTTATCAACGTCCGTATAACATGGTTATTGATTTGTAATAGATGGTTGGTCGTGTGACTGACAAGAACAACATCTTGTTTAAGAATTATACTCTCTCCTATTCATAATAATCTTTCCTATTTCTTCTTTCGTCAATTCACAATACCTTCACTATTTCCTTTTTTGGTAAAGTTTTATATATATTTTAATCATCGCAGCCCACCACAGTACCCCACACTCATACTTTAGATTTATTTTAATCACCTTACCCACAACAATACGACAATACCCACAATACTCACCCTCTCTTCAATCATCTAACTTCACAGCAATACTTTATGCTTATTTTATCAAACCCTTAAATTTTGTCGAATAGGAAGGGTTATCCCGAAGGCGGTAGTACTTAAGTTCTATTCTTTCTAACTTAATTTTAGCTACTTTCAATTTTACTTGGCTGGTTAGATTTTATTTATGTTTAATTAATCTCTTCACAAAATTAAATATTAATTCAACAAAATTTACTTCAGCCCAGTTCCACTTAATTTAGTTCAATTAAACTTTACTCCAATTATAGGGTCTTAGTATTGTAGCGGTATATATGATAAAGCGGTGTTATACAAAATGTTCAAATGACGATTGATGAAGGTGCATGTGATTATGTACCTTGTGTGTTGTTGTAGCTTGGGTACAAGTAAACGCAAAGAGTAATGTAACAATCACTGCCGTTTTTAAGACAAAAGAAGGGTTCAAATATGCGGGTGGAGTTATTGCAAATGCTGGGTGTTGGTCAATGCTAAAAGGTGGCGTTTCACTTCAATCTTCAGGCCTTACTCAACTCTATTTCCAGGTATTCACGTCTCCTTCTTTAACGTTCTATATCAACTTATTTCTCCACTTTCCTATCATAATACCAACACTACACGCACTTGTATTCATGGGTAAAATGGCCGAGTCGTCAACCCTTGTTAGAGGCGCATTGAGATAATGTTGTTGTTAGCCTTGTTGGTATAGCTTGTGTTGTGAATTACTTTCAATGTAACCTTGTGCAAAATCTAATCTTTATTTCTTGATCTCCATATTTCTGTTTATTCATACTACTAGAGCGACGACACTTCCGTTGATATATGGATCGATAGTGTTTCTCTACAACCATTCACCAAAGACGAGTGGAGAGCTCACCAAGATCAAACCATTGACAATGTAACTATCTGTCATTCCACACATACAATTATATCATACCGTCTTTCATTCACCAGATACTTTACGTTTGTGCCTTTAATTTTAAAGAGTACTTTTGTTGTTTTAACCATCCATTTAGACCAAAAAAAAAGAAACGTAAGGAATCTCTTGAATATACCCAGAAAGGAAAACGTAAAGAATCTGGTGAATGGAGGGAGTATTATTGATTCATAATCTTGTAATTAACAACAAATAATTGTGATTCTATGTTGTGTTATACATGAAGGTTCGTAAGTCTAAGGTGAAACTTCAAGTCCTAGATGCCAAAGGCATGCCGCTTGCATATAGGAACCTTACCTTGCAAAAAGGCAAAATAAGCTTCCCTTTTGGTGTAGCGATCAACAGTAACATCCTCACTAACAATGCATACCGTAGTTGGTTCACTCAAAGGTTTACGGTCACCACCTTTGAGAACGAGATGAAATGGTATAGCACAGAGAGGAGTCGAGGCAAAGAAGACTACTCTACCTCAGATGCTATGCTTCGGTTCTGTAAGGTTCATGGCATAAGTGTCCGTGGCCATAACATTTTCTGGGACGACCCTAGTTATCAACCTAGTTGGATATACGGTCTTTCTCGGAACGACCTCAGAGCAGCCACTGAGAGGAGAATGAAATCAATCGTACCAAGATACGCAGGGAAATTACTTAGTTGGGACGTTAACAATGAGAACTTACACTTCAATTATTACGAAAGCAAAATCATGTCCAAAGTTACTAACCATTTCTTTCGAAGGACTAGGTACTTTGACAGGAAGGCGCGATTGTTTGTCAATGATTATAACACAATTGAAGATAACAGAGATCCATTATCACTCCCATCTAAGTATCTACAAAAGCTTAGACAAATTCAAACCTCTCTTGGTGATTCTTTAGTAGGAATCGGAATTGAAGGTCATTTTGACACACCTAATATTCCTTATATGAGATCAGCTCTTGATGCTCTTGCATCTGCCGGGTTACCTATTTGGATCACCGAGCTTGATGTTCGAGGAAGTAATCAGGTAATTTCTATATCGTTCATCCATTCTTTTTTCTGTCTCCCCATACCTACTTCAGGGCCGGTGCTAAGTATTTGGAGGCCCTAGGCGAAATTGTAAAATTGGACCTGGGCAAATTAGATAGGGTAGAACACATGTTCTCTTGATCGCTTAGTAAGATGAAATACCACTAGACTCCTTACCATAATTTGAATTTTACATGTCATAAATTTTATTTTACGAATAACACACTTCTAATTTTATAACAATAGGCTTCTTCCAAACTTGCGCGCTTGTCAATTGCTAACCCTAACACCCCATAGGGCCGGCCCTGCCTACTGTTGAATATTTCACTTTAGGAATGAGGGTGATGATATTTCAACCCTGGCCTTTTAGTTAAGCTGGCTCTGATACCATGTTAAAAAACACCATGTCAACCAAAATATTTAAGGTGATGATTGGAGTTCCATGATCGGTTTTTTTGTGCAGGCAAAATACCTAGAGCAAATACTAAGAGAAGCATATGCACATCCAGCAATAAAAGGGATAGTAATATGGTCGGCATGGTCTGCACAAGGATGTTATAGAATGTGTTTGACAGACAATAATTTCAGGAACTTGGCTACAGGGAATGTTGTAGACAACATGTTGAGAAATTGGGGTCACCAAAGCTCAATATTTGGTACCACTGATGCTAATGGTTACTTGAATGCTTCCCTTTTCCATGGAGATTATGATCTTCATTTTGTACAGCCACCAGTTACATTATTGGATGAATCTTCTTCTTCTTCATTCCCTTCTCAGAGTTTTACAGTGGTTGATCATTTGGCAGAGCAAGATGTCAAAGTTATTGTTCAAGGTTCTACATAACTTTGACCTAAATTTCAAACTAAATTGAACTAAACTGAATTAAACGTGTTGGGGGTGAAGTTTATTATTAGACTTGTATTGAATTGGACACAATTTACTACCCCTTAAATGTATAGGACACTTCATTAGTCGGAAAATTTATCTTTGGTTTATTTGTCAACTTGACAAATTGTTGTAACTTGTAAGTGTGTGATCAGGTGCTCCAAAATCTATAGTTTAGTGCTTACTCCTTAAACACATTTTCATCATGAAAAAGTTTATACGCAAAATTACCGTCTATTACTTGATCAAATTAATTTCATGTCTCGTGTTGGATATGTTATTGTGGTTGACACTCGATCGCCAATGGCTAATGCTAAATTTGGATAACGATAGAATTACGAATCGTTTTCCTTAAAGAGTATATTTCGACCCCTACATTTGCCTCGGGTTGCACGAAATCTCTTGTAGTATAAGACTATCGATTTCCTCTCGTTCTAGGCAAATAGAATCGATAGTGTAGTAATGAAGATTTTTGTTCTTTAAAAGTCTGAAATTATCATTATGAATAATGATTTTCCCATATCTTTGTTTTCTCAATTCGGTGCATGAAACCGGCTCATAAGCAAGTGAGGTTACATCCTAAAACCAATTGGTGATAGGAGGAGTAGCCCACTTACTTATAAGCTAGTCCATCACTATTATTCTACCGATGTGGGATAATGCTCCTCACACACATATGGGAAGAGACCTCAACAATCTCCCCCTTTCACATGTGTGTACCGAAACTCCCCCTCACTTGGCGCTACTCCGCACCCGACACAACCCCAAACTCCTCCTCACTTGGGCACTTGGGGCTACTCCGCACGATGCTACTCCGCACCCGACACAACCCCAAACTCCTCCTCACTTGGGCACTTGGGGCTACTCCGCACGATGCTACTCCGCATCTCCGGTCAACCAAGGGGTGCTATCTGCAACCACGATGCTACTCCACGCCATCTCGAGCACCGTCGGCTCTGATACCACTTGTTGAGTTCCCCGCAGCGGCTTATAGAATTCAGTGAATGAAACCGGCCCATAAGTAAGTGAGGTTCCATCCTAAAACCAATTGGTGATAGTAGGAGTAGCCCACTTACTTATAAGCTAGTCCTTTCACTATTATTCTACCGATGTGGGATAATGCTCCTCACACACATATGGGAAGAGACCTCAACACCACGTACCAAAACAGAGACTGAAAATTCCTGTAATAGTCCCCAGCCCCGATCGGGGTTGGCGCCCCGGCGCCCCCGATCGGGGTCGTAATATCCTTGAAATTTTCCGAAATTTCACTTTTGGCATTTTGCTTATGGCTTTCCCAATCAACTTTCCCCGATCGGGTTTAGCCAATACTTTGCATTTAAAACATGCCTTTGCGTTTATTTGATTTTGACCGAATTCTGACTACACTTAAATTAAACCGGCTAGTTATCATAAAATCACATTTTCTGATCTGGTAAGTTGAAAGAATTGATGAACTAGGAGTGAAGAACCAGTCATATATATCTATAATATGATAAGAGTGTTTTAGTCTCTTGCCCATAGTGCAAGGCCAATAACTCTAATTTTATGTTTGATTATTTAAACAAGACGAGTGAGAAAGTAAGCGAAAGTGTGGCAATAGTAGAGGAATTTGGATCCTCTCCATTACCTCTCTAATACATACTTATTTTAATATATTTTCTCTATCCATCCAATAATAAAACATTATTTTTATGAAATAATTACAACCACTAGATCGTCTCAAGATTTAATCCAGACCGTTCAAAAGTAATATAGGTCCATTTCTTTTCGGGTAATGGAGAGAATCCGGACCGATAGTAGAGCCTCCTAAAAATGTCCTAAGAATGAAAAAGCAGGTCACATTCAGATAATCACATACGTACTGCAACATTACTGGAACAAGTCAATGATGATCCTTGTTATTTTAAACTAAAAGAATTCCCATGATTTTACCTCAAACAAATTGACCTTTATTTCGTGTGTAACACATTGTCATGCATTAATCATCTCTTTTTTGTCTTTTTCTGTCTTCTCTCCATTGAAACACTACAAATTTTCATCTGGCGGGAGACACATACCATTCTGTTTCCTCCAACTTTCACCATTTCTGCTGCAATATTTCAGCATTCTGGTATGTGCCTTTGTTTTCTTCAGCTGACTTTTCTGTTGTTCTTCACCCCAAGTGAGCATCCATTATTTGTCGTCGTCCAAAACCAAAATTGAGATTGATACGGAGCATTACCATTTTTTGTTGAAAAATAGGATTTTCTTTTGGCTGTCTACTAGCCTTCGAATCTGTCACCCTTGGTATACAGACCGGGCGCACCAAAGTTGCGGCTATGAAAAAGTGGACAGTAGAATATTAGCCTGGGTCCACCACTAGCTATGATGAATTGATGATCTCTCCCTTGATGTAAAACCCTTGTAATTTACAATAAGTTTCCCGACGTATATCGTCACACGCTTACGACGGGTAAAATATTACCCGAATAGATAAGACAAAATAGATTGATATTCCCTAAGCACATCCCTTTTGTCTTATCTACCCTACATGGATAGTATTTGACCCGTCACAAGCTTGGACGTATATGTCTGTCACAAATGAGAATTTGTGTGTAATTTGGGTTTTCTACGATTATACCTGGGTAGCTGATATAATGTACTACGTATAAGAACTTGAAATGAATTGAGTGAGTAATTATTATTGCCTTTTTTATAAGTTGATTCAGAGCAATTATGACCGTTGTTGTTGTCTAATGTGATGCTTCATTGTTAGCCATGTACTCCGTACTATTTAGGGACGGTCTCCTAAGAATCTATGATTATTTTTGTGAGACGCTACATGGGTCTACTTATACTCTAGCTATCAATTAATCTGGGTTTCCGAAATAATGGGCTAACAAGTTTGTCATACTTTCAAGTTTCAATGATTGAGACCAGCTCTTGAGAGACTACCTCTTCTTGCTGTGAGATTGTATGAATTGTGATACTTTTGCTAAGTACTGATACTTAACTGTGCTATTTCAGATATGGATGAGGGTCAAATGGAGAATGAGCCTTTGCATGCCCGAATCCAGCAGCTGGAGCTAGGTCAGTCTTAATCTTAATATGCTATCATGTTTGGGCATGGAGTTTCAACCTTCCCATCTTTCTCAAGGTGGCATTGAACAGCTTACTTTTCTACTGCACGTGAAATGTTTGTTGCGGTACTAATACTTTGCAAAACGTTTATTGTTGATGTCTCTGGTAGAACGAGATAAGCTGCATCAAAGCGTTGAGGAATTATGTATGCAGAAAGCTGGTCCAGAATTTATCAGCCTTGCTACTCAAACGTTCTTCCGAAGGTATGCATATTACATGCAAATAAATGACATCAAAAGACTACTAGGTCTTTTATTTTTTTTTGTGACAATGATCCCCGCTTGTTGATACATCAGGACAGCTGGGTTAGAACACGAGGTTGAAAATTTGAAAAAGCAGAAGGCCGATGGTGACAAGGAGAATTCAGATATCAAAAATCAGCTTTCTGAAGCTATGAGGTATAAGGCAAGTTGTATCTCCTAATCTGATTCTCACTAATATACTTTGGTTATGTTTTGAGGCATATTGTATTTGTAGCTCTTTTGGAGTTATGGTTATCCGAGTATTGAAGAAGAAACCAATTTCCTATCTTCGGTTCCTCAAAGGAATTTTTCCGTTTGTTATTTTCCTGGATAACTTCATGTCCACCCGTGCTTGTATCCATTTCTTATGCAAATGATTGTTTTTGCCAGGCATATTTGGAGCAACTCCATGAACTGGAGGTTTCAAAGGTGCTCCACTGCCCTCTCTTACTTTATTTGTTTCAACGTATTTGTGTCATAGAAGCAGGATTAGTACGACACACCAAGTTGTTTCCCTGTAACTCTTTCCTGAGAAGTCATAAATTTATGCTTCTGTTAAAGACAATATAGTTTTGGCCTTATTTTTGGCCCCTTTTGGTTCTTGTGTGTCAAAAGCCAGGCAATCAATCGGTCAGACTCATTTACCTTTTGCTATGATAAGTGGAGAGCAACAACATTAGGCTAGTGTCTCAAGGACTCCTGCATTTTAGGGGGTTGGATGTCTGTTTCTGAATGGTCCATGAGGAAAATTAAGCCGAGAACTAGATGGCTGTTACTTCACAATAGAGAAACGTAAACCAGTTTAGTGAGTCATTTTGTTTAATTACATCATAACAATGTGACTTTGGCTCCATTGTGAATGGAAACAGCTATGATAAGTGAACGCGTTCACTTTTGAGCCACTATTTCTTCGGTTCAAACTACAATTTGTATGAATCAAGGGAACCGAAATAACACGAAGAGAATGGCTGCAATCCAAGTTATTATATCTTGATGCCAATTGTTGTCTATTTTCTTAGTTTAAAGCATAAAATCACTGAAACTAAAATCCGAAGTTATTGTTATCTGCTGGACGGATTGTAATTATCAGCTTCTCTTATCTCTATCACCAACTTGCAGAACGCAGAGGCAGCTAAACAGCTTGAATATTTACATGAGCTTGTTGCTACGGCATTTTCTGATCGTGATCGTGCTGTAACAGAGGTTATTGAGCATTTCTTTGTTGTATAACCTTGTCAGCTGTTTGTTATGCTTATACAGATTCTATTATTGAAACTGCCGTCTGGTTCGTGCAGGCTGAGAAGGCCAAGGAAAGCGAAGAAATTGTGCTTCAGAAATTAAAAGACGCTGAAATGAGGTATATCTCAATAGGGTTTTCATATAACATAGCAAGTATTATTAGTAGGACAAGGACTTCTCTAATTATGATATGACAAAGATGACTGAAATTACACATGATGGGTATTTATGTAATATTGTAGTTATGGTGATTGTTTTTGGTCTGGGGTGATTGGAGATGGTACATTGGTACATATTCTGCAGGATTGTAATGGTCGGGAATGCCTTTGTGTGTTGTTTGAGAATTCAGTTCAATATATTCTACTAATTTGGTGGCTTGTTACCTTTTATCCATAAACAGGGAACAAGGACTTAAAGTAGGGTCCATAGAGAAAGAGGAGCAGATAATGAATTTGCAGGTCAAGCTGGAAATGCAAGAGCAGGATATAGAAAATTGCAAAAAGGTAATACTTTTTCTGTTTAACTTGCAATATATTTATATACCTTGCAACAACTGGTATTGTGCAACAAGTTGTATTTATATATATTTTGTCGACAGGTTATCGAGAAGTTCTACAAGATCCGGCAGGATGCTTGCAGAGGGAATGAGGATGAGGAAATTAGGTTGGCAAATCTGGTTGATAATGTTTCTTGGAATGACAAGTGCGCTTACCTTTATGACGATCCAACTGAATCATGGTGTTTCATTGTTCAAAAGGAATCTCCGTCTGCCAACTATGTAGTGAGTTTTGACCGCTTGCAACATTCTGACACAAAGTGTTGCTTATTTACATGTCCATATTTATTAGCTTTTTCTCAGACAGGCTGATTTGCTTCAAGAGGTTGATATATTAAGAGAGACTGTTGATGATCTTCAGAAGAAGCTACAAATGGTGAGAAACTGAATTCATTGCCAACTTGTATCATACTTAACTTTTTGTGCTTCTTGTGAAGTAGCAATGTATTTTAAAATGTAGTTGTCATTAGGTATAGGTATTACTCTGAAACAGCCTCCCTATACTTTCACATCCTAGTACGGTCGAGTAGATCACCCCTTACTCGCAACAGTCTACAGGTCGGAGCCATTGAGGCATTGGGGTAGTGTTGTTCTTGCTGTTGTTCTTGTTGTATCTTGTATGTATGCATGTGCATGTGGATACCTTTGTGTGTTCTTGCTAAGTTATCTTTGCTCAATGACTATGTTGTTCAACCATGTTTGAACCATTTATAAAAAAATCAGAAATGTGTAACTATCATTGCCTTAGAATTATGATGATTATCTATTTCTTGCTCTTTTATTTATGAATGTGAATAACACTAATCTTCATATCTCAGTCTGACGAAAAGGGTCGGGAAACTGAGAAGCGTCTGGAAAGCAGGATTAGCTTTATGGAGCAGGAAAAGGTAAAAAATATGTGCATCATCAAATCTCAAATATAGTTTTTTTGGCCATTACATTATTCATAAGTTGGCCCTCAAACCAGATTCTGTCAGACAGACATATTGTTGATCAAATATCATCATTACGTGAATGCCATAGTCAACAAAAGATTCATATCATGAAATTACTTGATGATGAAAGATCCTTCCAACAATCAGTTGTTGCCCAGATTGACAGAAAGATTGGGAAGTTCCATACAGACGTCCCAGCTTTGGAGGTTCGCTCTCATCTTTGCTGCATGCCTTCTGAAATGCCTTGTGTTCAATAATACCCTCTCCATTGGCTTGATTTCAGGAAATGACTTGTAATCTAGGTAGCACCAAAACGGACACGGACACGGGACACGGCATGCCATGAAATTTAGGACACGGGACACGTTAAATATAATAAAATATATATTTTATGGTTATAAATAACGTATAATTTTATTTTTATCGTGTATTTGGAGCTAAATTTAAACAAGTAAAGATACAATTCGAACTTTATTATAACTAATTCTAATTTTTCCACCCAAATTCATCTTTTAATCGACTTTTTTTAAATTTTATTTCTCGTCTAAACTATAATATGTTTAGACTTGTGTCCAACGAGTGTCGGGTGTCCGAGTGTCGAACACGGGACGGCTAATTAGGAGAAGTGTCCGTGCTTACTAGCTTGTAATTGGTTACTTTAGTGCGGTATACAACTAACATTGTGTCAAAAAAGCCAATCTTGTGCCCGCCGCCTGGTTCTATTTTGCCTCTGTTGAAGTGTGAGGCTTTTCCGGAGTGTTCCAGAAGGTTCCGAAAAGTTCCAGAACAGTGTAGAAACATCTAGAATGTTCTAGAATACTTGTGAACACACTAGAATAGTCTAGAATATTCTAGAAGGATTAAGAATGTTCTAGGTGTGTGTAGAGAAGTCTAGAACCTTCTAGAAATACCTTCTAACTATAGAATGAGCTAGAAGCCTAGAAATCTATATCACTCTAGAATGCTCTATTCTAGAGAATTCTTAGAATGTAGGAGAAGGAGGAGGAGCCCTATAAATAGAGGACCTCCCCTCTCATTTCATGTATCCAAAAAATTCACAAACAAATCAGTAAAAAACTAATTCCTCCAACTAATCAACCTTCAACCAATCAAACAAACAAATAACTAATCTTCACAAACTTCTTCATACACTCCCCCATACACCAACAAGTGGTATCAGAGCCCTAAAGATCTTAAGGGCAACAAAATAAACTTATGGCTTCCGCATCAAATACAATATCGACTTCTCTTCCAATTTTTGGAGGAGAAAATTACGACTATTGGGGAATTAAAATGAAGGCTTTCTTAAAAGTAAACGCACTATGGGAAGTTGTGGAAAATGGTCCTCAAAAACAACAAGAAGGTGTTCAACCTACCGAAGAATCCTTAAAGAAAATAAACGAGGATGAACTAAAGGATGCCAAAGCATTGTCTTTCATGCTCAATGCCGTTACAGAGACCATTTTTCCAAAAATAATGCGGGCCTCGACCGCTAAAGAGGCATGGGATTCACTCCAAAAGGCATTCCATGGTGATGAGAGGTTAAGAGCAATACGTCTCAACACCTTGAGAAAGGATTTTGAAAACTTGAAGATGAGGGAGAATGAAGACATTCAAACTTACACTTCCAGAGTAACGGAGATAGTTAATCAAATGAAGATATACGGTGAAGATATTACTGACATGAGAATTGTGCAAAAAATTCTCGCAACCCTAACTAAACGGTTCGACATGATAGTAACCGTTATTGAAGAATCAAAGGATCTATCGAAACTCACTGCCGAGGAGCTAGTTGGATCCTTACTCGCCCATGATCAAAAATTCAAGACCGAAGAATCTTCTTCCGAGGATGCTTTCAAATCATCACATAAAGAAAAGCGGTCCGGAGGTTGGAAAAAGAGAAGTGACGATGGTGGCAATAAACAAATGTCACAATCAAAGGGAAAGTTTCCTCCTTGTGGCATTTGTGGAAGAACTAATCATGCAGAAAAGAATTGTTATTTCAAAGATAAGCCTCAATGTCACCATTGTAAGAAGTATGGGCATATCCAAAAATATTGTCGACAAAAACAAACGGAGTCCAAAGACCAAGCTCATTATTCAAGTAGTGTTAATAATGAGCATCTCTTCTATGCCGGCCAAGGAAAGACTTCAAGGAAGGAAAGTAGATGGCTAATTGACAGTGGTTGTACAAGTCACATGACGAATGATTCAAGCATCTTCAGCAAGTTGGATACTTCCGTCCAAACTCCAGTGCGAATGGGGAATGGTGAAGTTCTCACATCAAAGGGCAAAGGTACGATCATTGTCCCAACTAAGCGGGGTACAAAATACATTAAAGATGTGTTGCTTGTTCCGGATCTTGCTGAAAATCTACTAAGTGTGGCACAAATGATCAAGAATGGTTATTCACTAATCTTTGCGAATAATCATTGCACCATATATGACCCCGAAAATAAGGAGATTGCTAAAGTTGTCATGGAGAATAAAAGCTTCTCCTTGAAATGGAAGTATGACCTAGAGTCATCATATCGAGCTCACACCGCCGAGACCTGGCTATGGCATAGAAGGTACGGACATTTCAACTTAAGGGCACTCGCTGACTTACACAAGCAGAATATTGTGCGGGATTTTCCAATGATTCAAGCAACTAAAGAACTATGCGAGCCTTGTCAACTTGGAAAGCAACACCGCCTGCCATTTCCAAAGGGGCAAGCATGGAGGGCAAGTAAAAAGCTAGAGCTTGTTCACACAGACGTATGCGGTCCTCAAATAACTTTATCTCATCTTGGAAACAGGTACTTTATCCTGTTCATTGATGATTTTACTCGAATGACTTGGGTGTACTTTATGAAACAAAAATCAGAAGTATTCCAAGTCTTTCAAAAATTCAAAGCTCTCGCTGAAAATCAAAGTGGGTGCAAATTAAAGAAGATAAGATCTGACCGCGGGAAAGAATATACTTCTTCACAATTTGATCAGTTTTGTGAAGATGAAGGAGTGGAACATCAGCTCACCGCAGGGTACACTCCACAACAGAATGGAGTATCCGAAAGAAAAAACAGAACAGTCATGGAGATGGCAAGGTGCATGTTGGCCGAAAAGAAATTGCCAAAGAAATTTTGGGCTGAAGCTGTCTACACAGCGGTTTATCTACTAAATGGACTACCAACCAAGGCAGCTAAAGAAAAAACTCCAGTAGAAGCTTGGAGTGGTAAAAAACCTACAGCTAAGCATTTATAGGTGTTTGGCTCAATTTGCTATGCTCACGTCTCAGCACAAAAAAGGAGCAAGCTTGATGATAAGGCAGAGAAAGGTATATTCCTTGGCTACGACTCAAAATCAAAGGCTTACCGGATTTTCAATCTCAATACAGAGAATATTATGATAAGCCGAGATGTGGAGTTTGATGAAGATGCAATATGGAATTGGGAAGAAAAGAAGGTGGAAAGAAATGTGATCCTAGTTCCTAATCACCAACATCAACATCCAGAAGATGATGAAGAGATGACTAATAACGATGATCCTCCTACGCCTCCATCAACTCCAGTGCAAGCACACTCTCCACCCTCAACCGACAATTCCGAGAATGCTACGGGACCTCGGGGTAAGAAAGATCTCTCTCAGATTTATGCTGAATGTCCCATTATTAATCTGAATGAAGAGGAATGCGAGAGATGCTATTTAGCTTTTGAGGAGCCAAGAGACCATGATGAGGCTTCCAAGCACAAAGAGTGGCAAGAAGCAATGGAGACCGAAATAAACATGATAAAGAAAAATAACACCTGGGAATTGGTAGATAAGCCCAAAGACCGAAAGGTGATTGGAGTAAAATGGGTCTACAAAACAAAGTTGAATCCAGATGGTACGATCAATAAGTATAAAGCAAGATTGGTCGTGAAAGGATACTCCCAACAAGCTGGAATAGACTACGGAGATACATTTGCTCCAGTTGCTCGACATGACACCGTGCGAACTCTAATTGCCTTAGCCGCTCAAGAAAGGTGGAAAATTTATCAACTTGATGTCAAATCTGCCTTTCTAAATGGAGAGCTTGAGGAGGAGATTTATGTGGAGCAACCTCCAGGCTTTGTCACACAAGGAAATGAAGAAAAGGTGTGCAAGCTGAAAAAGGCACTATATGGCCTTAAGCAAGCTCCAAGAGCGTGGTATAGCAAGATTGATTCTTGCTTCCTTGAGCAAGGATTCACGAGGTGTAAAAATGAGCATACACTATATGTGAAGAAAAACCAAGGTGATCTTCTCATCGTTTCTCTCTACGTTGATGATCTCCTTGTTACAGGAAATAACGCCCAAATGATCCTTACATTTAAGGAGGAGATGAAGAAAAGATTCGAAATGACGGATTTGGGCTTAATGAATTTTTTTCTTGGCATGGAAGTCCATCAAAGTGAAGATGGAATCTTCATTTCTCAAACTAAGTATGCTCGGGAAATCCTCAAGAGATTTAAAATGGAGAACTGCAAGCCAGTTTCTACTCCCCTAGTCTTGAATGAGAAGTTATCCAAAAATGATGGGTCAAAAGAAGTTGATTTGAAGCAATATCGAAGCTTGGTTGGAAGTTTACTCTACCTCACAGCAACAAGACCCGATCTTATGTTCGCCACAAGCTTATTATCAAGATTTATGAGCAAGCCAAGTGAGGTTCACATGGGTACAACAAAGAGAGTACTTCGATATCTAAAGGGTACTCTAGAGTATGGAGTATTTTACCAACCTTGCGACAATCCAAGACTGCTAGCTTACTCCGACAGTGATTGGGCAGGATCAGTAGACGACATGAAAAGTACTTCAGGTTATGCCTTTACTTTTGGCTCAGGAGTGTTTTCATGGAATTCAAAGAAGCAACATATAGTTGCTCAATCCACGGCCGAAGCAGAGTATGTTGCAGCTTCAGTAGCAGTGAATCAAGTAATATGGTTAAGAAAAATACTTGAGGACTTGGGCTATAAGCAAGATGAAGCTACTGAAGTCATGGTGGATAACAAATCAGCAATTGCCATTGCGAAAAATCCAGTGTGCTTTAGTAAGACAAAGCATATGAAGGTACGGTTCTATGCACTTCGTGATGCAGAGCAAGAAAAAGAAGTTGAACTTATACATTGCCCATCCGAGTTCCAGCTGGCTGACATCTTAACCAAGGCTCTACCGACGACAAGGTTTGAGTTTCTAAGGACAAAGTTAGGCGTCACTCCAAAAGTCTCAAGGAGGAGTGTTGAAGTGTGAGACTTTTCCGGAGTGTTCCAGAAGGTTCCGGAGTGTTCCAGAAGGTTCCGGAAAGTTCCAGAACAGTGTAGAAACATCTAGAATGTTCTAGAATACTTGTGAACACACTAGAATAGTCTAGAATATTCTAGAAGGATCAAGAATGTTCTAGGTGTGTGTAGAGAAGTCTAGAACCTTCTAGAAATACCTTCTAACTATAGAATGAGCTAGAAGCCTAGAAATCTATATCACTCTAGAATGCTCTATTCTAGAGAATTCTTAGAACGTAGGAGAAGGAGGAGGAGCCCTATAAATAGAGGACCTCCCCTCTCATTTCATGTATCCAAAAAATTCACAAACAAATCAATAAAAAACTAATTCCTCCAACTAATCAACCTTCAACCAATCAAACAAACAAATAACTAATCTTCACAAACTTCTTCATACACTCCCCCATACACCAACAGCCTCCTTCGTTTCTATCCTCGTAGCAGAATTTGAATGGAAATGAAAGTATAGAAGAATCTTGAAACTAGTTTTCTAATGCTACTATAATTCGACGGAGTATTAGATTTACTCTACCAAATTTAGCATTGGAGTGACTACTGTGAAACATCTTGCTCTAAGCGGGGTTTTGTTTCTTGTTGTTATCCTGTGTAAAGCATTTGGAAATGTATACCTTGCAGGTGACTACTTCAAGCATGCCAAATTTTCCTCAGGTGTCTGATTTTTCTGAAAGTTTGGCACTGGCACTGGAAGAGAAAGTAAGTGTTATGCCTATAAGTACATCCTGGCTTATTTTTCTCAGTAAAAATGTCTACCTTGATACCATGTCATTCATTTCACGGTTTGAATTATGTTCGGTTGATGTAATTTGCTGATAGGTTTCGGCTTTGATACTTCTGTCACAACAAGAAGAAAGGCACATTTGGGAGAAAAACGTCCATGCTGCTGTTCATGAAACAGTTGATGAGCTTCAGAGATCTTTAAAACTGGTAAATTCTCTTCTCCCCTTTGAAGTTGGCTAATTTATACATGTCATTGTAGCAAAATACTTAATTATGATATCCTATCAAATTAATGATTGGAAAAACGGAAAGGGTAGTTTGTCATGACGCGCGACTAGCTGTGTGTGTGCTGACGATCAAGGTATCCCATTGGAGAGTTAAGCATCTTTATTAAGCCTTTATTTTAGTTTTATTTCAACTTGAAT
Source organism: Silene conica (assembly GCA_029255685.2). Classification (NCBI taxonomy): domain Eukaryota; kingdom Viridiplantae; phylum Streptophyta; class Magnoliopsida; order Caryophyllales; family Caryophyllaceae; genus Silene; species Silene conica. Next base: position 80,601,997 of record CM055312.2, on the reverse strand, counting down.
GCCATCCTTTCAGGCATCGGCGCAAAAGGTGAAGGCTCTCATGGAACTGGCGGAGTTGAAACAGCAATATCAGCAATTATTAGAGTAGGGTTCCTCTTAATGGCCTTTATCTCCAACCGTCGTCACTGACCTCAATGAACTAAAACGTTCTACTATCTCGTTTAATCACACAAGGTTTAATCCTTACTAAACATTACATTTTCCGAATTGTCAGGATAACGGCTCAAGAGATGCCTCTGGCAGATTCTGCTGAGCAAAGAGTTGATGGTCTTGGTCGAGACGGAAAGCTTACCAATTTGTTGAAGAAAACTTCCTGGGGATCCTTCGGACAACGCTGGCTTGGTACAGAGGAAACCCCAGTTCCTAACAATTTGGAACTTGAAAGATTTTTGAGCGAAAAAAGAATGAATTATAATGTGGAAAATGCAAGGTCTTTTACTGATTTACTATGTCCCAAGATTTTCAGAATTATGAGCTGCATTTTTAACCCCATTAGCATTTAGTTTTCCTGGTGAATATCCTCTGTTAACTTTCTATGATCCTGAATCCTCGAGTTATTGACCGATTGCTGCCTAAAATTTCGGATTCAGGTTGCGCATTGAATATGCTACTCTTAAGGATAGCGTAGATAGCTTGGAGCGCTTGACAACTGATATTCGTCAACTCCGGCTCTCTCTTATACAGGTGATTGTTACAACTTCCAATTTAGATGCTCATTTTCAGGGGTTGGTTTAGTAAAGTTTCCCCTATCTTTCATTTGTTACCTCTGATTATTCTTGCTGTCATATTTGGCGGTGTTACTCTAAAGGCGAAGATGGCACGTTCATCAAAAGGCGCATACATGAATCCCTCAAGGCAGCTAGATGAAACTATTAGGAAAGCGGAGACATTGAAAATTTCCCTTACCAGTGCTTTGCAACTCAATTGGACAGACGACGGAGATGCAGCATCAAGTAGCTACGTAATGGTAAACGAGAATCCTAAGGTTGAGGATGAAAAAATTGACACAATTTCGACAGTGGGGCTCGAGATGGTTGAGCTACTTATAATGGCGGCTCATACTATGAAGGATAAGAATAGCAAAAGAGAACCCAAAATCAAGAAAGATCAATAGCTCTCAAACCTCACTATTTTTGGTTGTTACTACACAGCTTTACTTGTTGTGGCTCTATGATTTTAATCATTTCATGCTTGTATTCATCAGTATGTTAAACTTTTAAAAACCAGAAAAAGAGTAAACACAGTCGGAAAAGCGGAATAGTAAGTTATGTTTTCATGTTCCTGTAATATGAGACTGCATTTTTGAGGTAGCTAAATGAATCTCCTGTTGTATGAATGGCAATGGAAATGCAATGGTAATAAGAATTCGGATACCAAATGAATCGTGATAAACTCCGCTTTTGTTAAGAGTATTTCGATCATATGAATTGCCTTGGGTTACAAGAACAAGAGAGATACTTTTGAGAGTTCAGTTGTGTTAAACTTCTTTGTATTTACAAGCAATTCATATAAGACACAAAGATATGGTTATGAATGGACGAGGATTGTTGGTTTTGGCACCAAAAACAGTTCCAACAGTAGTGAGTAGTGACTGCTGAAAACAATGCAAAAGGCCAGAATTCAACCATTTTGGACTTGAGATAACAAACTATTATGAGTTGGAAACTTGGAATAGAAGCTCTCGGGTTTACCATAAATGTAATCAACAATTTCACAACAAATTGCGAGTCACAAACCCACAAGCAATGAGAGTCTATAATTCCGTTTTAGTACAAAGATCCAAATTATTAACCAAAGAGATAAAGAGATCAGAGAAGAAGAGGGGAGGGAAACCAAGTTCATTAACTACATATAATACCAATGAAGCTCTTTTTTCTCCATTTCCACACAAGTCTAGCCACTGATGTCGCTGATATGTTGTTTGTGTTCCTCAAAAGCAAGCGTCCAATAGGCAGCAACAGCACAGGGCAGCCAAACTGCAAACGAATACACACATTCTAGTAAGACCGCAATTTCATAATCCTGGTATCCGTGTATAAACTTCTCAGTTTCTATGTTTACATGACAACGATAAACTTAGGGGTCGTTTGGTTCATTGCGTAGGAATGGAATGGAACGGAATGAGAAACCACAATGGTATGAGGTTCTAATTCCATTCCCTTCAAAACTTGTTTGGTTCATTCTAATAATAAACATGAATGAATGGAGTTAGAATCCAAGGGGGAGAGGTGGGTATGGGATTCCGGGGGGTTGGGGTGGAGTTAGAATCCATTAGGTATCTAACTCCATTCCAAAATCACTCAACCAAACACTTGAATCAACTCAATCCATTCCATTCCATTCCAAAGTAGCTAATACTTTGAGTCATTCCATTTTGTTTGTTATTTCATTATGGTCTGTGATCCCACATATCACATAACCTGCATTTCCAGCTAAACTAGCCCGGGAGGGTCATTTACAGATTAGGGACTCTCTTTTTGTTAACAGGAAAAAAATATAACATGCAAAGCCTGTTAGATTATGATGCAGACTAAATTGCTAAAATGAAGGACCCATGGTGACATGGTCCAACAATTTCACCCATATCAACATTCACACACTTATGGGGTCCCCTCCCCTAAAAAATACACACCCTCGAGAAAAATCGAATTTCACACAATCCTAGATTTTGTGACGTGAATACATGATTGAATATGGTGACTTCATAGATTTCAAAATACATTGGCATGATAACCAAATGCTAATATTACGACACATGAGGATAACTCTCAGATTGAGACACCCACCTCTTGAAAGCTAAAGCAGTAAAGCCATCCATACTACCGTATTATCACACAAAAAAGAAATCTGTGATGAATTATGATCAGCTACGCTTAAATTAACATACTCAATCGCATAATATTTCATCTTTTACCTCCTATTCTTCATCTCTAAGTTCTAACACAACTTCCCAAGTAAAACGGGCAAAATGTCTGTACGTCTTACATATTGTGTTTAAAATACTACTACCTCACATGCGTACTAAGATCAATAATGAACGACTACAAAAGGTGAGTACATGGCATGTATAATGACAAAATTACTAAATAGACCGAAACACAAAGCACATTTTGTCATTTTGATGTTGTATGGATGACGTTTTTTGCAATATATAGGATATATTATTAGGACTGCTTGGACATTTTGTTTACTAAATATAGAACCGGTACAATGGAAAGTGGGTAATTTGGAATGAATGGAAGGAATACTTTGTAACGAAGAAAAAGATAAACTGCTAAGTTGTTCTACCAAGGAAGGAGATAGACTTCTCTAACACATCTTTACGAGCTTCTCTTCTTCGATTCACACTCCTTGTTATTTTAGTTCCCTTTTTTTGGTCAATCTGCACCATATTTTTTCGTTCTATTTCATTTATGCCGGTTCGCATTAGCAGCCCTCATCGTTTTGGGACTAAGGATTTAATGTTGTTCTTATTGAACTCCGTAGTTCTCAACTAGGAAGATAAAATGAACTATAGGTCTACAACATAACATTCAAAATACAAAACGGAATCATTCGAGAATAATTAAGGCATTATTAAGGTTGATGGTATCACTTGAATAAAGACAAGATATATACAAGGAAAATAGATAATTAGAATCCATAGTGTAGATTGCAATTGTTAGTTTAAATGAGTTTCATAAGAAAGTTGAATATTCTGGGAAATTTGAATAAAGTGAGGGCCATATTCAAATCAAAGTGGGGTAATATTCAAATCAAAGTGGGGCAATATTCAAAATTTGGCACTTGAAACAACAGGAATCATCTCAAATTCTCAAATCAAAGCGACAATCACAGCAAAAGATCCCAAATCCTCATAAATTCCCCAAATTATCCTTTCACAAATAATAAATTATAGGGTTACTTCAGCCATCTCAATTGCCAGAACAAATGACACCGCATTCCCTATCAAACAAATCACAAAAGATGACGACTTCCAACTGCCTCACCACAATAAAGAATGACTCAGCCGAGTGAATCCACAATTGAATAATTACTCCAAAACAAATGGTGGGAGTAATCAATCAAAAATCAATGCATGTCAATAAAATACCTTTTTAAAAAGTTAAAACAACAAAAACTATAATGCTTTTCTAATTCTCTCCCACCTGCTCCATGTGAGAGGTCACGAGCTTGTGAGGAAATAGTACCGTCACAAATGAGAGTTTGTGTTTCTCAAATAATCTACCATTATTCCAAATCAAAGCATTTAACTATAACATCGACCAATTAGTATTCTGGTAATTAATAGACGGTTTTACAATAACAGTTGGGTAAAACCGCTTTCAAGACCACAGGGCAACAGTAACCCAAGACGGCCTACCCCACGTTACAATCACACAAATTGCACCCGTCCGCCCAAAAAGAAGGTTAAAACCAGACATGCAAGTAAACAAAATGCAGATCTAAAATAAGAAAAGCGAAAAGAGTGAGAAAAAAGACGATACCATCCCTCCATGAAACCGACACTTTGTTGCTGTTGTTGAGGAGGAGGTTGAGCATACTGAGGGGCATAAGGAGGAGGATACCCTTGAGGAGGGTACCCTTGTGGTGGGTACCCACCTTGCGGAGGTGGATACCCGCCTTGTGGATACCCCTGTGCCGGGTATCCCGGTGGCGGATACGCGTCTTTCGGGTACCCTTCTGGCGGATAACCTACATATAAAATGGGTAATTGAATAAAGAATGAAATCACAACGCCAAATCTTTCATGAATAATAATAATAATGACGATGATAAAATGGAGATTAAAAAAAACCTTGAGGAGGAGGAACACCAACGGGTGGTTGTTGCTGGTTGTAGTAACTCATCACTCCGATATTATTTATTTTAAGTTTTGATGGGAATTTGTGAAAGGATATAGGATTAATTTGATAAGAAAAAGGAAGAATTTAATTAAATAGGAATTGATTTGGGGAGAAGTGATTAAATAAAGAGATGGAATAGGGGGACAGTGAGGAAATGAAGCAAGATGATGATGAAGAATTGATGATGAGACAGGAGGAGGAGTAACTGGTTGGTTAGTAGTCCGTATTAGTAAGGCTCAAGGTGTTTACTTGGTTTTTTTGAGTTGGCCTATTTTACGCTAATTATTGGCTTTTGGTTATTTCTGTTTTTTGGTGTTTTATTTCTAAATACTTTTATACTTTTATTTCCAATTAATGGGGTTGTTTAGAGGACGGAACTATAAATCTAACGGAACTACAAAACTCCTTGTGATTGGGTATGTGGGTCATGTTATCTTTAGATTTGATAGAAAAGATTATTATTTAAAATTTAACTTGACTTGGTTGTTTTAGAATTTGTATTTTTCTAATTAATTAAGTGTTGAATACGGCTATAATTTATCTTTTTAAAAAAACGGGTTAAATGTTGTCATTTTAACGTCGAATATAATCAGTATAATTTGACCTTAAAATGGTGACATTTGAGCCTCCCTTTTAAAGAGACGAAATCTCGTCTTCTATGAGAATTTGTGTTTTAAATAAGGTTTAAAAAACATCTCAGGTAAAACCATTTATAAGTAAAATCAATCTATATAATAACATAGAAAGTCCAACTGAGTAATATTTGAGTGTCACGTGGCACCGTCTTTTGTTATGAAAATGTCATGTTGTCACTACCTTCAAATCTACATCATTTATATAATAACATAAGAAGCCAAACTGAGTAATATTTGAGTGTCATGTGGCACCGTCTCACGTCTGAAAATGTCATGTTGTCACTACTTTCATATTTCTTAGTATAGAAACCCTATTTAATGTCTTGTTGTTACTTAATTATTGCATATACGTATGGAAGCAATGTGACAGTAATAGTCTCACCATGACATTTTCAGAACGAGAGACGCTGCCACGTGACACTCAAATATTTGGCTTTTAATGTTATCACTAGTTTAATTGCCCGTGAAAATCACGGGGGGTTTATGGCGATTTTTTCGAAAATACATTTAAAATATACCCCGCGTGTTTAGTTTGTTTTTTAATATCTAATAGTCAGTTTAACGCATGAAATATACATATTAAATTATGATCGATTTTTAATTTAATACGTATTTAAATGAAATTGTTCAGTCAAGCTATTATATGTTCTAACCTGAAATATACATTTTAAACTATGATCGGTTTTAACATAATACATATTTAAATGAAAATTTTCAATGATGCTATTATATGTTTTAATTTTTAAATTATGATCGATTTTGACATAATACGTATTAAAATGAAATCATTAAATTAAGTTATTATACTTCTATGTTTAACAAGTAGTTAGTTTAACACATGAAATATATGTTTTAAACAATGATCGGGTTTAACATAATACGTATTTAAATAAAATTGTTCAATTAACCCCCTATTATATGTTTTGACCTAGAGTTAGTTATAGGGAAGAAAAAAAAGATAACGCATATTCCGGACAATATTTCCGGTCAGCCAAGTAGCATTTACAATATAGTCGCATGTGCAACCAATAAAAAAGTGAAAACTTTTTGATAAATAGTTATTACTTTTAATCAAATAGTGACTATTTTTTGGGTTAAAAAATGACCAATTTTTTCAAAGTGATGATTATTTATTACAAAGTGGTTATTTTTTTTAAAAAAAAAACACGGGATGAGACCGTCACAAAGAATAACTACTGTTCTTTATACAGTACTTGTCTATCCCTTTTTAATTGCTTACACCTAATAAAACTTGAATTTGAGAGTGACACCGTCAAATAAATTAGTGTTGACGGTAAAATCGAGAGTAATGAAAGAGAGCAATGAAAGGTGGAGGAAAGATGAGGAGGTGAACAGTTTTGCCTCTTCAACTATTGTCTTCGTAGAGAAAAACGTAATTCGATGTAAATTTTCATTTTGTTTACTACCACCTTTTCTTTTCTTTTTTAGTGTATAAATTAAATGTTGAGTAGGATGGTCATGTGTCAAGTCTTGCACAAGCTTATGTGTCACTTCCATAGAGGCTCAAGAAGCCTTTTTATATTATTATCAAGTGATGATTATTTATTACAAAGTGGTTATTTTTTTAAAAAAAAAACACGGGATGAGACCGTCACAAAGAATAACTACTGTTCTTTATACAGTACTTGTCTATCCCTTTTTAATTGCTTACACTTAATAAAACTTGAATTTGAGAGTGACACCGTCAAATAAATTAGTGTTAACGGTAAAATCGAGAGTAATGAAAGAGAGCAATGAAAGGTGGAGGAAAGATGAGGAAGTGAACAGTTTTGCCTCTTCAACTATTGTCTTCGTAGAGAAAAACGTAATTCGATGTAAATTTTCATTTTGTTTACTACCACCTTTTCTTTTCTTTTTTAGTGTATAAATTAAATGTTGAGTAGGATGGCCATGTGTCAAGTCTTGCACAAGCTTATGTGTCACTTCCATAGAGGCTCAAGAAGCCTTTTTATATTATTATATAGATTATATAAATAGATAGATATAGATTTTAATTAATTTACAAGAATTTTTAACATTTAAAATTTTATAATAAACTTTTTTAATGACCTATTTTCCCTTGTATTCCATCACAATTTTTGTAGCAGTTCTCATCTTTGTCACTCATTTTCGTTCTTATTTTCTTGTGTATTCTTAGTTTTAATGGATCAATACTTGTATTAGTAGATTCGTTAATCGTTATACACAATAGTTCGTTATACACAATAGTTGTATAATACGTCTTTATTTTACCTGAGAATAGATCGATGATTAATATAAGATATCTCATCATTTCGTAGTTGTTAATCCAATTATAACAAAGTTAACATTTTCTCAATTGATTTTTGTTTGCAAGGCGTGTTTGGATGATTTGGACTTTTCGATGATATAATAAAGTGTTTCTAATTAAATATAGTTTATTTAGCAGAATATGTACTACGAAAGTTTAAACTTGGTAACCTAGTGTATTCAAAATGTTAATTAGACTTTCTTAACTTTTAGTTATTTGTCATTTGTGATTTGCTTAAATTATATCTATTATTCTTACTAATAATTATGCGAGGCATCTCACCTTGACACAGTGATGGTTTTATTGGGTAAAAGTAAACTACATGGTTTATTGGAGAAAGTCCAGGGTTAGCTAAATGAGATATTATTATTTTTATAGAAATATTTAAAATAGAAAAATCTAATGTTACAAAGACTTACCATCTTTCTTATAAAAAAGTTTTATTTTGCTAAAATACTCATTTGTTCTAAGCTATTTTACACAACTATTATATGTCCAATGCTCCGTTCCGATTATTTGATTACTTTTGGTTAACATCAAGAAAAAAGGCCGATGAGACCAATATTAGATGATAATTAGACCAAATTGGGTGGGTAGGATCAAATCAAAGACATTACTAAACTAAAAAGGTACAATACCTACTAAAATAAAATAGGTAAACAAATCGCCAAAATAAAGGGTATAAAATGGCAATGCGACTTTTATAATACATAGTATCTAAATTAACCATAATATGGGTGCGGATCGGTGTCTGTCAAGGATAAAACGAAATCGTTTATTTCTAACTATTTGTGTTTTGGATAGGTTAATTTTTTTGTATTGGGAAATGGTGTTTAAGTAGTGAATCGAAAAGAACCGTACATTATTGCACGGGATACAAAACTAGCAAATAGTAATAAGGAGTCGTTTGGTTCGTCATGTGAATATAAAATTTTACGGGATTGTTTGGTTGAATGCGGGAAGTTCAATGCTTGATGTGGGAATTCTCACACTTCCTACATTACGTGGGAATTGGAGGCCTAGGTAAGTGACTTCCTACATTACGTGGGAATTGGAGTTTACGTAGGAAGTTGCACTCCCCATGAATTAGGCAACCAAACTACACCAAACAACCCCTAAGACCACCCCAAGCAAGGTCTCACTAACTAAGTCGCGACTCAGGTTTATTTCTTAATTCCACTTTATTTATGTTGACCCACTTTTACGTTCCCAAGCAGAAAGTCGCGACCTAGGTCACCAACCCAATCATTTTCCACTTTCTAACAAAATTGTGTCCTCTACATTTGTGCCCAACAAATAAAATAATGACACATGGAAGGTCACAAGGCAACCCACTAAGGTGATTGGTTGACCGTATTTCATAAAAGGTATTCTTAATTTTTCTCCTAATACATGATTAAGGAGACTCACCTCCTTGGTAACCTAGTTGGTGACCTTGCTTGGGGGTGGCCTAAGTCTTATTTGCAACCGTGGTAAGTTACCGCGAAGGGATGAAAAAAGGGAGGTAGTTTGAATATGGTTAGGGGTCCTTTGGTTCACTCCTTAGGAATATAATTGATTGGAATGAGAATTCGGAAGAATTCTAACTCCAATCCAAAGTCTCAACCAAACACTAGAATGTTTGGAATCCATTTTATTCCACACCCAATCAAATGCTTCTTAAAGTCTCATATCTAACCATTTAATAAAGAAATTTGATAAGAAACCTTTTCTAAAGAAAGCAAAGTAGGGATTTTTACATGGTTTCATGGTATTAACCATTGCCGTAATTTTAAATTTTTAGACTGTTAATATTTGACTAAGACACCGTTAACTAACCATTGATCCTACTACCCGTTACAAGTTATTATCAACCACCTAACCCTCCTTTATCACACCATCACTCACACTTGATTAACCACTATCAATAAATTTTTGACTCGCTAATAATCATTCTTTTGCTTCCCATTCCACGTTGCCAAAAAAAATACTACGTATTCTTTTGATTTTCATTGTTGCACCAACTTGACAATCTACAATCTCATCGACCCACCAACACCAACTTTGCTCCACCTCTACACGCCTTTATCTCCCTTTTAGAGTTTTAGTTGTGAGTCACACAGACTTACGCACTAGTGTAATCAAAGTGTGCGGCAATGTGTACGGTTAAAAGTAGGGACACAAGAACGTACATGTTGGATGAAGTCCAACAAGGCCACTCCAGCAACTCCCCTTCGTTACCATCACTTTCACTCCCCAAAACCGCCTTCACCCCAACCCCATCCAGCAGTCACCAGCCCCGCCATATGAAGGGGAGCTTTCTCTATGTTGTAAAAAGGCAACAAATTAAATGTGGTGTCGAGAATGTGCTCCTACCCCTCCCTCACCCTCCGCCAAGCGGCCAAGATACACAGTCTCTGTTAGTTTGTACATGAAAAGTAACATCGACTGGTTTTGAGCATCAGTATACTATATTAGCTGTTGTTGTCTACAACTATCCTTCATGCAAATTGTAATCAATATTGGTAAAGGCAGAACATAGCAGCCTCAATACCAAAGGATAGTTGGTTTATCTGGTTGCATACAAGGAAGCAGAAAATCTTACAGAAATATTATAACCGCAACAGAAGTCTCCAAAAACCACATGGGAACCAATTAATATTAGTAGCCAAATCATGACCAGACAAATCTCATAGAGCTAGTGCTTTACTAAGAGGAGAAAAAATTGATTTATTAAGAAATCAAGACAAAATCTTTCTATATTTAGATTACTTTTAGCATCCAAAGCTCAACAAACATTCTCTGTACTGATGCAGAAAAACTTCGAATGCAAGGCCTTGATGTTTGCCACAAGAGATTTAACATCATAATAATTTACAAAATAAGGCATTTATGTTCGAATCAAGTATGAGCTATTGAGCTTACGAACCTTGAAAGAACATTGTAAACCATATATCACTCCAGCAAACGCTTGTGTTTGCACCAGGCGATAGCAAGAATATAAAGAACTATAGTACCTGTGGCCCCTCCCCCGACGGTCCACAGAAATTCCGGGTCTCCATGTTTTTCGGCGTCAAAGAGGTCAATAGTGATGTTCATCCCGAAAACACCAGCAACAACAACGAATGCACTAACAACCAGTGTAGCTGTTGTCAGCATGACCCCCATTTGCAGAAGGTGATTTTGCTTGTCATCCAGCATTATATTGATGTAATCTTCAGTGTCATCCACATACTCTCTCAACTGTAGTTAACATTGACCCAAAAATGAGAGATTAGAAGCTGATTTTCATATATTGTTAATTGCTCCCTCTGATTCATCTGGCTCTTCATGTTTCTACTTTTTTGTGAGTGTTTAATTCAAACGTAAAAGAATCAGATATATCGGAGGAAGTAATTCGAAAACTGTTCTGATTGATGTGCGATTACAAAAAGAAAATGTATAAACAAGAAACTCAGTGTTCACGAAAAAATAGTTGTGAAGGTTTTCTAGAAATTGTAAGTACTTCGTCAAATTTTCCTCATCATTTCAATCTGCGTTATTGTTGCAGGAGCAGAAAAGAGTTGTGGGAGTAGAAAAGAATCATGATTGGACTTGACAAACAAACCTTATGATCAGATTCGGGTCATTTTGGGCAAACTATTAAGTATTAACTGGTCATTTCGGTTATGGCCTTATGGGTCAGTTTGGGTCTGGGCCAATGATTACTGGTTGAATCATTTTGGGGTTGTCTAGGGTTTACTTGAGTTGGATCTTTGCATGGCGTGTTGTTTGGGATTGGATTATCTGCTGCAAGTTTTTCATTAAAGTTTGAGTCGTGATCATACTGTTGGGCTCACAAACTTCTTTTCATGAAGTAGTTTTTTATGCACTTTTTAATGCAGTTTTCTAAAGATTCATTTGAAACAGGGTGAGATTATGTACTGGAATCCTTCTTATCCTGCCGCAGATTAGGAGGGACCTTGAACCGTTGGGGTGATAATGTAGAGAGACACATGGAGACATAAGTACTTAAGTAGTTAACCAGCAAATGACAGCATAGTAGAAAAATTGAAACAGTAAGGGCAGAATGGAAGAGAACAAAGAACGGATAAAAGCCATAGTAGGATTACAGAACATGCATACCGTGGTAAGTTTGTTAAGTGTTCCGTCAATCTGAACAAAATATGCCTCCAAAAGCATTTCAAGCTCCTCTACATCAAGGTGTTTGCTTATGGCGCTGTGTGTTGTGCTAGTCCGTGTCCCACTTCTGGCTAGGGCAGCACCCACACCAAAATATTGGTCTTGGGCGTTGGCTGCATCACTTTCATATCGACCCGAACCCGTGTAAATTTCTGATGACATTTCTGCTGGCATTCTGGAAAATAGTGGATATAAAAGCTCAGGATTTTCTGGTAAATTAACTATAAGCATATAAATGATGCTTTGAACAGTTAGAAGAACATCTACCCTGCAGATTACAGCTGAGAAAGCTGGTAAAGTTTTCTGACCAACATGACCTAGGTTCCAGACCCATCAGCAACAAAACAGCCATTGACCATTATGACCAATATGCCTCAGCCTCGCTTTACACCAATAAAAACGAAATTCAGCCTTTCTTGCAAAACATACCTAGTATCCATTTCTGGCTGATTCACATCGTCATGTTCATTCACCGAGGAAGCTGAAGATTCTTCAAGGTTTTGTTCAGCCAGTTTTTCACTAAGATACATCTCTGCCATATCATCATCGTCATCCAGTAGGTGCTCAAGTTCATCCCTCACCTGAGCAAAAAAACCGCGTTTATTATTTAATAATACGCAATTACATCATATCAGTACATCAAACTCCCTTGTTTCGCTTAATCAATTGCATATTCTATTTTGGCCAGTTTGAGGCATTTGTTCATGTTTTGACTTTTATACAAGGGAAGTTTTTTCCTCTTTTTTTTAGAGTTGTACTCATGTGAGGGGTCGACCTACCATTATTACACTAAAATGTATTGTCATACTTACTCTTACCCAGCTTTCATGTGCTTGCATAAAACCAAGCATAAACAAATGGAACCGGGGGAGTATTAACAAATTTTAAAACTTTAACTCTTGGCAAAACTCGTCCATCAACCAAAACTTTAAGTAATGCTGTTACAATCAAGATCAACCAGAGTACGGCTCTAGACGAGTAAAAATACTGCTTTAATGATGTGTGTATTTTTTTGACAAGTTCTCTATCAAACATGAGCAAGTGAGAAGTTGAAAAAAACGATAATCAAAAGCCATTAACTAACACGATCGGACACAAATCAACAAGTACAAGAAAAGGTGAACACTCAAATAAGGTACACTGATGAAGAGTGTAACAGTGAGTAAACTATTCAAGCAATTCAGAATTTCAGATTGTCCAACAGTGGGCTACAGAAGTTAAATTGCCCCTTAATAATGTCCATTAGCTGGGTTCCTAAAAAGTCACTCGTCCTGCTAGAAGGTAAAAAGAGGCAAAAGTGCAAAACATAGATACTCCAAGTTCATAAAGAGCCAACAAACCAAGAACACACTGAGACCTCCTATGCTGTCAGAGTCCAGGACCGATATCAGCCAAGCAACACTGTGTATCTTCTCACCTTCTGCCTTTTCCCCAACCTTCTCTCAAAATCCCCAAAATAATTTTTTTCTGCCTTTTTCTATGACTTATGAACATGGAAACAAGCATTATTTCAGTGATTTGTTCAAGAAGGTAGAAGGAGAATGCTGATTACATTACTCATATCAAACCAGCAAATATAGCACAATGGCTTAGCTTCGTAATCGTCTTGCTAGGGGCAAGGTTGATGGCAACCAAGTGAACCAACAAGGCCCTTACATGGACATTTTCACAAATATGCAAACCAACATCAAAGATAGGATGATCATGCACATCAAGGAACTGTAAAGGAACTGCTCAAAAACATTGGTTCTATAGACAAAATTAGAAAAACTAAAGTTTGAATGCCTACTAATGATGCTTTCTTCAAAAATTGCTAAGTTAAAATCAGCAAAACAGAAGGCATTTCCAAGTTTAATCCAGATGAAATTATACAGATCAAATACCAGTCTAAGATACAATAAACAAGAACACCATATTTCGCTCTCTTTACAAACTTAAACACGAAATAAAATATTCCCAATGTCTTTAAGAAGTAAAAACTCGTAACACGAAGAAAAGAAGACAGATCAGTTAGGGATTGGCTGTATGGACAAAAATATTCAACCGCCTGGTTAAGTGGTTTATAAAATAAAATTCAAGAAGAGTAACCGACGAATACTCCCTCCGTCCTGGTCATTTGTTTACCTATTCCATTTTAGGGTGTCTAATTCATTTGTTTACCTTTCTATATTCGGAAGGTTTTTTTATGGGTACTTTGATCATCCAATTGCACTATTGTCTACTTGTCATCCATTTAAGTATTTAACTACAAGTACAAATGGTCCCTTCCGTCCTGTTTTGTTCACCTACTTCATTTTAGGGTGTCTCATTCATTTGTTTAGCTTTCTACTAGGAAGGTTTTTTATGGGTACTTCGATCATCCAATTGCACTATTGTCTACTTGTCATCTATCAACTACAAGTAAAAATGGTCCCTTCCTCCCTCCTTAGTCTTTGTGCCAAAAGTAAGATAAACGAATGACCGGGACAGAGGGAATAGTAAACACCAATAACTAAACTATGACCTACCTTCTGGACACGCCCAGTCAGTGCAACAAGGCGACTTTTAATTTGCCGAACACGTTCCAAATTGAGGGTGCTAATCTTTGAAGTAAGCTTGTCCAAGGCGGGATGGGCCTCTTGCTCCAATGTTGTTGCCTATGGAAACAGGATTTCACAATTAAGCTAGCAAAACGATCAAGAACAAGCTAAATTTTTAGAAATGACGTCAACCAAAATCTCTAGTATCTAACGATTGGATACATAAAGAGTACCTCATGGTCTAAGGAGCTACAAGCTGCCTCAAGACATGCCTCTAGTGCAATAAACTCAAAGGGAAGGACCTTGACGCCATCTCTATTCTTCAGATCTTCCTTCTCCTCCATATTCCCTGTCTCATCATTCATCCCTCGACGTGGAGGAAAGCCACAAGAATCATTTTCAGGGCTGACATCAGTGCTGTCAGACTCCTCAAGGTCATACAAATTTTTCCACTCGGATTCATCAGCATCTCCCAGGGCCTCCTTTTGTAGTCAATGGTGACAAAGAAGTTAAACAAAAGATAGTGCACTTAGAAGGCAAAAGATACAAGTGCATCAATTCCAGCCCCAACTCAATAATGCTTTCTCATCAATACAAACATGTGAAATGAGATCAAAACAACTATAAGGAACAGAATAGCGATATACAATGATTGAGAAGAAGGCTAAAAAATTAGATTGCTTGGACTCTGATGTCTCCCCGGCCCCTGGTGTTGAGGACCAGTCATAACTCTTGTACAAATTAATATTCTGGCAAGAATTGAGACAATTTTCAACCTTACCAGCAAAATATAAGTCAATTTTTGTGGTCGTATTCCTAATAAATGCTATCAATTCCGCAATAACCAGTCATTTTGCATTATACAGTCATGGAGGAGAAGGAAGAATCGAGAATTGTACGAATAATTGACGAGATGACTTAATTTGCTGGATAATCAACACTAAGGCTTTGTTTGGATTGAGAGAATTGGAGGGAAAGGGAGGGGAGGGAAATGGAAGGATTTATTTTCCTTTGTTTGGATACAATTTATGGAGGGAAGGAAATGAGAGGGGAAGGAAATGGGGGAATGTAATTTCTCTCCTTTAGAACAAACAAAAATCTTTCCAAGGGAGGCAAGATTTGGAGAGAAAACTTCATTTGAACCTTCATTTAATTATACAAGTCACATTTTCTTGGATAATCTCACTCCATTATACCATCCCCTTCCTTCCTCCCCTTCCATTTCCATCTCATCAATTTTGTTATCCAAACAATCTCAATTCATTTTCCCTCACCTCCCCTCCCTTCCCCTCCCCTCACTCCCCTTCCCCTCCCTTTCCCTCCTAAAATTGTATCCAAACGGAGCCTTAGGGTGTGTTTGGATTGGGGTTTTGGAGGGAAAAGAAAGGGAAGGAGAGTAAGGGATTTAGAATCTCTTGTTTGGATAGGGAATAAGGGCGGAAGAGAAATGGATGGGGAGAGATTTGGAGGGATCCATTTTCTCCCCTCCAACACAAATCAAAATCTCTCCCTAATAGAAGATATTTGGAAGGAAATTGTATCCAAACACCCATAATTCATTTCCCCTTCCCTCTATTTTTTTTATCCAAACACACACTAAATAACCAGTCATTTTGCATTATTCAATGGTATAAGTGGTAACCAGTCATTTTTGCAACTATGCAAGAATCAGAATTGCGTGAATATTGATAATTGATGAGATGACTGCCATGGTTATCCATATCAACCCGTCGTTTTGCATTATATAATGCTATCAATTCCATAGTAACCAGTCATTTTGTAACTGTGCAAGAATCGAGAAATGCGCGAATAATTGATGAGATGACTGTCAAGGTTATCCATATTAAGCAGTCATTTTGCATTATTCAATCATAACCTCAACTGGAAACAAAAACACAGAAATCTGAAATTCTGAATACAATATGACATAATCAAAAAGACGAAATCTGAAAAGAGAGAAGGAGGAAAACCTGAAGTTTAGTAGCTTGATGGAGACGGAGCAATCGGCGTTGCAAATCATCAACAAAAGGGGTAACAGAGGGATCTTTAGAATTAAGCAAAAGTACTTCTTGAGCAGTAATAATTGCCTTAATATGCTCCAAGTTGATGACAATTGCCTTCTCTCTACCCAACACCGTTGAAGGATAAGACAATAGCGGGTCAAGTATCCTGAGGTCTCGACCCGGTAAACCCGTCCGGCGCATGATGGAGTGTTTTCCTGCTTCAACTACTTGACCCTGACCCGTTGAATCTAGGACCAGCCATGCCCGGACCCCCATCGCCTTTTTACGGTGTCCAATACCTGGGCCGAACCCGGGTCGGCTGAGTTCGGGTTCATCGTCAGGTCGCATTGTGTTTGATTGAGATATTCACTCCGTTAATGGAGTCGGGATGAGTATTGGGGGTGAATAAAATGAAAGTATAGTATAGTTGAGATTACATACAAATTTACATGGTGTCGCCCTGCTGCCTGGTGGAGTGGTGGGGCTCTTACGCCAGGAATTATTTTCTTTCCTAAACGCGGATGAGTTAATGGTTTCGTATCATTATATTCCTATTTTACATCTTCAGTGTTTCCATAATCACCCTTTTGTAAGATTTTTTAAGTATGCGGAAAATTATTCGCAAGCTGGAGTCTAGCGGTTAAAACTTGGGTGAAATTTTCCGGAGAATCGGGTTTAAGCCTCCCCAAGAGCAAAAGACTTCGAGCCTGCCACCCACCCGGGTTCAAGCCTCCCCAAGAGCAAAATCTTGTGGATCATTCTTGGCCTGGGTCCACGCCTAAATAGGCTTTGAACTTATACATATATTTTACGAACTTTATTGAAAAGAATTTGGCGTCTTTATAAAAAAAGGGGTTGCGAAAGGTCGTCGGCGTTTTGCGAAAAATCGTCGGCGTTTTCTATAAAAAAGACATAGCATGCCATTTTCTCTTTATCTCTCTACCTTCTTTTCTCTGAAACTCTCACAACAAAAACAACATAAAATCCAAAAAAACGGTTTCAACATCGATCAACAACATCAAACAACGACAATGATTCAATGTCAAACGACGACAACGATTCATCGGTAAGTAATTAAAATCTTAATTTTTTTTTCAATTAATTTTTGTTGAATTAATGTTTTAGCCCTTTAGTAGAAATTAGGTTGAATTAGACGTAGAAGCCATAGAATTAGACTACGTAAAATCAATCGTATTTTTGCAATGGGCTTGAAAAATGGTCGTCCTCGCGTGGAAAGGACGGCCAAACCACACGTCCAAGCATGGTCTGGACGTGAATAGTGCACGTCCAAACCACGCAAGGACGTGTACTATTCACGTCCAGGCATGGTATGGACGTGCACTATTCACGTCCAGACCATGCATGGACGTTAATCCTGGCCGTCCATGCATGGTCTGGACGTGAATAGTGCACGTCCATACCATGCCTGGACGTGAATAGTACACGTCCATGCATGGTTTGGACGTGCACTATTCACGTCCAGACCATGCATGGACGGCCAGTTTTCAAGACTTTTACTTTCCGTTATTTTTACTCAGTTTTTAACAAAAATTAAGTGGTTTTTAATATTTTTTAATATAATCCTTACCAATTTTGCGTATTAACAGGATTCGTTTGAGAAATTTGGTGGAAATGGGGTTGATTACAACCGATTATTTGAGACGGATATATCTTTTGATAGTCGGGATGAGGCGTTTGACTGGGCTCAAAAAGTAGCTATGGATAATGGTTTTGCCTTAGTGAAGGCAACAAATGGGGCGAAAAATCGCAAACAACCGGAGTTGCTCGGGTCGTACTTCCGTTGTTCAAGGTACGGCCGAACCAAAAAGAAGATCGATCCTGAGAAACCGGGGAATTCTACCAAGAGAGGGTCGGCTAAGTGCGGATGTTTGTTTAGGATTCGAGCGGTGCAGAAGTACGCTCATTTGGATGATGGGAATCCCACGATTGCTTGGTACGTAATTACTTCGACTAACGCGGGTTTTCACAACCACGAAGTAGCGACCTATAAAGATGGGGATAGACATTTTGCCGGCTTGGATGCCGAAGAGAAAGAATTTGTGAGGCAACAAGTCCGGGCTAATATTTCGCCGAGGGATATCAAGAACGCTCTTTATAAAAGGACCCCGGAAAAACCCCAACCAAGTAGCACCCAAATTTATAGCGAGTCGAACAAGGTTCGGCGCGAGATGAGAGAAAGTAGGAATCCCGCTCAACAACTGTTGGTTGTAGCAGTTGCTGCCCAATATGTGGAGTGGCACGAATCAGACCCCGATACGAAAGAGTTGACTCATGTGTTTATGTGTCATCCGGAATCCGTCAAACTATTCCGTGCTTACCCATATGTCGCTCTTATCGACGCCACCTACTCGACCAATGTTTTGAAGATTGCACTTATTGAGATAGTTGGCGTTACACCGGTCGGATCCTCCTTCTTAATTGCCACCGTTCTCCTTCCGTCTGAAAATGATACATCTTATGGGTGGATGTTGCGGAGATTAGAGGAGCTGCTTCTGGGGGCGTCACCTATGCGTACTCTTGTCACTGACCGAGAGTTGGGCTTGATCCGGGCTATTGAGGACCTCTATCCGGAAACTTCTCACATTTTGTGTCGTTGGCATGTGAACAAAGCCATTGAGACCAGAGTAAAAAATTCAAGAAAGATGATGATGTACAAAGACATGATATTGCATAGTAAGGAAACGGGTTGGTACCGGGTCATCAATGCAAGCACACAAGGTGAGTTTGGGAGAGCATGGGAAGCCTTTTCTGAAACTTGGGTAGATTTGGCTGATTATGTGCAGAGAACATGGGCGCATTACAAGAAGAAGTTCGTTGTTTTCTATACGAACGAATACTTTCATCTCGGTAACACGACCACTTCCCGGGTAGAGTCGTGTCATGCCCTCCTTAAAGCTTGGTTGAAGAGTCAAAACTTGAACCTCGACACCAAGTGGACTCGTATTCACTCCATGCTTGAAGCTCAACACTCCAAGATTCGACATGAGTTACAGACGTCGTTGACCAACTCTGTAAGTGCTGGACCGTTTTTCTCCTTATTGCGAAATCATGTGTCTATCAAAGCCATTAGGTTACTGGAATATGAGTTTAAGAGAGGGATTGAGCTGGGGAACGGGCTTGAACAGAATTGTGGATGTGCGATACAGACTACTCACGGGTTGTCTTGTGCCTGCATTATGATTCTGATGCAAAGAAACGGTAGGAGGGTCCACGTTGAGGATGTGCACTTGTTTTGGAGGACTTTGGTGTACGACAGTCCCGAATATAGGCCGAAGACCGATGATGATGAGTTTGATGCTCTTATAGAGCAGGCTAGAGGGGTCGATCCGGCGAAGAGACGGGTAATCATTGAGAAACTTCGAGATGGTCTCCACCCGGCAGATGAAGATATTCGTCCACCTGAGGTTCGAGAAAACCCTAAGGGGAGACCGAGGGGTTCCACTACTCGGAACAAGTCCGCTTTTGAGCATGCTGCCCGTAGATGTGCCAAGTTTTTTTCCAGCCCTTCGACGACAACTTCTGTCAGTACGGTGTCTGATTTCGGAGATGGACCTGTTGGTGCACCATTGGAGGTCGGTTACACAACGGGACCTTTGTGTTCTTGGGCAAAAAAATATGCAGTCCCCCAAGACTTATGGGCACACTTTGATGGTTGGGCTGATGTTGTTGCTGATGGTCATTGTGGTTATAGGGTGCTATCGCATGCCGCCCGGGGTCGAGAACAGGACCACTTGGTCATGAGAGCGTGGTGTCTTAGAGAGCTTCAGGGAAACGATGTGTACAAGACAGTGTTTGATGAGTCTCCTCGCACGCCTCCGCTTTTGAGCAGATGGGATCATACCTTGAGGGCTATCGAGTTTACGGGTAGCGGGGGTTGCGGTGAACATCATTGGATGTCTTCCGAGTATTTGACTGTCTTTGCGTCGTTGTTTAACTGGACTATCTGTTGTGTCGGGCAGTACGTCCACAAAGGAGTCAGGAATTGGAATTGTTATACATTCTTACCGCTGAGGGCCACGGGTCACGTGTCGAGGCCGTACGGTGTCATGTGGATCGTACACTACCATGATCATTGGATGAGATTTCACTACAGTGGCCCACTGAGCGAAGCACCCATGCCACCGATCGATCTTTGTTGGGCGTGGGTAAGAGAAGATGCAGTTGCACATTATGCCGATTTGTACACGTCGAACATCGAAAGATGGCATACTTTGATGCGAACAACACCTCGAACTCCTCGGCGCCGAAGACAGCCTCCCCCGGGTTGAGATTTATTTGTATTCTTTAGGTTGTATTCTTTAGGTTGTGATATATTTGTATTATTTAGGTTGAGATTTATTTGTATTCTTTAGGTTGTAATATTTAAATGTAACAGTTGTGATTTCAAATTTCAAAATGTTACCGTTTTTCGAATGATTTTCATGTTCATTATAATCGCGATTTCATTGTGAAACAAATTACAAAGATACCATCTATCAAATTAAAAACGTTCAAACAAACAAAGCGATTTCATTGTTAACTAATACATCCCATCCTTCAGACCTCATTGGCCCAAAACGAAAAATACGGAGGAATAACCCCGGTTATCTTTAAAAAAATCTTCTCAAACTCCCACCAACCACGCATCTCAGGAGAACCGCTAACGTCGGGGTGATTCTCTTCAAACATTCTAATGACGTCCATAATCTTGCAATACACATGCATTGCCTGTTGAGATAAGACCGGGGGTTGAAGACGTATCATGTTTCTCGCTTCAGCAAGGCGGCGAGTGTCAGGACGTCGAGGGTACGAACTTGCAGCTTCGTTAACTAACCGGACTGCGTCACGCCTCTTGATCCAGTAGTCGCGTTGATGTTCAAGAGACTCTTTCACCATCGGGTTTTCCGCTGCAGGGCTTGCGAGATCTGTCTCAGCTTCTGCAATCCGTTGTGAAAGCCAAGTTTCATCGTTCAACGGCATGTTTGCCATTCCTGAAAAAATTTAAAGAATTAAAATTGAAAACATACGGTTAAAACGTAAAAAAAAAACCCGAACCATGAGGGACATGTGAACTACACGTCCCAACCCCACCTAGACGTGTTGTTCACACGTCCCTTCCCCCCTTAGACGTGTGAACTACACGTCCCTGCCATCTATAGACGTGTGGTTCACACGTCCCGACCATCCATGCATGGACGTGTGGTTCACACGTCCCTACCAACCATGGACGTGTGGTTCACACGTCCCTACCAACCATGGACGTGCCATCTGCACGTCCCTACCCACTTAAGCCACCCCATTCCCACGTCCTAACCCCCCATAGCCGTGTAGTTCACACGTCCCACCCCCACTAGCCGTGTAAACCACATCTCCGACACCTACCAATATCGTGTTTCTCTTTTCCATTCATTCTAATCCTACCATTCTAACAACAACAACAATACTACTAACAACATAACAATAACAACTAACAAATAACAATAAGAAATAACAAAAACAACAACTAACCTTGTTTTTTTTCGGTCGTGTAGGTGGCGACGGTGGAGGTGCTCGGCGGTGGCGGTGCACGGCGGTCACGTGTGGTGGTGGTGTGGTGTGTTCTCGGTTAAGGGAGGCTAAGGGAGAGTGTTCTTAGTTATTGAATTTTAAAGGAGAGAGTGAAGAAGCTAAGGGTAGTTTGGTCATTTGTCAAAAAAACGTCGACGATTTTTCGCAAAACGTCGACAACGTTTTGCGATTCAAAACATTATATTGATACTCAAAAATAATACGTATGAAACCTAAAGATTTTAATTTTAACACTAAAAAATTAGTGCAAAAAAATTTGTTAAAAGCTCAACAAAATTGCATATAAGCTTAATTAGATTTGTATTAGAGGGACGATACTCATATATATCTGGATGTATAATCTTACTAGCTTAGAACCCGTGCAAATTGCACGGAAATGCGTAGTTCAATAGTTCATAGTTCTATATAAATAAATGTTTAAAATGTATAAAAAATCAGAATAATAGTGTTGTCAATAGGTTAAAATAGTCATGCACAATTCGCTATTTGTAATTTGAGGTTTGGAGTAATATTTGGTCTCGCCTTTTATCTTTATTTATAAGCTCCTATTTTCAGTTACTCGACTATCACGGTTTATCCTTTTATTATTGTCATATTTCAGAGTATTTGAGAACAAAAGTTGTTACAGATCCAAAAATAGGCTAACCTAAGATCCGACATTGACCCAAACTACAACACTCGAATGTGACCCAAAATCCGAATGGATCCGACCCGACCCAAAATGACCTAAATTATCTTGATTGATAACTGATCCAACCCGAAGTGGTCGATCTGAAACCACACGGATCCAAAATTATGATTTTCGCTCTTGATCATTAACCCAAAAATGACCCAACCCACTAAAACCGACCAACACATCAAAATAAATCTGAAATCCAAAATGACCGACACAACCTGGATTATTCCGAAATAATGATGAACTAAACTTAATCCGACCCAAATTGGTCCGACAAAACTTGATTCGACCTATTTACAAAGTATAATATGAAAAAAGTATAACAAAACAAATTTGGACAAAAGTAAAAGAGTGTAAATAAGGAAATACATCATGTCATAGTTTTGGACTGATATTGTCGTATTGGTGGACTGTGCGTAATTTGTACGGTTTTCATTTACGGAAAGTATGTGTTTTGTGGAAAAATACCGTAATAGTATGTTCCATTTATTTGCCGTAAAATAAGTCATACAAAATTAATATCTCAGTAGAATATTGTCGTGGAACGTGTAATATGTTTCCGTTCTTTTTCAAACTCTTTCTATTGTAAAATATTGTCGAAAAAAATCTTGAAAAATAAGTCATACAAAATTAATGTCTTAGTATAAGCATTTATAAACCTTGAACAGAAAATCTAAGTTCTAAATTTTTGCAAGTATAAAAAAGATTGGTTTATTGACTTACATTAGCAAATGTTTCATAATTCTGTATAAATAAGAGATTACTGACAGAGTAATACTCCGTAAACATTTAAGTACTCAAGTAAAATCAAATAAAAAGAAATTCTACATAATCAAATCATAAAAGAGAAATAAATTATAAATTGATATAGATAACATGATTAGCTAAAATTATAAAAAGTGAAAATATAATAATACTATAATATAATAATCACAATTAATATTAATTTGAAACTAAGTAATAATTTTATCATAAATAACGAAATAACTAATGAACGAAAAAATATTTAACCAATGACTGTCATGTGTCCAATGATTTCTCTATTATAGTTATATATGAATCATATTGCATTTTATAGGTACAATAACTGTATGATACAATATATTTCATACGTACAATATTGAAGATAAGAATACAATTATAAAATAATATCTTTAACGGCTGCAATATCTTTTATAAGATAAGAATACAACATCTTATACGGCTGCAATATTTTTTTATGAATTTCATCATCTTGTATTCTATACCTATAATAGCAGTATGATACAATATATTATATATTTACCTTAACCTAGTATATGACATGTATTATATACTCAAATATAAATTTCTAGGAATTTCGTATTTTTGTTTTTTGGTTTGTACAAGTATGCAATTTACACAGGTTTTTACGCAATATATATGTCACGTCAACAAATTGATTGACTCAAGATTGCTTATAATTTATTGATTATTTAAATATTATTTGCCGTTTTTTCTCCGAGTGTATTTCTTTGATTGATTATTTAAAGATTAATTGCCGTTTTTCGCAGGTGTATTTCTTTGATTGTTTATTAATAGTTAGATTGGAAGGAAAATGAAATTCACCAGATTAGTTGCCGTATTTTTCTGTGTATTTTATAATAATAATTATCTAAATATTCGTTTCCAAAGTTAATATAGATGGTAAGGAAAAGTAAATTTATCAGATTAGTCGCCGATTTTTTTTAGTGTATTATATGGATTAATTATTAAAGGATATCCAAAGAATAATTTGCAATATTTTATATATCTATTAGTGATGTGAGAATATTTTTTCCAATATTTTGTATACATTAATCAGTGAGAATATTTTTTCCAAAATTTAATCACATCATGGGAATTTGGGCGGGAAAATTTTTAATGTGAGAGTGACACGTGTCCAATTCATGTATGACGGTTCTTCTTATATACTTTTATATAGATTTGCGACGGACATATTTTAAGAATGGTGTATATTTATGAATGGATTTTAATTTTTTTATGGATATAAATGCCTATTATACCCTTTTATTATACAGAATAGTATTTTCGTCTACTCTTTTATTCCTATCTAAATTTTTCCACTCAATTTTCTCCCTCTAACTTCCACCATCCAATCACCACGGGCCGTCAACCACCATCCACTATCCACCACCATCACCACCGTCTCCCCTACGTCACCGACCGATCTTGAGGACCTCCGTACTCTGGCCATCAGACAAAACGATCTCACAAATAAAAAGGAAAAAATAGTTATCATTACTTAAATAGCCAAAAAATACAAAACATTTAGAAAAAAATAGAAAAAAATCAAGCAAGAAGAACAACGTAGTAATTGGGTTTTCGTGTTTTGACTTGTGAGTGTTTTATTGATTATCGACACCGCTGCCAAGCCACCCCCAACAAGCGGCGACACAGGCACCACTGTCGGACGTCCATACACCGTGCATCACTGATATGTCGGCCGCCATCGTCTCTCACCCCAACGCCGATGACGGTTCAAGCAAACCTTAATTTAATTAGCGTAAATTAATTTCTTAATTCGATATAGAGTTTTTTGTCAGATAACACCTAACTTTTACACTATTTGTAGAAATAGTGCCTAAAATTATTTTTTTTCGTAACAACACCTTACATTTTCTATTTTTTGTCTAATAACACCAAAACCATTTTTCCGTAAAAAAAAGTCAAGATTCCGTCTTGACTAACGGTAAAATTGATTTGACGCTTCTTTTTTTCCCTTATGCATTTCATTACCCTCTTCATCATCATTTTTTAAACCCAATTTCCCCTTTTGCTAATTTCTCTTCAAGTAAACTTAATGTTCCCCAATTAAATCCTCATATAACCTTTTCCTTAGTTATTTAATTTCTCAATTTTCAAATTAAAACCTCAAATTGGGCTTACTTTGTCCAGTTTTCTCCTTTTCCCCATCATCTTTTCAACTCAATGTCTTCTTCAAACTCATCCTCAAACTCAACAAAGCGGGTGAGATGCAATTGTGACATTCCAGTAGCTGAGAATGCATCAAAATCCGGGTAGGAGATTCATGGCCTGCAAGTTTTACAATGTAGATACGGGTTTGCGTGGGTGTTGTTTTTTTTAAGTGGATTGGCTTGTTGAATGAAAATAAGTCACTTAAGAGATTCATTGTCAATTACTTTAACAACGCATCAGTCAGTGGAAAAGAAAGAATGAAGAAATAAGGTCAAATCAATTTCACCGTTAGTCAAGACGGAATCTCGACTTTTTTTTACGGAAAATCGACTTTGGTGTTATTAGACAAAAAACAGAAAATGTTAGGTGTTGTTGGGCAAAAAAAAATAACGTTAGGTACTATTTCTACAGACAGTGTAAATGTTAGGTGCTATCTAACAAAAAACTCTTCGATATAATATAAACTAGTTTTTAACCCGTCAAAATTACACGGGTATAATTTTAAGAACATCGATATAGTGATTAATATTTAAAAATGTTATACCAAAATACATGTATATTTTATATTCTATTTTTTTTATATTGATAATAGTTTAAAACACGTGCAAAAATTGCAAGTGTTTAGACTTTACACATGTTTTAACTTAGTAAAAGAATGCACAAAATTTTTTGATCTACTTATTTTAGTGGATAAACTCAATATTCATAACGAATTCTTTTGGAGAGTGTTTGGATACATGAATTTAATTTAAAATGTGTCATTTGGAAATGAGGATTTGGAAATGAGGGGGTTGGAGGGTGGATTTCAAATGTGGTTATTTTAGGCTTACTTGGATTTGGTTGGATTTGCAAATCCAAATCTAGTAAGTTTGCCAAACAAGTAAATTGATCCAAATCCAAATTTGAAAATACAATCTTTGTTCCCAAACACACCATTATAGTATTATTTTAAAGAAATGCTCTAAAATCTACTCAACATAGTTTTACGGTTGATTTATTTGATACCTTTTTGTAAATCTCATTTTTAAAATTGAAAATTAAGACAGTACTATATACTCCCTCCGATCCAGACAAAAGGTAACAGTTGCTTTTTGACACTATTCATGGTTTTAGGGAATCTTTGATATTACCGTTAATCTATAAGACAAAATATTGTCATGTGGGATCTTGTTTGATTTATCGTCATGAATGCTATAAGAATATCAAATTTTTATAATTTTTAATAATGTGTAACTAAAGATATTCACGTTGTAAAACGTGCCTCGACAAGTGTGATAAAGCAACTGTTACCTTTTGTCTGGATCGGAGGGAGTATTAACCTTTTTTCGTTAAAAACTATTTCTTGTTCAAAAAAATTACTCAAATTTAGTAATATCTCGAAAATTTGTTATTATGATGGTCAAAATGTTAGAGTTTAAAACTTTTAAAATAATACAACAGCGTTATTTGTTTTACCATTTTTTTATCTTTATATTTTTATTGTCTAATAATGTTTTTTGTGCATCTTTTTATTTTATATTTTTATTATTGATAGACTGTTTGGATTATTGGGAAAATTCTGCATTTTCATATTGTATTACTCATGCAACATAAATGGAATTGAGGATGGTGGTTAATTGAAATTTTGTATTCGATGAAATCTATTAACGAAGTTGGTTTTTCATAAATTAATTCTATATTTTTTTGTGGTGGATCCTAGATTTATTTAAAATAAAAAGTAAAAGAAAATGAATGTGACGACGTGGATGCACGAAATTGTACGAAATGTTCTTATATTAATATAGATAAGATAACAAATTAAGAATTAGAATTTTTAATTGATGGATACGAGAATTAACATCATTTCTTGTAAAGGACATATAATGAAAAAATGTCCATAAATAAATAAAACTCGTACATAAATGAGCAACTACGTTTTAATATGACCCAACTCAAACCATTAACACCATAAAGTTGATTTGGTTAATGTTTCCTCCTATATAAGATGATCAAGTTAATTAATGAGCACATATTTTTTTTATTAGTTTGGTTGTCTTTTGTTAGGAAAAAATAAGACTGATAACATGGTGATATGACGGTATAAGTCATTTATTACTTTTTCACATACAAACTTTACTCTTTCACATACTTTTTTTCATAAAATTTACCTACCGTACCCTTTTTCCACCCATTTGCTAAACATAATCAAATTAACTCTCTTATATACATTTTACCCAAATATTGAATCTAATAACTCTAAAAACTTACCCAATGAACTTTAATCCTGCAATTAACTAATTAATTTTGGTTTTAGCAATTATTAAACATTTTATTTAAAGTATTAGGTTACTAAAATTAGGGTTAGTTTGTAGGTGGTGAAATGCAGGTGGTTAATGGTTATTCTAGATACATGCAATGGGTAAGGGACGGTGCAGTGAGTCGGTCACGATGGTCCTATTATGGCGGTCGTTAGTGAGGTGGAGGGTGGTGTGTTGGCGACGGAGGACGACGGGGTGTGTGTTTGGGATGGCGTCGGGTTGTCGGGGGAAGAGGCTGGGTGAGAACGGCTGGAGGGTGGTTGGGTTGGTTGCAGGTTGGGACATGGGTGGGAGTGGTGCCGTGGTGGTGGCGGCGGCGGGGTCGTAGAGAAGGGAGTACGGGGTTCTGGTTCTTTAGTATTAATTGGGTTGCTTTTTTTTTTTAATATTAATTAATTAGGGTAGTGGTGGGGAAGGGAATGTGGGAGTATTAATTAGTTATTTTATTTATTTTTTAGTTTTTTATTTATTGATTGAATAATTTTATTTAGTTTATTTAATTTTTCAAAATCCTAAGACAATGATTATTGTAAAAAGGATGTAAATGGTGATGGAGAGAGAAGGAAAGAAAAAATTATTTGGGTGAGAGATTGAAAAAAATGACAAGGGTAATATTGTAAAAGTCGTATGTGAAAGAGTAAAATTCGTATGTGAAAAAGCACGTTCCTTATTTAATTAGAAAAACATAAAGTTGTACTTTCAATTAGGTCATTTATGTGGTTGTTGATTTATTATTTAAAATAAAAGACCAAAATGAATTGCTCCTCTAAAAATTGTCAACTAAAACCAACATGTTTGCATCAAGAGCTTGCAAATAACATTTTATTTTCTATCAAATCTTATACGACAGTACATATATTTTGTAATACGGATAAAATGGGTGAAGTTTTGCAACTTGAAATCGCATAAATTAAACAAGATAACAAAACCTTACAATTATTTCTAACCGGAGATGCTCACTTTCGAGGTCTCTAATATACATATTGGGATAACCCGGCCCAAGAGCTAGTTGAGAGGATGATAAAGCTCACTTGTATACAAATCCCACATCAAACTAGTCACACAACCGATACGGTAACTCATGTCTCATACCGTACAATGGACTGTCAATGAAGTTTAAGGTCCTTAATACTAAAACTCTTCTCCATTTCCATGTATTTGAAAGATTTCTTTATAACTTTTGCCCTTCAATGCCGCAATTGAAGACGATGACTTCTTCATGAATGCTTTCACTTTATACTTCAAACCTTCTACTATTTTCTTCAACTCAATTCCCATCCCTTCCTTTTTAGTTTCTCCTCATCAAAACATACTTACTTGTACATGCATTTGCATGCTATTGTTTGGTATTCCTTTGTTTGGATGCTTAAAAGCAAAGTTGAGTACTTGGAAACACAAATTTGTTTATCACATTTAAGTTGACAAATTACTCAAATTTTGCTTTTACTTTTACTCTACTACATCTACTTAGCTTGCAAGATTTTTTGGTCATTTTAATAGACAATTGGTCTGGTTGGAGTGTCATATATAGAGTGAAACACTCGCTATTTATTTACTCTTTGTTTGATTAGCGAGCAAGGTTGAATAGAACACTCAGGGCTTGTTTGAATAGCTAAAGTGGAGAGAAAACGTCTTTATGATCGAAACACTCCCAAGAAGTATTGCAATGCTATAATGATAGGTTGTGTGAAGTGAAAGTGTAATCAGTAAAACAAAAGTAACACCTTTCATGATAAAATGCGTTACAACTTACAGTGTTGTTCGATTTCAGAACGACAATTATTATGTTCCCTAGAATTATACATACAAGAAAACTGAACCAATGACGAACAATCCCGTAGCAAAAAGAGCAGATTTTAGTGAAACAGAAGGTGAGATACTCGCATTGTCAGTCCTTAACACCATTCCTTGGATCACCGGATAACCAAGAAGAATCACGAAAAATGAGAGTGAAATTTGCCCAAGAAATTCATTCCATTGATCTAGAATGAACACTCTCAAAACACCACCAACAAAGGAAGCTAGATTAAAGATGACAATGCCAACTAAAGGGATGATGAACTTGGTTGATGTTCTAAAATCAAACATCCCTTTCTTGTAAAGTTCAATTCTTTCCTTATCGTCGACTTTGTTTGTTGTTGTAAAGCTTGATTCTCTTAAACCAACTTTCTTCAAAGTGCTATCAATACTACCGTAGAGACAACTTGTGACTCCTCTCATCATCCAAAATCTTTCTTCGTTCCACCATGTCTTTGTAGTACTTTTGGTAATTAAGACGTCAGCCAAGTTCTTTGACAAACGGGTCAAGAATGCAAAACAGAACACCATGAACCATGGACTTGTAGCCTACCGAATAAATGAAGAAATGTTATGGACATCTCAATGAATACTACTTTTTACATTTTCTATTACATGTTAATATGTCACAAGGATGACTATAAACCAGATATGAAGTCTGGATCATGTTGGATTTGTTCTTTTTACCCGTGTGGTGGGGCCCTTCCCCGGATCCTTGCCTAGCGGGGACGCCATCGTGCACCGGGCTGCCCTTTTTTTTATATCCATATCCAGACAGTCGGTTTTAACATATGCAGGTTTATAGTCATCGCAGTTGCAAGTAATATTGTGCACATGAAAACATATTTGAAATCAAGAACTCGGAAAATTTCAGCCTATCTCCTGTATACATAGCTATAAAATCATTAAATATAAATACTGAAAACTATTAGGCTTATGGTTCATCCTCACTAGATGAGCAACATGATTTACATGAAGCAAGTGTTTTTTACCTAGTAAACCGTAAGTTCTCAGATCAACTGGTCTATTTGGCCTAGCTTAACCAGAGGTCTCAAGTTCAAGACCCTAAAACTGCAACAACATTAAAACTTAGGAGCTAGAACTTGCAAAAATAGAAGAAAAAAGTAGATACCTTCGGGTAAAGAGGAATGCCCAGTAGAAGGCACAACTGAGGAACAATAGCCATGCACCAAAAGGGGAGGCAGCAAAGTGGCTGAATTGCAAAGTACGCATAGCACATGCTCTGTAACAAAGACAAGTTCTTGACAAAAGGCCCATAAAAGAGAGGGAAGAACCGTGAGAAAGCAACATCGACAAATCCAGTTTGCCATCGAGTTGTTTGGATCAGTGCATCATTAAGGTTAATTGTCGCAGTGCCTAGGAATGCAGGTCTTTCAGGATTATAGAACACTGATTTCCACCCTCTACACTGCATGATAAACCCTGTCATGTAGTCTTCCACCACTGACGCGTACATGAATCCTACCTGTTCAAACACATACCTGATTAACGGCATTCTGATAGAAGGGTAATTAGATCTCGGAAAGACTACAATTAATGGACCCAAAACTACATGGAACGCAAAGAGTAACAGTGTAAATGAGACAGGATAAATTGTGTGAAGAACATGTAAATACTTACCATCTCACCCCATTTTGTATTTTGCTCGAACGTTGATGAGGCTAAGAACTTGGCCTCTGATAGTTGTGTACTTGTTAATTCACCTTGCTCAATGCAATGAGAGTTACTTTGTTGAATAGATTTGATGAATTCGTTTGAAAGACCGTAGTACTGCTTGAGTTGAGGATGATCATATTCTAGTTATACATACATACCCAAAATTAAAAGTTAGAATTGAATCAAAATATTAAATACCCCCGGTCATGATCTAACTTTGATGTTTAAACGATCTGATTTTCCATTAATTTCTCTACGTACGTACTGTTAAAATGTAAGTTTGTCGTGTTTGAGATATTGCAACAACTGAACTCATATTATCTCTAGCAAATAGTTGTAATCAAAGTACATTGTGAGACATAGTTAATTCAAGAATATTAAAAAAATAGAGGAAGGCATGATAAATTGATAATAATATGTGGATCATTGTCCTGGATTATTTACCTCTCTGATGAATAACGTCTCCATATAGCGCCTCTCTTTTTATGTAAAAGCAAGTACCAGATAAAATTGGCCCCTCGAGACCGCCCATTCTTGGCCATTTAACCTACAAAGAGTCATGATTATAGGTAGGATTGTATATGAGAATATGACTTGAGTTTATCGATAGACCTCTCGAAATCAACTTACCAAAGCACAACAAGAATTTAGTAAAATTTAAACGGAAATTGCGTTCAAGTGCACCTTGAGAGTCCAAGCGACAGAGGCCAAAGACTTTTATGAAAGATTTTCTTAAAGACAGATCTAGTTGCGTCCAACATCATGATAATTTTTTTTTATACGTTCCAGTTTTTACGTTTAACCCTTGCCCTTGTATTAATGATATTGTGTTAATGTGTTATCTAGACATCTAGTACAGGCAAAGTGGTACTGGAGAGAATCCTAGCTAGCACATTTTACCCTAATAAAATGCCAAAAAATAGGGAAAAGAGTACCTGGAAAACACTTCGAATTTGGCCATCATAAATGTCATTAGACAAGTTGATATTGTGGAATTTCTGAGGAAATTGGACAAACGCTAGAGCAGTAGAAATGTTGGGGTCGAGATGAAAACACATAGATTGACGAGCAGATGAAGGGTCATTAGAGTACATATCACTATCCAATACCAATATATATGGGGAGTTGCTTATGATGCCTGACACTCGCAGCTGCACCAACATATATCATTACTCGTATAATTTATAATGTTAACTCCAAATATAATGTAACAACATGCTCTGTTATTCAACAATAGTATTATTAGGAGATAAGACGATCTCTTAAAAGAAAGGTAAGAGAAGATGTACAAGAGCGTTGATGGCTCCGGCCTTGAAATGATGTGGATGGTTAGGTCGTTTCTCCCGAGCAACGTATATAAGTGACGGTAGGTTAACCTCTGCACTTTGATCATCTTTAGAATCATTTTCTATGATCTGAAACGAGAGAAGTTGGCAGACTAAACATAACGGAATAATTTGAAAGAGTACATCTTAATGATTACGGAGTATAAATTATATGACATTGTCTTTTGAAATAGGCAAAATGGCCTATCTCGAGTAAGAATTGAACCCCAGCCTCACAGTTAGAGTGATCTCTCATTACATGCTTTATAACCAAAGATGAACCCGTTTAACCGAAAAAAACTACTATCCTCAGTAGCTAGTCCTAAATTAATGACTTAATAAATACGATATCAAGTGTACTGGTTTCGTCATTGTAATATAAACAACATAAGCAATGCCGCAATGGTAATTATTAAAAGTCGAATTGAATTAATTGGAGTAGAGCTTAATTAAACTAAATTGAGGGGAACTGAGATGTAGTAAATTTAGTTGAATTAAAAGTTAATTGTGTAAAGTGATTAACTGGACATAACTGATTAAACGTAAATAAAACTTAACGAAATACAACCAAAGGAAGAACAGGGCCTAAGAACGATATGAATCTGCCTTATAAGAATTGTGTTGTTGGAGTAGGAGGTTGCTCCAAACTTTTATATAGGAAATCTGTCCCTGATAGAATAGTGGGGGTTCCTACTTTATATATGGCAGTATGTTATCTAGCGTTAACTACATAATAGTGGACAGACTCAAAGTGTCTCCACGCGCGCCGCCACTGTTCGGTTCGTGTTCGTGACACGTGCGCGGTGGGGTGTGGCTATATTTTTACTCCGGTCCAAACTACGTCCTCAGATTCTAGCTGTTAGAATTCCAGTTGTTGGAGTACTAATTCACCAAACACTACCGACTTCCTTTATGAGGTGCACATATTGTGCGGAAGGAGTCGTTAACCCTGAAATCGGAGACCATGAACCCAAAGAGCACCTGTGTGGGGTCTAATTGAGCATCTCAATTAAGGTCAGATAAGTTCAGGTTTCTTTCATGTATGAGTTTGGAAGAAGGTACCTGGATAACAGGGGAATGATCTGGGCTGGCAGTCAGTCCGTTGAAATCAAGTTGAGCTTTTTCTAGGGCAATTTGCAGACGTTTTTGAAACTCCATGTACTTCTCCTGTACATGTTTTGCGTTTAAGTTAAGACGGTCTTTAAGTAAGATTTTGTGTTTCAATTTATGATCAAAAATGTTTTGCACAAAAAAAAAAAAAAAAAAAAAAAAACAACTGTATAGATTCATGGACTGACCTCAACTTCCTTCCTTGCTCCCAAGTAGTCAGCAACATCAAAAATAACCCCATAATCATAATCATAATCATAATCGTGATGATTATTACCAAAGTAAGCTTTAGGGCAAGTAGTCTTAATCTTATACTTCCTACAAAAGGGGACCCACCACTTAGCAAACTCACGACCTTCCTTAATTGCTAGAAACGTAAGAGAAGATCCTCCGTCATCAGAAAGATAAACAGTAAACTTATCCGTAGGATAATCAAGTGACATGGCGGATACGACGGTGTTTGCGACGTCCCAAGGAGGCTCCCTCCCGGGGTGTGAGGCAAAAATGAAGACGTCGATGGGTGGAAGCGCGTGGTCCTCAGGTAGTCGGTCGGGGAAGGCGGTCCATGTAACGTGACGGCAGCCGAATGCGAGACTTAGGAGGGAGTAGAATGATAGGAAAAGCTCGGAAGAAAAGAGTAATAGCCATGGTAGCAGCGGTACGTTGTTGTGGTTGTTGTTTAAAGTTGATATTCTATAGTATATGATTGAAGATACGTTGATTAAATGAAGTAATGCGTATAATCTGTGGATTATTGACTCAATTTTGTAAGATGTACATGTATTTAGAGGACCTTCATACTTGTTCATATTCATGTCAATATTAAAATCACACTTGAGACTTTTCACTTCTCACTAGGAACAACCGAACAACGGATGAGCATTACAAAATACACAGTATGTCAATAAACTTAAGTTCATCTCTTAAGTTGTCTATTTGTCAAGGATAAGGTTTAAATTCCAAAAAGGAAAAAAAAAAAACTGTAGATTGATTTGTGAGTAGAAAGGTACATAGAGTTTTGATTGTGACGGATAATATTCGTTACAAGTTAAAAACGAATATTTTACTCTCACAATAAAATATTAGGGACATGCAAATGACAGAAAATGGAGCATTTTATAGATAGTGCAACTTATATTATGTGAGAAGAAATCGTTAGCTTATGACGGATAGTGCTCGTAATCAATGAGAATTTGTGATGAATGTAATGTAGGGTGATGACTGATCAACAGAATTTTCTATCTAGTACCGAGGATTTCTTATGTGTACGAATAGTATTATGTAAATGAGACGATTATTAAAATTTAA
This sequence comes from Silene conica, assembly GCA_029255685.2. Classification (NCBI taxonomy): domain Eukaryota; kingdom Viridiplantae; phylum Streptophyta; class Magnoliopsida; order Caryophyllales; family Caryophyllaceae; genus Silene; species Silene conica. Next base: position 80,566,847 of record CM055312.2, on the reverse strand, counting down.
TTCTTCATTTCTCACATTTAGTAGTCAAACACTCAATCACTCGAACGGACCATCACAATAGTTACTCCATAATAAATAAAGAGTGCACTTAATCAAAAAGCCGCAATCATTTCATGACTTTCGTTGTCCTAACGTATTAAATTGTCCTTTCTTTGTTCCTACTATTTATTTATTACTTGTACTTTTTTAGGCATCTAATAATCGACAACTGTTTACTTTTTTATTTCGAGAATAATTTAACTGATCTTGTACACTTAATTTGGTAAAATTATCATCTAATAATCAGACATTTTCTTCTTAATTTATTCTTGGTCTTAAATTTATGCCAAAATTGGAAAAAAAATAATAAAAACCTAGAGGCAGTGAGTATTGTGATGTTTAGTGTTTACATATGGATATGTTTGTGCATGAGAAATGATGGAATGTCGAGGATATGCTGGGCGTGAAGACGGCGGTTCATATAACCTTGTTTCCAAAGGTCAATGGATAATACATCACCCATTACGTCAACACCTGAATTGAAATACATGCCACTTACTTGACCATCCCCAAGCAGAAGGTGGCGCTAATCGGGTCACCAACATTTTTACTCTTAATCTCACTTTAATTATCGTGACCCACTTTTAACCCACCTTCACCCTCCCAAGCAGAAGGTCACAACCTAGGGGCATCAACCCAATTATTTTCCACTCATTTTCCATTTTCCAACATTTTCTATCATTAATTACATTCTCTACCCCCACCAAATAATATAATAAGCCAATAATATTGTGACACGTCAAAGGTCACCAAGAAGGTCACCAACCCATTTCGGGGTCAGAAATTGACCCTGGAAATTTCAAGGTCACCAAAATTAATACAAGGTCACCAAAATTAGTGTCTTAATTACGTAATTACGGTGACCCAACAAGGTCGCGACCTCCTTAGCGACCTTGCTTGGGGATGGTCTTAGCAACACAAATTTTATCTAGGGCGGACATAACCGCCATAAATTTATAACGGGTTAAATATTAACCAACTATATAGAAAAAGACAAGGTATTTGAGGATTTCAATGTTTTATCATAAATACACAAGGAAGACTTACTGTATTAGCAATCGTAACATTAACATTTTGACACTCGGACTCAAATTATAAAGAAAAAATAACATCCAGCATGTATTATCTTTAATTTTACCTATTTTTAAACATATTTATATTTTTTAAATTTTATTATCTCTAGTCCTATATATATTTTTAAACATACATTTTTTTTAGCTTATTAAAATTTATAAGTTATATTTTAATTTTATTTTTTCGTCAAGACTCAAATTTAACCAAGTACGTATGTAATATTTCTAAGTTTTATTATAGTTTTGTGACCTAAGTATTTTAGTAAATGAACTCATAAATTTGGCATTAAACCTCCTAATTATTAAAATAAAACTCGAATTTTTTTATTATATTACTCAAAAATTATAAAACTAGTAATATACTCCACTTACATAATAAGAGAATCATAGTTCACCAACTATTAAATTATGGAATTTATTATTTAATACGCGTTTTATTTATTGTGGTATTTTTTAAGTACTACTTTTCATTTTCAATTTATAACAAATATAAACTCACAATTTAATTAGATTTCTTCTAAAAAAAAAATTAGTTTCATTTATTCAATTATACTCTCTATTATTCACTCATTTTTTTCGCTCTTTCCTTATGTATGATAGTCGGATTTTCTTCCCTTTTTTTTTTTGAAAAGCTTTATGGTCCAAATTCAATTACATGGAGCATATACTATAGAAACAATAACTTTTAAAGCATTGTTATTGGTCGTTGAATTTCATGAAATAATTTTGTTTTTGTTTGTTGATGTAGGACCTATGATCATCAAGATAATTAATTACTCTCTTTATCATTTTTCTATTTTTCTATTAATTCACTAATTCTCTTTTTTTTGGTGACGAGGGATCACAGCCGCTACCTTCGAATTTTCTTCCTTTTCTTCATTTTCTATTCTTCTTAATTCAATAAATTATAAAATCATTAAAAGTAATTAACTTTCAAAAATCATTAAATTTAAATAACTTTTTATTTTTAAAAAACGAACAACTAAGTAACATAATGTATACGGTGTCGAAGAGGAAGAAGGCGCCAACTTACCGGAAAGATAATAACATAATAAAAACCGTAGGTATTTAGATAAAAAAATTAACATTTTTTTTAATTTATATTAATAGTTGTTATTTTATTTGATTATAGGTACGTCATATAAAGAATTCACCTAGTATTGAGAAAGTCCTGAGTTCAAGCATGCGTCGGCTTGAAACAAGATAAACATGAGGAGTGGAGATCCCGACGAGGAAGTTGAACCTACTCATTATGACGGGTCTCAGTCATTCCATGATCGGGCGTTGTTGAGTGTAAGTATTACTTAGTCTTAGCTTTTAATTGACTAGTCTTTAATTTAGTTTTAACTTCTTAGTATTATTTAACTTTTAATTAGCTAACGAACACCTTATTATTTTATTATTTTTTTTTACAAGCAAAAAAGAATAAAAACAAGTTAGAATCGGTTGTAGATCTCTTTTTAAGCCACACTAGTTTTAATCTCGTGCAAATAATGCACGTGTGACTTTTAATCCGTGCAAAAAAATATTGGTGATTATGTTACCTTTCTATAAAAATATTATTGATTACGAATTTTCCAGTAATTATTGTTGTTTTTGAGTACTTTTTTTATTTGGGAAAAATATGTTTAAAAACGATTTCGGCATTTGAGATTTTTTAAAAGATGATTTGAATGAAATAAAATAACTTGATAATAATTGACTCAAAAATAACTCAAACCTGAAATAACCCGGTTCGATTAAAAAATGTACTCCGTAATATTTTGTAATATCCAGGTTGTAATTTTTTTTATATTATATTGGTAATATCATAGAAAACGTTTTAACTTTTTCAGTGATTTTTTTTTTTATTATAGTCAATTGGTATTTGTAATTATTTAATTTGTAATTTTTGAAAGTTTATATTGTATTGTATTAGTAATAACAAATGTATAATATATGATGTTGTATAGTTTGTGTTATTAAATTTGAAATCATAATTTAAGTAGTTACAAAAAATTTTAAAAAAAAAAAAATGAGTGATGGAACATGGGAGACCTACTAAAAAAGGTTATTTTTCAACTTTAAAATCAACAACCAATAAGAAGTCTTTATTTTCTACTCCTTTTATAGTAAAGGGATGCCAGGAGATCAGAGAAGGGGTTGATCTTTACAAAGACAAAGATCAACAATTATAGAGTATGTAAGTGTCATTATATTTTTAACTTCTTAATATATTCATAATATGGCTATATTTAACTTTTTAATGTATTTAACTATTCAAGCAATAATGTTTAATTTTTTGTAAGAACGATTTCTTGTCTAAAAAAAGAAAAATCCAGACATTTCCGACAATCGCCTTTGGTTTGAACTTGTAGAGGGTTACCAGAAAGGCGATGTGTACGAGGACGAATCGGCGAAAAAGCTTTTCTACGACCCACCTTCAAGAAGAGGGTCCTTCTCCTAACACCAAACATATGTAGATGAAGAAAATAAGAGGGATGAAAGAATAAATGGAAAGATGTCTTCTGTTTTCGCAAGTTGCAACAGTGATCTGGCCCCACAGGATAAAGATCCTAGAGATCCGGACTGTGAGGGTGGTAATGGGGCGAGAGCATATTTCCCAGTGTTTTAGTACTTTTTGTGTCGGATAATGTTTTATTTCATCGAACAAGCATGGAAACTCGTACTGATGTAATCCGAATCATTTTATTATTTCAGTTTGAGATGTTTGTCATCATTTGGGTTGTCCGCTGCTATTATTGGGTTTGTTTGCAAGTTTATACGTATTTAGCTAGGAGTTTGGCTAGGGCAAAAATGATTTTTACGCCATAAATCATGTAAAATTAGTGACAAAAAACGTAAATTTGGCGACAGATAGCCGACGCTAACTTTCTGTAGTCGCGACTGAAATCAATCGCCAATTTGACGACGGCCATCTGTCGTCAATTTGACGATTGATTTTAGTCGCCAGTTTTGGTTCTTCTGTTGCCAAATTGGCAACGGCCATCTGTCGCCAATGATTATCATCCGTCGCCAATTTGGTGACGGTTATTCGTCTCTCGCTTTTTTAAAAATCCGTAAATTTGGCGACGGTCATTGCCAAAGGCAACTAAACCTAGCGATGAAATGCGGGCGACTGGATTTGATCGCTAAATTCTGAATGGCGACTATTTTCAATCGCCCTGTACAGTATCTCTTGTAGTGAAATGGACATTTATGACAAAAAAAACACTATTGAAAATTTTAAAGGTTTGATATTCTTTTAGTATTCATGATGGTAAATTAAACAAGATCTGACATGCCTATATTTTATCTTATATATTAATAGTAATATCAAAGATTTTCTACGATCATGAATATTGTTAAAAGGCAAGTGTTACCATTTATCTAAATCGAAAGGAATAATAAAAAAATTGCAAAAAGTGGGTAGAAAATGGGTAATCTGGTATGATCATGAGTAAAACCACTCTCGCATACATTTTGTTTTGCTTTATATCATAAAAACCTTTATTTGTCATAATATATATCCTCAAGGATTGTACGGTCATATATAGACCTTGCAAAACGAACTTGAAGTGAATAACCTATCTCAACACTCGAATAAAGGACCGAGTTTGAATTGTAACCTTGGTTTACCTAACCCAAATGTCTAATATTAGCACATTAATAACCCTAATTATCCTGAATCCAAGCCAATTTTTTAAATAATACTCGCAAATATGAAAGCTCCCCATCCAACACCTATCTCGACACTCAATCTAGTTTGAATTGTAACCTTGGTTTATCTAACCGATATGTTTAGTACTCGTATAGTCGTATTCCCTTTGCGCGGTTTTGTAGATACTAGATAAGTATAACCATAATTAGTACAATTTCATTCATGTAACAAAATAAGAATATTTTATTATTATGTCTAAACAAATTGAAACACTATTTAAATGGCATTGAATTATGAAATACTCCTACTTATTATGAAATTAAACAGCATGGCCCAATAGTAGGTATGACTTATGAGTGTATGACATATTCAAGTCCAAGTCATAGCCTAATTTTCATTTAGGTAGAAAAATATTAGATATCTCTTATTTTTTTAGTATGCGGGGTTAAAGCACTAATAATTCAAAATTAACCTGAATCCAACTCGATTAACTAAAATAATTGCAAATATGAAACTCGCCATGCCTGAACTACCCATCTCGCACCTAATTTGGGCAACTCGCTTACCAAATCCAGTTGGGAGCAAAGCTACTACTTAAGATAGCAGCATGCCTGTCAATTTTTTCCTTTTTTCTCTATACAAATTTACTCCAAATTGTTTACCCAATCCCCTTTTGCCATTTTTTATTGTATTTAAATAGTAAAATAAAATGAAAAGAGGGACGCAAAGTCACGTCTAGTGTTCTGGAATTTCACAAAAATAATATTTTTTATGTGAATAGCAATAAACAGTCTTTAGCTATTTAACATAACACAAATTCTTATTTGCAACGACACTATCCGTCGCAAGCTTGTGACGGAATCCGTTTCCTCTCACAAAATACCCACTTTTTCTCTCTCCAACACTATTCATGTGGTCCCCTTTTTCCACTAACTCATTTTCTATCCATTTTATCTCACAAAATATCCGTCACAAATGATGACCCGTCGCAAACAAGACTTACTATTAACATAAAACCAAAAAAAAAAAGACTACCGGTCATTTTCCAAAGGGACGCGAAGTCTACTTGATTGTTTGAATGATTTGGGTTACATTTCCCAAAGTCTAGCACCGGACAGGTCGACTTCCGGCATCGGCCATCATCTTCAAAAGATGGTAGGGACATCCGCAGATCAATGATGGCTAGAAGATATGTAAAAGGGAAAACGGCGCATCTTCTACAAATATGAATTCCAATATTATAGAAATTGTACAAAAATCTTTATTCTTTTTCTATACAAATAGAGATCACTATTGACAATATTTTGAATATTTCTTTTTTTTTTTTAAGAAATGAAGAAGTGATGAGTTTACCAATTTATCGTAGTTACTACATGAATTTCCGGCCCAACATATACCGTCAACTAAAGCTCATAAACTACGCCAAAATTTGATCGGTTATAATAAGAGTTTTGCTTGGATTGAGGATAAAAGGATGGAAATGAATAGTAAGGTAGTAATATGTAATGCATGTTTGGAATGAGAGTAATGAGTAACTTTTATAAAATCTTCTTATAACATAAGACGAACCCAATAGAAGAAACTGATCCAATAAAAAGAGGTTAAGCAACACCAAAATTAAAAACTTCTTTCGCCAATTATCATAACTATTTACTTCTCCTATACACACCCTCCATCACTACTATTCACAACCACCACCACTACCATCACCGTCATTTGTCCCAATCACCGCCAAATCTTCCTCTTTTTCCGAAATCTATATCCTCACCCTCGCCACATATTCCACCGCCTAGCCTATTCTTACCCTTATCGAGGATGCCGATTGCTGGTGTACATTTATTGCTAACAACTATCTAGGTTTGTAATTTGATGTTGAATTTTCATATTCAACAACTAAAATACAGTAATTATGATTTTGTATTGAAAACTTTGAAATTTAGAAAAACTAAAATATTTAAATAGGCAACTCACAAATTTAACTTGTCCACATACATCTAAAAATTTTAACTTAACTTCAAATTTTAACTTAGGAACTTCATATAAATATATTCAAAACTCAAGTTTTCTACATTGCTTCTTTTAGTTAAAAATTACAATATTATTTTATTTTGTGTCAAGCAAGGTTTTTAGATATTAACTATTAGTCTTAGAATTATATTAACGGGCTTTCGTGTCTTATTAGCCAAACCCCACTAATTACATGCAAGTCTAATCAATAACGAGGCTTTTGATCTTAGGTTACAATTATCTAAATTCAATTGAGAAGTGATAGGCAAATGATAGGCATGTAATTTAGGCAAAGCCATAAGCGTCGATTAAATAAAAAATCCCCAATTTACAGCAGATTCCCCTCAATCCTAACAATAGAATGTGATTGGCTCGAAAGCAATTATGATAATAAAGAGGGAATTCATAATTAAAGACAACAAAAAAAAAGAAATATTTAACGATGAAGAATTAAACACTCGCCTACTACAACTCGTGAAAATGCACTTGCAATCTAATGTGGGATCAACCTCCTTATCTTTCTATGACATAAAAACATTGCATAATTGAGACTAATATCAAGTAAAACAGGCTAGGATCAAGGATGAAAAGGTGGACAAATATTTGGAATTGTGGAGTTTAATGTCAAACTAGCGAATTAAAATACATATCCTAATTCCACCAAAAATACAACCTAAAGCGCATAAAAAAAAACCAAGCCAAAACAGTACCTGGCTCAAAACCTCGAACTCTATCTACTCCCCAATATAATTTTTCACTTCTGACACATCTTTCATTTTTTTCTGATTTTTATAACACAATGCTACTATCGCTCCATTCCCGTACTTATGAGTAAAAAGAACTCAGACAAGTTAGTCCATGGAAAATAAGAGGATTTTCAAATCTAGGAACACTAACAGGAATTATGAGATCAAAATAGTTTTTTAGCCCAACGTCAAGAATTTCATGTTCACTCTATGCAATATGGCAAATTCCCAGGCCAAACCGTTTTACATAACTCTTATCGTACAACTAAGGGATAATTTATCTTAGTAACCCTCCTAAAATAACTACTACCAACTAGTACCATCATCCTTAATAGGAGCATCAAAGTCTTTTATAAATGGTTTTACAATGTTTCTTGTAAAATCGTTTTATAGGAGACTTACTCGTGCAATATACCCATATGAAACTACCTTATTAGTGTGTCTCTACAAGTCCACTTAAGCTCGATGGTGGTGGCAACTAAGCTCGGATAATTTATCCGAGCTCAGTCATACTGCTTTCAAACCTAAAACTCAGTTCAGATTTTATCGGGCCTAATATAAATAATGGAAGTTGGCTGTCCTCATCCCATTATCTTTTAGATCTTTATACAGTAGATATAAAATGCATTGTGATTGCAAGGGGGAAAGAGACACAAGCATAGCACATTGCAAAGGGAACGACATTTGATATTACTAGTTATTGCCACAAGCCTTGGTAACACAAACTAGACACTAGGACCTAATCGGTACATTTGCCGGAGAAATGTGATTTGTATTACTTGTTCTTGTTACAGCTCAAAGCTGTACTCTCTCCATCTCAATTTTACAGTCCCCTCTCCTCTCAAAAGTTTATCCCAAAATTATTGTCTTTTTTAAATTTAGTGAAGAAAAAGTTTGAGCATCCAATATTGTCTCTATATAAGTAACTACCACCATCTCCAACACAACAATAGTCTAAACTCTCTTAAATTCAATAGATAGGTTAGCGCTCATCTTTTGTCAAATCCTAAAGGCACGCGCTTAGACTGCTAATTTGCTAATAAAGAGATACACCACAATCAAACATAAATCTAAAAGAACAAACATTTAAATAACTTGTGAGTTCAATTTATATTTAGAAGATGAAACTGATAGATTATTGTCATCAATACTAATCTATTAAAAAAAATGATACCTTCCAGCTTACATATGGTGATGATCACATGGCTTTTTAAAGCAGGTGCGCGAATCAAATTCTACCCCCACGGCTCCAATAGAAAAATGCCGTTTGATGTCCTTGTACATCGTTGTAGTCATATTCGCCTCACCAGTTACCTGAAGTTGTACAAAACAGACCATTTATATTAAGAAAAGTAAGTTCGTAAATATTGTAAAAGGTAAATGGTCAATAATTAATGTCAGATGATGCTATTCACTGCGATTTAATCTCATGATAAAAAAAAAACATCCATCGCCATACTTAGAAAGACAACATTACATGAATGTCTTAGGGGTTCGTACCAGCAGTAGGGTAAAGGGAGAAGGGTCCGAAGTATGTAACAATTACCATGTGATTTTAAGATATTTTTGGCTGACATAACAATAACTGTTTTGATAAATTCTTTGAACGAATGCTATTTCGCAGCAAAAAGAAGTGTTGCCAGTTAACTAGTTAAGCAAGTCATTTTCTTTATTCCATTGTAGTTCAGAATAAAATAAGACTCTACGAGTGGGTTTTTTGTCCCCATGAAAACTAATCTTATACAGAGTAATTAACTAATTATAGCCCGGACAATACATTGGGCCGAACTAGTACTCGAATTCTTCATCAATAAACTTTCTTCTTTCCTTTCTGAGTTGTTAATTACTAAGTGTTTTACTTTATAATTATTTAAAATCGTATGCTATTTCTGGTCATGATAGTTTTTGACCGCGGATATTTTATCGACTTATTGCTTCTTAATTTTAAAGCAAGACAAAGAAAGACGTTTGATAGTGCAAGGATAGAGTAACTTGTCAAAGAGAAATAATTCAATCTCAAAGAAGCACAAAATTAAGCAGCTCGACATCGAAAATTAATCAACTGATGATGCGCACAGACATATGAGAGTAACTGCTAATCATGAACGAGAAGAGCACAAAAAGTCCTCAGCTTGTAGGTTGTGAGATACAGAAATCTTAGTTCATCTCAACTTATTAATGCCACTCTGGTAATGTTGTTGCTTCTCAATTAGATATAATACTACAATAAAACTGCCTCAATATTATCTATCTTCAACCTTGATCTGTAAATTTATGCAGGGAAAATGCAAACTGTTGTATAGCCTATGCCTAGTATCTTATCAAGAGACATGTGTTCACGGTGCAACATAAATTAAGTTCATAACTAAAGAGAAACTAACAACACTTACCAAGTTCCCCATCTTCAAGCTCTTCATTGTCTGCCTTTCTACGAGAGCCGTTATGGTGCTCTCTCTTGTGCTTCTTGTGCTTACTGTCATCGTCAGATTCAGGCAAATCCAACTGCATTAGAAGGAAAATCATAGAACATCAATAGTTGTGAAAATATACCAAATTGTGAAGGAAAACCAAGGTAGATGACACCTTGTTCGTAACTATATTTTTTTGTGACAAGTAATAGCATGGTACTGAAGGGGAGCCTTGGCGCACCGGTTAAGGTGGTGCTTTGTGACCGTGAGGTCACGGGTTCAAGTCCTTGGAGCGGCATCTCGCCAAAATGACAAGGGAGAGCTTGCACCTATTACAACCTTGTGGTGGCACCCTTCCCCGGATCATCGCAATCATGCACCGGGCCGCCCTTTAAGTAATAGCATGTTACTATTTGGGGCCGCTATACCAAAAGATACCTTGTTGATAGATAGAGATAAACAATACATACATTTCTCGATTTTTTCTTTTCGCTGCTATGTCTATGAGAACTTCTTGAATGATCATCATTCCTATCAGAACTGCTATTATCTACATCTTGATGGCGCTTGCGACGCTTCTTATCCCTGTCTTTCCCTGATTTCCGGCTCTCGTTCAGTACAGAAACATCACTAAGATCAGGTTCGGCATCTTCCTCATCCCTTTTACTTCGCTCCTTTCCTCTGTCTCTGTCACGCTTCCTATCTTTGTCCCGCCTGTCCCTAGACTTTTTCTCCCTTTCTCTCTCCCTTTCTCTTTCTCTTTCCCTTTCTTTCTCTTTCATTACCTGGTGAAATGGGGAAAGAAATATGTAAGAAAAATATTGAAGGTGCAAGTCAACTATTCAAAATTCACACCTTATCCCACATTGATAGTCTTGAGTTGAGACACTTGGGAGTCAAAAACATTGGCTTAAGGTTACACATTGCAATTTGCATGTAATAACTCGAAGTATCAATAGTGTAAGCGCGTTTTTATGATAAAATAAATATTTTAAAATTCAGGTCAATCTGTTCAGTTATTATCGGTTCAGAAGTATTCAAGTTCGGTATCATCATTCGGTTATATTGAGTTCGGTTCGATTCAGATTGAATCGGGTTTCAGGTGTTATTCAGGCTACTTATATCAGGCTACTCATATCGGGTGTTCGATCAGTAATCAATTTAGATATTTTATATCGGTTTTTCATGCTTGGGTTTATTTTGCCAGGTCTATGACAATACCTATATACCATAGATTATTTATCTAGGGAACATACAGAGCTGCACGGGTATTAACATAACAATGTAGAAGTATTTTGTTTTCTTTCTTGTGGGTGGAGGGAACCATGAGAACAATTGATGTTGGTATGTCTCAGCCCAATGAATTAGAGATGAACTGTGAATTCTGAAATCATTTCGGTAATGTGAATACCTTTTCCTCTTTTCTTTTTCGCTCCTTCTCCTTTTCTTTTAATTCCCCAAGGTACTCTTCAAATATCTGCTTGGAAAAGGCCTCTTCTTCTATAGCCCTGACATAGGCACAGAAGCAGAGTTTTGGTTAGTCAAAAGAACAAAATAACAGGCAAAAAGATACTGGGTAGAACAAAATCAATCAAAATATTAAATCTCATTAGAATGGAAAAAGAACAGCACAAGCATTTTGCGAACAACAAAAGTGCATGTAGGAACAGGATTTATGTAAAATTGTCAAACCCTAAACCAAGAAATATTCACTGGCAGCCCAATGTCAATCAGTTGACTCATTAGTTGGGAGAGGTTTGAACTCTTTGAAAAGTATCTAAGAGTGCCCATCAACAAAGCGTTGATTTAGAAATAGCCTTAATCCCAAAATGACTTGGGGTCGGCTCACATGAATCATCCTTTAGAAAGGGGTGATCGCACACCTCAAAATGCGAAAATATAGAAAAAGAAAAGTGAACTAATGGGGAGTGAAAACATAATACAAAAGTCAAGTTAAACTTATAGGTTTAAAAATCAAAGCTAGGATCTCTTTTATAAAAACTTGGAATTTAAATCTAAGATACAACTTAAAGCAATGTTTTGAAAATCAAAGTAAAAAGTAAAGTTACGCAATACCTTGTACAAGAAAGTTTTTTTTCTGGTAAAACGTGTAATAATTCCAAAAATAACACATGGTTTTTTAAAAATTCAAAACAGAAAGCACTACTATTTCAAATAAGAGCATATACTAGAAATCTATCATTTCCTTCGATTATGCCCTCTCCATCATCATAACCTATGTTACTCTGACTCGGCTTGAAGGGTCGGACACGGGTACGTATCCAAGTGTGGACACGGCTATTTTATGAAAAAAGTTCAAGTTTTTGGTCTAAAATGAAGACATGTCTAAGATGAAGTGTCTGACTATCATACCAATGTCCAAGGGACCAAGTGTCGGACACGGGTACGGGAGATCATATGAAGTGTCGAAAAAACATAAACCATAACCTCTTCAAGCCCACGAAATCACATATCATGTTCTATCACTCACAAGTCACAACCAAGTGTGACTGGTGTGTCCATAGGTCTCCTTACTAGCCAAACCATCTTATTCGAGTTTCTATCATCTTGCCCTCTACTAGCGCCACTTTCACCTTTTTCCTAATCATGGTCGCACGTCCACCTCTAACATACGCATACTTACGCATCCATGCCACACTCATCTTTTGAACGTAACATGTTTTATAGCCCAACACTCGCGCGCTAGAATTTGCCCTTTAGTTTATGGGGCATACCATTTTCACATAAAAACCATGTGGCACTTTCCATTTTAACCACCACATCTTAATTCTGAGAGCCATATTTCCATTTAACTCACTGTAGGATTCTAAATAATAGATCCTAAATATCTAAAGAAATCTGACCCCGCGACCACCTTACCACCAAAAACAATACTCCCCACCTCTCTCAATCCCGTTACTGACCCCGTGTCGCGTTATTGAACTAAAACCTCAAATATTCGGTCTTACTCCTACTTAGCCTAAAGCCACGAGTCTCCGAGGTATGCCTCCACATTTCCAACTTCTCAAACTAAGTAGGAGTAAGACCGAATAAAACCGAATACTAGTATACCTAGGAGTAAGACCTAGTCGTGGATTTGGCTAAGTAGGAGTTCAATAACGAGTCTCCGAGGTATACCTAGTCATCTTGGGACCCCATCGCCTGCGACTTCTCAAACTAAGTTTATGTTTATGCCACCGAATTTGCAACTACTAAGATCTTTTTCCTATAGCTTGGATATTATCAAGCACAATGAAAGGCATCTGCGATGTATACATAATGGCGCACCTAAACTCGTCACAAGCTTCAAAAAAAGGCAGAGCGTCCTCCCACTGTGAATCACCAGTAATATCCTGCAATTTAGAGTAGTACAAAGACATTCAGCAAAAATTCTATAGCACATCCAACAGGCTGTGATATTGGCTTCATAACTTTAGATAATAGCAGTACACTACCTTGATCGAACATAGGACGTTGAAAAACTCATCTCCAAGACGTTTTTTCCTTTTGGCTTCTTTCTCTTCCTTTTCTCGAACTTTCTCAAGTAACTCCTCAAAAACTAGCTGTAGAGTAACATAAGTATGAGTTTCAACAACTAATAACTCAGAGCAAAAGAGAAAACTAAAAGAAAAATGTAAATTGGGTTAGTGTAAGGAGGGAGGACTTCAAGATCAGGAACTTAAAGATGAATGCTGGAGCACCGACCTTCAAGTTGTCCTCTGACACATCAGGGTCGCTGATCGCATTGCCAATGGCAGCCTTGAAGTCTTCAAGAGTCCAGGTTGAAGACAAAGGAATCTGCATTGTCAAAAACATTAGCTTCTACAGAAAGATACACTTGTTAAATCTGTTAAAGAAAGTATTAACTGCTAATAGGAGTCCACCTTTTCAGACTTCACAGTATCCTTTATTTGGGTCCTATCTTCTTCATACTGCAGAACATCGAGTTTGTCAACATTATGAACAAATATTATAAAATGTAGGCTTTGTTATATATGGTTATGAAACTAATGGTTATAAGTTTCATATTGTTTTTAGCAAACTGCATTTTTTAAAGTAAAATGTATGCCTCAAAACCCTAAAACTGATTAGAATATGAGCTAGATGGAGTATAGTATCCACCAGAAATTCCAGTTTGCAGTTTCAGACCACCGAAAACAAATCAACCATGATATATGTCAGACATGCTTGGTACAACCTCCATCATTTTTACTAACTCCATTTGACCTTGGTGATTAACAAATATTAAGACTGTTAATTTCTCAAAATATATGTAGACATACAAATTAAAATTTGCACGTTTGATACATCAAAACAAAATACTTTTATTTTAAATTTTAGAAAGTTGTAGCCATTATATATGTTCTGAGAAAATATCCCGTATATAGTTAGTATCTTTGATCGTCAACGTCAACAGGGGACAATGTCAATGGGAGGGGGTTTAAACACGTCACTAAATACACAGCCATCTTACCTTTTTGTTTAGCTCTTCAGCTACATCTTCAAACAGCTCTTTAGGAGTTGAACCTGAACTATTGGATGAGACTGCCTGATACGCTGGTAAATCTTTAACCTAATAGGGTAACAAGAAATGGGAAAAAATGTCGGTATCACGAAAAAATAAAGCAGTTTCATAAAGATAGAATCATGTTTTCCATTTAATTTCAAATATCCCCCTGAGCCACCAAAGCAGGTTAGATAAGAATATGGAGGACGACACATGTATTACTATAAAATTACATACAAAACTAACCTTTGAGTGATACTCACGCCAAAGTGTTTTGGCAGTGAGAGTGCCATCAGAAATATGTCCTTCCATTAACTTCCGAAACTCATCACGGTTTTTCCGCTCGGCTTTTCTTATTTCTTCCTGGCATCAACACAAGACAAAGCAGAAAAAGAAATGCGCAAGATTAGTTAGTTCCATCACAATAACTAGTTGTCACTCCACCTCATTTATAAGTCATAAAGTTTTCAATTGACTTGGGCGGTCAAAGATGTCAACTTTCTCTCTCACAATATACCTTCTGTATTCTCCTCTGCTCTTCCTCTTCTTTCTCCAAATCACCAACATATTCCTGGAAGCATAAATAGGGTATTAGCTCCAATAGAAACCTGGGGACATCGAATCTCCAAGGCAAGACAGGAAAAACACCTGAAAATATTTTAGCCGATCCATTGTTTCAAGCCGTGAACATCTTTCATCAGCCTCCAAGCGATCTTTAACTCTCCGCCATTGACTATTACCCTAGAGCACACAGAAAAAAGACGTATCAAAGAGGTTAATCAGGTATTTAAGAGTAAGATAAAAGCTAGACTAAAATAGGCCTTCGGGGATAGAATAGACTCCACAAGAAAGTTGTCATGTGACTGATGAATACCTTAATGAAGTCACACGATTCGAGAAACTTCCTATACTCCATTATATACCGCAAATGGTCTTCTTCTGCTTTTGTACTTTCCTAGACAAAAATAAGAGGGTTCTGACAAGTTAGCAAATATAGGTAATGAGATGATCTCACATGTGCGGCAGACCCAAGTCCTCTTATAATTACTCCGTATTAGTTTCTATGATATACTACTAGTAATTTGAGACCAGAACGAAGCCTAGTCACAGATTTACCAAAGGTTGATGTTTGATATTTTCCATACTGATAGTGAAGCAATACATTCAGTTTTAAGTATGTAACCAGCAGAAATTAAACCTTTTCTTCAAGTTCTAGTAAGTATTCTTCAAACAAATCTTCACGATCTCTTGCTCGCTCGATGGCATTGAAACGTTCGTCATTACCAAACATTATTAACGCTTTGCTGTTTACAAGAGATAGAGAGGGAGACAAATCAATAATGCAGGCAAAATCCTATAAATAAGTACAGTTTTACGCACTACGAGGTAGCACATTACCCCCATCTAGTCAATGATGTTAACTCACTGCATTCCTGCAAAAAAAATTAACAAATAATAGAGATAATTAGGGGAATTTAGTAGAGAAAAACATGCATCATCGGGACTCAAAGTGAATAACAGCATATACTTCCAGCATTTTCCTAAAGTCCTCTTTAGCCTTTTTGTTTCTGGCACGCCTTTCCTCAGCTTCCTGTTTTCTTTTATGTGTCAAGTACTGGTTAAAAGATGATTTGAAAAGGGTCAGAATCAATCCATGAGTACAACTATAAAACATAGTCAAGGCTATCTAAAATTCAAATAACACGCCCTACCTCGTTGAAAGCTTGCTTCCTTTCTCCAAGTGATTTCAGCGCACCATATCTTTTGTCATTGATGATCAACCTCATTGTCTGAAACAAATGCAAAACCGATAATGAGCATATATGTCAGCCGCTAACCATAGCCTTCAAAGGAAACTATTATATAAACACGGTAAAGGCCTACCTGTTCCCATGTCCAGTCAGATTCTACATTTGCCGATTCAAGAAGTGTCTTAAAAGCTTCCTTTGCCTCCTGCTTGGTGACAAATAGATAAGGGTAAAAAGGAAATGTAAATCAAATTTTACAATGACAATCAGACATAAGAAAGGGTTGGTTAAAATACCAAACCTGTTTGGTAGCATATGTTGCCGCTTCACGTTCAACTGGTTTGTCGTCTCGGGCAGAAATATCCATCTTTTCACTAACGCCTGTCCGTTGGTTGGCTTCCTGAAGTAGATAAACAATCCCGTATTAATGCCAAAATAAACTAAACTATGCACACCAAGAATCATACCATACATTCGATAAACGGAAATATAACCTCTGCCTCTTGCACGCTAACAACTTTTGATGAATCTTCAATTTCTTTATCCAAAAGAGCATTTGAACTGTTCTTACATAAGCAAAACATAAATCCATTAGAACCAATGACATCACCCATCCTGGGGTATGCAGTATATGTCAACTAACTTAGATGGTAAAGTCATTGAGGGAATGTACTCATGACTTGGGGTTAAAACCCGCTAGCATCAAACTGCCTTTATCAGCCTTGTGGCTCCCTCTGCCCACTAAAAATACATACAATATAGATAAAATCCATACGTTGGTACAAGTATAGTTTCAGCAGAAGCAACACTGGTGTCGACAGTTCCCGGAGTTGCGGCAAAGTCTTCAGGAGGCTGAGCTTCAACTGCATTTGTCTGTGTCCCAGGCTCCTCATGGGGAAATTTTGCCAAACCTGGAGAAGATGAGGTTGGTGAAGTACAGGGATCCGACTCTGGCTTCACTTTAACTGGGGTTGAATTTACCACAGAATTATCAGCATTGTGTGGTGTTCTAACGTCCGAAAGAGAAGCCGATGCTACAACAATAGAATCTACTGAAATTTCATTAATGCAAGATGCCTTTTCTGCATGCTCCCTAGCCAACTGCAAGAACCAAAATCAAGGAAAACTTGTTGAACTCAATATAAAGTCATATGGGGTGTGAAAGTAAAGATATGTATTATAATCACAACTCAGCATGGTGCTTTAAGTAACCAGCAAAAGGCCACGGAAGAGTAATGAGGAAACAACCTTGAGCTCGTCGGGAATTTTCCACTTCGATTGTTTAGTAACCTTATTATAGAAGTACCTACATATCAAACCCCACAAGCTATCAAAGACATGTCTGCTTTCTATAGTTTTAGATAGATCAGGCAGTCAAATTAAACAAAGAAGGTAGTGAAGAAGCTAGGTAAAAACACTGCTTACGTTTTTCCATCAAGACTCGTGTATTCCTTCCAGTCAGTAGTAGAATCGGCCATCTGACAAAGTACAAAAAGAGCCAAAAGCGTATTAAGTCGTAACTTCATTAGCAGTGGAACTTAAGCAGATGTAAGAGGATGATAAAAATAATGGAATGGGGAAACATATCAGAAATCCAAACAATTAACATTTAAAACCCAAAACATAAAGCCATTTTCTACATTAAGCTCACAGAAACAGTAAAATTGGAGTATTTAGATGACTGTAAAAATGTGTTCCATAAAAGATGTCAACATAAAATGACACCATCAACCTACCAGATTGAACTGAATGACTATAGTTGGATACCTGGGCCAGTTCAAAAAGAGGACGATTCAGTAGGCAAATGGGGAGATGGTAAGGGTATCTCATCCACAGGCAAAACTAAGTATTGAGAATATAGAATAATAACAGTACAGGACTTAACATTTAGCATATAAATTTATGCTTACTAACATGCCTTCTGTAATTATTATTTTTTTATACTGACGACAGGGAAAAGGGGAATGAAAATAAGAAGTGATGTGCTCACAGAGATGAGACTTAGGAAGGAAGGCCTCTAAGTTCCCGTTGATGTCCTTTAATCAATATCATCTACTTACTATTACATGTAAAAAAAATAAGGCTACAAAATTAATAAAACAGGAAAGGAGAGAAAGCGAAATTCCAACTAATAGAAAATTAAGATACCCAACTACCCAAGGAATATATATACGATCAACATTTTACCAGAGTCGTATAAAAGTGGAGACGCTAAATTTTGTCACACCAATTAGAATTCAGGGTACAGCCATGATTGCAGTCGACACCGCTTTTAAATGTGATCGTGTTCTCCTCGAAAACCATGAATAACTCGTCAAAAAATTAATATTGCAACCTAAATTTAACACCACCCGTTCAATAAACAGAATTCAAAAATGACCAGTTACCAATGACGAAGAGCTTCATGAATGCTTGATCGGTCATAAAACCACCAAAACAAATCCCAGCAACGCAGAAGACTAATTTGCTTGGATTCTTGGAGGTAAACCAAATGGCATTGGTTTGTTATAAATCTTTGTATGAAACATATTATCATGTGCAACTTGGATCGCCATGAATTCTCCCAGTCCAGATTCATAAAGCCGTCAAATTTTCCAATAATCTATGTACTTCTAGTTAACTCCTGAAAGTTGAGATTTTACCCACACTGAAGACAAAGGAAGAAAGAAAGGCTCACAGAGCTCCTTTTCTATTCATCACTTATGCCAAAGGAACAAAGTCGAACAAAAAAAAACAAGATGAAATGTGCCCAGCTAAATGTGAAAACTGAAACCCATGATGTCAAGGCAGTGATAAAACTAATTCAACATAAAAGGAACCTGCTTAAATTTCACCAACCTCAACTAGGGACATCAATTCTACAGGCTTCTCCCAGGTAGACTTCCGAGTCTTCTTGTTATAGTAATATCTGAATAAAGTAACAGCTTTAAGTCACTATAGATTTATTATGAACAGACAATCTGAAAATTAAATCTCTAGTAAACATAGGCCATATAATAGCGGCAAAATAACAATGCAAACCCACATTAGCACGTTTATCAAGAATCCCTAGATACAGACTGTTCTGTGAACAGTGCCAGTTTGAGCTGTTTATATACAACTGAAATCAGTAACTCTAGCAATGGCCTACGTAACAGGAAACTGGTTAAAAAACATCTTACTTTTGGACATGAAATAATAAATTTTGCATCATCCCTGATGTACAAAGACAAAGTTGTGTATGACAGACATCATAAATTACCAACAAATAGTATTCGTGTACTCTATCGTCTCTATCTACATTGTTTTCTATTTTTGTTAATGTCACGTTATAATAATGTAAGGAGAAATCAGACAAGAATATTCCAAACATGTGGAGTTTGGAACATATATTTGGGAGTCTAGGTTCTAGACTAAACATACAGAAAGGAATAACCAGTATTTCATATCAACAAATATGTTAGAGAGTCCACAAGTAAACAAAGTGCAAAGACGTTGCCTTGTAACAATGTTGATGATGTCTCACTCAACACGAGCACGACAGCACAGAAAAGATTCTTGCCAAAGTCACTTCCTACCATTGTTGCATAAGGCAACATTTCAAACCTTAGAGAGCAACCCTCTTACACCACCCCAGAGATTACATTAAAAGAAACTGGCCACTAGAGTAATCGTTAAATCATAGTTGTCAATCAAGTAACACTGCTACAGAAATAAGAAAAGTGCCAAGGCGAGCCTCGCTTCAGAACCCACACTCATTCTTTGATAGAAGTATATACGAAATACTAGCCTTGAAAATGAATAGGTGAAAAAAAGAGCACCAAATAAGACACCAAGGGTCAAATTTTGGGTAAGAACGATATAGTAGCCCATTCCTTAATGATTCAGCAGAAAAACATCACATTAGTTGCTTAAAACTCATCCCACTGAAAAAGCAAAATGTCTAACACCACAAAGGCCAAAAAGAAGATATATACGGCTCCAATCTCTTATGCATATGCAAGCAAGGTTTTGCTTATATATAGCTAATTGAAAAGGTAATGAGGTTTGCAAAAGCCACTACTCGTACACATTACAGCAGTTTAATTTGCCACCATACTACCAGCCCAGATACTTGCATTGAGATACTTGAAAGGATGACATCTCGAGAAAACCAACACTTCAGTTAACATCTATATTCTAGATCCAATATACTTAAGATCCAAGGCAAATACCTTCTTCCATTCTTAATGTGTTCCATCCAGTCGGAGGAGGATGCAAGCTTAGGCTGGGAATCAGCTATCTGTAAGTTGTAAGAAAAAAAAACAGAGATGTGTGGCATTAGTTTTATATTTGGCAATAAAAGGATACAAACATTATAGAATATCTTGTTAAGAAATATAAAACAAGAATTAACGAGATAACAAACCCACCTTAATATTAGAAGGGGATGGTGAAGGTTGTCCCGTCTGTTGCACAGGAGTAAATAAAGCAGCACCCTGGTTTGTAGAAGCCATCACAGGCGTACCAGGTAAAGTATTGCCTTGAAGACCCATTTGAGACACTGGCTGATACTGAGAAGTAGCATAAGCATTTGGCTGCACATGCCAAAAGTCACATTATTTCATTATCTTGTCTCAAAGTCTCTCCATCCCATTTGTATTGTACACATTTGACTCTATGACCAACCGATGCCAACTTCAACTATTTTGTCACATTTGATTTATGAGAACAGATGTTCTCATAATTTCATCTTAGAAAGTAGTAAATATTGTATAACGCAAGAAAATGTGATTGAAAATCATAAAAGTTGACCACTAAAGTTATAACTATTGAACTATAGGACTATATAACTGGGATGGAGTATCTTGGAAATCAGTGTGAAAAATCACTGAGATGAGGTGTGCTGAAGAGTCTTACAGCATATGTTGTTGGGGCAATTGGTGGACCGCCTGAGGTAGGCGGAAAATTATTTTGCATCTGCAAATCTTGCCCAGGTTGTGGTAATCCAGAAGACATCGGTCTGTTTAATTGAACATTAGGCAAGGGCACTGGCTGTGATAATAGAGGAAGATGACCTGGAGGGATAGGTCTTGGAGGTGCCTGCTGAATTGTCTGAGCAAACTGCATTTGGTGGCTCTGTGATGGAGGCATTCCTAAATTCATCGGAGGAATACCTGGGCCAAGGGACTGATATTGCTGAGATGACGGCGTAAAATGTTGTGATGGATGCATTGGAGCCACTGGTCGGAACTGTGGAGATATACATGTACTTTCACCAGTTAGTCTCTTATTAACAAGATGTGAGACCAACCCAATGCAACTAGAATCCCCCGCTGATATAACTAATTAACTCGTTAAATAAATTAAACCAACACATAACCATCGCATAATATGAGTAGGTCCCACTATCCCATGAGAATTTATCGTTTTATATGAGAATTAGTAAATGTTCACAGACGCTTAATACACGCCGTAACATCTCAGAAAGGATACAAACATAAAATATTTACAGACATAAAATCTTACCTGAGGAGGCATGGGTGGAGGAATATTTTGCAGGGGAGGAATGGACCCAACCATTGGACGAAGAGGCTGCCAAAAACAAGAACAAGGTAGTTAGATGGGGAGATGAGATATGGAGTCGTGCATAGGAATAACTGAGATGGAAAAATGATGATGAGAATAAAAAAATTATGCAAACTAATTAATGAGCTTTCGCAAGTCATTGCTTATCACAAGGCGACTCCAAAACCTGAGTAGTCAACTACACCCGTCCATGCAACTTCTTCAATGTTTGAACATTACCGCAAAGGATTCAGCTAATATTGCACCTCAATAATGCAATATCAGCTCACAACATTTTTTAACGGCGTTTCTTCACATAGCACACGTCAGCAAAGGTAATATCATTGTCAAGCCGCTGTGACACCAATCAAGGTCACATTCCAGAAAAAAATTCCTAAGCTTTGCTCCTTCGTAATGATACCAATCAAGGTTGCTATAAAAAGAAATAGGGCGTCCTGTGTCCAACGCACTTCTCAAACCAATCAAGGTCACGTTCCATAAAAAGAAAACCCAGGAAAATCTCACGGTACAATATATTTTCCTGGGTATAATATATCATTGTGATACCTCCTACGCTATCATCATATCCCACATTGATGGCTTGAAGGCCTACCTTATCCCCAGAAGTTCATTTGATTCACTCACCCTACAAGTATTCTTTTGTTTTTATGTAGCTACATACAAAAGTTAGCTTGAGCAAAATACTTCAGCAAAGACATCAAGAAGATCTGTTTATTTTACAAATTATTGATGCCAATACATTTATCTCGAGAATGAATAATAAGTATAACCGAAATGACCTATTTTGGATTTAGCATAAGTAATCTCTGAAATGCATATCCTTTTTCACCAAATTGTTAAATTTGCGTACAAATTTAATCATAGACCAAGCGTTTATACGTAAAATTGTCTTTCTTTACAAGTGAAAGATATAAACTAATCAGGAAGAAGAACACTAAGGACTGCATGTACAGCAAGATGTTTGTAATTTCCAAACAAGTTTACAAAGTGAGAGGAGTAGAGAAATCAGTGAGACTCATTGTTTGAGATTTTGAATCAGGTTTTACTGCTTTAATTACATCCACTAACCAAATAGGAGTTTCACCATTGAGCTCTCACTTTAGATCAGAATTATTTGAAATTTTGAATGACGTATCATCTCATCCTTGTCATCACACGCCACACTTCTTTTAGTCCTAAACATCAAATATTGTACATGATTCTATAGTTGAACGTACAGAACAAATCATAAAGGACAGGAGTATAAATACACAAGAGAGCATGACTGATACAAACAAGTACTGGTGTTAAACTACAAAATCATACTGAAACTAAATTGCCATGAGTAGAAATACTGTATGGCATATTTAAGTAATAATATGTGCCTATTCAATTGGAACAAAACAGGAGACATATTATAGGAAAACCACTTTCAAAATGCTCTCGACAGATTAGCCAAAAAAATCTAGAAGATGAAGAGAGCAAAGGTGAGACAAGCGTGAAGTGCACTTTGTTATTTTAATTGTTTTTACACTTTGACGCCTGTATGGCAAATTTGGCTATGTGAAGAGCACTAAACCATTTACTGTTATGACCACAAAGGTTTGGTATCTCTTCTCTACAACAGGTTAACCATCCATAATAAGACTGCTGTGAATCAAACATCAAACAGAAAGCCTACCGGTCCCGGTCCACCCAAATATTGAGGGTTGTTCGCCATTGTAGCAATCAGCTCACTCTTAGGGTTGACTACAAAAAAAATATTAAAGCATTAACATCACATATCCAAGGCTAACCATTAGAAACAACTACCTATTCATAAATAGGTATCAAATATAATTAACACCATATCAAGGGATAGTGGGAACTGGGGAGGGTGCAAAAAATTGTCAATAAATGTCAATAAATGTCAAATAATTGACTGTCACAGACAAAGGAGACAACAAAAGGTGCTAATGAGAATCAAACAGGAATAGAAATCAACTTCCATGACATCTACATGATCAAAACAAAAACTAACATTTGAGTGAAATCAACAAACAGACATACCTTCCCTGAAAATGAGTTATCTGAAAAGCAGATGCAACAATAACCCATTACATGGAGAAAAAATAAGAACCACTGAGAATCAGTGTTAGAGCAACAACTAGCTTATACATTTATTCATAATATATATTAATTTGTATTTGTTATCTATAAAAACACCCCATGGAAATCTGAAACAACAAATTTGATTTTGCTCACGAGTTCCTTTTGCTAAATCACATCAAACACCTGCTCCTTCCTTGCTCAATGGCCCTGACTAACCCTAATTTCAATTAAGCTAAAAAGCCTAATATTAAAGTATCAACATCATCAGCGCGGTCAACTCATAACTCAATCAGCTAAGATTTTGATCAGGCGGCATCATGTATTCAAGCACTTTTATTACAAAAGAAAACTTGAAATGAAGAAAATGATTTACACTTGCTAAATCACATGAAGCAGTCAATCACCTAGTCCTTCCTTGCTCAATGGCCCCAACTAAACCCTAATTTAAAATGAAGCTCAAAAATCCTAATATTAAAGTATCAACATCATCAGCTCACCGGTACGAGAATTGTGTTTAAGAAACCCTACTCAATCAGCTAAGAATTTGATCAGGCGGCATTACATAATCAAGCACTTCTCATATGGGGAGTGAAATGTAGCAAAATTAAAGAGATCAGAAAAGTGATTAAGATCCTAATACAACCCGAAATCAAAAATTAGCATAAAGGTCCAAATTTGATTGATGAACAAATGAGAATTCAAAATAATTAAGATACAACCAAAAACCTAAGCATAACACAGCAGCCATGCATCAAATTAATAAGGAGTGAACATGTAATAATGGCAATTCAATCAATACAAAATCAATGAAATAACACTAACATAAAAAAAAAAAAAAAAAAAAAAAAAAAAAAAAAAAAAACAGAAATAACAATAGTTGCAGAAAAAGATGAAGAGTTTACATAGAGAGGAAGGAATAGAGGTAAAGAAGGTGGATAAAATTGAGAAAAGAGCAGCAGATGATTGATTAGGGGGTTTATAAAAACCCTGAAACAATTTATGGAAATAAAACTCACTCAATTGAAAACAATTCAACCAGAGTCTTGATTCAAAACCAAACACCTCACAATTACTTTGTCTCTCTTTTTGTATTGCAAATTTCTATACGCCGCTGATACTATTTACTTTGGTGTCTACTTGTCCAGCCCTGTCCATTTGGGTTCGAACGCTTTCTCCAATCTAACTCAAATTTGTTATTCCCCATTTCGAAGTTATTTATGGGACACGTTAAATCTCGCACACAGTTTTACGTTATCTTTTTTATTATTTGTCTTGAGTTATTGTAAATTTATAGCAATTAAAAGTAAACACATCATTAAAATGGGAGGCAGAATGTAGATTTTTATATTAGTCGAGATTCCTTGTTGAAATGAATATTAAACTTTCATTTTAATATAAAATACTATACTGGTCCAACTCAATAATTATTAACGTTAACTAGTTTCACCCTAATGAATCCGTTAGGCAAAATAAATATTTTAGAGCTTTAAGGTGGTTTAGGAGATATTTTGGTAATAACCGGCAATTATTAGACTTGGTGAATGACTTGGACAAAACACAGTTTTTAAAGTTTGTTTCCAAAGTTTGTTGCGCTCAAAAACGATAGATCACGAATCGTATCCTGCCAAATAAAGATAAAGTTAAGATAGTTTAAAGTTCAATGCGGTTGTTTAAAAATGTAGAACTAATACAGCTTATTGTACTTAAAGGACACGAAACATCCCGACTCGATTACCTAAAGTCCTGAAATTTTGGGTTTCATGAAAATTTACAACACTTTGTCTC
Organism: Silene conica; assembly: GCA_029255685.2. Lineage (NCBI taxonomy): Eukaryota > Viridiplantae > Streptophyta > Magnoliopsida > Caryophyllales > Caryophyllaceae > Silene > Silene conica. Next base: position 80,541,277 of record CM055312.2, on the reverse strand, counting down.
GAACGAAAAGTTGGTCACTCGACCGAGTAGGGTTTTGCAAGGGAAGTCAGATTGAATCTAATTAGATTGAGATGCAAGATCACCATGTTATTTAAGTGTACCCGTCTTTTCAACTAAATTTGTAGTAAATTCAAATCAATATACATATATCCGGAATACATACTCATATAAATAATTTACTGATTTGTGATTGTCATGGATAAAATTCTTTACATGAGTGGTAAGCAATCTCAACGCAAATGAGCAATGCTCGCTTGTGACGGAATTTTGAGCCTGACCTTTCAAGGGCAGCATTTTTTAGTAACGTTTTTTTGGTGTTATTTTTGCCCTATTATCACCTTGGCTTTATGATGTCACTTTTTGTAGTTAAATACTTCGTAGTTAATATGGGTCATTATTTTGATTAAGACTTAGAATCAACAAAACGTAGAATCCGGAAAACAAAGTAAGCAACAACACCCAAAACTCTAGATTGAATTCTCTTTTTAAAGTGTAATTTTTACACAAATTCTCATAAGGATGGATAATGCCCCTCTCACCTAATACAAGTTGCATTGTCTATATAATGCTTCACTTTACACTTGCAGCAGTTGCAGGTCACTTGTAATTTTATGAGAGTAAAATATTCGTTTTCAACTTGTGACGAATATTATCTGTCACAAGCAAGACTCTTTGCAATTTTTATACTACTATTTTATCCATGCACCTATCTCGTGTCTCATCGGATTTCGTGAACTTTTAAGTGCAAAATAGGTAATAGAGTCATATTATACATTAATTAAAAATTAGTAATTATATTATAATAAAAAAATGACTTTGCTTAACGATAACACCCAATCTTGACGTCAACCAATCACAAGTATTAAGTGCGATCACAAATAATAATGGGTGCATCACATGTAATAAAAAGGAACCTCAATAATAATGGGTATCACAACTTCAATAGAAAAATGACTACTTTTTGGTAAATAGTAACCACTTCTAATTAATTAGTGACTATTTTTTTTGTTAAAAAATGACTTACTTTTTAAAGTAGTCACTATTTATTAGTGGTCATTGTTTGTCAAAAAATGGTCACGTTTTGAAAAAAACAAGGGATAAAACCGCCACACAGGAGAATTACTAGGTGGGTATATATGAGACGGTGACGTCGAGGTGGCGTCGTATCATAACAAGATTATAATAAATTTATTATGTTAATTTTGTGCATTAGAAACCGCTTTGATCATATTATATTATTATACCGTATTTTATAGGAAAAATGTAATACTCGTCGTTTAGTGACTCGTTGGTTGGTCCTTGACCGTAAACTAGCGTAGAGAGTCTTTAGTGAAAAGTGGAAGGGATAACTTGAGTACCACTTTGATAAAGAGTTATCAACCTAGTATGTGGTACTCGATCGAGTACGCACGTATTACTCATCATCGATCAAGTACGATTGGACAAGCGGGTTATTAAGCTTAACGAAAGTGTTAATTTAAATCATTTCCTTAAATTTGATGAACCCTAAATCGACTTTCTTCCTTATCCTCCACTTCTCAACCTCTCTTGCACCCTATTGGGACCCCGTCGCGAAAGCTATAGTGCGAGCAAAGAATTGATGAGTCGGATCTAGGGATGACAATGGGTAGGGTCTGGCAGACCTGACCCGACCCGAAGTAAAAACCTTAGAGCCATACCCGACCCAGACCTTAAAGGGTCTGAAATTAATGGACCCATACCCGACCCTAATGGGTCTGGGTCCGGGTAGGGTCTACCCTAGGGTCCAATTTTTCTTAACGAGTCATTCAATAAAATGTAATAAAGTTCGAATTAAATTACAAAGTTTTGATTAAAGTATTACAAAGTCTTGGTTATTTGTATCATTATCCATACCGACCTTAAATTATATCATTTACCGTACCCAAACTCATCATTTTCATCAATTTCTTCGTTATTCTTAATGGTTATTTGGATATGCGTAATGTATATTAATGATAACTAATAAGGATCATTTGTTTGTGTGTATTATTTAGGTTATTGACGTTCGTATGAGTGTTTTTTTTGTTTTTCTTTTTTTTTAATAAATATAAGGGTCTAAGGGTCGGGTAGGGTCCCAAGACCAAGACCCAGACCCGGACCCGAAATTTTTATATAAGACCCATACCAGAGTGGGTCTCAAAAGTTCAAACCTATACCCGACCCGTTAGGGTCAGACGCTAAGGGTCTGAGTTGGGTACCCGACCCACTGCCATCCCTAGTCGGATCTCTTCGCCATCGATAATTTGATGACTACCGGTAAATTAATAATCTTAATCTTGTCGTTACTTATATCATACTGGTTAGTAATGGGTAGTAGCTTTATGTAGGATGGATATATGAGATAGCGTGACCCCGTCTTTGGCTATGTTGCGACGGTTTTTGTGAAGGATAGATTTTCTTACCCGGTCAGTGCTTGTTTATTTGATGTATATGTGACAGTCATTGTCGGAGTCGGTATGCTAGAGATATTGCACCGAATTTGGAGAGCCTTCATACGGTTTTTGTATCCAAATCATCTATATTTTTTTGTAATGATTTGGACCGTAATAAGGTCCAAGATGAACCAAAGTTTTGCTCAAAACTGACCGGAGTCTTTTCTCTACATTTTGTTTTGGGCGGGTTAATCATTTTTTATAAGCTCGAAGTAAACAAACCGTTAAGATGTTCAAATCCTGTTTTCATTTGTTATCATTTTTTGGCTTAACAATGGCGCATTCCTTGGACTTAATAAACAACACAATTGAGCTAAATGACTCGGCCAGATTTGAGGTTCCTAGCAGCCTGTTTAGCAAAGGAAAATACATGAGCTTAATTGAAAGATTCCAAGGACAGTGGTCCCCTTAATTGAAAGGTTCCAAGGACAATGGTCCCCTTTTGTGTCTCCTAAAGGTGCCAAAACAAATTGAAGGTAAATGACAACTTCACAAGCAAACAAGAAGGACAAACAAGGCTTTATGTTCCAGCAATTTGTGCCGTGGAAATGTGGCTGCCTTAGCTGCCAATTTATCTTGTATTTTAAGATGTTTAGCTTGTATTTTGTCTTGTTTCTCTTTAATTAGGGCCCTAGGATTTGTTGTTAGATGTATGGCCTAGATGCAACTAGAGACTCTATTTAAAGAGCTCACTTCCTTTGTAAAAATCAGATTTGGAGAATTAAGAAAAAAAAATCAGAAGGTTTTTAAAAACCCTTTGTAGTTCATTGCTTTGTGCTCGAACAACTCCATTACTTCGTGTTTGGAGCCATGTTCCCGTCTTGCTTCGTGATCTGGACGAGTACATGAAGAAGAGTCAGTCCTTGCTTCGTGATCTTGGATGATCTCTTAGGCTTAAACTTGCTTCGTGTTCTGGTTTAAGTCATACCCTAAGCTTAATCAAGAGTGATCTTGTTAAGTCATATCCATTATTTATGTCTTTTATTTCCGTCCTACAAATAATAACCTCAAACAGCCCTTAATATCGTTCTAAACAAACCCAGGAACTGTTCAAAACAGTCCTGGAATACAAAACAAAAAAACAGCCCCATTTTTTGAAGTATTATGGGTCCATTTTCAGTTCAGATATCGTGATTGTGATATGTTGATGTTTGTGATATTATTGTGGGACCATTATCGGGAGATGGTTCCTGTAATACTCGTAGTTTAGAGACAGTTGACCGACTTTTGACCATAGATAAACCTTTAGGAGAACCTTGGTGATACAAAAGTATTTGATGTAAGTATCTCTTGTATAGTAAGATACTCGACCTAGTCGATATTCATAACCCTAGAACAACTTCTCTCCCTATTCCTTCCTCCTTCCACCCTCTCTCGCTCGCACCTAGTTGAATCAGTGCAAGTAGTACGGCGGGTATGAAGAGTTCACCTGAGACCTTGGCGTCGCCAACACCCTAGTGTTTCCCAGTAAGTTACCTTCTTTTTAGTTTTGACCTTATCCTTGTCTTTTGGGGTTAGTAATGGGTAGAATTTTGTTGTAGGATGATTGTAGGTGACGATGTGATGACTCTTGGTGTAGATGCGTGGATGCGTGGATGCTTGCTTAAGGTAGGTTATCCTACACAATCAGTGTTTAGTTTTATATGTATATGTATATGTGTGATGGTATTGTGTTGACAATATTGGAAGTGATGGTAATCGATGAAGATGAGGTTATACAATTTGTGTGATTCTGATGGAGATGTTGTTATCGAATGTTTGGGACCATTGTCGGGAGATGATTTCCAATCTTACGATACTCTTTTGTAGTTCCTGCCATGGAGGGGATGTGCAAATTAAGGATTTGGATACCGTTTGTCGCGGGCAAGCGGGGTTAGAGTGGCATGACTACGGTCTCCACCGGTACGGTGTGTTGCGATGAGTTGTCGGTTACGAGATGGTTGTTCATGGATTATCGGTCGTTTATACGTTCTTTATAATGAGTTATACTTTCTTTGCCTATGTCGTTTACTCTTCGATAGTTTATTATGTACCTGTAGTGACTTGGTGGTGTTTGTGTTGTATTGTCTTCGATGTCTGTGTCGGCTGTGAACTATTAACATTGCTCGCAATGGTGAGCAGTTAGATAGTTAAACTTAATAACCCATTGTTCTAGCCGTGTTAAACTTAATAACCCATTGTTCTAGCCGTACTCGGTCGAGTGTGGGCTTACTCGACTGAGTACGCCCGAGTACTTGGCCGAGTACCACTCACTGGATCGAGTAACTCTTTATTAAAATATATTGAATTTCTCCCTTCCGACTTTCACTAAGGACTCTCTTTGGTGAAGAGTCGGGTCCTAAACGGCAGGTAGCACACCCACAGACTACGATGTTTTCCAAAACCATGAGGCAAGTAGAGAGCCTAGGGGAACGGTCGCGAGCACATAATGTCCGTATGCACCAGTGTTAAAAAAAAGACAAAGTAAAAACTGCAGGAGAATGGTAATGCTAAACCATCTGTTCCCCGAAAGAACTACTGAAGTCAAATAGGAAACCAACGCTTTTTCATTGGATGGATGAAGCAAAACTGCAATAATTTACAGAAATTAATACTAATATACTATCGTAATATTACATTAATTACATACAGTACATAATCACTCGTCCTAAAGAAATATACAAATGTATTTAGAAATCACCTCTGAAATATGGGGCACCAAAAAAGGAGCTTGAATAAGTCCCGCCACCATTAGGAAAGAGTGTGAGGAAACATACAAGGAAGAGGACGACGCCCCAAGCATACCTATCTTCACCTAATGGGGTTATCTCATCCTTAGCTGGTATCTCTTCACCCCCTCGAAAGAAGGTCGCAAATAATCCCCATGCAAGACACAGGACGCTACCACTAAGACCTCCAATGCCGAGTAACAAAGATGTGGCGACTGAAAGCAATGTTGCCGTGCTCCTCCCAAACATTGCTTGTGCTATTCGGCCCCCTTCAAGTCTCCCACATGGCAACAAATTCAATGAAGTCACCACCATTCCTAAATGAACATAAGAGATTATGGCATTATGCTATCCATCTTAGCAAAATATAATTTAAGGTCAAATAATGTCGTTGAGGGGTTTACCCATGTTATTTTACTTGGACTCGCTTATAAATTATATACACAAGTGTCGAGTACTGAAGTGTCAAAATTGAGTATTGTACATGAGTTAATAAGAAGAGTACAACACATTAATAGGGTTCAAAACCTGTCAATATCGATATCTCCCGTAGCGTCCCTCGCTCAAAATGAGGGAAAACTAGTGATCTGAGAGAAATGTTTCTAAGTTGGGGAGTATCTACAAAGCCTTAAAGCAAAGATTCGAGAAGTAACTTAATACTAATGCTTGAATAATCATGAATCATGATTAACTCCTCATCTCCTTTGAAGGTACTAACGCATATTATGTGGAGTAGATAAATGAGAGGGTAAAATTACTAACCTAATAGCCCAGCAAAGGCAAGAGGATCCACAGGTACTCCTAGTCCTTCCACGGCATTCGGCAATACATTTCCGAGATCATCAGCATAAGGTCCAATTACATACTGTATGAAGGAAAACAAGGGATTGTTCTCAAAAAACTGAGGCCTCACAAACCTGCAAATCCAAATTCCATTGTAAGCACGCTTTTTAAGAACTGAAAGTTTAATTCAGCTCTAGAGTTGATTGATAGATGATTCAGGCATCTCACATAAGTGCCTCAAGGACTCTCCAAATGCAGGGTAAAGTTGTAAGAGGGACGATTGTTTACTGCCTTACCCACGTGTGAAGGCCAGTAGGCAACAGAATGACTGCTTCCAAATGACTCAAAGTAAAAATTGCAACACTAAATGCATTGAACGAATGTCACTTGCAACCAGTTTAGAGTGTCAATCGGAGTCATTCCTTTTAACGAAGAACCAAAAAATAGCGAGTCTAAGGGTAAGATTACCCCTAAGACTCTCCAAAGTCTTAAACTGTGCCACATCCTCTTTCCACTAACTTTTATTATTTCTTTATTATTCAGACTCACCCAGACCCAACTCGGACTTTTTACAGTATCCGTTAGACTCAACCCAAACTTTACTTTTTTACTTACTTTTATTTTTCACAACAAGAAATGACACATGACAACCACTCATTGAATAATTTCAATGGAAAGTGGGGTCAAGACCCAACCAAAGTCTTAAGTTGGGTCTTGTATTTCCAAGACTCAACTTAAGACTTTGTTAAGACTTTGGTAGATTATTGGTAGTTTTGAGGGAGTCTTGTCTTGAGACTTTCTAAAGTCTCGTCTCAAGACTATCAATAATCAAAACTGAAGTAAAATATGACGAGGAGAAGATACAAGGGAGAAAAAACTGCTCATATGAAAGGTGAGGGAATCTTACAAAGCATTGTCTCCTCCATTGAAGCTGCCATCTGATATAAAGGCAGCAACAGCAAGAGCCAGGGAAGTCAAGTACGCACTGGCTGTACGAGCCACAGGGATATCGAAAAGAGCCTTCTTATTCGGGAGAAGAGACTCATAGTTATTCATCACTCCCAAGCACCCCGTCCAGTTTGATGGAACAAGGAACGATGGGCTGAGCTTAACCCCATACCGTTTTGCAGTCACCCTTGTTGCTATCTGCATTTGTAAATATAACACAGACCAGAAGGGCTTTTAGGAAATTCCCAACAGAATTTTGTAGGTACAGTTTGATGATAAATTCCTACAATTTGACAAAATAAACAATATAACGAAGGACTATGAATGTTACCTCGGAGACGCCCAAAATGGTGAGGAAACCGCCGAAAAGGGGTATAACATCAGCCAGGTAGTCATCAAATGTTGCACCAGGCTTCACAAAGAAGCCACTTGTTATAGCTATTGTTCCAAAAGTAGTGACACCCAGGAGTATGGCGCTCACAAATCCCCATGGAGTGCTCAAGTTAGTTGATTCGAACTGGAGATCAATCTCGGACTTTGGTTGCACCAAACATACCTGAACAGAACCAAATTGGTATATGAAACAAATAAAGATGTTCAAAATGACCTAGAAGTACAGTAATGCAGCTTAAAGTCTAATCTTTTCGACAATGCCCTATAAATATGCTGAAAATTTATGCTTCAAGTATATAGCGAGCACATTCATTCGTACCATTGAACTATTGGAGTACAAGTGTACAACAATCCTCAAAGCATCCACAACATCACATAAACAAATTGTGAAGAAATCCGAAAGTCCCACATGCGAGGGTTATCCCACGTTGACAGAAGAGGCGAAGAATTATCACTTTATAAGGTAAGGGTTTACCCCTCTATAGCCCATGGTTCAATTTAACATGGTATATGTGAGGGGAGTGTGAAGAGACCGAGAGTGCCACAGGTGAGGGTTATCTCGGGATTACTCCCTCTATGACCAGTTGGTTTTAGACCGGCTCACAAGCACATTTGGTTTCATCATAAAACCAATTGGTTCACATAACACAGCTCATGTACCTCAATAATCAAATCAATTTCCAACATTCAAGAATAAAATATGGTGAAAAAGGACCAGAAAACAGTGTAAACTGAATACCTGTTTTGTAATGTCATCCTTCTTCTCTTCCATAAACCATAACAGAACCTCAGTCCCTGCAGCCTCAGATAGCTTATTCTGTAATTTGGGCATGACTTCTTCAATGGGCCTCCTCAAATTCCCAATAAATATACCCCCATCACCAAATCTCCGCACATCAGTTGCGAAAAATGTATCAAACCCAAAGCAGTTCCTTAACTGTACAGTCACAAGATTTACAATTTGTCGTTACAAAATCGTTTTAATTAAAGGTAAACAAATGCTGGGACTAGGGAGTACCTTGTTAAGATCAAGGGCCTTGAAAGCTTGCTCAACTTTTTCCAACCTCTCTTTCTCTCTAATCAAATTATCTCTAGCAACTCTACTAAAAAACCCGACAACAGGATTATCACTATTACTCTCAGCATCAAGCTCTTTCAGTTTTCTATCAGCTCTCTTCTTCTCTAGCTTTATCGCCGCCTCGATTGAGGGATTTCCCATGAATTTCTTGAACTCGTCATCATTTTTCCAATCCAATATCTCTACATCATCCCCCACATCGCGTCCCTTTTCTTGTCCACCATTGTGGGTTTGCTGATCATCAGTCTTAGAATCTTCCACTTCATCAACAAAAGCTACAGAAGATGAAGATGAAGATGAAGAATTATTGTCTGTTTGTTTGTCATCTTGTAAGGAGAATTTGAGCTTAGTGAAATGATGATGTTGTTTTGCTTGCTTAAAGGAGATGGAGAAGGGGTGGTGTAGAGAAGGGAAAGATTGGAGCTTTGGAGATTGAGTGGAAACCCATGAAGAAGAAGGTGAAGAAACGAAGAGGGTAGCCATTGAAATGGTGAAAGGAGAGTGTTTGAAGATAGAATGAACATTGTATAATACAGAAACAGTGAATTTAATACTAGTAAGTAATGATGTTGTGTGTGTGTGTGTTTTGGAGGGTTTAAGAGTCTAGAAAGTTAGAGAAGAATCAGTGAGTTTCATGTACACAGGTGGAATGTTGGATGCTGATTGCTGATTTGATTGACAGACCAAATTTATAGGACTTTGATTTTGATTTGGAAAATGCAAAATAAATTTGTGGTAGGGAACTAGGGATGGGTAGAGTCCTATTCTTTCTCGCATTTTACCTCTTTTAGTTTTGGTTGGGTTTATTTAAGTTCAATCAATTATTTTTAATTAATCTCTTCACAAAAATTACTTCCTCCATTTTTTCTATTTTCTAACCATTTTCCTTATTTGGCAAGTTACCTATTTTCTTCCCATTTATTTTCTTTCCTATTTTAGACAACCAAATGACAACTTTATTACTCCCTTTGAGTCTGTATGATTGTTCCTGTTTCCTTTTTCATGCGAGTTTCGTGATTGTTCCTATTTCCTTTTTTAGTAACTTTTTTGTGGTCTAAAATCAATTCAGTGTGGGTTAGGGTGTTTTGTATGGTTTAGAATCATTTTCTTATTTCTTGTGCATAAAGCAAAAGGAACAATCACTCAGACTCGGAGGGAGTATTTTTTATTACAAAAAATACCTTTTTTTCATTACTAATCCCACTTTTTGCCTTCCTTTCATTACTTTATCATTTTTTTAATATATACCTTAATCCATGTGCAATATGAAATGGGAAGAAATAAAATAAATGGAGGAAGTAACTTTTAATTCAACTAAATTCACTTTACCTTAGTTTCACTCAATTTAGTTCAATTAAGCACTACTCCATTTTATTTAATTCAGCTCGTTTCAGCCGAAAAGAACATGGTCTAGGTCAAGTAATACGCGGGAAAGTGTCAGATGAGTTGAGAGATTAACATCTACACCTATTAAAGGGGTCGGGTTTGAATAAGAGTTAGGGCGAATTTGCGGAGTTTGGAAACACGGATTGAGCAAGCCATAATTTCAAGTAGCTTATTTTTGGACAAATTGTTAATTTGATCAAATAAGTTATTTAAAATGAGATGATACATAAAATAACATTTGAGATTTGAATTATTCAATTATAGATTATATTCTTTTGTCTTACTCGTGACCTCATAGAACCTCCTCTCACTTGTCTTCTTCCCTTGTCTTCCACTTGCAAGCTTGTGACATGACTGATTTAGCCCGTCGTAAATGAGAATTTATGATCTTTATTACACTTTAATCAATAATATACTCTCTTTTATTCTATATTTTATACCTTTCTCCTTTTTGTACAGAAATAAAAAAAAAATAATGAATTTGAACCATACAGCACATTATCTCACGTAGAGCTGGCAAATAATGACACGACACGAAAACACGACACGGACCCGGCACGAACCCGACACGAAATTAGCGGGTTTGGGTTGAGACTTAATGACCCATTTATGTAAGTGGATCGACACGAACACGACGCGATATTAATTGGGTCGGGTTTGGGTTGAGCTCTTTAAACACGAATCCGACACGAATAACCTGTTTACTAAATTAATCCTAATTTTTTTTATCCTCCATCACATAAATATACTTAAACTTTCCAAATATGGACATGACACGAAAACACGACACGAACCCGACACGAAATTAACGGGTTAGGGTTGAGGCTTGATGACCCATTTATCTAAGTGGGTCGACACTAACACGACACGAAGTTTAATTGGGTCGGGTTTGGGTTGGAGGGTTTGTGACCCGTTTACATGTGACACGAACACGAACCCGACACGACCCGATCTGTTTGCCAGGTCTAATATTCTCACGTACCATTGAATTTGGGCCACACAAATCATCTAAAAAGAATATCGAAAAATAGAATAAGAGAGAGTATTAAATAATTATTATACAAGATACATTTTCAGTTAGTTGAAAACATTTTGTTATATAAATAGTGGCCTTATCGGCTTCTACTCAGGTATCGTATCACCTACGGTGTCAGGTTTCAATTAGTTTTTCAATTTCCAGTCATCTTTTCAGGTTTTAGATACTTTTTCAGCTTATTTTACCAAAGAGAGCCTAACGATTTAAAAGTAGTTTTCCTAAATATTTGTTGGTGACAAGAGAACCCGCATCCGATATTTTTTGTGTACATTGGCTAAACCCTCGGTTATATGTGATAGTTTGCAAATCATGTATACAAGGTAATTCACCTGATGTTGATTGACCCGAAGTGTAGAAGGAAAAGACCGAGACTAGATAAATATTCCACAAGACTGGACCGGCTAAACCAACAGGTAAGTGTTTTAAGATTTTACCCAATTTTAATCACTTGACTCGTTTACCAATATTGAAATCGAATATAAAAAAAATAGTTAGATTTTATTTTAGTATTTTTATTATATTTCATTATTTCATTACTTATATTTTAATTGAAAAGGATGATTTTATTATAAAATAAGAAAATATATTTTATTATAAAATAACGTAAGAGTTATAAAATTAATTTCTTAAGTAATTTAAGCTACTAAAATAAGAAAATATATTTTTCATTTCAATTGTATGAAGCCAAAGTTTGTTTGGTCCAAGTTTACATGACCTAGTAATCAAGAAATATGGTTAGTAAAAAAACTGACAAATAAAATTCCAAATCACGAGATCTAATATGATAGTTTTTTTTTTAAAATTCGTAAACACGAGTTAATCTCTTTAAGTTTTCTAATTGAAAACATGAATATTTAGTTTTACAAAATGTCTAAGTTCACTAGTATTTTTTTTTTTTTTTCCAATTTCTTTTTTCAAGAACATTTAACTTTCGCACAAACTACTCGACTTTTCCATATAATCACATAGTCACGGGACTCACATGCCATAACTATCACCCCAATTTGAAGTTTTTCAATTTTTTCGTCATCACATTCTCTCTAATACACCCATATCATATTATATATCTCATATTCATTCATTTAACTTTTCTTACTCAAGTGTATTAACACCCACCCGATATACCATAATTAAACCCGAACCATTGAATGATCACAAATCCTCATTGTAGACGGAGGGTATCCGTCACAAGGAGAAGACGGATACCATTTTGTCTCACAAAATGCCCATTTAGAGGAGAGAGGAAAGCACATGGGTACCCCACCTTGTCCCCTTATTCGTTTTGTGAGTGTCATTATCCGTCTCTCCACCCGACCCGTCACAAGCAAGACTAATTCTTGAATGATAATGGGCCTACATCTTTCGAGAAAATGAAGAATATGAGGAAAAAACGAAAGGTTAATAATAAAATTCGTAACTTTTCAAAAAAAATTCAAAAACTTTATTAAATTAATATATAATCTCCTTGCTGAAATAAATTATATAATTTTAAAACAATTCAAGTATTTTATCGATTTTTTTAAGTGTGTGCTAAACACACATTAATAACTGATAAAATTAATAAGATATTGCTCATTAATTATAGTAAAATGAGTTTATACTTCAATATACAATGTTAATATATCGTAAATATCCAGATTCAATTATTAATGTATGTGAAAACTTAGTCGTTTTTTTTATACAGTAAGAAAACTAGGTTGATCATCTTGAATATGACCAACATATCTCATCCTTTCGAATGAGTAAGGTAAGTTAAAGCCACCGGCTTTCAACCCACCTCGTAAGAGTTGGACATAAATGTCCAACCTAAACCATGAAGTCAGCAACTTGTTGACTTCACGAAAACAATGTTTAATTATCACACTTCATCGAAAAGATAATGATCAAGTTTGTTTCACATTCTTAATAACGAGGTTTAAACCCGTGAGATTCACGGGGCTGCTTTTTAAATTTTAAATGAATATATATAGTTATAGACTCATAGCTAAGATATAACGATTTAGGGAACAATTAATTTTTAATTATTAACTATAAATGAGTAAGACTTGCAATAAAATGAGTACGTATGCTTAAAATGAGTGTAACTGTGTAATTCAAATGGTTATAAGACTTGGTTAATAAAAATAGTAATTTAAAAGTTGGGTTAATTAATAATTTACATTTGATTTTATTAGCAAAAAGATACATATATCAAACAACAGTGATTGCGTGGGAGAGTTCGATATTGCGGGATACTCCTGTTTTATAAAGAACTCATTTATTATATTAAATAAATAATTTTAGTAACAAAATGGATACTCCTACGGTTTAAATAAATTAATTACTCCTATTAATTTGTACTTTAGTTTTTATAGTGATAGAATATGGAATAATTCATTCATATTCTACAAATTGATTTTATTCTGTATACTATCCCATTGATTTCGCAATCTTCAGTATAATTTATTTACTTTTTTAAAAAAAATGGTCATCACCTATTATAAAAAAATGTCAAAATGTAATAATGCAATATAGTAACAACCCCGTGATTTGTTATTATATTGCACTAGGTTTTAACCCGTGAAATTCACGGGTCTGCTTTTAGTAATTTAAATTAATATTGTGAATAATTAAAAGATAAAGAAATCAATTATTTTAAAATTTTAATAATATGAAATTAATATTGTTAATAATTAAAAGATAAAGAAATTAATTATTTTAGAATTTCAAAATATGAAAATAATATAAAGATAAAGAAATTGATTATTTTAGTATTTTAATAATATGAAATTAATATTGTTAATAATATTAATCTAAAGTATAAATACTATTAGTTTAAAAATTACGTATCGTTATTTTAAAAATCGTGTAAGATTATAACTAAATTACGGTCGCATAAATTAAGACGCATACATCGATAAAAGTTATTAAATATTGTAAGTATAAAGAAATTGATTATATTAGTATTTTAATAATATGAAATTAATATTTTTAATAATATTAATCTAAAATATAAATACTGTTAGTTTAAAAATTACGTAGCGTTATTTTAAAAATCGTGTAAGATTATAACTAAAATACGGTCGCATAAATTAAGACGCATACATCGATAAAAGTTATTAAATATTGTAAATATAAAGAAATTGATTATTTTAGTATTTTAATAATATGAAATTAATATTGTTAATAATATTAATCTAAAATATAAATACTGTTAGTTTAAAAATTACGTATCGTTATTTTAAAAATCGTTTAAGATTATAACTAAAATACGGTCGCATAAATTAAGACGCATACATTGATAAAAGTTAAAAAACAAAAACAAAAACGAAAAAATAATATTAAACAACTTTATTATTTCAATGTCGGTGGATTGTTTCCCCAAATAGAACCCATCTTCATCAAGCTTGTGATTTTACCAATCTCAGATTTTAGTTTTCCACCATTTCTTCAACAACTTCTCTCACATCCTCCTGATTAATCTCTAAAACATCAAAGTATCAAAAAGTTCGAAACTCTAATCCCGTCACCGATAAATAACCGACGATATCAAGTCATCATTATTCATATCTTCTTGTGAACTGTTCCAGAGAAGCCTAAATCAAATGAGATGCCGACTCTATTAGATATGTATTTATTCATATCTCATTTCTTACTTAATTCTGATTCAAGGTTGTTTTAAAACTGTATTAATTTTTCGATGCATGCAGGAACCCAACAATTCAGTTTTGCTGGAATCATATATTGGGATTATTTTGCATGTTCGTTTAATCACTCGAACTTGGTGAGTTTTCATTCGCCTATTACCTTGAACTTAGATAATTTTGATAATCAAATGTTAGTGATGGTTGTATTTTTTAAGTAATTTGATTTCTCCAGATTTTTTTAATTTTATGAAGTATTTTAGATCTGAAATTGGGGGAAAACGGGTTTAATTGAAACAATTTGTTCTGAAACTTGTACTTTCCTACTATGATTCGGATAATATGACATGGAAGGAGGTCAGTATAATACCTTGGTATGCTAGTCTCAGACCCCTCCGTACTGCCAATGCATTTTTCCCTCTTGCAAACCCATCTACCCGCATCATTTTTCAGCACTTTACTGGTACAATGCTTGCAGCTATCGTAGTACCACTTGACATT